>OVBL01000512.1:7120000-8320000 GCA_900406555.1 Pseudoturritis turrita
AACACATAATGTGCATGTTAATAGCAGCTAAGCTACAAGCCTACAACATTACAGAAAGATGTTCAAACAAAACTCGATGTAGTTTGTTATAAGCACCTTTCTCTTTTTGCTTTTCTTTTTCTTCGAATCTCTGTCCTTTCTATCTGTGAGACCTTTGTCCTTCCTATCTGTAAGATCATAGGGCACATTAGAGAAGCAAGACGCATATTATGGATTGTAACAATCCATCTGATTGAGTTAATCATATGTATTACCTTTCCTGGATTTATCGCTAGAATAGTTCCTTCCCTTAGAGAGCTTCAGTGCCCTTTCAGCATCCAGCTGAGCTCTATACTCACGCATCAATTTATCGGTATCTGCTTCAAGTTCCCCTTTTTTCAATTCTTCTTCCTAATAGCGATCACGTGAAGTCTATACAGTGAGAAACATTTTCCTATCTGTCATAAAAAATAATGCAAAGAACCTGTTGTAGATAAGAACCCTATACCGCAGATATCAAAAGATCATCTAAATCAGTTTTACCAGTCTTGCGAATATGCAATAAAAAGGATCAACTTTCAACAAGTGATGGTCCATTGAAGAAAGTGAGAGCTTTCAATAGAAGACATTAATGTTCCTAACCGCTTCACCATCAATCATTGCTTCATCTTACATGGAAAGAACTACAAAATGCCGGCTTACCTTTTGCCTATTCTTATATTCTTCCCAAGTAATTGTGTGTGTAGTCTTGAGACTGGCCAAACGAGCAGCATGCCACTCTGGTGTATGAAATGAACCATCCACCTGCGACTCGCCTCATCAGAAATGTTTTGGTAACGAGGAATAAGCATAAACAAGAAACATCTAGCCAGATGAAATATAACTTGACAGAGAGGAACAAATGAGCCCTATTGCCAAAGCTACATTTTGAGCATCCATATAATTTTGATAGGTTAATAAAAGTAGAATCTTGCAATGTTTGAGGTTTTACTCAATGCTTCATTTCCAACACAATCAGAAAGTCTTAACTAAACTAACTAGTAAGATCTCAGACAGATACATGTTCTACCCAAAAAACTTGGAATCACAGAGTTTCTACCTGTAAGCAAAATCTAGGTCACAACAATGTATGCTTCGAAGAAGGGGAATTACAGAGCTTTAATAACCCATTAACACGAAAAAATCATAAATTTCAAAAACGAAATCAATTGGATTTTCTTAAACGTATCATCATGGTAGTATGAAAAGGTACAAACCATGCCGTCTTCGATCTCATCAGGCGCGGCGGAGCTGGAGCCAACTCTGGCTCTCTGCATAGCCTTGTAACCTTGGTTCTTCCCCATCGCCGGGAGAAAGTTGAAGAATTTCTTCCCGGAGAAGAAGAAGAAAGGGTAAATGCTGGAGATTGATGATTTTAGGAAAAGCTTTTGAGGATTTTTTTTCTTGTGTAATCTTTAGGGTTTGGTATTAACTGTCTCAAGAGAGAGAACTTGGGGATTGATCGAGAAAGCGAGAGAGAGACTTTTGAGGCCAAACCGAAACGAAGATTGACATTGGGGATTTAATTTTAATTTTAAACCTATCCTCTATATTAATGCTCGATTACATTTATGTTTACATTGGGGATTTTAGTGTTGATATCAGAAAACGAAGCAATAAAAATGCTCAATTCAAACCAAAAATAAAAGCTCTCAGTTAATTAAAAAATCTGCATTTTATGTCACCAAACGTAAATTTTGTTCTATTTTGTGGTGTAGTGCAAAATAATACAATGTGTTTCATCTTTTTTTATTATGTTTCATAAAATAAAATAAAATCGTACGGATTAATTTTATCCATCTATGTAAAAAAAATCAAAATTTAATAATTATTTTATTCGCATCGTATTTATTATTTTCTTTATTCAACTTTTCTTATGCTTATTCTGCAATGTTTATTTTGCTTGTGTCGTTTCATCATGCATCAACCACATTTATCTCGTTTACCGTCTGATCGGCTATATTTGCACCATCTCTATTGCATCTTTTTATGTATGTGAAGGTTTTCATGTGATCTCTATTGCATTTTAATAAACTATATACTGTCATACTGATATGTAGAGAAACGGCCCATATAGTTTATTAATGGGCCCAAGCCTAGTTGATACTTGTCAAATGTGATGATACTGTTTTTCAAATGTTACCAAATCTGCATGAGCTTGCACAAATGCCAAATTTACGTACATTTAAAACATATTGGCTATTTAATTTTCCCACATTTTTTATTTTCCACTCGGATACGTTTCTTAAAAGAAAAAGAACTAATCATTTGTTCGTGAATTATTGGAATGAAACTAGAAAAAGAAAAAAAAATATAGATGACGCAATATTAGAGCACTTGGCTTTGGCTTTCCTATTTTCTCCCACTTTTTCTCCTTTTTAATTTAATTTTCCTTTTCACTTTGTTTTTCCCAAAAAAATCTAATCCTATGCAAAAGATTTTGCCTTTAACGTCGTTTGAAGCACGATTCACCCTAAAAGGTACATTTTCTCACAAATACCCTCCAAAAGTTGCTTATAATATGCTTTTCAATATTAACTTATTAAGATTACTTACTTGAAAATTTTGAAATCTCTCGCTTTCAATCACTGACAATAATAATAATAATCCCCTTTTACTTTCTCCTGTAGTTTCAAAATGTGAATACTTTAGTATTATTTTCTTCGTCAACTTACTTTACTTGATTTTCAATATATAAATCATAGTTTTTTCTCTTTAGAATAAACTCCAATCGAAAACTCACGTTTTAAAAAAAAACACGTTTGAAATCTATAATATATAGTTGATAGAGATAATTCATCATATTTCATTTGTACCGAGTTAGGTTTGTATGATTTGATTATGATGTTGGTGTATATATCTTAGTCGAAGGGTAACATCGTAATTAAGACAGGTTCTCGTGAGTGGGGTTTTGTACAAACCGGAACAGGCGATAGCCGGTGAAGAAGTTAACAAAGCGTTTAGAAAACTGACACGTGTCGGTAAAGAACAACCTTCTGGATTCGCGTGATTCACGGGTTTACAGTAAAATGACTCGTCGTCTAGCTCTGTACGCTCTTTTCTACTCAGTCTTTGTTGCTCAGACTATTTTCTCACCGACGATTTTGTTCTACGTCGTCGTTTTGGTTCACTTGTATCATTTTTTTTTATATTTAATTAACCCTGACGATAATTAAAGATAAAATAGTTAGTTTAATGGTGGTTATAGTGAATCTTTTTGAACAGACGGAATGTTTTGCTAACCTCCTATTAGCTAATTCGAAAGAATAAATAAAAATATTTAAGAGTGTAATGAGAGGTTTAGTTTGAATATAGTCAAACTTTATTGACCTGACTGGTATGGACCAACCTTGGATGAACACGGGCATGTCACAAAACAAAATTGTGGTTAATTGTGGATTTGGAAAAGTAAGAGGTGTATATTCATAAATACTTTAAATAAAAGAGGTAAAAGTGAAACTTCCGAAAATATGAAAGAAGAGAATCTTTGGAGAAGTGGAAAATGATACAAATCCCAACACTTTTTGCTACTTGTAATAATATACTGCCACAGTCTCTGTGTATATAGCTTTTTTTTTTTTTTTGCAAATATTAAATATTTTCTCATACTATTAAAAAAATATAATCTTTCAATTTCCTCATCATTGTTGCTATTTTTCTAAATAAAATTTGGGTTTTCATTGACAATTCATAAAATAGCATAATAGTGAATTAATCCTCAATTTATACCACATTTATCACATAACTTGGTTTGAATCCATGACATCAAAACACTAGGCCAAATGTTTCCAATCAATGTAATCAGCAGTTACTTTAACTTTTTTTTTTTTTTTTTTTAGCATAGACAAAATTGCATTAGTTTTCTAGAGACGTATATACGGGTTTTTGATCATTTGTAAAATTAAAAGTTTGGATATTTTTATATGTTATCGACAATAAATGTAGATTAGTACCGCCGACCAAATAAATCCATTGGCCATTTTGCATTATCACAATATATATGTAACGGCTCTGTGATACTATTGAATTGTTTGTAATACATTTATTGAAGCCATCATTTCGTTGAAGTTAAATGCAATGCAATGCAGTGTTATTTAATTACATTGTCGTTGCTTAATCAGACTTCATCGAATACTTGACATGTCAAACAATTTAAAACCCTCTTTATGCAAAACACTTACATGTCGTTTATTTGATGAATTATATGTTTTTTTGGGTCAAATTATATGTTCATATGCGTATTTCAAGGTATAAACGTGAAGATATACCGTCCAATAGAATAGATCCATTTTTTATTAGTGGTTAAGGATATGTTTTTTTATGTTTTTTTACGTATAAACGTGAAGATGTTTTTTTACTGTTTATTGAAACGAAGTGTGTGTGTTTTTTTATGTTTTTGTTATTATATGGAAAATTAATTGATTTTTTCATTGTTTTTGACTATATAAATTTTGCATACTGTTATGTGTGAGAAATTTTGAAAAATATCATTTTTGAAATGCTATTTTTTAAAAATATCATATTCTAAAAAATTCAAAAATGCCACTAAAATTATATCATTTATTTAAAATATCATTTATGTTTGAGTTAACTATTTTATGTTAGGATTTAGATTTTAGAATTTATGATTTGTCATGGATCAAAACCACTTTTAAGGTTTATGATTTAAGGTTTAAAAAATCTTTAATAAGTGGTATTTTTGAAAATGGACAACTCATGGTGGTATTTTTGAAAATTGACACAAAAAGTGGTATTTTTGAAATTTTCTCTTCTATCATTGTTGGTTGAATTGTGTTTAGGGAAAATTTCAAAAATGTCACTTTTGAAATATTATTTTGCAAAAATGCCACAATGAATTGTTTATTTTCAAAAATGTCATAAATTAATGATTTTTTAACACTTAAATCCTAAAATTTTAAATTTTAAAAAGGGTTTTGACCCTACAAACCGTAAACCCTCAAAACTAAACCCTAATATAACATAGTTAACCTAAACATAAATGATATTTTGAATAAATGATATAATATTAGTGGCATTTTTTAAAGATTTTGAAAAATAGCATTTTTGAAAAGTGGCATTTCAAAAGTGGTATTTCTCAAAAAAATTCTTGTGTGTTTGTGTAGATATTAATTGATGTTTTAATTAAAAAAATAAAAAAATAAAAAATTCTTTAATCGGTGTAGAAAACCTTAAGTATTATTTATAAAAAAGAAACAGAGGAAGTATTGGAGTATTCCTCTTTTTGAATTGTATAGGTTAAAAGTTTGAGATGTCAGAAGCGAATTTAAATTTCGTTTCAAAATATATGGATGAAAAAGTAACTAAAAACCACAAAATATTAGTAAATTACAGTGTGCTGTTATGTGTTTAGGTTTTTAACTATATGAAACTAAAGTTTTTTTAGATTTTAAAAATATAAAAAAGTAACTAATCTTATATTTATTGTTTGTTTCAATAAATTCGGTTTCTTTATTGTGGACGAAAATATTGACTTCGCTATTCAGTATTCAGTACAGTACATAAGATTTGTATGAGCCATTAAATTCACTATTTCAGCAAATTAAGTAGTCTTTGTGATGCAACAGCATCCTAACGGCTATGGCATTAACAACTTTAACGACTTCATCATCTTTTCTATATTTTAGCTTTATTTACTTATTTGAGATTTCTTTATTTTTGATAGACTTCGTTGGCTTTTAGTTTCTTTTTCTTAATTAGATTTGCTATTCCAAAATCGGTTGTGACTTAGATCAAAGCTCTATTTATACTCTTTTATTCTTGCTTTGTAAGGACAGCTTTTGAGAATTGAAAACAGAGAGTATTCTTCTCTTTTCCTTGATTCGATCTGATTAACTTCATCTTGTCAAGAAGCAGGTCTCTAGAGTTTTATTCGAACCCTAGATTGAGCTGATCTATCGCTCACAAATACACTTCTTGGGTTATATAGTCTCGGCTAGTGGACTCGCTGTTGACCCCGAGAAGGTCTCTGCCATTCAATCTTGGCCACAACCCAAAACTATCTCCGAGGCTCGCAGCTTTCATGGGTTAGCCTCTTTTTACCGACGTTTTGTTCCTCAATTTAGCACTATTATGACTCCACTTACAGATTGTATTCGTGATGGCTCCTTTGATTGGACACTTGCCGCGACGAACGCTTTCAATATCATCAAAGACAAGTTAAGTTCAGCACCGATTTTGGCTCTTCCTGACTTCACCTTAGTGTTTGAGTTACATTGTGACGCTTCTAAAACGGGGATTGGTGCGGTTCTTAGTCAACGCAATAGGCCTATCGCATTCTTTAGTGAGAAGATCTCGGGTGCTCATTTTCGGTATAGCACTTATGACCTTGAATTCTATGCCATTGTCCAAGCCATAAAACATTGGCGACATTACTTATGCTTCAAGGAATTTGTCCTCTACACGGACCATGATGCTCTTAAGCATCTCGGCAATCAAGACAAAGTTTCTTCACGCCACGCTTCTTGGATCTCTTATCTACAATAATTTACCTTTGTGATTAAACACACGTCGGGTGTTAGTAATCGTGTTGCCGACCCGTTAAGTAGACGACACTCCTTGCTCTCCGTTCTTCATGTCTCGGTTCCCGGATTTAGTTCCTTCGCTGATTTATACTCCACCGATCCATTTTTTGGTCCGATTTAGGAGGCTGTGTCCGTTGGTTCTTCCGTACCATAATTTCTTCACGATGGTTTCTTGTTTCGTGATAATCGGTTGTGCAACCCCGATTGCAGTCTCCGTTTGCAACTTATTTCTGAACTTCATAATGAAGGCCACGTTGGACGTGATCGCACCTTACACTTGGTTTCTTCCGCATATTTTTGGCCATCACTTTGTCGCGACATAGAGCGTTTTGTTGAACGATGTGTTACTTGTCAAACCTCTAAGGGTCAAGCATACAAGCCTATTCCGACACAGCCATGGACTGATATAAGTATGGATTTCGTGATGGGTCTTACGCGTACACAAAAGGGATTTGACTCCATCTTTGTTGTTGTTGACCGTTTCTCCAAGATGGTTCACTTCATTCCCTGTAAACGTACCACAGATGTCGTGCAAGTAGCGACTTTATTTTTCCGTGAAATATATCGTTTACACGGTTTGCCGTTGTCCATCGTTTCAGATCGTATTCCCGTTTTCTTGGACATTTTTGGCGCTCTTTGTGGAAACTTCTTAACACGAGTCTTGATATGAGTTCTGCTTATCATCCCCAAACTGATGGACAAACCGAAGTCACTAATCGTTCTTTGGGTAATCTCTTGCGTTGTTTGGTTGGCACTTCTATTAAGACGTGGGATTCTAAGCTACCACAAACTGAATTTGCTCACAATCATGCCGTTAACCGGAGCTCTGGATTTAGCCCATTTCAAGTTATTTATGGGATTGTTCCCCGTGGACCACCTGATCTTTCTTCTCTTCCGAATCGTACGCGCTTACATTGTGGTGCAGAGGCTTTTAAGACAACATTGTTGAAACTCACGTACACACAAAGGCCAATTTGGAAACTTCTATGGCGAAATACAAATCTGCAGCTGATACACATCGACGCCGCCTTGTCTTTGAAGTGGGTGACCGTGTTTGGGCTGTACTGACTCGTGATCGCATGCCTTCTCATGCCTACAACAAACTTAAAGCTAAGAAAATTGGTCCTCTTGAAGTTCTTGAACGCATTAATGACAATGCATATCGTCTCCGTCTTCCTCCGGATATCACCACTTCCGACGTGTTCAATGTCAAGTACCTCTCTAGCTATCTTGCCACTAATCCAGTTCCCGATTCGAGGACGAATCCTTCTCACCCGGGGAGTCCTGATGCAGCAGCATCCTAACGGCTATGGCATTAACAACTTTAACGACTTCATCATCTTTTCTATATTTTAGCTTTATTTACTTATTTGAGATTTCCTTATTTTTGATAGACTTCGTTGGCTCTTAGTTTCCTTTTCTTAATTAGATTTGCTATTCCAAAGTCGGTTGTGACTTAGATCAAAGCTCTATTTATACTCTTTTATTCTTGCTTTGTAAGGACAGCTTTTGAAAATTGAAAACAGAAAGTATTCTTCTCTTTTCCTTGATTCAATTTGATTAACTTCATCTTGTCAAGAAACAGGTCTCTAAAGTTTTATTCGAACCCTAGATTGAGCTGATCTATCGCTCATACCCTCCATCACTTTGTTCTTCACAATACTCAACTACAAAGGTAATAAAAGCACATAACAAGAAGAAGAAGAAACCATAAATGTTCAACATAATTGTAGTAGCGAAGGAGTCACAATCAATATCTTTAAATCTTACTAGTAGTCTTAGATGATGATAATTAACAGAAAAATGATACTAATCGTTTAAAAACCTGATTAAAATTCTAATTGAAAAAATCATGTTGGGAAAGATGTCAATTATTAACAGCAATCATTATTATCGAAAAATCGACCTATCTGCTAACAATTGGTCCAACCCAACAACATATCATTCAATTTTTGTTTTGTTTTGCTCTAACCAAATTTATGGTTCGAATTTACAGAAAGGAAATTTAAAGCTTTTTGGATAAAATCTAAAAATAAAACGTGGAAATAAATAAAACACGAACTACAATTTCTCAATCAAATCAAATAGTCTTAATTTAAGCAATGACACCTACATAAACTATTCCCTCCAATTTCTCTCTCTAAAAGACTCCTCGCAAGGACCAAACCTTTTGGTTTTTTCTCTCTCTCTCTCTCTCTTCGTCGACCAAACCAATAGCTTCTTCACTCTCTCTCTTTTCTCTTCAATGTCAAATTTTGAATGCCACAACAACAAGAAGCCCTAAAACTAGGTGTGTGGGGGAAAAACGATAAAGAGTTAAAATGACTAAAATACCCTTCATCTTCTTCCTCTTTGCCGTTTTCTTTTTCTTCTCTTCCTCCTCCACCGCCGATCAACGTCTCCATTCTCGCCACTTACTTCATCAACCTTTTTTCCCGGTCATTACCGCAGCTCCACCACCGTATCAACCACCGTCTTCTTCTGAACCACCGTCGCCTTCTCCACACACACATCACCACCACAAGAAACAGCCGGCGACGCCACCACCACCTCACGAAAAACACCTTTTCTCGTCCGTCGCAAACCCTCCACCTCCTCCGCCGTCTCGGCCGCATCCTAACCCTTTTTTCCCTTCATCAGACCCTTCCTCCACCGCCGCTCATCCCCCTCCTCCACCACCCCCTCCGGCGTCACTCCCGACTTTTCCCGCCAACATCTCTTCTCTCCTCTTTCCAACACAAAACAAGCCATCCAAGCCTCACCACGACCGCCACATCGCCAAGCTCGTCACCATAACCGCCTCCGTCATCTCCGCCGCGAGTCTACTCTCCCTATTCGCCGTCTTCATCATCTTCCTCCGTCGAACACGCCGCCGTCGCCGCTCTTCCCCTGCAGACGACACCAAATCCACCAGATCAGACTCTCTTCAGCTCTTCAACGCAGCTCCTTCCGACGGCTCTCTGAAACACAAACAACCACCGAAGTACACTTCTTCCAACACTTCCTCCGAGTTTCTCTACTTAGGTACTTTAGTAAACTCACGAAGCGGTGGTTTAGATCAGCAGAAATCTCCCATTGCCGTCTCCGGTAATATCACCGGCGTATTGGAATTACCCGCTCCAGCTTCTTCGTCTTCTTCTTCTTACGCACAGTACCATAAACTAGGCTCGCCGGAGCTCCGTCCTCTTCCTCCTTTACCAAAGCTCCCAGCTTTCACTCCCAATTACCAAAGCAGTGAACAGTTAAACCCTAAAAGACAAGACTTTGACGGAGATGACAACGAAAACGACGAGTTTTTCTCTCCGAGAGGATCTTCAGGTCGTAAACAGAGCCCGACACGTGTCTGGGCTAGCTTAATGAAGGATTCTGGTGTTGATAGGAATATCAACGACTCGAACTCGTGTTCGCCGGCTAATTCCGTATCTTCGTTGAATGGTTCTCCGGCAATAAGTTTGAAACCTAAGTCGCTTAGTCCTCCTCCAAACCACGGCGTTTCGAAGCAGCCTGGTCCGGCGAGGCCACCCCCACCACCTCCTCCTCCGCCTCCGTCGCAATTCTGGGAGATTCCGGCTACCATGTCGCTCTCGCCTCCTCGTGGAGATTCTGATCCAGAGAAGAAAGAGGAGAGCTTGAAACCAAAGTTGAAGCCTTTACATTGGGACAAAGTTAGAGCAAGCTCGAGCCGTGTTATGGTGTGGGACCAAATCAAATCAAACTCTTTTCAGTAAGATATAACGAAATTGAAATTGTAATAAACATTTCCTTCTCTTCTGTGCATAGGGATTAAGATATGATTATTTTTGTCTTTTGCAGATTGAATGAAGAAATGATAGAGACATTGTTCAGGGCGAATGATCCAAGTTCGAGAACCAGAGATGCCGGAAATGCAGGTGATGTTCAATCTGTGAATCAGGAGAATCGGTTTCTTGATCCAAGAAAGTCCCATAACATTGCGATTTTGCTGAGAGCTCTTAATGTAACTATCGATGAAGTATGCGAAGCCCTTGTGGAAGGTGAATATAATTCGCATTCTATTGTTGCTTATACAGAATGCGAATTTCGAAACTTGCTCAAGTTACTTACACTCACTGCAACGTTGTCATTAGCTTTGATGATTCCTCAAATTGGTCTGAGAATTTTAAAGCTTGAGCGACTGGTTTAGTTTTGATTGGAAAGAAAGATGTCAACACATTTTCTTGTTTATGAATCAGGCAATTCGGATACACTAGGACCCGAGCTTCTCGAATGCTTGCTTAAGATGGCTCCTACTAAAGAAGAAGATGACAAGCTCAAGGAGCTTAAAGATGATGATGATGAATCTCCTTCCAAGTTAGGACCTGCAGAAAAATTCCTCAAAGCCTTGCTGAACATTCCTTTCGCGTTCAAGAGGATCGATGCAATGCTTTATATAGTCAACTTCGAATCAGAAACCGAGTACCTTAAAAGATCCTTCGACACCCTCGAGGTATAAGACTAAACTCTTCTTTTCCTCATGTGTGTATTTGTGCTAAAAGCAGAACCTTTATATGCATTTGATCAAACTTTCAGGCTGCTTGTGGTGAGTTAAAGAACACTCGAATGTTCTTGAAACTTCTGGAAGCAGTACTCAAGACCGGGAACCGAATGAATATAGGAACCAATAGAGGGGATGCACACGCTTTCAAGCTCGACACGCTCTTGAAACTGGTGGATATCAAAGGCGCGGATGGAAAAACCACCTTATTGCATTTCGTGGTTCAAGAGATTATAAAATCCGAAGGAGCTCGGGTTTCTTCTACTCCGACCCAAAGCCCTACAGCCGATAACATAGCCGAGCAATCTGCATTCCAAGACGATATAGAGCTCAAGAAACTCGGGTTGCAAGTGGTTTCAGGTCTCAGCTCTCAGTTGATAAACGTCAAGAAAGCAGCTGCAATGGATTCGAATTCCCTCAGCAACGAAACAACGGAAATCGCGAGCGGAATAACGAAAGTCAAGGAAGTAATCGCGGAGCTAAAGCAAGAAACCGGGGCAGAGAGATTCTTAAACTCAATGAACATGTTCTTGAACAAAGCTGAGAAAGAGATCACAGAGATACAATCCCATGGAAGCAACGTCGTGAAGATGGTCAAAGAAGTAACAGAGTATTTCCATGGGAATTCGGAATCTCATACTTTTCGCATTTTCGCTGTGGTCAGAGACTTTCTGACGATTCTTGATCAAGTGTGTAAAGAAGTTGGTCGTGTAAACGAGAGAACAGTATACGGATCCGTACCACGACCTTCACCGTCGAACCAGACCGTCACGCCGCTCTTTCCGGTGGTTAACAATAACAACTCACGGCTGAGTCACTCTGGTTCTCTAGACAACAATGACGACGACGACTCGTCCTAAGTGAAAACGATTAATTCGGTGTATTCTAGTGTTTTGGTTTCATTTGCTCCGTACTCAAGAAACATGTTATATGTATTTATTTTTATGTTTTATGTTTTATGTTGATAGGTGAGAATTTATATGGAAGCTTATTAGATTTTGGAAGTAATTTTGGCAGATTGTGCAAAGTCGCTATCGAGCTCAGTACGTGCCACTCCAATATTGAATTATTTATGTCACGTGGAGATGTATTTATTGAAGAAATCTAAAAAGAAAAAAAAAACTGAAATAGAATGAAACTTTTTTTTTGTAAGTTGCCCAAAGTCTTATGAATTTTTCAAAACATTCTCTTGTTTTCAGCTATGGTTAATACTTAATACTAATTTGTTTATGAGAGAGAACTTTAGGATTTTGGCTTTATAAATGATTTTATTTACTGAAATTTGCATTGATAATTTACTTTATATATTATTATCATTTTTATAAAAAATTAATAATCGAACAAATCTATTTAACTAAAATATTTTTCAACCAAAGAGTCGTGGTCCAGAAATTAAAAGATTCACTCTAAATATTTTTTTTGGTAGAATTCGAGTAATTTCTTTACGATTTCAATCATCCTACGCCATCCATAAATGCTTTCAATAGCAAGAAAACCCGGATTTTCATAGATTTGAAAAGATTAGTCGGAGTTCCGGTGAACCAAAAAAAAAAAAACTATAGTATTTTCCAAAATTTATTTTGCCACCCGGCGGCATATTGGGCCTTCGTAATTTATACCACTGAGTTTGTGTAATTCGGGAGAGATCCGTTGAGATACTAAGGTTTTGCTATTCAAAATGATTTCATGACGAAATTTGCTTAAATTTATTGTCTTTGTGCGAAATTGTAAGCAAGCCAGATTGTGTTGATTATTAGGCAAAGAAAGAAGATGAGTGGAGGAGTAGAGAAAGCTTTAGGAACAACTAAGACACCTTCTGATTTCCTAAAGTCGATCCGTGGCAGACCAGTTGTTGTGAAACTTAACTCTAGTGTTAATTATCGAGGTTTGTCTCCTGTTCGTATATATACCTTGTTTCTGTTTTTGTAGCTTTAACTTTCTAAAGCTTTCTGTAGACACCTTTTTGTAGAAAGTTAAAGTCTTTCACTAACCATTAGATACACTTGGTAGCTTGCAATAAGGAGAAGACCTTTGATCTCTTGGACTCTATAGAACACAGGACTAGGGAGAGCTTTTGGTTTGAATTTCTTTGTTTGTTTTTCCTTATAAAAGTCAAGACTATTTCTTGCTCCTGCGTATCATGTTATTGTGTCAGGCTTTGTCATGCTCAAGCAATTGTAACAGAGCTTCTCGGTCAAACTCAGAAACTACACTCTACACCATGACACGACACTTTTTTTTCTGTCTTGTTTGCAGGCATTCTTACTTGTCTTGACGGGTATATGAACATTGCAATGGAGCAAACCGAAGAGTATGTAAATGGACAGCTAAAGAACAAATATGGCGACGCTTTTATCCGTGGAAACAACGGCAAACAGCTAATCTCATCCATCATCTTTCTTTAGATTTGTTACATTGTTTTGCGATTTACGTATCTGAAATTTTGGCTTTCTGCTGGGTAACACAGTTCTTTACATCAGCACAACGACGAGGACCTTGGCAGATGGAGCCTAGCTCTCTTGCATCACCATGAATGGTCATCTTCTTCTACCTCTGGTCCTCTGGCATTGAACATGTAGATTTATCATTTCTGATTCGATTCGACCTGTCTTTTTTTTCTTACAACTCTGCCATCAGTTTATGTGTGAATGAATCATCTCCAAAATTCTGAGACAGAGCCAGATTTTTATTGGGAAATTACCATAAAAAACTTCCAACTTTTCACTTTTTCCAACTTAAACATCCAACTTTTTGCGTTACTAGAACAAACATTTAACTCAATTATTTTTCTGTAATAAACTTCTAAGTGACTAAAAATATATGCGTTCGAAGGTTGATCAACGGTCAACGACAACTCCGTTAAACACGAATAACGCCCGGTAGAATTCTAACAATATATAATATCAAAAAACTTTATATCATCCTACCATAAACAAGTATCTAATATACATAAAAATTTATCAACATATTACTATCAAAGTATATTGAATTCTATGTATATACATAAATTCAATCAACATATAATAGAATTATCTAACATACATAAAATTATATCAACATATAATTTAATATACATAGAACTCTACATTAGTATATAAAATTCTATCTATGTACATAGAATTCTATGCATACATAAAATTCTATCAATATAAAATGTGAAAAAATCTTATGTCATCCTAAAGTTAATGATTATCTAATTTACATAATGTAATAGAATTCTATCAATGTAATATGTAATTTTTTAATATCATCCTACCATAAATCCAAACACAATACATTATTGTCCATAAAGTTAGCATATATAGTGATCAGAGAATGGTGAAAGAAATTCAAATTTTCATATGTACATAGATCATGATCAGTCTTGATGAAGAGTGTGTCTTTCTCTTGTAACTCATCTCCATTCAGAATTAGGTAAATTTATATATGGAAACTCCGGTTAATTTTCTAAAATCATGATAGCTGAGTAGCATTTACGATTTTATTTGTATTGACAATTATTGCCATTATGATAAGTATTTAGCATGCGTTGCAAACAAATCATAGAAATAAAATATGTTATTTAAAATAAGTCCTCGTGCGAAATGCAATATAATATGAACTAAATAAATGAAAATACTGTACTTGGGTTTTTCAAACTCACCTCTACTAGACAATGTCGTCATAACGGTTGCTTTGGTCTCAGTATATATTGATCCACTATAGACATATTAAATTTGCACGAACTATTGTTGAGATCTGGAATTGAATGATACAAAAATTTGAAATTGGATTTAGTGAAAGATACAAAAAATCACACGTTATATATAGACAAGTTAAAAGGGTAAGATATTAGTGAAGAAGACATCAAATAGATAAGTCCTTTTATTTTTGTCGAGTTCTTCTTGTAAATTATAGAACCGTATAAGAATCTTTTCACTTCTTACTCCTTTTGGGGTTTCTCTCTTGCGTTTTGCCATCTCTAAGATCTTACTTCTCCGTAAGTAACAATAAAACGATAAAGGCCTAAGACTTTTGCTTGTGTTAACATGTAATTTTTTGTGTGGAAAATGTGTTCATAATTTTTTTAAATAAAACATTTTCATTTTTTTTATGACCGAAGTAGATCATGGACTAAATCTAGACTAATCTCCGAGGTACATAGAAAACTAACTATTTTTACCATTTAAGGCTTCTATAATGGCCGAGAGGGAACCACAACAAATTTTGTAGATGGTAGAACTCGATTCCCGTTTTTTTATCGACAGACGAGTCTTCTATCATTCGAACAAACTATTCGACCACATGCTCTTGGTCATTTTCATCTTTTATATAAGATTTTAACAAAACTATCTTGTTCTGATCCTAAGCAAGAAACTCACAGACCTATCTATATATATATATTCGCATTTTGTCTTAAGGCATATTCATTTTGGATAAAGCAAAAGATTTTAGGAGAGAGAGAGATGGAGAAGAAGAGAGGACATGTATTGGCAGTGCCATATCCAACTCAAGGACACATCACACCAATCCGCCAATTTTGCAAACGACTTCACTCCAAAGGTCTCAAAACCACTCTCACTCTCACCACTTTCATCTTCAACTCCATCAAACCTAACCCATCTGGTCCAATCTCCATAGCCACCATCTCTGATGGCTACGACCACCACGGCTTCGACTCATCTGGCTCCATCCACGACTATCTCCAAAACTTCAAAACCTTCGGATCCAAAACCATTGCAGACATCATCCGCAAACACCAGAAAAGTGATAACCCCATCACTTGTATCGTCTATGATGCTTTCATACCTTGGGCACTGGATGTTGCTAGAGAGTTTGGTTTAGCTGCGGCTCCTTTCTTTACGCAGTCTTGTGCTGTTAACTACGTTTATTATCTTTCCTACATTAACCATGGAAGCTTGAAACTTCCCATCAAGGATTTACCTTTTCTTGAGCTCCAAGATTTGCCTTCTTTCTTCTCTGTTTCTGGGTCTTACCCTGCTTACTTTGAGATGGTGCTTCAACAGTTTACAAACTTCGAAAAAGCTGATTTCGTGCTCGTCAATACCTTCCAAGAGCTGGACCTTCATGTTAGATCTCTCTCTCTCTCTATTTATTTTAATTTCCCCAACCATGTCTTGTTCTCCTTCATGTCCTAATTACTCTGTTTTTTTGTTTGGTCTTAATTCCTCTGTTTTTCGTTATAGGAGAAGGAGTTGTTGTCCAAAGTTTGTCCCGTGTTGACAATTGGTCCGTCTGTTCCATCAATGTACTTAGACCAACGGATCAAATCAGACACCGACTACGATCTGAATCTCTTCGATTCGACAGATGCTGCCTTCTGCACTGACTGGCTCGACACAAGGCCACAAGGGTCGGTGGTGTATGTAGCGTTTGGGAGCATGGCTAAGCTGAGTAGTGTGCAGATGGAGGAGCTTGCTTCAGCAATAAGCAACTTCAGCTTCCTGTGGGTGGTCAGAGCTTCAGAGGAGACGAAACTCCCATCAGGGTTTCTTGAGACAATAGATAGAGACAAGAGTTTGGTCTTGACATGGAGTCCTCAGCTTCAAGTTCTGTCAAACAAAGCCATCGGTTGTTTCTTGACTCACTGTGGCTGGAACTCAACCATGGAGGCTTTGACCTTTGGGGTTCCCATGGTGGCTATGGCTCAATGGACCGATCAACCGATGAATGCAAAGTACATAAAAGATGTGTGGAAGGCTGGAGTTCGTGTGAAGACAGACAAGGAGAGTGGGATTGTTAAGAGAGAGGAGATTGAGTTTAGTATAAAGGAAATGATGGAAGGAGAGAAGAGCAAAGAGATGAAGAAGAACGCGAAGAAATGGAGAGACTTGGCTGTCAAGTCACTCAGTGAAGGAGGCTCTACAAATATTAACATTGACACATTTGTATCAAAGGCTCAGAGAAAATAAGTTATCACATGAAGTAGCAAAGATCTCTTCTATAGTATCCTTGTTGGGTCAATTTTTCATTCAGTGTACTCTTTGTGCTGATTCTTCTTATGGTTACTTCCCAATCTTACAGTATTTTCCACCATAATTCCCCACTGTCTTGCGAACAGATTCTAACTCT
This sequence comes from Pseudoturritis turrita, assembly GCA_900406555.1. Classification (NCBI taxonomy): domain Eukaryota; kingdom Viridiplantae; phylum Streptophyta; class Magnoliopsida; order Brassicales; family Brassicaceae; genus Pseudoturritis; species Pseudoturritis turrita. The sequence continues at coordinate 7,137,146 of OVBL01000512.1, forward strand.
GCCATTTGACATGTCTTTTTTCTTACAAGTCTGCCACTCATTTTGTGTCTGAATCATCTGCAAGATTCTGAGAAAGAGCCAGAAATTTTATTTGATAAAAAGAAAATCTCAAGTATCGTTGTTTCTTTTGTCAAAAATAAAAATAAAGTATCGTTGTTCCCTTGGGAACCTAATTTACAATGCAACACATGAGTGGCTAGTGAGTGGCTACCATACATTATGATGCCATCACTCGCGTAATAATCTCATGTCATCTTAACAATTATTAACGGCAAGAAAAGAAGTTGGCCTTTATAAAAAAAGAGAGAAGTTGGCTTTACGTTAGTATTTTTGGTGTAAACAATCAAATCAAAAATAACAGATAAGTAAATTAATTTATATTAGTATTTCCTCAAATTAGATGATTTAGAGTTTTTTGGATTAAAATATATGTTTACATTTTTCAATGTCACATCAGTGGTCTGTTTATTAGTTTCTTCCTATTGATCTAAATAGGGAACTAATTAATCTAGTATAAAATACAAAACTTGATGATAAAAAGAGGGCACATTTGGTATATTTATTTCTTAATTTGTGTGCAGGAATCTAAAATATATAATTTCATGAAATTTAAGAAATAGTATAGGAATTAACCAGATTAAGATATTTTTTACATGCATGTATATGTATATTGTATGTAAGATTGATTTAATAACAAAAATATATAGTTTGCTTGAATTTGTTAGCGCAAGTGACGTTGCCATCTCGACAAGATTTTTGAGTACGGAAGTTGGACTTCACTTCCTCACAAAGAGTTGAGAAAAGGCAAAGTGAATTCGTTGGGAAAATATAAAAAATTTATTTGTTATATTCTATCGGAATAATCTTTTTTTTTTTTTTAGATATTTCTTTTATAGAAAACCGATTGTTTACCAGATTTGTTTTTGATTTGACTCGATTCAAATGCTCATCCCTACTAGACAATGTCGTTATAACGATTGCTTTGGTCTCAATATTTTGATCCACTATACATATTGTGAAAATCTGGAATTGACTCTTCCGAAAATTTGAAATTGGATTCAGTGAAAGAAACAGTAATCAATTAATCATACGTAATAGTCAATAACAAAATGTCAGATTAGTGAATAAGACATTAATAATCAAGTCCTTTTCATATTTTTGTCGAGATCTTGTAATCATAGAACCGTAGAGAATCTTTTCACTACTTCTTTTGGGTTTGTATTATTTCCTTTTCCATCTTAAAGATCTTGCTTCTCCAAAAACAATAAAAGATAAAAGCTTAGATTATGTATTTACTTTTTTTTTTAACTACTGGAAGTTCGCTTAATTAGAAGACGATACAATTTAATAATCTTCATGTAAATTTGATGTAAGAAAACAATAAGTCAGAGCTATTCTGAGATTTCTCCTTCGAAATTGCATCTTACATTTTAAGAGATTAAATAAATATTTTTATTTTTAATAAAATATTTTGATAAAGAGTAAAAGGCAAACGTCGTTCCATTCACATTTATTTTTATATTTATGATTTTTTTTTTTTAAACTTGTTTCATCGGAAAAATAATTTGTTTAAAATAGTGAAAATTCTGGTTTTGTTTTTTAAAACATTGAACATAAAAGCAAATGCAAACAGAAAAATTGAAATCAAAATTACTTTAAACAAGATTTCCTTGCATTTTAATTTGTAATTGTCTCTTTGGATTCGTTTTTTTTTTAGCATTCTACTTAATATGTTTGATTCTATTACTTTTAGCAATTTTTAAAAAAAATCATAAACTATATGACCTCAAAATCATATCGATGTATTATTTTTTCTTGCATTTTAATTTAAAAACCTATTATCAAATTAAAAAAACAACAAGATTTTCAACTTGTGCAAAATTTCTTAACACATTATTTTCTTGTAAAAGAAACCAAATTGGATTTCTCTTCTTATTTTCATTAAAAAAAAACAAAAAACAAAACTCTCTTCTTCTGATCACGAAGCTCTTATCTAAGCAAGAACCGGACAAACCTATCAATATATATTCACATTTTCTCTTAAAGCATATTCATTTTGGATAAAGCAAAAGATTTGTGAGACAGAGAGAGAGAGATGGAGAAGAAGAGAGGACATGTATTGGCAGTGCCATATCCAACGCAAGGACACATCACACCAATCCGCCAATTCTGCAAACGACTTCACTCCAAAGGTCTCAAAACCACTCTCACTCTCACCACTTTCATCTTCAACTCCATCAAACCTGACCCATCTGGTCCAATCTCCATAGCCACCATCTCCGATGGCTACGACCATGACGGCTTCGACTCTGCCGGCTCCATCCACGACTACCTCCAAAACTTCAAAACATTTGGCTCCAAAACCATTGCAGACATCATCCGCAAGCATCAGACTAGTGATAACCCCATCACTTGTATCGTCTATGATGCTTTCATGCCTTGGGCACTTGACGTTGCCAGAGAGTTTGGTTTAGCTGCGGCTCCTTTCTTTACGCAGTCTTGTGCTGTTAACTACGTATATTACCTTTCCTACATTAACCATGGAAGCTATGGAAGCTTGAAACTTCCCATCAAGGATTTACCTTTTCTTGAGCTCCAAGATTTGCCTTCTTTCTTCTCTGTTTCTGGGTCTTACCCTGCTTACTTTGAGATGGTGCTTCAACAGTTTACAAACTTCGAAAAAGCTGATTTCGTACTCGTTAATACCTTCCAAGAGCTGGAGCTTCATGTTAGATCTCTCTCTATCTCTTTCTTACAACTTCCTCAATCATGTTTTGTTTTTGTTCATGTCCTAATGACTCTGATCTGTTTTGTTCTAATTACTCTGTTTTTTTGTTATAGGAGAAGGAATTGTTGTCCAAAGTTTGTCCCGTGGTGACAATTGGTCCGACTGTTCCGTCAATGTTCTTAGACCAACGGATCAAATCAGACACCGACTATGATCTGAATCTTTTTGATTCGAAAGATGCTAGCTTCTGCACTGACTGGCTCGACACCAGGCCACAAGGGTCGGTGGTGTATGTAGCGTTTGGGAGCATGGCTCAGCTGAATAATGTGCAGATGGAGGAGCTTGCTTCAGCAGTAAGCAACTTTAGCTTCATGTGGGTGGTCAGATCTTCAGAGGAGGCAAAGCTCCCATCAGGGTTTCTTGAGAGAGTGGATAAAGACAGGAGCTTGGTCTTGAAATGGAGTCCTCAGCTTCAAGTTCTGTCAAACAAAGCCATCGGTTGTTTCTTGACTCACTGTGGTTGGAACTCAACCATGGAGGCATTGACCTTTGGGGTTCCAATGGTGGCTATGCCTCAATGGACCGATCAACCGGTGAACGCAAAGTACATACAAGATGTGTGGAAGGCTGGAGTTCGTGTGAAGACAGAGAAAGAGAGTGGGATTTCCAAGAGAGAGGAGATTGAGTTTAGCATTAAGGAAGTAATGGAAGGAGAGAAGAGCAAAGAGATTAAGAAGAACGCGGAAAATTGGAGAGACTTGGCTGTCGAGTCACTTAGTGAGGGAGGCTCTACAGATATCAACATTAACACATTTGTATCAAAAGTTCACATCAAATAAGGTATGCATGTGATGAAGTGGCAAAGATCTTGTAATTGGACCAGTCTTTTTTTTTTTTTGTCATCTCAATAATATTAGAAAGAGGAATATTCATATACAGAGCTATTTTGTGGGAATAAAGGCACAAAAACCCAATTTTCCAGACCAAAAAACACAAAATAGCAGAAAACCAAACCTTCTAAACAATATTAATTCCTTCATTAGCCAAAAAATCATGTAACCAAAAGGGAGCACCAGATGCCACATAAGACTGACTACGCAGATCTCTAGTAACACTATTAGCAATCAACTTTGCTCCTTGATTCGAATTAGCATCTTTTAGCTCTAATTGGACCAGTCTTTCATTTATTATAATCTTTTAAGTTGATTCTTATTATGTTGTTTGTTCATCCTTTGGCTCACTTCCCAATCTTACAACATCTTCGATTAATTTTAGGGAAGTTTAATCAAACAAACTTAAAAAGTTGTTTTTGAGCAAAACCAATGCTAATCTTTCATTATTACTCAAACAACTTTCTGTACCCGTTTTACCTTTATTTTCTTTGAAGACAAAAAACGTATTTACGAAACTGTCATTAATGAATTTCCCCAAAAAAATGAAAAGTCTACCGTTCTAGTGATGGTAGATTTATTTAAGGATCGGTAGACTTAATTCAAATCCGTAGACTTAGTCCATGAACGGTAGACTTAATATTCAAATGGTAGACTTATTCTATAGACTTATTTTTATTTAATGGTAGAGATATTTGAAAGTGGTAGACTTATATTATGAGTGGTAGAGTTAACGCCAACGGTGGTAGATTTGTTTTCAAGTGGTAAACTTATTAGTTGAATAATAGATTTATCTCGTAGATTTATTATTGAGTGGTAGATTTATTTTGTTTGACGGTAGACTAAATATTTGTGGTAGACTTAAAGTCATGGGAGGTAGACTTACACGTGTTTTGGATCGTAGACTTATTTATAGTGGTGGCAGATTTATAATATGTCGTAGACTTATTATTGACGCGGTAGAGTTATTCAATCTTTCGAGTTTACTAAAACAACCTTCAGTTGGTAGATTTATTAGTTACTACGGTGGTAGATTTAATATGGTCTTACATACAATGATGGTAGACTTGTATGCTTACATACAATGATGGTAGACTTGTATGCTTACATACAATGATGGTATATTTGTATACTGACATACAATGATGGTAGACTTGTATGTTTATATACAATGATGGTAGATTTGTATTTAAATACAATGACTTTCTAACGCAAACGCTAGTCGCAAACGCCGTTCGATATACAAGTCTACCATCATTTAGAAACAAGTGTACCATCATTAGAAAACAAGTCTACCATGATTTCAAAAGCAAACGCAAGCGTCAATCGCAAACGCATATCACAAACGCCAGTCGCAAACACTGATTACAAATGCCAGTCGGACATGCCAATCACAAACGCTAATTACAAACGCCTGTCGCAAACGCTAATCGTCAATCGCAAATGCCATTTATAAATAGTGTTTGCTACAAAAAAAAAATTTCTTTTTAATCAAGTTTTTATTATTATTTTTTTTTAACATTTTTTTTTTTTTGAAATGCCAATGGTATTTTCATTATTAAAAAGAAAAAAAAAAGTTTAAAGGTTTTTTACCAACTTTTGAGCAAACTCATTTTCTCCCAAAATTATTTTAGTAATTATGGGACTTTCCAAAGTTGTTTGAGTAATTATATTATATTCATTAAAAAAAAGAAAAAAATGAATGAATAGCCGTTTTTACAAATCAAAAGCCCTTTTTGGTTTTGGAACCAATGGTGAACCAGAACCTAATTATATCCCATCTGCCCCAACAGAATTGTTAGGTAAAAAAGTTAAGGGCCATGTTTGTGGCAACAAAACAATTTCACTCCATCCGACTTGTTTTTCATTGGTTGGTCTTGGTTCAATTTCAGGTTTTTAGGAATTAATGTAATAATTAATCAGTTGATTCTGTTTGGATTTAATCACTTTGGTTTGACTAGGTTTAGTATTTTCAGTTTACAATTTTTCTTTTGGGTCTACCCTTACAAATTACTCTTGAATCACCAATTCTTGGCAATGTTGCGTTTCCTATTCCTAAACACTTGATTGATTAGTTGAAATCTAAATTTGACTTTAATTGTTGAGCTTATTTTCAGTTGGTTTCACACCAAACCGGGATATTTATATACATGCATGCAAATAAATAATTATGGACCCTTTATGACCTGTTATTCTTGCTTTATTAGTTTTATTAGCAAATACATAAAACATAATTATGGAAAAGTGATTATTTTCTTCCTTTGTTAGGTTTAAGTGTTTAACATATATATTTGGACCACAACATTTCAAATTATATTGTTCTATTTTCTTTAAAAAAATTAGATTTGATTTAATACAAGATTTTAATTACATATATAAATATATTTGTTACTATAATAACTATTTTTAGGTTTCGTTACTTCAAAAATTATGGACCATATAGTAAAATATATATTATTGAGATCTTCTTCTAATTATAGAACCGTAGAGAATCTTCTCGCTTCATTACTTTCCTCTCCTAGCTATTTCCATGTGCCTCTTCTTTACTCTCCCACCTTCTTAGTTCCCCAAAAATAACAATAAAACAAAAACAAAATTTCCTAAAAGAAACTTAACTTGTTTTATCTTTCTTTCAGTTTCTTAGACCGTAACACGTTTTCCCTTTCACGAAAGAAACACAAATCGGATTTGTCTTCTTCCTCTGACACAAAGCTTGTTGTCTTGTCACGCAAGAACCTCACAAAACCTATCAATATATATCTCCGCAATCTCTTTATTCATTTTTGGTTAAACCGACAGAGAGAGAGAGAGAGAGAGAGAGAGAGAGAGAGAGAGAGAGAGAGAGAGAGAGAGAGAGAGAGAGAGGACATGTATTAGCAGTGCCATTCCCAAGCCAAGGACACATCACACCGATTCGCCAATTCTGCAAGCGACTTCACTCTAAAGGTCTCAAAACAACTCACACTCTCACCAATTTCATCTTCAACACAATCCACCTCGAACCTTCTAGTACCGTCTCCATAGCCACAATCTCCGACGGCTACGACCATGGTGGCTTCTCATCAGCCGGATCCGTCCCCGAATACCTCCAAAACTTCAAAACCTTCGGCTCAAAAACCGTTGCTGACGTCATCCGCAAGCATCAGACTAGTGATGACCCCATCACTTGTATCGTCTACGATTCTTTCATGCCTTGGGCACTTGACCTTGCAAGAGATTTCGGTTTAGCCGCGGCTCCTTTCTTCACGCAGAATTGCGCCGTTAACTATATTAACTATCTTTCTTGCATAAACCATGGAAGCTTGAAACTTCCCATCAATGATTTGCCTTTTCTTGAGCTCCAAGATTTGCCTACTTTCATCACCCCTACTGGGTCTCACCTTGCTTACTTTGAGATGGTGCTTCAACAGTTCACTAATTTCGACAAAGCCGATTGTGTACTCATGAATACCTTCCAGGAGCTTGACCCTCAGGTTATACTAATCTGGTTTTCCCTAATTTGTGTCGTAATTACTATTCCCCCCCCCCCCGTTATTCATGACCTAATGATTCTGTTTTCCCCTAATTCATCTCCTCATCACTCTGTTTTTCCCCCCTGGTTACTCTGTTTTTTCCCTCATCACTCTGTTTTTTCCCCCTGGTTACTCTGTTTTGCCCCTAATTACTCTGTTTTTTCCCTGGTTACTCTGTTTTACACCTAGTTACTCTGTTTTTTGTTCCCAGGAGAAGGAGTTGCTGTCAAGAGTTTGTCCCGTGTTGACAATTGGTCCGACTGTTCCATCAATGTACTTAGACCAACAGATCAAATCAGACACCGACTACGATCTGAACCTCTTCGACTTAAAAGAGGCTGCCTTATGCACTACCTGGCTCAACACAAAGCCACAAGGGTCGGTGGTATATGTAGCGTTTGGGAGCATGGCTCAGCTGAGCAGTGTGCAGATGGAGGAGGTTGCTTCAGCAGTAAGCAACTTCAGCTACCTGTGGGTGGTCAGAGCTTCAGAGGAGGCAAAGCTCCCATCAGGGTTTCTTAAGAGAGTGGATAAAGACAGGAGCTTGGTCTTGAAATGGAGTCCTCAGCTTCAAGTTTTGTCAAACAAAGCAATTGGTTGTTTCATGACTCACTGTGGCTGGAACTCAACCATGGAGGCTTTGACTTTAGGGGTTCCAATGGTGGCTATGCCTCAATGGACCGATCAACCGATGAATGCAAAGTACATACAAGATGTGTGGAAGGCTGGAGTTCGTGTGAAGACGGATAAAGAGAGTGGGATTGCCAATAGAAAGGAGATTGAGTTTAGCATTAAGGAAGTGATGGAAGGAGAGAAAAGCAAAGAGATGAAGAAGAACGCGAAAAAATGGAGAGACTTGGCTGTGAAGTCACTCAGTGAAGGAGGTTCTACAGATATCAACATTGACGCATTTGTATCGAAGGTTCAAATCATATAAGCAAATGACTTTGCTTTTAATTTCCTGATTGGTCTGTCTTTTTTCACTCAAATAAATATTTTAAGTTGATTCTTCTTTTGTTGTATGTTCATGTTCATCCTCAGGTTTAGTTCCCAACCTCACCAATAAAAGGCCATGAGAACAAAATTGAAATATTTTGTTTTGAATGGCCTATAGGAACTTCTTTTAAAACTCTTTTTGGCAACGAGCTTGAGTTTGTGTGTTTATTATTTTACAGTAACGCTTATAAACTATACAAACTTATGGATTTTAACACAATTCTACACACACAAAATCACATAGCTAGTGAGTTTGATTGATATTCATCTTTCTATAAAAAGTTCCTGTGAATCGGTTTTCGTTCACAAATTTCACTCTGTTCTTGTTTCTCCTTCTTCTTCTTCAGTGGCTGCAGAGTTGCTTCCCTGTTTCTTCACCTTTTATTTCCTGGGAGAAAAACCCATTAAAAGTCACAATCTTTCATCTTTGTTTTAACTTAAGATTCTATCTGAAGATGAAATCTTACCAAGGGAACTTAAACGTATCTTTCCACCATCCTTGCTTAGAGCAATTAGCTACTATTTTGTCAAGTCGAATAATAATCTCCGAGAATGTCGGCCTAATACGGACTTCTGGATGCCAACACTCCTCAATCAACCTGCAGATTAAGCGATACAACGGATTTAAGAAGGGGTACTTCTTCTTCGTGCATAGGCCATAAATAATTCTTGGTCCCAAATAGTTCTGCCAGAACTTACTCTTTCAAATCCGGAGGGTAACTTCTTGACTTAGTTTTGAATACCGGTCTCTTTCCTTCTAAGCATATCATTTTCGCAACTTCTTCAGGTGGTCTCGGGTGAAAAACCGTTACTCCCTCGGTTATCTGACCACACACACACATACAAGACTAAAGAAACAAAGGACACAAGATAAAAACCGAGCAAGACGAGGATATGTGTACCTCATATAAAATGACACCAAATGAGTGTGCATCGACCGTTCGATCAAATATTTCATCTTTATAAATCTCTGGTGCTATGTAGTAATCTGCAATCAAGAAACCATTTTGTCAATGATCATAGATCTTGCAAAAGGTTTGATTTTTTCAGTATATGAATGAAGCCTTCTCCTTACTTGAGAGATCTATATGTGCTTTGTGGTTTGCTACTTTCGCGTTGTTTGGTGAAATTTTCGACAACCTTATCAAACCGAATCCTGAGATCTTCAATTGCCCTCCTCTATCCAGCAAAATATTTCTGGCACCTTACGAGAAATTTCAAAATATTAAACCAACAGAAACATCTCAATGAGTATGAACCAAAGGTTGAATTTTTAACAATCTTATCGACATTTGCTTTCGGTTATCTTACTTTGGCTTTAGATCGCAGTGAATAATCGGATCTGGTTTACATTCATGGAGGTAATTCATGCCCCTGAAATCAGAAAAACCCGTTAAAAAAACACCTGGTGAGGTACTTAGTAATTACAGGAACCTTCGAAGCAATACATGAGAAGCTAACATACCTGGCAATATCAAGAGCAAATCTAAGTGCTTTGGAAGGAGAAAGACGTCCTTTCTTTTGGAGACACACAGATAAATCTCCCTGCAATGGAATCAAAAGACTAAGAGACGATTGATGAAAAAGTAAAATCAGAAGGGATAAGTAAATATATGCTTACTTTAGGATTATACTCGACCACAATCATCATCGGTATATTTTGAGTGACAGCTCCAACAAATTGGACAACATTTGGATGCCGGACTTTTTCTAGCAACGTCAATTCATGTTTAAATGCGTTTCTGTTCAGATTAAAAGCCATAAAGACAAAAGCAGCATTAGTTTCTTCATGTTAAATCAAATCAACGCTTAGGAAACAAAAATAAAAAATTGATGTAACTTTCTTGAGTTGCTTATATGAAGCTCACTCAAATGTAAACATGGAAAAAGAACTCAAGAAGTAAATGCATACATGCGTTCAGGGTCCGAGTAGCTATCTTTGTCAAGTATTTTGACCGAAACACGCGTGCCATTCCATTTAGCTACTTGATATGCTCCCTGCAAACAATCAAACACGTGATTTAACCAAATCGAAAAATGCTCCAAGAACAATGATGTTCCCAAAGTTATATAATCAAAATGTGTTTCAAGAGATCAAAGAACATGCCTTTGAGATGCCATCCGATTTCCGGACTTGAACCTCAAGTGGATTAAGCTCATACTCAGGAACTTCTCGTGAATTCGCCACAGTCATCGGCGTCTTCCTGGTTTTCTAAAAAGTGTGAAGATGATGAAAAAGCCTCTTCATAAAACAACACATGAACAAAAAAAAAACATCAATTGAAAATTCTTAAAATAGTATCATACCGGAGCTTTAGCTCCTCTAGCCTTCAAAAGATTGTACACATCTAAATTCCCATAATACTTTGCATCAGCAGCCGCCTATAAATTCACCAGCAAAAAACATCAAATTCAAAGATACAAAAATGTCACCTTTAACCCCTAATTCCAGACAAATCAACACAATCGAAAAAATTACAGGGTTAATGGAAGAAGAAAGAAGACAGACCGTACTTCCCCATCGATCACGAGCATCAATGTTAGCTCTCCGGCTAAGAAGAGCCTTAACGACATCGATATGTCCCTCACAGGCGGCGATGTGAAGCGCCGTACGGCCATCGAGATCGATGCTATTGACATCGATTCCTTCATCGAGAAGCTCTTCGACACCTCTGACGTCACCTTTGCTAGCCATAAAGAGAAGCTGCATCGTGGAATCGAGATTCTCCGGCACCGACATATGCGGCTCGCCGTCGCTCCTGGAATCAGGGCTTCTCCGGATCGGATCGAGAGAAGATTGACGGCCGAAACTGAACCTCATGTTGTTCCGACGAGGGTCGAGAGAAGACTGACGCGTGAACTGTCGGCTCAATGTTCGACGCATCGACCCAGTTGAGAATTGTCTTGAAATCCCGCGTTTTAGGTGTGCGGCTATGTTCTCCATTGATGATGATAAAAGCTTCTTCCTTTGACACAAATTCTCAAAAACCCTTTTGAAGATCAATTATTCCATGGGTTAATTAAACCCACATTGCGTCTTTGGAGGGTCGTCGTCAATGGAGATTGAGACGAAGAGGAAGAAGAAGAAGAAGACGACGACGACGACAAGTCAGAGAAACAAACGAAAATGTGGAAACGAAAGGAACGTTTTTTGTTTTTTGTCCCTTAAAAATAATTAATTAATTGAGATTATTATCCATGAAACTAAATTAACCTAAAAACGCGGGTAAACCTTCATTGGATTACTAATCCCATACAGATTAAGATGGACTATTTAAAAGAGACAAAAAAAAAACAGAGTAAAATATCAAACCTTGTTAGCAATAAGATATTTAAATAATCAAAACAGTTAAAAATGAAACTTTTGTGTAATGGAATACAACCTGGAGAAGGTGGTTTTTGACCTTTTTAGTGAAGTGGAGAAGATGATGGTGTCCAATTTTTTTTTATAAAAATTATTAAACCTAAAAAATCTGGTGCTACCCCACTAATTTTTAATGGAATAGGATCAAATGTGATATGCTCCATATAGATTATTATAGTAGTAGTATAGAGAGTTAATGGGTCGGCTATTTATTAGTGTTTCTTACCACTTCTGTTAAACTATCATTTTCCAATTAGTTTATATAATTACTTTAATTTACATCCACATATTTTTTATCACCTGTTTTCATTTTCAATCATCGCTATCAAACATGGCAACATCCAATTATGTATATTTTTAACAAGTTGCTGCCCCTTGTTGGTGCATCTCTTAAAAAATATCTACGGATAGATATTAATTTAGACGTAAATGGTTGTAGTTATCAGAATGTTTATTTATTTATTTTAGTTTAAAAAAAATTCTGTTCGTTAAATTAAAATTGTTTTTAGAATCACCTGCACTTTAATCCATTATCCTCTATACAAATAACGGTTATGACGCTGCTACTGATTATGATGGAAAAGGTTCCAGTCACTTCTCCTCCCCAATTCTTCAACCCCTATTCAGTAAGATGAATTTTTTTCGGTTATCATCAATTTTTCAATGCTAAAGAAGATAAAATTCGAGAAGTAGATAAGTGGCCGATTAGATTAAAGTCTTGGTCCAAGTAGCACAATTTACTATTTTTTTCAATCTCACAAGAACAAAAACTTCAAAGCTGAAAACATCCGATTTAGTTGAGAATTTTGGTGTGTCGCATATTTTGGGGACCTGTATCCGCTGCACAATGAACATTAAATTTAGAAGTTATGAGATTCAATGGCAAATGTTCTTTTCTTGTTTTAGATATGGTTGTTTGCTTATTACGTTCTTACATATTTTTTGTGCTAACTTCTGTCTCATCCCTTCCAAAGTCTGCGAGCAATGCCATTAACAATGTTAAATCTCCTCTGCCAGTTAAGTTTCCAACTTTGATTTTTGTCTGGGAAACAATCAGATAGTGAATTACTTAAGACATTCCAACTGTAAAAGAAAAAGACAACATTAAACAGCACTAATCAAAGAGAAAATAAAAATTTAAAAGTTTAAGTTTTGTTTTTCAAGTATTTTTTAAAACGTTAAATTAATGTTTATAATGAATTGAATGATAACTTATTTTTTGCTATAACTCTATAAATACGTTATAAGTATTGTAAATTTGAAATAACAATTTTTAATCAAAAAAAAATATATAAATAAACAAAACATAAGCAAAATATAAGCAAAATGTAAAAATATATAAATAAGCAAAACATAAACAAAATATACGTAAAACGTAAAAATATAAACAAAATTAATTGATTGCTTATGTTTCCTTTTCTATAAACTGATCAGAATAACCAAAATGTTGAGTCAGATAGTCAACTGATTATTACACTTATTTTTCCCTCTTCCCCTCATAAAATTTAAAAGATCATAAAAAAGAAAATTCAATTTCGGTGAACTACGATGCTACTTAATTTTGTATATTTCTCTGTTACAAACTCAACATTCAGAAAATTCTCTTTTGGTAGATCAATCGTTTAGAAATATCAATTGCTGTTTTTTTTTTTTTGGGTTAATAAGGAGAGCAAATGTAACTTACTTCACTAGGTGAAGTAAATTTCCTTCGTGGTATCCTTGACGAAGAAGTCTACATTCATCCGCCTCAGGCCTAAAAGATAATTAAGTGGGTTTGAAAAAAAATTAAACAAAAAAAAAAACTCTTTCAAAAGTCACAAGCATAAGATTACATACATTCATTTGTCAAGTTTTCTAAAAAGCTAGTTAAATAAAACTAAATAAATTACCATTTACAATTTTTTTAAAACTGACACCTACATAAACCAAAAAAATAATTTCATAGCTAAAAAACTCATAAAGAAAAACTACTATCACTCCAAACCTTATCTAAGTTTAGAAAGTGTGTAATTAACATTTTCCTTACCTATGTAATGTTAAAAAGCCGTTTAACCTCATGATTCTCATTTGCTAGAAGAATAAGAACAAGTTCAAGTTTGGTATCAACTAAGGGTTTGGCTTGTGGCGAAAGTTAGACCCTTCCAAAAAGATAGAAGTCTGGCCCCCTAATTCGATTCTTGGTTGGAAGGAATATTCGTATTTGGACGGAAAGAATACATGCCTCGGTCCGGAAATCCTCGGATCGATTAATAAGTATTAACCAATAACCAACCAATATAACCAAAAAAAAAAAAAAAAACTGTTTGGTTCGAGATTTTGCTCTGCTCCTAAGCAAAAACCGAAGTTTATCCTTACGGTACTGAAACATACTGATGTGTGCCAAAATTTTAATCATTACTTCAAAATTCAAACCATAGCTTCGAATACAAACTCAAAATATTAAAAACATGTAGCAAACAATAAAAATAAAACAAAGTAGCGAGCAGGACGATGTCGTTCGCAGATCCATTTGCATTAACTCATCTGTAGACAAGGAGAGATCGGGACGACGTCGTTTCCGGGATCGATCCATCTATAATTTTTAAGTCGTAAGTAAGTCTCTCCTTAGACAAGGAGTGTAGGGGACGACGTCGTTCGCTAATCCATTTGCATTATCGCAAGAAGCCTGAGCCGGTCGATTAACCAAGACGAGATTCACATCTTCCATTACAATTTCGGTACATGGTTTCTCTTTACTACAATCCAACATAACCGCCACTTCCGTATTCGATGTCCCGTGTATATCTTCATATCTCACATTTGATACTTCAACTCCAGAGTCCTATAATATATATACAAATTTAATGACTCAATATATCGAATTATGGGTATATAAGATATGGTTGATTAGATGATTTGTTACCTGTTTAGGGCAAGGTTTGTCAAGACAATAGTGTTGGTCTATAATGATTGGGTTCTTCACCATATTCATACTAATATGTTGGAAAACAATGTTTCTAGCGAAACTCTTGCTATCTTTCCCCCATGTTTTGATCCTAACTCCGTTTTCCGTTCCCGTGAAATCCACCTTACTCACCGTCACGTTTTCCACTCCTTGTTCATCCTTTACTCTCCCAAGACTTCCGATACTGTTTTGGAGGATTCACAAAAGAAAGATCGTTTTAACAAGGTTGGATATTGAGTAACTTGTGGAGCAAGAAACGTTTGTTTTCGTTACCTGATGCCGTGGCCTGGACCGCATTGAATGTTTTGTATGAAAACATAAGTGGATCCTGGACCGATGGAGATGCAGTCGTCGCCGGTTCCGATTCTCGAGTTAGTTATATGGACTGAGTGAGATGATTGGATGTGAATCCCATCGGTGTTAGGGCTATTCGCATCAGCAAAAACCTTAACGCCGTCAATGTTCACGTTGTTGCTATTGTCCATAGCTATATGGAATCTCTGGCTGTTGATCGACGTTAGACCTATGATATTGATGTTATTCGACCCAGTAAAAAACAAAGTCTGCAAAAAAAAAACAAAGGAAAATTAATTAAAACCGCATGTACGTAAATTAAGAAAATTGGTTGTTTCATGTGGGTCAAGCAAACCTTGGCACCGGTAGGGCAATGTCCACCACCGTTCTTGCATTTCCATAAACTAGTGCCTTGCGCGTCAAGTACACCACCGTAGATTGAAACATCAGTGACGCGTTCGAACGAGATCCACTGTTCTGACCTTGCGATAACTCTAAAATCTCCCGGAGCAATGATTGAGCCGGCTATACGAAAAGATATTGGAGCATGCTTACACTTGTTGCCTTGGAAAACAAGGTTTTCGACCAAGAACCGTCCTTTTGGTACGATAATAGTTGTAGGATTAGACGAGGCACAAGCGATGTGCCAAGCGGCTAAGAAGGCTTTGGTTGAGTCTGTTGAGCCGTCTGGTTTAGCTCCGTAGGTTAAGACGTTGAGTGTGGTTGGAATTGGATGGGTTAATGATGAGATTAAGATGAAATCAAGAAAAATGAGAGCCAAAGGAAGAATAACACATGAAGTTTTGTAAACCATTTTTTTGTGTGTATGTGTGTGTGTGTTTTTTTTTTTCAGAGAAGGTTTGTGTTTTGAGGATGAGGGATATTGGAGAAGAAGGTATGTGAGAGGGGAATTTATAGGATTTTTATGACAGTAACGTAATGATTATTTTTTTTATGGAAGTTTTTATTTTATTTTGTTAATCTAACTATAATTGTATCAACTTGTGCCCAGATCACGGGGTAAGTTTCTATGTAATATAAACATGATTGATTTGATGTAAGAATATTATTTTTTCCCGAGATAAATTTCCATATACTACACCGTTGACAAAAAAAATTCCATATACTACACCATTAGTGTACGGTAATGGTGTACGAAATTAGATTAGTTACTTTTGACAGAGATTTAAGAATGATATGGGGTTTATTGACTATTATATTAGGCATAGGCATAATATCCGTACCCAAAATTCGAACCCGACCAAAAAAAACCGATTTAATTTGGGTTTAGTTATGTCTTAATACCCGAACGGATCTCACATTGTTGGTATTTCGGGTTTGGATAATACCCGAAATCCGATTGAATACCGGAACATATCCGAAAAATTTAAGTTTCTATACCCCTTTTACTTGGCATGGAATTCATAAGTCATTGTTTTAAGATTCTTCTCGTTGCTTTCCTCTAACAGTAGCTTATTTGACATTGTAATGTTTATTTGAAACATATTTTGGATATTTGAAACTTTTTTGTATGTTTGGTTTTACATTTATTTTCGGGTTATCGTGTTTTTTAAAATATTTTGGGTAATTATGAGTATTTTGGATAAAAAATCCCGAAAAAATCCAAACTCGATCCGAATCCGATCCGAATTTAGAAAGATCCTAACCGAACCCGATCCGAAAATTATAAATATTTGAATGGAACTTATAGTTCTAAATCCGAAAATCCGAAAGACACGAATCGAATCCGAACGCCCATGCCTAATTATAATTAGTGAATATTTGATTGAAAATTGATTATGGATTGGATTGATTTCGCTCTCTTTTTTCTTGGATTGATTATTGATAGAAAAGAAATATTTCGTATCTCTTATGATTGTGTTTTATTTTATGTATTTTGGTATTATTATTTAATATCCACCAACTTGACTACTCTAGTGATTGGATTTAATAGATTTTCATCATGTAAAACATATAGCACATGTATGTTCAAGTTCTTTAATTTTTTCTCACTAAAGCAATATCCTTAGTTTTGATTTAAACATTTACGTACAATTACCGAACAGAGATTAGAGATTCAGAGAATCATATATAAGTCATGCGAATTTCATACCAAGATAATAAAAGATTTTTTAGTAAGCGTAACTAAAGATAATTAATAGAAAATATGTTAGAAATTGCATGATCAGTGGATTAATGATCAGTCAACTTTTTTTGGATAGATTTCGAAATAATGTTTGATTTAAGACAAAAATGGATTCACCAGTCGAAGAAGAAAATCTAGAAATGTGACAATGCACATTTAGTATTAAATAAAAATAATAATTGTGGAATACAGAAAACATGCATTAAACAAAGGATGTCCGTATCATTTTCTTGTGTTGCCACGAGATTCGTATATCACTTGCGTTAAACTCACACTTCATTACGTAAGATTCAGTTTCTTGATTTCTTTATACAAGTAATCTTGGTTTTTGGTTTAGTCAGCAAAATCAATTTTGTGGACTATGTTAAATAAATAAAAAAAATCAAGATATAAACTTTTTTCAAAGCGAATATGATATGTATTGATAATTATTTAAATATAAGTATTTCACTTTGAACCATTTTTTTTTTTTTTATAATTATAGTGACTTAAAACTGTTATACAAACACTTTCTTTACATTGAAGAGGATAATACGGAGCCACCAAAAATAATGCAAGGGTCCAACCGCAACAAACTAGCCACCTTTGTTATACAAACAGAAGAAAATGGCGCGAAATTGAGGAGGCTTGTCTTTAAATATCTTTTTTTCTTTCAAAATAAATAAATCACAACTTTTAAAATACATATATGTTGTGATTTATTAAATTGAATACATCCCCAATAGCAATAGCAAGGCCAGGCTCTAGGCCCAGTGGGCCGTCAACTGCCACAGGCTCATGCATATATACTTTACATTTCACAAGATACTACTTTTAATTTGAAGTAATAAATAAAAAAAGACATATTTCATTTTTTGTCATAGGCAGTTTGGGTGAAGAAATCCAGCTTCTATCCCTCCGGCGGCGTGAGCACAAGCCGATGTAGCCGGTTTATTCTGGTACGTCAACTTCACATCCTTGAGTCGAATTCCGGTACACGGTTTCTTAGAACTACAGTCAAGTTTTACTCCAACTTCAGTCGCCGATGTTCCATGTATATCTACGAACACCACATCGCTGATTTTGATCCCCGAAACCTAAAATAATCGCCAAAAAATTCTATTAATCTCCATTTTTATGTATATGTATTACTTAGGTAGTTTAAGTGAAGTACCTGGCGAGGGCAATTTTCGTTACGAGGACAATAGTTTTGGTCAATGACGATAGGATTCTTGACGTTGTTCATTACACAATGTTGGAAACGGATGTTCTTAGCGAATCCTCTACTGTCCCTGGCCCATGATTTGATCCTAACTCCGTTATCTGTTCTCGTAAACGTCACCGTTTTCACAGTCACGTTCTGTACACCTGACTCCTCCCAATCTTTTCCCAAACTCCCAATGCTGCAAAAAATGCAATATCCCATCCAAAATTAGTTATACTTTATAAAAAAATCAAATTAAATGATATATGAAGGCATATAGTATTTCAAACTTTCAATAAAGAAAATTTGTTTCTAGTAGTATCGTGATTATTATCAACTAAAATATTATTATGTTTATACGTTGTCGAAAGGTAGATATCTTTTTTTTGTTACATCTGATGGAAATTAATTTTGATGTGTCCGATAAGTTATAATTTTGTTACATGTAACTCTGTAATCAAACACATTCAACTCATATATACACCTGATGCCGTGACCAGGACCACATGCGACATTTTCGATCCAAAGACCGTTAGTGCCGGGACCGATGGAGACACAATCGTCGCCGGTGGAGATATTTGAGTTGAAGATAGAGACGGTGGAGGAAAACTGAACGTGGATACCGTCGGTGTTGGGGCTGTTTGACTGAGCTAACACTGTGACTCCTTGAAGCTTTACATTGTTACAACCATTGATGACGACGTGGAACATCTGGCTGTTAAGTGACGTTAGCCCGGAGACCACGACGTTGCTTGAGCTCTGAAACCCTATGGTCTGTTGATGATTCACATGATCAAAACCATTTCATTTATTAATTAAATATCATATACTACATATTATATGATATTGATATATGAATTCATGGTTAGTCACTTGGTCCATGTGAATTGGGAATTGTGGGATTTATTTTTAAAGAAAATCGATTAAAACTTCATAATTCAGAAAAGGGTGTCATTAACTATACATTTCTTATTTTTTCAAATTAGATAAGCAAAATTAAAAGTATGTCATTGAGCCTCCCTATTAAATAATTAGCAATTTATTTTTGTTCTTTCTTATAATTAAATGATGATGTCTAGTAGAAGATGGAAATAAGAGCAAAATAGTAAATTTCTACGGTACCGTTGTGCCGTTGGGGCATTTGTTGCTGGACTTTTTACAATCCCATAGAGAATTTCCTTTAGCGTCAAGAACTCCGCCGTAGATGGCGACGCCGTCGAGATGCTGGAAGAAAATCCAATAGTTTTCATTTCCGGTAACTCGATAATCCGTCGGAGCCACCAACGTACCGTCGATACGGAACGTAACGGGCTTCGGTTTGCATTTGGAGCCGTCGAAATTAATGCTCCTTAACAAGAACTGCCCTTTAGGAACCACAATGGTAACGGGACGAGACGAGGCACAAGCGGTTTCCCAAACCGCCATGAACGCTTTGGTTGCGTCTGTCTTTCCGTCTGGTTTAGCTCCGAAAGAAAAGACATTGTAGGATTGAGCAGAACAAGAGGAGATGAAAAAGAAGAAGAAGAAGACAAGAAGTGAAGCCATTGTATGGCGCTAGAGAGAGAGAGAGAGAGAGAGAGAGAGAGAGAGAGAGAGAGAGAGAGAGAGAGAGAGATAGAGAGATAGAGTGGAGTAGAGAGTGGAGTAGTGGTGGTGGTGTGGGAAGTTTTAACGGTTATGGTATGTATTTATAGTGTTTGTGTTGTATATGAAGCGATCTTTTGTCTGATTTTTATTATTTTATTAATTTTTGGAATAAAAATTTGATTATTGGATTTGGCATGAACATAAAGTAACATATTAAGTGAATGAATAATAAATTAGGTGTGAATTTGTTTTGCATGATTGTTTTTATTCATTTAAAACGCATCATATAATTATATTGTTATTATCAGGATATAATATTACATAAATATTCTTGGATCATTTGTTTTTAAAATAAATAAAAAATAAAAAATGTTATAATCTTTTATTTTTTTATAAATTAAATACGATGCCTTAATTTCATTTGCACCAAAATCTAATTATTTTTGTTGTGTGTGCAAAACAAAATCTAATCTTTGAAAACAAGCATATGAAATCAAATCGGGTGTGAAAGAGAAAGCAAGAGAAGTAGAATAAAAGGTACAAAATTGAAATTGCAATGGTCAATATATTTTTATTGGAGAAATACATACGAAACAACGTACGTGGAAATGCGAAGAGTTCGTTAATTTATGAGAAGAACACGCAAAGTCTTTACCCTTTGGCAGCACCTCCAACGTGATCAAGCCGCAAAAATAAGTTACTTCAATTTATTTTAATTAATTTTGTTTTGTTAAAGAAGTTAATTTAACCTAAATTTTTTTTTGTATTAGCGAAGACCATGTAGTGTGGATAAAACGAACAGATACCAAATTCGTTTTAGACTTTTAATGAAATGATTTTTTCCGTGAAGTTGTTTATGAGTAGTATTTGTCTAATTATGCTCAAGTACTATCTAAAGTTCCCGACTTCCCGTACTAATCGTCTGCACAATGTGATTATTTTTATTAATGAATATATTCGTTTTAACAGAAAAATTATCTTGAAAATATTTTTGTAAGAATCTGACCCATATTCCTTGGTTGAAAGGTAGAGTTGAATTCCATATACTGATGGGGACAAAGAAACTAACGTGGCATTGAGAAGAACAAGACCAAACAAAAAGTTCGTGGACTGAGAAATTAATGCAGACTTGGTCTAAGCATTTGGTTTAGTTTTTATGTTTTGTTAATAAGTGGAAGACTTGACACTCCTTGGAAAAAGAGAAACCGTTCTCCACGTATTTGATTTTCTTTTGTTGTAAGGATTAAGATCCTATTTTCTGATTTGTTTCCTTTTCTGTTTAAACAAACAAAATAAACGAATAAAGACATAATTAATCTGTCAAAACAATGTCTTCGTAGACTTGGAGTCCGTAGATATATATAGATGGATGGGTGGAGTCTGGAGTGGAGCAATGGTTACGGAACGTGACAAGTGGAAAATAATGTGGAGAAGAAATTGGGGGTAGCGATCACAGCGAAAGGTTCTTCAAATTTCCCCTAAATTAAATTTATTACTTATTAGAATATGATTCGCGCGATGTTCGAGTTTTTGTTTTACAATTTTATAAGATTTAGCGATGAAAAATTTAATTTATCTAGTAATTTATTATTTATGTTTGACCAAATAACTAATTATTTGTAAATGCATAATCAAATTTAATTTGAAATAAATTATTTCTCTTATTTATACTGTATAAAAATATATAATAATTCTCCATCACTTCAATATCGATGGTTAATATTTAATTTTAAATATGTTTGATTAAAACTTTATCTACATATATTTGATATTTGGATATATCATGTTATTTAAATAACGATTAAGATTTTGAAAAAAATTTATCAATTATTTTTTAATCTCTTTCTATAGTATGATTTTTTAATGATTTTTTTTTTTTTTTCGTCTCGTGTATTTTTATATTTTTTATCTTTGGAAAATGATTTTTTTTTATTATGTATTTTTCTTTTACATTTTTGTGTTTTTATATATAGTTTATTTAATATTTTATTAGATTTTAACAAAATATTTAGATTAATTTTTTGATAAAGTGGAAAATTACAAAAAAATACTAATTCACTTATTTTTTTGTTGTTGTTAAATCGAGATGAATGATACGAAAAAATCCAAATATAATCGAACCAAATAACAAATTTTTAAGAAAATAGACCAAATAAAAATTAAGCCGGACTAAAAACTTTAAGAAAATTATTTGTCTTGAATTCATAAAATCAAAAGACTACTAAACAAAATCTAAAAGTTTACTTAAATGATATGACGATATATCATTTTATATTTATATTATTTACTTTTAAGTTTTTATTATTTTCTTAAACTATATATATTTTTATTATGGTTTTTTATCACTAATTTTCATAATATTAAAAATTATTGTTTAAATTAAATTTTTTAACTTTTAAAAATTAAAAAATACAAAAAAAATATTTGTTAATGATAAAAAAGTGTATCTATTTTTGTCACACATCTACTTTAAAATTTTACGTCTTAATTTTCTCCTAAAATATTTTTAAATTTATTTTAGTTTAAATATCAGTTACATCACATGATATATCTTTTCGCTTTTACGTAATAGTATATAAATTTTATTTTCTTCCCCACGTATAGTTTCATTAAATTATTACTTTTTGTCAAAAATAAATTAATTATTATTTTAATTAACTATATCAATATAAATTTTCAGTTTTTATAATTTAATTTAGAATATGAAAAATAGCTTTTCCAATTCCTCTCATAGTTTAACATGTTAAACAAATGTATAATTAATGTGTTTTAAAATTTTAAATTGATAATTATAAAATCTAAATAAAAATATGGTGTGACATACATGTGAATGATGAAGAGAGAAAAACTAACTTTGTATATATATATATATATATATATATATACACTTGAACGTTTTCTTAAGTGAAACATTTGATTACGTACTCACGTACAGTTTTCAAGTTCATGCACTTGAATTAACGTGCTAATGGCGAGTATAAGAAAGATAAGATGAGATATTAATTAAGTAATTAACTAGTCGAAAATACCTTTTCCGGTAATGACTTAATTAATCAAGGTCAATGGAATGATCATGATGCGCCGTATTAGTACTAATCGCATGATCAGTGCTTGCTTAGACCTATAGAAGAATGGTGCCTGAAAATTTGCGTAGATGTAATATAGGATAAGCTTGTAGCCTAAGTTATTTACGTTGTTATTCCACTTTTAAATACATGGTATGATCCCTAGATCTGATTCCCACCCCATGTGCCCTTTTTAAGTTAAAGGGTATGTTATAATGTGTGAGTTTCTTTTGGATTTTTGTTTGTTACTTTCTTGACTAATTATACAATATATATGTACATATTGTGATATATATATATATAGTATATCAAAACCAATCCAAAATTTTAGGAATGCACGTTTAACCAAACTGAACCAAATCAAAATTGAATTAACCGAGTCAAATTGAAGCCAACCCACATTGTTTTATAAAGGTTAGTTGTGACTCCAAATCTGAAACCAATTCAAACAAAACCAATTTCAACCAAACAAACAAACCAAATTTGAGTTTTAATCAATTTTTTAAAAAAATTAGTAACAAATTTTTTTTATTATACAAATTATAATTAATGCAACACGTATCGGTCAATCGATCAGAGTAAAACTCTATTTTCAATTAAATCTACCCGTATGTAAAAAGAATTTTATCCCTTCTAAAAATCTAATACCATTATATTTTGAATTATATTACAAAAATAAATTAATAAAATAAAAATTACCGCAAATGATTGAAAAAAAATTATATTGAAAATTTTTTATGTTGTAAAAATTATAGAAAAATAAGAAACTTAAGTGATACTTATAATTAGATTCTGATGAGAACAACTACTGATGAAATACGTATGCAAGTGATATCTCTGATCTGATATAGGATTCCATAAACCAATCATCAAATTATGTATTTTAAAATATTAATTTTGATATTCTCACAATTATGTTGTCGAGGGCTGATCACATGCATTGCAAGATCTCTAGAAATATAATGTTTAAATTCACGTAACACATTTATTACGCATGCATATATCCTTTGCCGCATTTATTGGTAAGGACATCATGTTGAGTTCATGTTTCTCTTTGATTGTCACGTATGTGTGTTGTGTACACATGCACTGACACTGGTGCCGATATTAAATTAAAAAAAATTAGTATCGACACGAAAATTAGTGATTAACCATCAAGTTGTTTCGTTATATGTTAGTTGAGGTTGGATGCTGATTTTGAGAAACAATTTACGCCTTAATCAATAGTATCATTAATCGTTGGTTTTAGGTCGCTATTGGTCTAGCTTTAGTTTTTTTTTTTTTTTTGTGACATGACGAAATTACAAAATCATTATTAAAAATAAGACATGGGATATAAAATGGTGGAAAAAAAGCAATATAACTCAAAAACCTTGAAATGATAATTTTATTTATTTATTTTGGTCACTAAATTTATGAAACGCGGAATAAATTAATATTACCGCGATTATACATAATTGTGTGATTAGTAAAATTTTGTGAGACTGCAGAAAATATGAAAACTCGATAATGTTAAAAGAGCAAATAAATGAGGGAATATGTTTTTTTTTAGGTTCACTGACCACTGACCCATATTTTTCCACATGGTCCACTAGTCCTGCTTTATCCCACAGAAAGAAACTGGATCGAACCCTAGTGCGGGAACTAGCAATCTTAGTGGTCACACCACCCGCCCAAGAGCTCTTTGGCATTCGTAAATAATCTTTCATTTTTGGGGGGGTTTTAGCATTTAGTGTATATATAGTTGGACCATCTGATGTAATTTAGTCGTTGACCTCTACACATAAGATTATACTTTTATAGGCATTAGCCAACATACATATGTAGGCTTTAGCCATGTGATCTTGTAAATAAATTCAAATCGATTTGTTAAGTGAGAAACCAGTCTAATTTAACTATTCAACTAAATAAATCAGTGTCTATTTCTGTTTTCCCAGATCGCAATTGTCATTAGTTTTCATCGATTTATTCATGCTAAATTAAATATTTTGAGCTTCTATATGTAGATTTTTTTTGTTTCCAAGCCCAACATAAATAGCTACATAAAGGCGCGAGGGGATAACCACCATATTAGTATATTAGAGAAGGTATATAATCCACACACACATATCTAACTATATATTATATTTAGAATTATGAATTGTGATATGTAAAAGTAAAACAAGTATATATGTAAACAAAGACCTTCAATCCTACGTCGATATATGGGCTCACAATAAATCAAGAACCATTGTTGTTTTGTCTTGTTCTTTGTTTGCCTTCGATTTTCTTTTTCTTTTTATGTAGCACAAGTTACGCAAATGTTGTTATCCGGGTATTTATCCAAATAAACAAGTAATGTGATACAAAGCATAAAGAAAAAGAGATGTTCACTGTCTAGAACGTGACACCACAAAGCTATAGGCGTTTTGTTATCTCAAGCTCATGAATATCTCATTCAAAACTAATTAACAATAAATCAAAATTATCTATACTCATAATATATAAGTATAATTTATAAATTTATTGTCGATGTAAGACTTTTAATACGTTCACATACTAAATTTGTTTTCTTTCTTTTCAGATTTATTTTTTTACAAAAATTTGAATTATTTTCTATATTTTATGATATAAATATATTTAAATAAGTAATTTACATAAATAACTAATTCAACTATATGGCTTAATTAATTTTGTTTTCCTTCGACCATACAATTAATTAAAACTATGGAGAGGTTTGCAGGAGCCATGCATTGCATATATTCCCGCCCAATTATCCTGCAGAATGTCCTCCATGTGACACTATAATAAATTTCCAACTGTGACAGATAACTTTTGTTTCTAACATTTGCATATATATTGAACAAGTTGTACACACACAAAAGCCATAGGTACATTATGATTAAATAACATGGAATCAAGTAACATTTAGGCCACTTATATTTTAGTGCACCGCGTATAACGCGATTAGTCATTAATACACGGATCGTCCGATCTAATACAAAAAGTCTTTTCTTCCTATATATATAACCTGTCTCATTATTTCTTCTTAAATCGTTATAATCATACAAGGCCATCAAAGATTAGAAAAAAAATCTAAGATGGCCAATAACATCTCTTTTCCTTGTGCCATCATATTATTCTCCGTTGTCTTCTTTCTTATCATTTCATCAAACGCAATGCCATCGTTTAATGTACAAAGATACGGAGCTAGGGGTGATGGAAGAACAGACGCAACCAAGCCATTTTTGACAGCTTGGTCATTGGCCTGCGGCTCACGGGCTCGAGCCATGGTCTACATTCCCCGTGGAACGTACTTGGTTAGAAACCTAGTGTTTTGGGGTCCTTGCAAGAACCTTATAACCTTTAAAATCGATGGAACGCTCGTGGCTCCGGGGAATTACTGGAGTATAGGTAATTCCGGCTATTGGATTCTATTCGCTAAAGTAAACCGGATCTCGGTTTACGGCGGAACCATTGATGCTAGAGGAGCTGGTTATTGGTCTTGTAGAAAGAAAGGTGGTCATTGTCCTCAAGGTGCAAGGGTAGGTTTATAACAAAACCTTTCGACTTATTCGTTAGCTAGCTATATTAGTTTGATATACAAATTGAAATTTCAATATGGTTTCTTTCGCAGTCTATATCGTTCAGCTGGTGCAACAATGTTCTACTAAGCGGTCTAACGTCGTTTAACAGTCAGAATATGCACGTCACAGTTCATCATTCTTCTAATGTTCGGATTCAAGACATAAGGATTAGGGCTCCAAGTGGAAGCCCTAACACCGATGGTATCCATGTCCAGTCTTCTTCTGGAGTCACCATTAGTGGTGGAACCATTGCGACCGGTGATGACTGCATTGCTCTTAGTCAAGGATCTAGGAACATTTGGATCGAACGTGTGAACTGTGGACCCGGACATGGGATCAGGTAACTAAAATTTAACAATAATTGACTTAAAATATGATGATTGACTACTCATTAAGGCATTATAACATGAGTTTTTGTTGAAAATTTGATTCAGCATTGGGAGTCTTGGGGATTACGCTAACGAGGAAGGTGTGCAGAACGTAACCGTCACGAGCTCTGTTTTCACCAAGACGCAAAATGGAGTAAGGATAAAGACTTGGGCTAGGCCGAGCAGAGGATTTGTGAGGAATGTGGTATTTCGAAATTTGATTATGAGGAATGTCGAAAATCCGGTGATCATCGATCAGAACTATTGCCCTAATGGAAAAGGATGTCCCCGTCAGGTGAATAATCGATTTTGGCGTTGTTCAAGTCTCTTATATAGTAGATTATATATACTCTTCTTATTTCTTTCTAACAGAAAATTGTTATGATTGATCATAAATAGAGCTCTGGTGTGAAGATAAGTGGAGTGACTTATGCAAACATAAAGGGAACATCAACAACACCAATAGCTATGACATTGGATTGTAGTGGAAGCAATCATTGCACAGGACTTAGGTTACAAGACATTAAACTCACTTACATGAGAAGATCATCAGCTTCTTATTGCAGGAACGCTCATGGACGAGCTTCTGGAGTTATGGTTCCAAGGAATTGTATGTGAAATTAATCAGAAATCCAAGATTTGATAATTGGGATTTATATATATATAAGCCCTAAGATGAATTGTTGGGTGTAGATATGTTATAAGGTGATGTTTGGATTTGTTTTGATATTTCATAACCTTGAGATTCATCCGAATTTGAATGTGGTGAATTCTTTGGTGTGAATGGAAATAAAAGAGAAACAATCAATTTTATTATTGCCTCATCAATGTGCTTGTACCAATTCTGTAGTTAACCGATAATCAACCTGTAAGAGCGATATAAAATCTAATAAGAAAATATTAAAAAGAGCAATTGAATTCGAAGGTAACTAGGTAACACATTTGGTACTCTGTTCCATCTCATGCGAGTTGATTTGATGATGTGTCTATATTTCATTGGTTGACAATTTATTTGAGGTTTTTTACGTTGACTATGCACTACCGTGAGATTCGGAGGGTCGGATCTCCTTCCATTACCACATGTCACATGCCAATTCCATAACATAAGGATCATATATGAATGTTGACCCAAAAAAGAGAGGATCATATACTGTATGTATGTTTTTTTTGTTTTTTGTTTTAATTCTTCTTTGCTCTGATTTGATTATTATGTAACAATCTACATATAGCATTTATACCATAAATGATAAATCCATCAAAAGAGACTATTATAACTTACTAGATTTAGGATCCGCGTATACGCGGGTTTGTAATAAATATTATAATCCGTGAGATAAATCAAAAGCGAAAAATAAAAAAATAATCATCCACGAAAAAATAAATATAATTGTATATTAGGTTTAAAGTCAAAATCTAATTGGTATATTAGATTTGTTAAAATAAATAAATTTTTTAACACGTGTCAAACTCTAATTGGAATAAAATTACACGTTTCAAAATCTGATTGACAGACTTGACACGTGTCACGATCATGTTAAAAGAAATAAAACACGAAAAAGTAAAAAAAAAAATCAAATCTCACGTAAAACAAAAATTGAGAACTCTAATGCGAAACCACTGATTGAGAATTATAAGAATTATTTATTTATTTTGATTATTTTATTATTTGATTTTCAATTAAATTCTACAACGTATTTTAAAATAGTTAGTTTTTTATTCCTATTTGAATTAGTTTTATTTTTTACGATTTTGCTGTTCATATAAATTTAGTTTTAAAAAAAATTTGATGAATTAATTATCATATATCTATTTGAATTATTGTTTATCCTTTAATATTTGATAATCTATAAAACAAAAAAACAAAACAAAAAAATGGAAAGTAAAATCATATCACCAGTGTAAATAAATAAAATAAGATAGAAAAATCGATGCGAAACCACTTATAGAGAACCTAACAATTAATTATTTATTTTGATCCACTTATTTTTTTTTTTTTTTTTTTCGATTAAATATTTCCAAATAATTAGTTTTTCCTATTCCTATTTGAATTAGGTTTACCTTTCATTATGTAGTTACTCATATATATATATATATATATATATATTCAAAATCTTAACGAATTGAATCACATATTCTATTTGAATTAGATTTACTTATTTTTAATCATATTTGACTTTTTGTTTTATTTTTTTACTCGATATATAATCTTTCTTTTGATGGAAAATGAATCTTATTATATAAAGTAATTACAAAGTAAACACATTAAACTTTATATAATAGATCTTATTTGGATCTAAGTTATTATAATTTTTTTATAAAAACCAATTTAGATCAACCATGAAAGTAAATAAATAAGATTGAGAAAATCGATATAACATCACAGATAGAGAAATCTAAATAATTATTTATTTATTTTGATTCTATTTATTCTATTAATTGGTTTTTAGTTAAATTTTATCAAAGTGTTAGAAAAAATTATCATATTTTCATAATATTTATGTTTTTACTATTCCTATTTGAATTAGGTTTACTTTTTATTATTTATTTACATATATATATATATATATTTAGATTTACTAATTAGCAAAAATAAAATTATCAAAACAATTTTTTTAAACATTAATGAAAACAAATTTTTTTTTTGTTGTAATCTAATTCAAAAATATAATAATATTATGTTTTTTAAAATAAATAAAACTATTTTGACATGTGGCAAAATTTAATTGAAAATTTATTTTACACGTGTCAAAATCTTATCGATCGGATGCTACATGTCACGATCGTGTTAATTACAACGTTTGAAGCATCAAACTTTATATAATAAGATTTTCTTCTTTTCCGAAATCTAAGGTTTTTAATTTGACCATTAGTAAGTAATATTAGTAGTTTAAAGACTTAAACCACCTTGAGTTGTTAACAGAAATCCACATTGCACTCAGTTAACCCTTTTTTGTTGTTGAAAATACTGGCAATGGTTGTTGTTTTGAGAATATATATATATATATATATTTTTTTTTTGTCGTCTGAATATTCTTTAAAAACCAAGTAAAATCACATAACAAAGTATACTAAGCAAAAAAAAAAACCAATGCAGAAAAAATACCTTCAGCAATTCGCCACTTCACGAATTTGGTTGGGTAGCCAAGTCGGTTCACCTAGAGCAATGTAGGGATGAAAACGATCCGCTTGAGAGACACTTTTGACGATAGTGCATGCAATGATATTTGAGTTAAGTAGGAGTTTAATCTGGCAATTTTCTCCAGTAGAATATGATATCTCAGCCATTGTGAAAGTTTAGTCATAGGTTTATTGGCAGCATTACAATTAGACACAACTTCCATCTTTGTAACATGAAAGTCTCTAGTGATGCTTTGGAAAAAAAAACCAATACGTTTGAGCATTGGAGAATTTTTGAGAAGACAATTCTAAAAAAATTGTCGAAGGAGTGGATCATTCACCAGATATCTGTATGAGTCTAGTTTTATTCATTTCGCAATAGTCGAATCACATACACTATGTTCACCGACAGTTTATCGTAACTGGCGCTCTCCACCGTGAACTGTTAAATTTGAGATTCTCATGGGCTTACAACTCAAAACCAATTGGCAATGAGTGAATTAACCCATATTTTTTTTAATACTACTTCACAAATTCTCCAACTACTGATGTAGGACTTTCACTAATACGAACAAATTCAATATTCCGGTGAATTCTTAAAATTCGACCCAAACATATCTATATCCACCAAAAATGTTATAGTATATACATAGATATATTTAATCTAGTAAGAAATAAAAATAGATCTAGAAAATCGATCTTCATCTTGATTTAACCAATAGTATAACAAATAGCTCGGTAGAAGTAGGCGACACATTATAAAGGAGAACGTGGATTTCACATGCTTATTAGTCGTCAATCGTCATTGCTTATCATCACATTTCAACCGTACATATCATTTACAGATCCAATCTCTAATATCGTCTACTTCAACGTGATCCCCAAGATTATATAAATCCTGCCACAACATACCATTAACCAGTTTTAGTTTTTTATTTGGTTTGAAATGTTTTCTTATAAATTTAATATAAATCTTAAATAGTGGTGTTTATTGTTTACCAGCAACTTGTTTACAAGATGCATAGAACCAAAATCCAACCAAACCAATAATATAATTAAACGATTTAAACGAGGGATGGGTATTCGGTTAATCGGTTTGGTTCGGTACCGGTTATTCGGGTTTTGGTTTTTTCGGTTTTAGGAAAATAAGTTTCATTTGGGATTTGCTTTTAATTCGGTTCGGTTCGGTTTGGTTCGGGTTTTGGAAGCAATTAACCAATTAATTTTCGTTTATTTTATTGAACAAATTTTAGTTGCTTTTCTGTTTAAAAAACACACATTCACAATAGAAAATCTAACGTTTAAAAACAAATAAAAATCCAACGTTTAAATTTTTTTAAAATAAATAAATGTCATCTTGTTTTCTATTCTTAAATATTTTGTTTTTTATTTTCACTCGCCATAAATACTAGCGTTAGGTTTGTTTGTCGGAAACAAAACGACAACGTTAGAAAAGGAACAAACGAAAAGTCAAAACTGCAAGTCTCAAAAGTATAAAACTAATGAAATTATGAACATTAATCTAAAACCAATTAACTATAAATATAAGAAACTCTAATAGTGATATGTATTTTAATGTCGGCTAACTAATTGGGTAATTTGGTATTCGGTTAAAAACCGAACCGAACCAAATATCAAATAAATTTAGTGATGGGTCCGTTTGGATTATTTAGATTATCCGAACCCGAACCAAATTACGTTATTCGATTCGGTTCGGTTCGGAAATTTTGCCCACCCCTAATTTAAACCCATGACACAATCAACTCTCTCCATCACCTCAAGATCGTAGAGAAAGAGAATGATGATTCGGAGTTTTACTCGATTTTGGGATAGAGTAATATTTTGTTTTGCAATATTATCATACGTCCCATAGACTAATATTCGTACAATAATAAGTTGTACACACAAAAGCCATAAGTACATGATCTTTAAATAACATGGAATCAAGTAACATTTAAGTCACTTATATTTTAATGCACCACATATAACGCTCATTAATACACGGATCGTCCGATCTAATACACAAAAATATTTCTCCATATATATATATAACCCTTCTCATTATTTCTTCTTAAATCATTAATCATACAAAGCCATCAAAAATTAGAAAAAAAAATTAAGATGGCCAATAATATATCCTTTCCTTGCGCCATCATATTATTCTCCATTTTCTTCTTTCTTATCAACTCATCAAACGCAATGCTATCGTTTAATGTACAAAGATACGGAGCTAGAGGTGATGGGAAAACAGACGCGACCAAGCCATTTTTGACGGCTTGGTCATTAGCCTGCGGCTCACGGGCTCAAGCCATGGTCTACATTCCCCGTGGAACATACTTGGTTAGAAACCTAGTCTTTTGGGGTCCTTGCAAGAACATTATAACTTTCAAAATCGATGGAACACTCGTGGCTCCCGCAAATTACTGGAGTATAGGTAATTCCGGTTATTGGATTCTCTTCGCTAAAGTAAACCGGATCTCGGTTTACGGTGGAACCATTGATGCTAGAGGAGCTGGTTATTGGTCTTGTAGAAAGAAAGGTGGTCATTGTCCTCAAGGTGCAAGGGTATGTACTTATAACAAAACCCGATTACGATTTATTCGTTAGCTAGCTATTTTGGTAAATATAATCGAAATTTCGATATGTTTTTTTTGTTCCGCAGTCTATATCTTTTAGTTGGTGCAATAACGTTCTACTAAGCGGCCTAACTTCGTTAAATAGCCAGAATATTCACGTCACGGTTCATCATTCTTCTGATATTCGTATTCAAAACATAAGAATTAGGGCTCCGAGTGGAAGTCCTAACACCGACGGTATTATCGTCCAGTCTTCCTCTGGAGTCACCATTAGTGGGGCAATCATTGGCACTGGTGATGACTGCATTGCTCTTAATCAAGGATCTAAAAACATTTGGATCGAACGTGTGAGCTGTGGACCCGGACATGGAATCAGGTAACTAAAATTAACAAAAATCAACTTAATATGATTATTTAGTACTAATTAAGGCACTAATAACATGCACTTCGCTTGTAAAATTTGATGCAGCATTGGGAGTCTTGGGGAATACGCTAACGAGGAAGGTGTGCAGAATGTAACCGTCACGAGCTCAGTTTTCACCAGGACGCAGAACGGGGTAAGGATAAAGACTTGGGCTAGGCCGAGCCAAGGGTTCGTGAGAAATGTGGTATTTCGAAACCTGGTAATGAGGAATGTCGAAAATCCGGTGATCATTGATCAGAACTATTGCCCTAATGGAAAAGGATGTCCCCATCAGGTGAATAACCTTAATCAATTTTGGCGTGGCTCTCAAGTCTCTCATTTAATAGATTATACCCTCTCTCTCTCTTTTTTTCTAACAGAAACTTGTCATGATTGATCATATAGAGCTCTGGTGTAAAGATAAGTGGAGTGACTTATGGAAACATAAAGGGAACATCAACAACACCAATAGCTATGAAATTGGATTGTAGTGGAAGCAATCCTTGCACAGGGCTTAGGTTACAAAACATTAAACTCACTTACATGAGAAGATCATCAGCTTCTTATTGCAAGAATGCTCATGGCCGAGCTTCTGGAGTTTTGGTTCCAAGGAATTGTATGTGAAAATTAGAATCCAAGATATATAAACCATAATTAAAGATTATTGGGTGTAGATGTGTGATAAGGTGATGTTTGTTTGATGTTTCATAACCTTACATTCATCCTAATTTGAATGTGTTGACATGAATTCTTTGGTGTGAATGAAAACAAAAGAGAAGCAATCAGTTTGTTTGTTGGCTAATCAATGTGCTTATACCAATTATTCTGCTATGCTTTCGTGACGAAAATTGGCCAAGATTTATTTTTCAACCCTTTAACTGTTTTTTTTAAGAAAAAATAAATAAATTTTAAAAAATTCGGAAAAAAATAATTTGTCATGGTGGTAACTAAATTTTTTCATTGTCTTCATTGAATTAAAACTAATGTTATTTTCTCGCAAGTAAAAAATATTATCTTATGTTACCATGAAAAAAACAAACATACAAAAAAATGTAGTGTTGAGAGCTCATTAAGATAGTTATTACCACTACACTATGAGTAATATTTGTAAATTTGAGGCTCTTAAATGTATATATTATGTGGAGGCATGAGGCAAATGCCTCTTTTTTAACCTTATAGACACGGCCTTGGATACAATACAATTATGTTAATTTAAGGTGAAATCAGTTCACTAATGTTTAAATTAGATATTTAAAAAAAAATATTTTAAAAAAAAACTTCATCAATATGTTAGGCTAATTTAGTTTTTATTGTTACAATCTTTTGAAGATAAATTCTTGACTGAAACAAATTTTTGATTTGAATATGATTTATTTTAATTTTATCAATTATGTTTTACTTTCACTTTTCAACAGTATAATTCATAATATTTCAGAATTTGTGAGTCCACCATGAAATAAGCTTGTCTTGGAAATATTGATTTTCAAATCCTCACACAGTTTAATAAAACTTCTAAAAAATCGACGAAAATCAAATTTAGGTATATTTCCGCGAAAATAAGTAAATCATAAATGTATTCCAAATCGTTCTTAAACTCGGGTTTTTTTAAAATGATTAAATCAATTGCTATGTTTTGCCCCTTTTGGTCTCGGTAAAGGTTTTTGACAATGCCTTCGGTGTCAAGCCAACATGTTCAAAAGAATTTAGAAAAAAACCATTTTAAGAATTGAGACTAACCGTCATTGATAACGGTACGGTCCACATCTATTCATCATTCACGTAAACCCATGTGATTATTTCCCATGTTACCTGTTTTTGTAGACGTGATAAGTTATCATTGGTTGACTTTTTACCTACGAGCTTTTGTTGACTAATGCTGCTCACGGCCGTAGGATTCGGAGGCTTTTCTGCTTCTACGGCTATGATTGAATATTAAATCTCCACATGTCACATGCCACAAATTATGGTATACATGAAACCTGATCCAGTGGTTCTCTTTTTTCGTTTTAATTTAGATAAATACTTACTAAATAGAATTTAACCGAAGAACAATAGAAAAGTCCACGGACACTAGCATAATTATTCATTTTAATATACAATTACCAATTTATTACTATTACATCCTCGATTTAAAAATATACAAATTATACAAGTGAACATGGATCACATGATTACTCGTTTATAGGTCAAACATTACTTGCTTAAGGAATTCACAACTGCTTATCATCACATGCTATTATACGAACCGTACATATCATTCATTTAAATTAATTCATGATCAATCAATCATTAGCATTATAATTTAAATAGTCAACGTAATAAAATACAAATATTTAAACATACCACTATATATACAATTACATATAAATACCCGTCATAACCGTTTCATTTTCCTTCACCCTCACACTTCACCAATCACTACAAATACTTTTCAAATCTAAAAATTATCTGCAAAGATTTATCACTCTTTTTCTCTTTGTAAGAAACATTAAAATGGAGAATAAGCTTGTAGTAGCTGTTTTGCTGATGTTCTTCTCAAGCTTATTGCTTATGAAACCATCAATGGCTGCTTCCAATTACAACGTTGTCAGCTTCGGTGCTAAACCGGATGGTCGAACCGACTCCACAAAAGCCTTCCTCGGCGCGTGGCAAGCGGCTTGCCGTTCAGCTGCAACAGTCACTGTAACGGTCCCGAGAGGGAGCTTTTTGCTAAAACCGGTGGAGTTTCGTGGTCCGTGCCGTAGTAGAATCACGTTTCAGATCTATGGAACGATTGTAGCTCCTTCGGATTACCGCGGTTTGGGAAATTCCGGTTATTGGATCTTGTTTGTGCAAGTTAACCGGATCTCGATTAACGGAGGAACGTTAGATGCTAGAGGTGCTTCTTTCTGGGCTTGTCGAAAATCCGGAAAGAGTTGTCCTGTTGGCGCCAGAGTAAGTTAACCGTTTTAACTAACTTTTTAATGTTTTCTTTATTCATCATAACGGTCCGTTGGCTGATTATATCGGTTTCAATCTTGGTTTCGGTTTTCTGGATTTTGAAAAATAGTAACAAATATAAAACCGAACCAGTATGAAATGGTTTGATACGGTTTCAATTTTGGTTCGAATTCGTTTTCAATCAAATATATAAATAAATTCATTGTCTTGATTTCATTTTAAAACAGATATAGATCATTAATCTTCAAAAACAAAAACAAAAAGTGAAGTTGTGGTTTGTTTTTTTTTATCTTTTCAATTCGACTCGGTTTGCAATCGGTTTTTCAGATTTCTAAAATATAGAACTATTTAAACCAAATCGAAACCCATTTCAATTGTGATGATGTTGTTTTTGCAGTCAATGACGTTTAATTGGGCAAACGACGTCGTAGTGAGCGGCTTAACGTCAATAAACAGTCAAGCAACACATTTGGTTATAAACAGCTGCAACAATGTAATTGTCCGGAAAGTAAAGCTAGTGGCTCCAGACCAAAGTCCCAACACAGACGGCCTCCACGTCCAAGCTTCTGCTGGTGTAACCGTAACCGATAGCACGTTTCAAACCGGAGATGATTGTATCTCTATCGGTCCAGGAACTCGTAACCTCTACATGTCCAAACTCAACTGCGGTCCAGGCCATGGAATCAGGTATATATGACACAATTGAAGAAAGCTTGGGTATCAAGATTCAAATATTTTCGAGATAGTGATATCTTATGATGAGAAATTGTTTGTAGTATTGGGAGTCTAGGGAGAGATGCAAATGAAGCTGGAGTACAAAACATAACGTTGATAAACTCTGTTTTTTGGGGATCAGACAATGGTGTTCGGATCAAGACATGGGCTAGGCAAAGCACTGGTTTTGTAAGAAACGTTTTGTTTCAGAACCTAATCATGAAAAATGTTCAGAATCCGATCATTGTTGATCAGAATTATTGTCCTACTCATCAAGGTTGTCCCAGTCAGGTAAATTTATTAATCGAAATCGAAACCTAGCTATATATATATATACACAATAGAATTATAAAAAATTAAAATCTGATTGGTTATATTTCTATCATATGTTTGTAGGGTTCTGGAGTGAAGATTAGTCAGGTTGTGTATAGAAACATCCAAGGGACTTCGCGAACGCAACAGGCTTTAATGTTTGATTGCAGTCGCAGTAATCCGTGCCAAGCGATGAGGTTGCACGATATTAAGCTAACGTTCAACGGTCGGTCCGCTACTTCGACATGTAAGAATATTAAAGGAGTTAAGGCTGGTGTGGTGATGCCACAAGGTTGTCTTTGATTTCATGAATTTGGAAAAAAAAATGGATCGATGACATTACACCGTCGTAGACGCTAGAGTATTATTTGCGTCCATGATCGAGTTGTTTTGTTTTGCGTCTTAATATGTTATGTATATGTTCCTTAAAATTAAAAAGAGTTTACTACAATAGAACCTCTATAAATTAATACTCTATAAATTAATAATCATTATAAATTAATAAATTATTTCGGTCCCCAATTGGACCAATGTAAAAATTGACGAAATTCGATAAAATAATAAGATAATATCTTTTTTGAAACTTCTATGTAAAATATGGTCTCAATAATATAATATATATATATATATATATAATTTAGTAATATATGATTCTAGTGTTGTATATCTTTTTCTTAAAGTCGGAATCTTGTTGGAACTAATTTCTAATTTTTTTTATTGCATCAAAAAATTCATTATGTTGTCATCTTGATCTTCATTCGGTTGAAGAGTTCTAGACGTGATAATTGTTTTCTTATGATTAAATACTTCCAAAAGTATTGCTATCTCGTTTCCAACTTCATTATCAATACCAAGAATTGTAGCCGCAATTTTGTCTTTAGACACAAGTAACTTTATCGCCGGTATGTAGAGGTGTCAAAATGAGCCATTAGCTCATGAGCTCACTCAACCCAGCTCGAA
The DNA here is from genome assembly GCA_900406555.1 of Pseudoturritis turrita. NCBI lineage: Eukaryota > Viridiplantae > Streptophyta > Magnoliopsida > Brassicales > Brassicaceae > Pseudoturritis > Pseudoturritis turrita. The sequence goes on from OVBL01000512.1 coordinate 7,174,811, forward strand.
TTTTCATGAGTTCGAACTGTATTTTTTAGGCTCATTTAATAAACAGAATAAATGATTGAGCTTAATTGAGTTAACGAGTTATGCGAGCCATCTCTAATGAGTCGCGAACAAAAACTTTTATAAAAATTAAAAATATTATATGCAGATATTGTAGATACATATTAAATATATCAACCAAAATATATATGATGGATAATTCTTGAAGATAAAACTTCTTCATAACAAGTAGGGATATCAAAATGAGGTAACTCGCTCTTTATAGATTTTCATTCCGAATGCAACCATCAAACCATCAAGGGCCTCAATAGTATCTTGGGATACTATCTACAACCAAAGCAAAGACTAATCATTGGTGAGACTTGATATCAAAATCACTGTGTATTCATATGTGTTTGTGATATATGAGTAATTGTAAATCTAACCCGTCAACCAGAAGCATTATCCTCCTCGTAAATCTCTCTTACTGTGAGATTCTTCGAACCAGAACCTCTGTTCACTTTCTTCTTTCCTCGTGGGGCCATTGGTACTGAGATCAATTAGGAGTAAAACGACAGAAATCAATCAAAATCTGATAATCGACTATCGGAAACAGAATCCAGGATCGACGATTCTTATAGATTATGATTTTATAAGCAATCAATCATGAGAATCTGATAATCGGAAACAGAGTCTTCTGTTCCATATCATCACAAACGGCATCGTGAGACAGAATCGATAATCAAATCAAACAAAAAATCGAGCAAACTTAAAGCATCAATCATCGGTAATTTCCGAAACTAGCAAAAATCGATAATCAAAATTCAAAATAGTTTCTGATAATCGATAATTTCTAGAGACGAACGAAATCTTCAGAGGTCTTCAAAGCAGTAGAAGAAGTAGCTCAATCCAATCCATAGACGAACGAAACCATAAACAGAGAAGAAGAAGAGAAGAATAGATATGTACTCCAACTGAAAAGCTTGTCATACCTTGAAAAATGACGATCTAAGAGGAGAAAAAACTTGTGCAGAAAGAAACCACGTCTTCTTCTTATTCTATGCGTTTCTTCTGCAAATGGCGCGATGATCAGAGAATAAACTATTTTTGAAATCGTTATTATATCTCTGAGTCTCTGGGGAGTAAAATCTAGCTCGTGATGGGCCTTCGCTTCCATAATTTTGAGCCCATTACGAAACATTTTGGAGCACGGACAAAAGAACAAGAGAGAAGAAGGAGAGAGAGAGAGAGGACACGAGACGAGAGAATGTGAAGAGAACATGTTTCTTTAGTGGGAGAAGAAGGGTTTTTCTAAGGGGGACAAATTTCTCGGGTCGGGTTTCGGATTATTAGCGGATATTATTATTTAACGTGAGAGAAAGATAATTGAACCGGGTATTTGAGTAAACCAGTTTATTGGATTGATTAAACCAAATGGTTGTATGAATTTCCTGTCACATTGACGATATTTTATTTCGGAAGGTAGTTCAAGCCTAAGCACGAGACCCTGGGGTGGTCTTTCCTATATGATATTTATTTGATTCACCTATTTTCTAATTTTTTTTTATAAATACTAGGAAACAAATCCGCGCTTTACCGCACGTAAGAAAATAAAATTATTTGATATAACCAATCAAATTCAAATGTAATATACTTTTTCAATTTTATCAGATAAGATGTTTTGAATAAATACGTTGAAATTAAGACATTTTGTTAATTATTTATACATTTTTGTTTTGGGACCCTTTTGATTAAATACTGTAACTATATCCCAATTATATGCATTGTGTTGAATGTTGATAAATTTTTTTGTTATCTTTTGATTTTCTTTTAAATGTTATTAGCATTTTAACAATACTTTCAAGTTTTCACACTTTGAATTTACTAATCACATTGAGCGACGAATACCAATTAAAAATGTCATGGAATTTGGACAAAAGTTTTGAATCATCAAAAGTACAAAAACAGTACAAAACATAAATTTTAGATCAATAAAATGACATCAAAACATAACACGTATTAGACATTAATTTTTTTTTTGAATTGCATTGGATACCTCAAAATATAAAGATATCCTGATCTCGAATCAATCTCTGATATATCTTTGTATCGTTTCACAAAGAAAGCAATTAACACACTGACCTAAATAATAGCAATGGAAACCCAAGGAAAATTCCCAAAAAGAAAAAAAATATTTTTCTATCAATGAATTTGTGGATGGACACAAAATCTAAAAAACTAACATACTTTCGACGCAAATGGAGATGAGAAAAATACATTTTACTAACAGAAATAATTTTAACAAAGAAAGATGAGTGCGATATAGTTGTTCTCGCTGTCGGCTTCGCATTTCTATTTCTTTATGGCTAATTCTATTAATTAGGCGATATTTGGTGTGTGTGGATCTCGAGGTTCGTGGTATTTCACCAAAAACGATTTTCAAATCAGTTCATTTATTCCAGCTTTTGGGTGTTTGGATTGGATAGATTGGTATGGCTCGTAACTTTATCTCTTCTTGAAAAGTCTGGTGAAGGAGTGGTTTTTTTTTAGCTTTATTCTGTTTCTAGTGGACACGTTTGATCAAGGGAAAATGCGTCCCCTCATTCTTTTAGTTCCTATTTCCGTCGATCACCTCTTTAAGCGTTTAGCATTTAGCCTGGTTTGCTCGACATGTGTTGGGTTTGTGTGTTGTTTCCTAAATTTAGTTTCGATCTTTTGACTTTTTCTGTGAATTATGTCTCATTCTTTCGGACAAATGTCTCTTTTTGGGGATTAGGTTTCCGGGGCTATCTCTTTTTCCACTGAAATTCTCATTTCAGAATTTCTAATATCTAGATGGAAAAATGATTAAATGGGTTGAAGAAAGAAATATCATATGATGTGTCGTTGTTAACTAAACTACCATTGTGCCCATTAATTCATTAAGTTTTTTAGATTGTGTGTCTATAGATAAGATACCAATTGTAATTTGTGAGTCTCTATAAAACTGACGAGAAAACAAAGATACATAAACAGCCTTGAGAAGTCATCAATAATTAGTGGACCAATCAGGTAAGACAAGAGAGGGAGTGAGGATGTGATCATTACAGAACATCCATTGATACATATACATATAAATCGTCTTTTCTCAAATCATGTACTGCCTTCTTAACCTCAATCTTTTAAAAATACTACTAAGGTAAAAGAAGAGAGAAGAGAAATAAAGATGTGTATATGATATATTTGAGAAAATGATATAAACAATGTGGTTACCTAGTTATAAGTCTATTATGTTTTCAGCTATTTTGTTGTTGTCCTTCCGATAACTTCACTCATTTGGCACTCAGGCAATCATTAGAAGCTGAAGGAAAAAACATCATCAAGTTGGTCTATAAGATATATGCAACGAAAGAATAAAAGGATAAACTCATACCATCTGTATAAGATCAGGACAATTATTCGCACATGCAAGTACAATTTCCACTATATAATTCTAAATTTGTTCAGAATACAATATAATTTCAAGATAAAGTAGGCTGATGGCTCTACGCATTACAAACCTGGAGGCAAATTAAAAGAACGATTATATACTTATAGTTACAGAGAATTTGTGTGCTTATGAGTCTCTGATGATTAAATAAACCAAGGTTTCCTTGGGTATTCAAAGAAGTTTCAAAACTAAAAAAAAAAAAATTAAAACAATTTAAGCCGACAACATTTTCCAAATAATCACCCTAATTAAAAACTTTCTTTCACAATGATGTTCAGTTTTTGGTGGAGACCTCTGTAACAGAGGCTCTGTTGTAGTTCAGAGGAATTGTAGTTTCTCGACTCAATCTGTTTAAAATGCAAAAAAAAAAGAGAAGTTAGAAAACTGTATACTATATATGAATATTAATACATCGAAAATGAATTTAACAATTAACAAAAAACTTTTGAGATTTCCTAATCATAGAGGACTCTCCAGATTGACACTAGAAATAGGTAAGTTTTTCTCTGATCTTGGCAATCTCTGCAAATTGTAAAAACATATCAAAGGACCAAAGGCTGGAAATCTTACACCGCTCAAGTGAAACAAAATACAACTATCTCATCATAATCTAAATCACTAAAACCACATTATTAGTACCAATCGGAGAAGAAAGTAGACTTCTGAAACGGTGTCGACTTCCGACTGCAGATTGTGGCATGATCAATGGGTGCTAAAAAAGTTTCAGAAGAAGAAGAAGAAGAAAGTAATTTTATGAAAATCACCATAAATAAGAAAACAATAGATCTATATTAATCTGGAAGAAAATGACTATATACGGAACTTAAGAGACAGGAACAGGATGACGTACCTATGATGTGGTCAAAGCAGTGACATCGATCAATAACAATAAGAAGTTAACAATAAGAATTTGCGATTTTGATCAAAAACTTACATTAATCTCCTTTTAGCAGTTAAAAACACAAATGTGTAATTGAGTCACAACATAATCAAAAACCTTGAAATCATTTTGTTTGTGAATATATCTCCTCCAGCCATGATAACAACAAACCATGAATCCAGAAATTGCTCTAAATCATGAAATCCACACACAAATCAAGAAAATCTGTTATGTCATACCTGAGCCAGGCTTACCGAGTCCGGCTGCATAATTCTCATTGCTCTTCTAAGAAATAACAATCAGCAAACAAAAATCCTACATAGAACACAACAAATACACATCACACACAAATTTTCGAATTGAACACACACACAAAAAAAAGCGACATCATTTCTTATTACTTTTACAATCAACATATATCAGACTCGTTATTGTTATCAATTTTCAAAATTAAGGAGAGAAAAATCCCAGGAAAAAAAATAAATGAAAATTTGATCTTTTAACATTCCTGAAGAACATTTCAATGAAGGGAAAACTCTAGGAACATATAAAATCTAACTTACAGAGAAGAAATTAGGAATAGGATGATCGCAAATTGGAACAAATAACAATCCATATGAGTTTAGTCTCCGACTCAACTAATAAACGAAAGTATAAATATGGTCTCAATAGAAAATAGAAAACTACAAGAACATGTTCCTATTCGCTAAAGGAGAACAACCTATTCGCCAAAAAGTTTCAGAAGAAGAAGAAAGTAATTTTATGAAATCTCGAAGTAATTGTTTATCAAACTCGAATAATATTCAGTCAATTGAGTAAACTTACCAGAGAGAAATAAGAAGAAGATCATGTCAACGATGGACTCAAGTCCAACAATTGTTCTGAGAACGTAAAAGCACAAACACATCAATCGATTTACTCAAGGAACAAATCGAAATTCGAGAGACGAATCTATTAATTCAGAATAGCAATATATAAATCATACGAAAAGATGAAAAGGGGAAGATGAACTACCATCCCTTCCCTATTAATCTCAGCCGTTGAAATAAAATATTGATTTTAAAACTCAAACCACAACCGTCAGATTAAGTTTTTTTTTCCTATAAAAAAATGATGACGCCAGCAGTTCCCAAAAACGGGTTTGCTATTATATATAGATTTCCGTAAAAATGATCAAGTAATAGCAGATGAGAATCGGATAAAGGTCGTGTAAGTAAACATTCAATTTATAAAGCATAAACCAAACCGAACCAAATTTTTTGCAAACCAAGCCAAAGAGAGTAGATTTTGGTTTAAATCTAGTGACATTAATTCGTTACAAACCGAAAAAAAATGAAAGAAATTGAACCAAAAACTCAAAATGTTCATCCTAAGCTTAGGTACAGAAGATCAATAGAGACTGAAAAACATTTATGAATGTGTTAAAAAATGAATGAAATGAAAGTTGGCATTGAATGTAAAATACAAATGAAAGTTGGCATATGAAGGTTTGATATATTCTACAGTTTTAAGAAGGTTCGTCCTTTGTAAATTTACTGATCTCTTGGGACGGAAGTCAATGTTTGTTGTGGCCATTCCGGCTCTCCTCTCCCGTCGACGAGTTACTGTTCTTCTTCCCACTTTGTGACTTGTATGAGCTCGAGTCTCCATCACTCTTCTTCCCACTCTGTGACTTGTATGAGCTCGAATCTCCTTCGCTCTTCTTCTGAGACTTGGAGCTCGAATCTCCATCGCTCTTCTTCTGAGACTTGGAGCTCGAATCTCCTTCGCTTTTCTTCTGAGACTTGGAGCTGGAATCTCCATCGCTTTTCTTCTGAGACTTGGAGCTCGAATCTCCATCGCTCTTCTTCTGAGACTTGGAGCAGGAATCTCCATCGCTCTTCTTCTGAGACTTGGAGCTCGAATCTCCTTCGCTCTTCTTCTGAGACTTGGAGCTCGAATCTCCATCGCTCTTCTTCTGAGACTTGGAGCTCGAATCTCCTTCGCTTTTCTTCTGAGAATTGGAGCTCGAATCTCCATCGCTCTTCTTCTGAGACTTGGAGCTCGAATCTCCATCGCTCTTCTTCTGAGACTTGGAGCTCGAATCTCCTTCGCTCTTCTTCTGAGACTTGGAGCTCGAATCTCCTTCGCTCTTCTTCTGAGACTTGGAGCTCGAATCTCCATCGCTCTTCTTCTGAGACTTGGAGCAGGAATCTCCATCGCTCTTCTTCTGAGACTTGGAGCAGGAATCTCCTTCGTTCTTCTTACTACTCTGACATTTAGAGTCTCCTTCGTTCTTCTTCAAACTCGTGGATTTGGAGTTAGATGGATTAGAGTCGATCCTAAAAGTCTTTGCCGAGAAGCAGTGACGCACATGGACCCGGTGGCAAATAGTCTCAGTCGAACAGCTTCCTTGCACATTCACCACAAGTATTGCTTCTTTATCCCGCGTGTCCTCACACCACCAATTCTGAGGAATCCCATCTACAAACTCCTCTAATGTATGGAACTCTTCATGGTGAACCGATACCTCCAGAGAACTATCCGGTTTTATAGTTCCTGCGGCCGGCATCACCTGAAAAAACAAGACTGAATCATCTTAACAAGCTGAGTCTTGAGAGAAATGTGGTTAAGAATTTCATGGTTTTAGTTTCAATACCTCAAGCCACCGTGGGAAACCGAATGAGCCTAAAGGATGTAACTCCAATTTATCTTCATCTTCTCTCACCATAGTCTGCCCTTCGCATAAGATCCTGAATACCGCGTTCTCTTTGACACATTTGTTGGTGATGCGAAGAACGAAGGTGTCTTGGTTCTGGAGAACAATGTTGTTGCTGCTAACAACTGTCTCTGGTACATAACGTAGGTCTTTAAGCAACGCTCTGACTTGCTCGTTGGTCCTGATGATTCTCCCAAACTCTTGTCTCCTTACCGATCTATCAACATGTTCTATCTTCACATGGAATTTGCAACGGACTGGTTTGTGATCGCTCTCTGTCACGTCCATACAAGCATCATACCTGCCCATAACCCCGCCAAAAAGAAATTTTTAAAAGACTCTTGAGAAGATAAGAGTTTGAATCTCGGTTAATGAGGAAAGAAAAGCTTACAGCATAATCGAAGCAACGACTGGACAGTCTAGACTGCATTCAGATTCTGGACTCGTGCGCGTGTCTCTGTATATTACTCTATCACACCACGCAGGAATCCGCTTTTTCTCCCCTGAATCGTACCCTGGGGAAGCAACGATTGACGGTAAACTTAAACCTTTAATATGCTACAAACACTTGCATACAAATGCGGTTTATGTACCTCCTAAGCCAGGCCGGTGTCTTTCAAACTTATAAGTTGGAGGAAAAGTGATGATGGCTTCACGCATTCCTTGGAAAACTTTTCCAGCTTTCATCTCTGCCCTGAGCTGATCTTTTTCTCTAAGCCAATCGAAGCTTCTCTGTGAGACAAAGTCCCTAGCTTCATCATATGATATACCAAAGAGCCGGTAGTTGAAATCACCGAAAAATACAACCATGTCCGCCTCTGCTAGGTCCTGTTTCATCTCTTCTGTGTTGACGTTTGCATTCTGCAGAAAGTGTGATGGGTCTAAGGTAAGCAAGAAACTCAAACCAAAGGTAGGGAAAATAAAATGATCGATCCGTAAACCGTGATCATAGCTTTGTGTTAAACTAGACAGGACAAAGAACAAAAAGGGGCTTACATTTGCGCTCTTTGTGGTATGAGAACCGGTAGTCACACCAGCTGCAAAAGTTAAAAGCCATGAGGTATATACAGGCAGTTTCCTTCAGCAAAGAGAAGAGAGGTGAAAAGTGGGCGCAGAGATATACCGGCTGGGGCATTATGAGCATTTGATGACCGGGAAAAGGACATTGTTTTGTAGATGTGATCAAAATCAGCATTTCTGCGGTTTACAGCTTCTAGATGCGCGGCCAAGTGACAGTTAATGAAGCACATAATCCGATCAAAGACCCTAATTCTCAAACCTACACCTCCCTGGTTTGACATAGAAAAGCAAATCAAGTAGGATGCCGCTTTATCAGAAATAAGAATGATTCATATTGTTGGAGAGAATGAAACAAAACGCTAGAAGCAAAGGTAATTATCTTAATTAGGAATGGAAGGGCATAAAACTTAGGTTTTGACTTTCCTTTTCAATCTCAAGACAAAGAAATATATACCTTGTTTCCAATTGCGCGTCCAAAGCCACATGGAACCGCTGCAACATCAATATCGCCTACATGTGTTCTCAGATTCTTCCTCACCCTGAATTGAAATCAAAACATTTCAGGACACCATCAAATTAATACAGATGGATAAAGCATTACATGTTCTACTGGATAAGGTCTCCCATGGATTCTTTCAACTCACCAAAGTGATATGAGCAAACCAGCTAACTGCCTCGATCCCATGCGTTCAAAAACTGCTTTTTCGTCTAAGGTCTTCCCTATTGTGTCTATCCAGTACTGCCCTATCGAACTCCCTTCATTTCCTCCTACCTAATATAGAAACAAAAAGATGTTAAAGATTACACAAATAACACATTAAAAAAAAAAAAAAATCAGATGTTGTCTCACCGATTCTTTAGCTGCTGACATTGCCAAAAACCCAGCACCCATCTCTACTTCTTGCAAGCCTACGACAAGAATACCAACATCTGATGCTACAGAGCCTAACCAAGACATAAGCGCATCATGGGAAGCTTTTCCCTGGCCAACATTCCATGAACCAACCAGAATCCTAACACTGTCTGTCTGTGCATATGTCCGTTCTTTTTCAGTCAGTTCCGACCTTATTATCCCGTCAAGAGGCCCAGGAGAAATCACATGCCATCCACGTATACCACCATGAGTGGCTAAGCTGAAAATGTAGCCATCAGCTGATGCCATCTTTATCACTGCGTTATTATGCGCAACCCATCCCGCGATTAGACTACCTTCAAGATCAATTATCTGGATGTGACCACTAACATAACCAATGTATATTCTCTCCCCAAAAGTGCAGAAACACAATACAGCACATTGATGGTGACGGAAATCTTGCAACCGGTTTCCATTTCCGTCCCATTGTATAAGCAATCCATTTGTGCACCCGGTCCAAATCATGCCATCCCCGGCTAATACCATCGCTTCTGTTCTTTTGGCATCTTCATATGCCCCTCCTCCTCTTGTTGCAACCCTTCGAACAGCATCTGCAGCTCCCATTATAGCATTCCTCGAGCGTTGCAAGAATCCGTGCGACTTCTCCTTTTTCGAAGTGGAAGCAATTTTCACCTTTGTCTCATCTTCCGCCGGCTGATCCTGCCCGGATGGCATTTCGACCCGGTTTTCAGTCTGACCTTCGGTGTTGAACACTTTTAGTAGCTCTTTTGTGCGACCATCCCTACAAAGATACTGACCCCTTCAGAAAATCACAGCAGAGAAGACAGAAACATGAAATTTTGGATCTTATGTACTAATCAATACTCACCATAAGGAGAAGGTTTGAAGCTGAGCAGCCCATACTTTCGATCTTACATTATCGGCTAACAAACATTTAACTTCAGAGGAAGATATACTGCAGGTACCATTAACAGTAACTTGAGCCCTGAGATCAATCCCTGACCTCTCCACCAACAAAGCAGCCATATGTTTCTCCTCCAACCTAAGCGAAAGTGATTTCTCCATAGATTCCCAAGTCCATATCTTGATCACACCACCTTCTGAACATGACCACAAATCACCTGGATTTTCCAATTACAAACCTATGGATTTCAGATTGTATTCATCACAAGAACAACAATAACATTGCGATTGTTTTTTATTTTTTTTTGAGAGAGATTACCATAAGAGCTCATGATTACGGAATTGACTGGACCCTTGTGAGCTTGCCAAGAGAGACCTTCCTTGAAAGGAGTATCATCATCATCACCATTATCAGCCACAAAATCCATCTTCCAAGACCGAATCTTACCATCCTTGTGACCACTCCAAACGAGCCTATTCCCATTGTCAACCATCAAACAAGTGGTGGGAGAAGTACTAGCCGACTCATGAAACGGCGCAGCGTCTTCGTCTCCTCTCCTTACGCGATCGCTTAGACCACACCCTGGCTCAAACGCATCGTCGAAGTTCCAAAATCTAACACCACTCTCTTGTCCAGCCCACAATTGCGTTCCCGTACAAGCTATATTCCTCAAAAATCTCCCAACCTGAGTCTCCCTCAATGGATGCGGCCTTAGCTCTAAGCAAGGAGGACGAGCCGAGTGCAACGGAGATCGCGTGGGGACTTTGAACATACCCACACCGCCTCCGGATCCAACGAATTCCGGGAGCGGCTGAAAATCCTCTCCGATCTCAGGCTGATGCGTGATCAAATAATCATCAGAATCGCCGGTATCTCCGGTGAAAGGGAACGACGAGGAATTGGTGGTGGTAGCGTAAGGGTAAAACTCGTCATCCGAATCGCCGGAGATACCGCAACCGGAAACGATCTCGGCGATTTTAGGGATATCGTCGAGGCTATGCTGTCGTTGACGGTGGTGATGACCTTTTTGACCGGAGTTACGTAGCTGGTGGCTGTAGGAATGGATTTTAAGAGGAGGAGGAACGGCGCTGATGGAGGAGAGAACGTCTTTGTCATCGTCGTCGTCGTCGTCGGAGTAGTGACGGTGGTTGATTTCCATGGCGGAAGATTAGGGAAAGAGAGAGGAATGAGAATTGGGGAAAGAAGAAAAACGTAAGAAGAGAGAGAGAGAGATGGAGCGGAGTGTTCGGAAGAAAACATGGAGAGGAGAGAGTTTGTTTCTCTTCTTCATCGGAGATTTCTCTGCAAATACGCGCCATCTTCTCTCCTTCTCTTCGCACTTCATTATTTCTCAATTTAAATTAAGTTGTTATTAGCCCTAACTAATTTATTTATTAAGTGTGGATAAAACCTAATAGACTATGGTCCAAATACACAAGATAGCACTATAGTGATTTAAATTCTCTGTTTCACTGAATTATTATATATGACACAATATATGTTGTACCACGAGGATATAATTAATGTTGTAAATCGTAAACATTGAATCTTACTAATAATCATCATATTTCATACGAACTGGTCCAGAAAATAAATAAGTGAAGCGATTGTTTAGGATCAAACTTGTTTAGATGTAGAAAAAAAAATTCACAAAATAACATAAAAATGCACATTTTAAAAATTTTGCGCGGAGCATTTAAAATCATTGGATCGATATTGCATTCACACATCAAGTTTATAGATAATACATTCCTCGAGCCAAAAAAAACAAAAAAGAAAATACATTCCTACATTAAGTAAGATGATAAAAGTATTAAACATACAATACTCTTACAAAGAGTAAGATCTCTTTCTTGGATCAATTGATCTTCTTCCACCTCCCAAGCTTCTCTTTTCCCTGTTCATTTTTTTTAATGCATCATATTATCAATCGAAGGAAAAAAATCAATTATGCGTTTTGCAACTAATTAAGTAAACTCAACTAATACTTTGATATAACATATATGTATTGTATTATATAAATGTGTATTGTATATGTATACCTTACGAGTGGCAATGGCGTGTGGATTCTCCTCGATAGACACTGCCTTAAACCCTACCGGAACCAACACATCTTCGTAGCTAAAACCTCAAAAGAAAAACATATAATACAATTAACATTTTAGCTAATTAAGCTCTTAAAGTATGTACACAAGACAAATGGAGAGATGAATATACGTACGTAGAGACATCTACTTTGTAGGGAGGTCCACCCTCATGGTCAGTAATCTAATTAGTTCAAACACAAAATATTAATTCATACGCTATATGATTATATCATTACATGATGGAATGTTCACACACACAAAACAACACACAAAAATTACCGGATACATGAGAGTTATGAGTTCGCCGTCGGGTTTTAAGAGTTCATACATGGATTTAGCCCATGCAGGTCTCATCTCCGGTTCAATAGCACAGAAGAACCTGTTAATTACATTAGCTATTTAAATTTTAATTACTTAATTTGATACATTATAGTATGTTATATAAGTTAATATATAACTCACACGTAATCGAAGATGGAGTCGAATAATTCGTTAGGACGCCAAGTGAAAACATCTTCTTTCACGAACGTGAAGTATTTTGCCTTCGGCGAGGACCCGTAACTCTATATGGTAATCAAAAAGGAATTTATTAATTTTCAGTATTACTTGAAGACGAAGTTTAAATTATTGAGATGATTAATTAACCTCATTAGCTTTCTTCAGAGCATTTTCGGAAATATCCAATCCAACAATGAAACGTTCGGGGCTTGCCATCGCAACGACGTCGTGTCCCTACTCACATTCATAATAGAGAATTATAAGATTTTTTTTTTTTTGGTAAACAAGAATTATAAGATGTTAACAACTAGATTTTTTAGAACCTTCAAAAATTGCGGATTTTAGATCTATAATCTATTCGTCCGGAATTAGAACATTTTATATCAACTAAATTGAGTCAACTCTAAATCAAGTAGAGAATTCCAAAAAAAAAAAAAAAAAAAAAACCAAACATGTTGATTTTAGTTCAGTTAAAACTATTTTACATTTACATCTAAAAAATCAAGATTAAATCCAAAGACGAAACAAAAATTAAAGAATCACAATACTTAATTTTATTTTAAAATTCTTTAAATCAATAGATTTTTTCTTGTGAATAACATTACCATATACCAATTAAAACTCGACTTCATTTTAATTTTGTTAGTAAATATATTTTCTAAACTAATTAAGCTCTGAAAACTATAATCCAAACCGAACCCAAAAAAGAGAGAAGAAAGTAGAAGAAGACTGACTCCACCACAGCCGGGGACAAGAGCACGACCAAGAGGGAGAGAGGAAGAGTCAACAAGATGAAGAATGAGTGGTGTGGCTCTTCCAAGGTCCCATGGTGTTATCTCGTCTTCCCAACATTTCTCCCATCCACCTGTTTTTTTTTCCATTTTATAATATTTGTCATTAACATTATACATGTAATACTATTGTTTTTCTCTACCTTCCAAAATTTAAAAATAATTCCATCCATTTGTGGGTATGAAAGACGTATGTTCACTAGATTTAACCAAGAGAAGCATCAAGTCTACCAACTCCATTCTATTAATATGATATTGTTAGCTTTGGATTTAGATGAACAACCCGCACGAATTTTTTATTGGACTCCTTCCCAAAAAATCTCATACTAATTGGAATTACTTATGACTTATATATTAGACACCTATTGTCTAAACTTTCGATCTGGGACTTTGGGTTGATATTCCAATATTGATTTTGATTACGTAATTCATTTGTCAAAAATCCGCTATGGTTTTTCGATATGATTGAAATGTTATCTATGGACTAAAGGTCTAGAAACTTGAAGGAAAAATAAATAATTAGGGAAAGAAGAGATTACCTTCTGCCACGGTTTTGGGTAGGAACGCAGCAACTTCTTCCGGAGTAGGAATAAGGTTTCCACCATTGTTGTGACCTGTCTCGTTTTGTTCTTCAGCCATTTTTAGGGTTTCTCTCAAGCTCTAATAGTTCCTCCTTTTTTTCTTTCTATTAAAAATTTCCTTTGATTTCTTGTGGGTCTTGAAGTTGTGGAAAACTTTAAGCACATGCTACGTATTTATACTTTGTAAAGTTTAGCAAATGGAATTAATAAATTTAATAAAAAAACAATAATTGAATAAAAGTTATTTTGTATGAAGCCATTATTGTGCTATCACTCTCTAGATACCTTCTGCCATTCTATGTGTGTGCTCATTGGAACACGTAGGTATGTTAGATTTTTGCTCCCCAATCACTTATTGAACTAAGTTGAACAAAAAAAGAGTATTAAATTCTGGCATTAATTTGAAGATAATCAACAGAAAACGAAAAAGATTATCGGTAGACACGACGGTGACAATAATACAAACAAATTAGTTTAATTCCCGAGTAAAGATAATTTTACCTTTAATATTACGATTAGGAAAAATAAAAACATTAGTTATTTAATCATGTTTGAATTTTTTTTTTTAATATCCTAATTAATACCGTGGTTATTCATTTCATCACTAGAAAATGTAATATCATATACGAATGGACAATTCTCAAAAATACCTAATTTTTTTTTTTTTTTCAAATATATCATCATTTAATTTTTTTTTTTTCCAAAAATACTACCACTAAAAATTTTCTTTTTATAAAAATACTACAAAATTAAAACTAAACTTTAAACCCTCAAAATTAAACCCAAAATCTAAAAAATGAACTCTAACCTCTAAAAATTAAATCTTAAATCCAAAATACTAAACCAAACCCAAAATTTTAATTATAAACCCTTAAAACTCATTTTTAGTGTTTGTGGTATTTTTAGAAAAACAAAAATTTTAATGTATTTTTGTAAAAAAACTAAGTAATGGTATGTTTGGAACAAAAATATATTTTAGTGGTATTTTAAAAAATTCCTCTATACATACGAATTAAGACGCATTCTTATTCATGGTACAAAAATCCGACAAAGAAAACAAAAAACAAGTGGAATATACAATAAATAATTAGATACTCTATCTTTTTTATAAAGAGTGTCATTTTACTATTGTTTACACATATTATAAAAACTATTAAAAATTCTATTATATTTTTAATTAATACACAAAATAAATTTTTCTATCTAATTAATACATTAAAGTAATATGGTTAAAACTGGAATTTTATTCAAAATTTTGTATTAAAAATATAAAACGATATTTTTTATGAAACAAAAATAATATTTTAGAATGTGTAAATCAGAGGGAGAAATATTGTTTCTTTATACGGGGAAATAGATATTATTGTTAGTATAATATTTCCAGTGAACATTCTTAGCTCCAAAATTATCACTCGATGATGTGTCATGAGACTCTTTCTGAGGTCACGAGTGATCGCAAAGAGAAGGACACGAAGGACCACAAAATTTTAATTTAACAAGACAGTGTACGACCTAACTTCCACTCACACTGGATTTGATTATTTTCATCATTTTAGCATAGTTTGTCAAAGTTAACACAACATCGTTTTTTTCAAGGCACACGAAATACGACAAATTTCTGGAAGTGTGACTCTGTTACACGCCTCTTTCTCTTTTAGGTATGCCAATTTCACCACCAAGGAAAATTATGGATGAGAAATTTAGACATTGATGTCACTAAATACACACATTTAATTATTACGAAATTCATAAGACACTTTATTTAGACCCATTCATATATTTAGACGTGTAATTAAATAGTACATTCGGTTTTGACTATAGGAGACCCAAAAACGTAATCTTTATTGATGTATAGAGACATGAGAATGTGATTGTAATGAGGAATCATCACAATGACTTCTTCTTCTTCCATCTGCCAACTTTTTCCATTCCCTGAAAATTAGTTCCAAATTTTAAAAACTTTTTTTTTTTTTTTTGCATCTTTCTTGTTTGAAACTAAGTGATGAAGTTAATTATTTTTTAAACCTTTTTTTGTATTTCTTGTTTCATAATGAAACTTAAGTGATGAAGTTGAATTGTTTTTTTACCTTGCGTGTATCTGCAGCAAGTTCGTTATCCACAATAGAGATTACCTCAAATCCTAAAGGAATCAAAAGCTCCTCATAGCTACAAAACATTTTTAAAAGTTTGATTTTTTAACCAAAGAGAGGCATTAAGAGAGTTTCAGAGTTATGAATAGATTAAGGAGAAGATGAAGATTAATTTACTCCGAGACTGATACTTGGTAAGGAGGTCCACCAACGCGATCATCTAACTGCATAAGTAGAAAACATTTCAAAATCGCGATATATATTTGTTTCGAGACGAGAGAGAGAAATGTTTAATGATTTTCTCTCACAGGAAAGATCAATGTTATAAGCTCTCCACCGGGTTTTACAAGTTCTTGCATACGCTTTGCCCATAAAGGTCGCACTTTAGGTTCAAAGGCACAGAAGAAACTGCGAGAATTATCAGAAATTGCAGACATATCAGGTGGAGTTGTGGTGTTGTTCTTCCTCATATGAACCAATCAATCAAAACATAAAGTTATAAAAGGAAAGAAATATACTTGTAGTCGAAAATGAGGTCGAATTTTTCGGTTGGTTCCCAAGTGAAGAAGTCTTCTTCCAAGAAGGAGAAATGTTTTGAATTAGGCAATGAAGAGAACATCTGCATTTGAGATTTAAACGTCATTTCTTAGACTTTTCAAGCATTCGACCGAGAAAATCCACACTATATCCTCACCTTTGTTGATCTTTCTACTGAGGTTTTCGAAAGATCGAGCCCAACAACATGACGGTCAGGGTTTGCCATCACAACCACATCATATCCCTGTCCAAACCACTTTTCAGACAATGAAAATCTTACAAGAAAGAATCTGAGTGACAAAAGAAGAAGAAATCAAAACGACTCACAGTGCCGCATCCGGGAATCAAAGCTCTTCCATTAGGCAATGAACCCGTTTCGCAGAGATGAACAACAATGGGAGTTGCTTCTCCTAAATCCCACAGTGTTCGTCCCTCTACCCATAGCTTTTCCCATCCACCTACAAAACAAACACAAACACAAACATGCGAAAGGATTATCAATGTCATAATCGTTATGTTCTTTAAAATGTATTCATATCTTAAAAGATCTGCGAAAAAAGAAAACAAATTAGTGGTTAAGAGGTTACCATGAGGCTCTTTGATATCCATTGGTAGGTCACTGCGATCGGAAAACAAAATGGTAAAGGTTCTTGTGCTTACAGTAGATGTTATACTCCTTCGCTGCATGAGTTCTATAACCAAGCTTTGTATATTATATATATATATAACCAGACCTGCTTATAATTTTCTCCGACATGGAAGATAATTCAAAGCAAGAAAAACAAAAAAAAATGTTGAATTCTGAAATATCTGGTAAAGAGATTTCTATAACCGATGCAATGAATCAGCTATGGATAAAGCCAACAAGACTTTTTCAACCTTCTGGATACTTAAGAACCTGAAAAATATGCGATGAGCACAAAGCAAACTAGACATTTTCCTTTTACTGAAAAAGGATTAAAAAAAGGGGAAATGTTGAATACTACACACATTACTATGCATATATATATATGTGTGTGCAAATATTTCTTTCAGGTATTTCAGGTTCCATGTCTCAGTCAATGGTTCTACACGTTTTATTTATCAGTGAAACTTCACAAAACATCCAGATCGAATCATATGATTCTCTAATGGTTACTAAACATCATCACAAGGTGGAGTGAAACGTGAAAGATTTTTTCCATCTTCCAATCTTCTCTATTCCCTGAAATTGATACCACGGTAACATTATCTTCCTGATACTAAACCAAAAATTGCAAGTCTCCATCGAGTTATCTTAAGGCTTATTCGAAAGTTTTGTGTTGAAATTTACCTTGCGTGGTCCTACAGCAAGTTCGTTATCCACAATGGAGGTTGCTTCAAACCCCAATGGAATCAGAACCTTCTCGTATCTGCACGTTGAGAACAGAGTAAAGATTGGCAAAAATATTTCAATGATGTTGCTCTTAGTAAAAAAGATAACAGGAGAAAATTACTCAGACACAGAAACTTTGTACGGGGGACCTCCAGCACGTTCATCGATCTGTGTGCACGACAGCCTTTTTTCAGTTTTCAGCAAGTACGGAAATGTGAGGAAAGGATCAGAGAATAGGGATGCTATGATTCTTACAGGAAACATCAATGTTATAAGCTCGCCACCAGGTTTAAGAAGTTTTTCCATACGCTGTGCCCATAAAGGTCTCACGGCAGGTTCAAAGGCACAGAAGAAACTGCGAGAATGATCATAATGCAGATATATAAGGTAAAGTCATATTGTATGAGCAAGAAACACAAATCTAGATTATACATACGTATAGTCGACAATGAGATCGAATTTTTCAGCTGGCTCCCAAGTGAAAAAGTCTTCACTCAAGAAAGAGAAGTAATTTGCATTGGGATGTGAGGAAAATCTCTGCATTGAGATCAAACATAATATGTTAAACCTAAATGCAACATGATGAAGTTCTAGTAAGGCTTTTAAAAGCAAGACTCCGACTCAAAAACCAAAAATCAAGCATAGTACAATCAGGCTACATGTACGAAATCGACAAACTATTCACACCTTTGTTGACCGCTCAACCGCAGTTTTTGATACATCCAGTCCAACGACATGACGATCAGGGCAGGCCATTGCCACCACATCATAACCCTGCAAAACCATAACAACTATTACAAGGAAGCATTTGGATTATGGTTGGAGAAGATGACTGATTGATTTAGTAAGACAGTCAGCAAGTTAATGCAAGAACCGATCACACGAGACAGGTTTACAACAGAACATATTCAACGGTACTAGTCAATGGCCATAGTTGTATAGCAGAATGCAAGCTGTGTCGTTAACTTTATATCAAGCAAAGAAGCTGAAGCAAGTTTGATTTCAAGTGTTGACATATAGCAAAAACAGACAAAAAGTGTCGAAGAACATACAGTTCCACAACCAGGAACTAGAGCCCTGCCATTAGGCAAAGAACCAGTTTCGGTGAGATGCGTAATGATCGGAGTTGGTCCTCCTAAGTCCCATGGAGTAGCTCCTGCTTCCCAGCTCTTCTCCCACCCACCTAAAACAATACAAATCAAATGCGAAAAATCAATTCACGACGAACAACAAATGCTTCAGGAGAGCAAAACTAGGGTTTCAATTACCTGAAGCATTCTCGCTCATCAAACGTAGGAAGATATCACGCGGCGATTCGACTGCCGGAGCTTTACCGGCGTTTTCCATCGGAACGCAAACGAAGGAAATGGGACCCACCAACGAATCGGCGACGACTAAAAAGTAAAAGTAGGCCAAGAGAAATAAAAGGTTTCCGCGAGACGCTAATTAAGAATGTTTTTTTATTGTTATCCTTTTAATTGTTTTTAACCGATGTGGTCTTACAAAATAGTTGAGAAAAATCCTAATAACAAAATCATAATGATGGGTATCAAAAATTTAGACAAAAGAATAAATATGCTTTGTGTGTATGTTTGATGAAGATTCACAATTTACAACGAAACTTATCGAAGAAGAAGACAGTGAATCGATCAATCGAGGTAGAAGAGAGTGACGATCTTGCGAAGATTTTTAGCTTCTTGACATGTCTCCATGAGAAGCTTACTGTCATGAAACGCGAAGCAGATTACTTGTTGTACTTGTGATATTATGTCCATATTACAGAGCCTGCGAAAAGTCCGAAAAACGAGTTTTTTTATAACTCGGTTTGTTCTTGACCCAAGTAGATCACAATTTATGATGACGACGAATTTTTACACGAACCTGCTGGCTTCTAACAATGGCAAATGATCATTGTGAGGCTTTTCCACCACGTTTTGTACCTGTGAAATGACAGACATAGCGAAAGAGGAGAGTTTCATATGTAAATTGGAGATGCAAAGAATCCAACAAGATCCTGGATTTAGCAAAACCAGTTTTGCTTACTTTCGACAACAGTTCTTGGCTCTCAGGAGGTTGTTTCTTCAGACTTTGGGGTAAAATTACTGTAAGAAGCTCTGGTCTCTCTGCTCTCAATGCACCTCTGATAACTGCCGCATTAGTTCCCGATGCACCTGAAGTATATATATGATTTTTCTGCAAGAACCAGATTATCGGACATCTTAGGAAACTCTCAAATACAATATTGGAGCCAAACACACATGATGAAAGCTCAAATGTCTTACTGTAATAACCATGGCGTAGCTAAGTATCTCGATCAGTTCTTGATGCATGAAACCCATATTCCTTGTCCCAAAGAAGCCAATTGATCTAGGCCCTTGTTGCTGTATTGCCAATAGCTCCTGTTGGTTTAACATACACGGTTACAGCTAGCTGAAAGATTGATATTCGAAAATCTGCCAATTAACGTATATAGTTTACAGCCTAAGGCTAAAAGATTAATATAAGAGCATAATTTCCTTCAGGTATGGGTGTGCGGTGAATTTCCAGAGGGAGTAGTCTTACTTGTATGTAATCTACATCGACGGCAGGTTTTAGCTCTGAAACTACGACTGAACCAGATCCTTCGACGATAGCCTGAGCCTGAGTTGGAATCCTGAGCCCGGACTCTTCATCTGATTCAAGCCCACATGTAATGCGATCATCGCTATTTCTCTGGATATATGTGTTGTCTTGATCTCTCGTGTGTTCAGGAAAACACTATACACAGCATTTCAAAAACAGAAGTCCCTGGGATTAAATCATTACCGAAAAGCCGAAAACACAAACAGCTCTAGACTATATTTGCAAACTCTCAAGCTCAAATCTAAAGCTTATACTTATCAAAAAGAAATTCCACGAAACCTTAAGAAACAAACAAATATCTTTCAGCATGAGAGACATTAGGTATATACTAAGATACAATGTAGTCTTGTGAACACTAAAGGGCTCAGAGCAATCATCATTATCTATGAATAAGTCAGCAATGGCCATTAAAACTGGAAGCCCACCAAACTACTACCATTGAAGACGAAAGCGATGGAGAGTAATTAATAGAGCAATTTTCAGGTATCTTATACAATCTTGATGAAACAAAACATCGATCATTCTAACACAATCTCTGACGAATTCTATCAAACCATTTCCGATCAAGGCACATAAGCATCAAAAGAGAAGTAGCAAGCAGTCAATAGAGAAAATCGGACAATACCATGACAATACACGGAGAATAGGATCTGAATCGCTGTCTTCGCCCAGAGAAAAGCTGCCACTGAGAAGAACAAGAGGCAGAAGAAGAAGAAGAAGAAGATCGGCGATTGAAATTAGGGTTTTGAGATCTGAGCTGCGAAGGAGCGTGAGAATCCGGAGAAGGAGAAATCAGGGAAGTTGTAAGAGGCAGAAGGAGCCTCAGAGGTAGAGACGAACTCATCTCTCTCCCAAACACTGTCTTCTCGATTGTGATTTTAAATTCTCTTATCTCTCTCTCTCTCTCCGCAGATATTTGAAACAAATGACAAATTCTTCAGTGTTTGATTTTCTCGTCACTCTTTTTTTTTCCCGTCGGATTGAAGAAGACGAAGATAAACAACACACAAACAAAAACATAATAACGAAGGAATAAGCGAACAAATTTTTTAATTTTAATTTATTATTTTTCCTTGAAGAATATTCCCTTTTGCAGCTGTAAGTCCAATATTAGTGACTAAAATTGACTTCTTTTGTTATTACAGGTTAAAACTTAAAAGCGATGTAACTTTTTTTTTTATGAGAAAAAGAGGAAAATATACACTTACACGTGTCAACATATAAAGAGATCTAGAGAAATACAATATCAATCAGAAGGTTTATTCACTCTAATCTTTGCATCTTCTTCTTCGTCTCAATTTTGCAAAATAACTTCAAAGAAAAAGATCGATATATAAGGAGTAAAGTGAAGGAGCTTGATATGAAGAGAAACAAACTTAAGGGTTTTACAGAGAGATTACGGAAGCGTAAATGAGATTTGATTTCAAGATTTTCATCAAATGTCCCATCTTTTCTTGACTCGGAACATCAAAACTGAGGTTTTGATGTTATCTTGTGGAACTTGAAGCATGAACTGCACTTTCATCTTCATCGGCGTCGTTTTTACTTTTCCAGCTTCATCACCGACCTGCGCATTAACCGATTTTTAGTTGTCCTATTCTGATAAGAACCTAGCTCATACCTAGAGTCAAACCAAACACACGGGACTCGTGATTACAACTCACTCAAAAGCTAGCTCAAGAGCGAGGGTGTCCTTGGGTCTTTTATTAACAACATTGTACCACGAGTGTAATCAGATGCTATGTCACATTAGGTAGAATTGTGAGGTGAATGTTTTATATACCATACAACATAATCATATGACTCGGGTTGGGGATTAAGCGAAGAAAAAGGGTTTCGCTGACAAAAGAAGAGAGAGAAGAAAATTTAAAGTTTGATGCTTTACCCAGAGAGAGGCCCAGCCAAGGCGTACATCAGAATCATAGCCAGCTTTGAATTTGTAGTCTTTACCATAGGTGCGTTTGTACACAGCACTCCACATGTTTGAATCAAAGTTGTACCAGTAGCTGCATAGTAGGTCATCATATTATTATACTTTCACATAGTCAATACGGAACTGATGTAGCTGATGAGATGGTTCTACCAAAAGAGAGAGAGAGAGAGAGAGCGAGAGTGGAGGAGACATACTGAAGCCACTAACCTCAACTTATCTGAAGGGCTAAACCGACGTTTGAATGCAAACGAAGCAGCATTGGAAGGAAGGGAAATGCTTGGGATGAATGACAATGCATCATCCTGTATGAAAGAGTAAAGCTTTAAGGTCACATCCAAAAGATAGCAAGGAAGGATATTCTATTACATGTGCACCTTCTACAAGTCATTAAATAATAACATAAAAAGCAGATGAGGAATTTCGTAAAAGTCAGAACCTTATAAGCATATCTCAGCCTCAACTCTTCGTCTGTGTATAGAGCAGTACAAACACCATTCATGACTTGACGTTTGAGGATCCCGTTAACAGATAAAACTCTATTATTCTTCTCCTCCTCCGCCTCATCTTTTTCTTGCAAAGAAATTTCGCCAAGCGGGAATTTAAGGGTCGCTCTTGGCTGCAGGAACAGGAAACCATCAGACATTAAAGTAAGCGTCTATAGGAAACCAGTTGCAAAGTACTCACAACCAAGCAAGAAAACAATTTCCCAGTAACCAATGAAGTAAACTAAACTCTCGCAAATGCGAAAAATATGCACATATCAAATAGACAATGTAAAAGATGGCACTCACGTAACCAATAGGAACAGGTGATGCAAGCTCGAGAGAATAGCCAGGTTCAGTCAGATTTGCCTCCATAGCAACCTCTCCTTGTTGCGCCTGGCAACAACATACAGTTAAAACCAAACATAAGTGACGCAGTAACAACCAACATAATCAAGGATTGAACATAAACCTACACACGAACCCTAAACTATATAAGGAAATGTTAAGTTTCAATAACTACTGATAGTTGCACAGCTCTCAAATGTGCTAATAGATAGATCATCCCACGTCAGAAACAATCAGATTCTATCATTGTGAGATGTCACAACAAGAAAGGAAACCAAAATCAATGATACGAGGTACCATAAATCCTATCAACACCGGTCAATGAAACATAAATCCACAATAAAGCACATAAATTGTTCTGTTCCACAAATGAAGTGTTAGGTCGTATTTGCGCCGAATTCGACAAAATCAATAACTTCATCAAAAAATCGATGTACCTTGACATTATGAAGAGCTCGGAGCTGAAGACGAGGACCAATGTCGACAGTGCTCTTGATGAAAGTGTTCTTCTCCTCGAGATCATAGAGAACGGAGAGGTGTTTGGAAGTGAGAGAGAGCTGAGGCTGAGAAACCTCGCGCTGAGAGTTGTTCTGAAATGATAGTTTGAGCTTGGCGAGGTTATCGAAAAGCTTACAAGACACTTTGTTTAAGAAAAGGAGACTATCGCTGTCGAATTCAGATGTCACGCGGAGTTTTGGTCTGTTCAGACCCTTGAGAAAGGGGAAAGCGGAGCTAGGCGGCGGAGACGGTGGCGATGTTTCCGAGGTACCCGATTGAAGGGCCGGCGAAGGAGGAGGAGGTGAAGTGGTGAGGCTAGGGTTTTGAGGAGATGGATCCGCCATTGAAGTGGATTTGGGAGAATCTATCGCAAAGTCGTGAACACGAGATTCAAGTGTTCAAAGGGAAGGAAGAGTATGAAACGGACGGTTGTTGTTGTTTTCCTCGCGACTCACTTCTCTTTTTCTTTTTTTTCTTAATCATTTTGTTTTGGAAAATTTTCTCTGTTTCATTTTATTTGATTTTTTCAAATTATTTTTTCAGCAACGATTACTATATGAAATTATTTGATTTTGTACTTAAATTGTTTTTAGAAAGATATTAAAATAAAATAATAATTAATTAGCTGAATATTACTTTTGAGAGAGATAATTGGGAAAGTAGCACTTCCATTTTCGGAATTAGGTAAATAGTAGAAAAAAATAAAACTGGACGAAATTATCCATGTATAGTTAACTATATCATATTATTTGTAACTTTCTAAAAACATAGTTAACTATTTTCATCGAAACTACCTTTTCAATTGATCTCAAAACATAGTTTACTACATCATATTATTTGTAACTATCTAAACACATAGTTAACTATTTTCAGAAAATAGTTACCAATTTAAAAACATAGTTAACTATTTTCAGAGTATAGTTATCTAATTTCATGACATAATTGACTACCTGAAAATATTGTTGTAATAGTTATTTATTTAAACAAACATAGTTAACTACGTTCAGAACGTAGTTACCTATTATAGTTTGGATAATGGAAAAATAACATACATAGTTAACTATTATCAGAAACATAGTTACCTATTAATTTTCGAACATAGTTAACTATATCGATTTCCAAACATAGTTAACTACGTTTATGAATTTTTGTTGTTTTTCATTAAAGGTAAAATCGAAATTTTAGGTGGACTAAATGCTAGTTACTATATTCTGTTTTATATGATGTTAGATAGTTAATTATAGGTGTAAAGACTAATATAGGGTGCAATTTCTCTTAAAATAATCTGCTTAATATAGAAAACATAAAAGAAAATTTGTGTAGTTATCAATTTTTGGGAAAAACAATTTAACGGAGAATATAATTTTACGGTTAAAATACAATTCTAATATATTGAAAAGGAACACCATAAAAAATAAAAACAAATCAAAGAGAAAAATAAACAAATGGAATTTTTTTTTTTTGGAGTGGTTTTAAGCCTTTTAGGTGATAATCGAAAGAGAGAAAAAAACATTTAGAAAAACAGTGACTTTTTTTTTTGTCAGCTATAAATAGTAATATACGATAGAAAATCATTATCTTGTAACAAAAAATCATGAGAAATTTAGAAACTTGTGTTTTTTATTAAACTTACACACTATATTGTCTTCTTGTAAGGAAAAAAGTTGTTTGCTCTGTTCTTGTAAAGGCAAGAGAAGAGTAATTAAAAAAGATGTATTTTTTTGAAGTAAGACAAATATAAAGTCTGCAAAACTAACCATTCCCCATGGGAAGGATAA
The DNA here is from genome assembly GCA_900406555.1 of Pseudoturritis turrita. Taxonomy (NCBI): domain Eukaryota; kingdom Viridiplantae; phylum Streptophyta; class Magnoliopsida; order Brassicales; family Brassicaceae; genus Pseudoturritis; species Pseudoturritis turrita. The sequence continues at coordinate 7,200,231 of OVBL01000512.1, forward strand.
AGCTCTCTCTCTATCTCTCTTTCTCTTTCTCTCCCTTTTGGAACCTTCACAACCCCAAATCACCTCTTTGCAAAACGAGCTCTGGATCAATCTGCCTGAACCATGACCGGCTTTCCCCGTCCCATAGAGAATCCTCTGGTCCCATCAGGCATTCGTGGTCCAGGTGGTTGCTGCTTCCCCATGCCTGGTTGCTCCATGTTGTTCATTGGATTGTTTGAAGGTGGTGTTCCCACTTGATGATGATGTTGATGGTGGTGATGATGATGATGATTCCCACGCCCATTGTGGTTCTGGTTTTGGTTTTGGTTTTGGTTTTGGTTCTGGTGTGGTTGACCTCGTCCTCGTCCCTTTCCCCTACCTCGGTTACGCCCTTTTCTCTGCCCAGCCGCTTTCTCATTCCCTTGCTCCTCCACCTGTTATATTGGTGAAGTTAACAATCATCCATGGAGAACAATGCAGACCCAACAATGTATTTGGTGTTACTTACTATTGTCTGCTCTTGCACATGTGTGTCCCATTCCCCAGAACACTCTTCGGATTGTTTCTCAATCGGCTGCTGCTCGGATGTTGTAGCATCATCTTCCTCATGTTCTACTTCTGCATCATGTCCTTTTCTTCCTCGTCCTTGACCCTGTTTTGGTTCCTTAGTCTGTATGACAGAATAATAATAACACATAAACCGAGTGGAACCGGCCATCAACTTCCACAGATCTTAACCCCATCTAAATCACAGAATGTTGTGAACTACTAAGATATCTGGACTCTGCTCATTAGAGTGAGAAAACGGTGAGTAAAAAAACGTGGCGTGTTGTCAAATTTGAAACCACATACCTGATGTTTTAACATCAACCGGACCTTAAGACCGCTCCTCCAGTTTCCTGCTTCATTTAATTCAGCAACCTGTACAAGTAACATGCCTTCAGTTTATCAAATCAGCACATGAGGATATGAGCATATTGTCTGAATATCTGAGTAATGTGAGACTTTACTGCTTTCTCGGCTAGCTCAACTATCTCATACTCGACAAAAGCATGGACCTATAAGAACATGTAAAAGGGACATCAACTTTGCATCCTTATATAATCCAAAATTAAAGGCGAAAACAAAAACCCCAGGAATCTATCTAGTTACCTTGTTACTGAAAAGCGTACCATCGCTTTTGGCTGATCTTGCTGCTGGTGGAGCACCACTTCCAGTGTTTTGTGGCTGGCAGGTACGGATGTTCTTCACACTGACAAATAACTCAATAACTTTAGAAACCCGATAGTGGTAGTTGCTCTAGAAATTGTAAAAAGTAATTCTAGATTTCTTAACATCAGCAAACAGTAGTACCTTCCAACAGTTGAGAAAATCTTCATCAGATTTTGGTAGCAATGATCCTCAGGTAGATTCTCAGCAATAATTATGCGAGACTGGATATGATAACTTATTAGAAAATCACCAACCAATCCTTTGTTCTTAACTTTAGAAAATCAGCATACAGAAATATCGAAATACTACAGGAATCACATGTGCAATTATAGTAGGAATGACTTAAAAGTTAAAACTATAACTTGAAAACAAGTACCTGGAGTTCTTCTATAGCAGACTCGGTAATCGGATTTATGCGTCTCACTTTCTTTCCATCTTCACTAACAACCTGTTCGATGACTCAAATGTTAGAACATCAAATCATGTATAAGAAAAATATCGAACAAAACACAAATTAACATTAAGAAACTCACAAGCTTTGCTGAGTTTTGTAGCACTGTGGCAAGCTGAGAATTACTGTTAATGACAGCTTTAATTTTCTTGAAAGATGCAACGACATGTATCGGCACTGAAATCACATGAAAACCATGGATTGAAACAAAGAGCTTACACTTATAGAGTAATGAGCTAACAAAGGAGACAGAGAGAGAACAAAAGCTCTTAGTATGCATATGATTTAGCAACAGACATCTTACCATATCCTTCAGGATCTTTGCTAATGAATCTCATCAGATGATCTGTAGTGGCCAAGTTCAAGTCGCTGAAATAGTATTCAACCTGACAGTGATTTGAATAGTCAAGAAACTTCATGTTACAACTGAGAAACAAGATCACTAAGCAGATCATGTCTGAATCTATAACTAGAATCCATAAAGCATCATCTCACAATGGAGGATCGTTCAAGAGATTGAAAAGAGCTCACCTGATTCACTATCTTCTGAACAGTATCCTCAGGTAAACCAGTTTTCGAATCGATAGAAACAGAAGCTCCAGTCTCAGTCGTCTGATCGTTCTTAGATTCTCTCTTATGATCTCTCCGATCGCTCTTCTTCGCAACCAAATCCGATTCCTGCTCACCACCACCGACACCACGCTGCTGGTAATCTTGATGTCCGTGATTCCTAACCGGAACATACTGCTGGTTCTGATGACGATTGTGATGATGATGAGGAGGAAAACGATGAGGATGGTGATTTTGAACAGGAACCAAGTGAGGCTGGATTGGAACAGGACCCAGAACCGGAACATTGAAGGGAGGCTGGTGGTGGTACATATGAAGCATACCGTGCGGCGGAGGAGGCGGAATAATCATCCTCGGCGGTTGCGGAAGCGGAGGAGTAGTTCGACCAGGTACGAACTCAGGAGCTCCGGCGTTGAGTCGACTCGAGGAGAGAGACCTCAAGAGCGACGGATCTGAGGAAGAAGAAGCAGAAGTAGTAGAGTGGGAGTGAGAGAGATCATCGGGCTGAGTAGAGGAATCTAGGGTTTGCTGATCAGCCATGATTGACGATTGAAGAGGAAGATTTGACAGTGATAGATTAAGAATTCCCAAGCAAAAGTTAGGGTTTTTCCCAGAGGAATCGAAGTGGGAATCTTCTTACAGACGAGATAGAGAGAGAGAGAGAGCAGATCCCCGGAGAAGGGGAGAGACCAAAAGACTCTTCCTTTTTTTTGGAGAGAAGTTCTCGGGTCTCAAAGGTCGTCGCTTGTCGTGTATTTATAGATGGGCTTTTGCTCTTATCGACAATAGGACAGTGACAGAGTCCTTCAAATACAATTCCATAACAATTTTTTCTTTCTGGTTTCTACAATTTCTAGTCTCAGAGCTGAAGAAGCATAAACCATCACTCATCAGTCAAGAAACCAGACAGAAGATGTCAGATTCAATGGTCTTGGACATGTTGGTCGAACCTGTTTCTGATGGCTTCCCAGAATGAGGGAACTGCGATGTTATCGGGGACTTCTTTAAACGATGGTAAGTAGTTCAAGTCTACTATCACGTGATCTCTTGTTCCTTCTTGAATCTGTAGAAATCTCAGCAAAAGGGAGAAAGCGTAAGTAAGTCTAGTCTGAAACCTGGCTATATAAAGGGTCTTGTGATGGGATGATACTTACAACCACGTCAAAGCCGAAGATTGTGAGGTCAAGCTTCTTTCTGAGCCAGTTAGCTGCTTCTGTAACTAGTTCAAGATCAATCTCATCTACTGAGTTCTGGTTTGCGGAACCGATTGGTAATGATTTTAAGCTGTGGAGGTAATGGAACAAACCCCAAAGTTACAATCTTTTAGAAAGCGAAGGCTGTGTGTGTCCATGGAACTGTTATGAAATTTACCTGTCAAAGAGAATTGGTCGGAGACCATTTTCCTCGGCTGATTTCCTCAGACTGGTAGAACTAGGGATCGATTTCTTGACCGCGTGAAAGATCTTTTCCCCCAAGACGTAAAACTTGAAAATCCTGGATGAATGGTCCACATACTCCTGCAAATCAAATGCTGACAAGGTTATTTATGCTTTACATCTTGTTTCAGCATTGTTCCCCTAGAATTGGGTACTCAGGTTACGTTATGACTTACTTGGATAATAGCAGGAACAGGAGTGTTCAAATCCTTAAAATCCTCTACTCGGAAGACAATGGCCTAAGAGAATCACATTAAAATGAGGAAATATTTTGTTTCGCCTTGAAAAGAGAAACAGAAAATGCGAGGTCCCAAAACGAGAACGAAATGGTGAGATATTCACTACCATGCTGTGAGCATCAGCAACACCACAGGCAACTTGAGGTTTCACAATACATGGAAGAGAGAGTCCAGCTCTTGACAAGTTTTGAGCCAGATCCGGTTCATTATAGCTGTTGATCTGCAAATAAGGGACACTGATATTAACTTGCTGACGTCAAAAAGAAAAGCATCAATGTGAAACTATAACGGAGTAGTCAAGAACACAGGCTTGCTGGGAAAGGTCTCGAGAGATACTATGTCAAATTTGAAGCATAACGAAAATTGACAAGTTAATAAAAATGAGAGGATTTGAGACCTTGAGAAAGCAGGCGCCCCTTATCTTTCGTCCTGCTGCTTTCAGGTCCTCTAATCCAAGAAGAATATGTTGCATCTTGACTCGGTCCAGGACAGGATAAATATGTTGAATAGGGTCGACTACAGCACAAGCATTTTGATCTTCCATATACCTGCAGGTACTTTACATCATTATGCAAACCTGTATGGAGAGCGTTTAACATTGTAACTTGAGTAAACTGTTGACACGCTGACATGGTTTCTCATATCCATGGAATCTATGTGTCGCTTGTTGATTTATCAGAGTGTTCGATTAAAATCAAAGAATCAAGAGCTTACTGTCGCAGTTCCTCCATGCCGGTAGAGAATGTAACTGCAACAGATGATTTTGAATCGGAGCAGTTCAGTTGAATGGACAAGATTTCGTCAGTTGCTTTATGGAAAATGATATCAGCGTGTTTGAGTTGAGACGAAAGAGGGAACTCAAACATGAGGGGTAGAAATATCAACCCATTTGAAGTAGGATACATGGGTAAAGCACCCCGCTAAAGAAAATCACGAAAATCAGAAAAAATTAACCCGGTGAACATTACATACAGCATACAGTGAGTCAGCAAGTACACATTGATCACCATAAAGCTAATGTTTCAAAGTCGGATTTCAAATATGGTTCTTACCTTGGCAAAGTCCTCTACACGAGATGGCTTCATGATGTAAGCAACTATTGCAGCACCATCACCCATTGCCTGTTTTGGGAGATAACATCAAAAGGGTGATCAAAATACAAAAAAGAAGAGAAAATGAAGGTGTAAAATATCAAGCATCTCAACTACAGTTTTTACATTGTTCAGCTCTGGCCTACAATTCGTACTTTTTTCAAGTATACACACATATTTCTCACCTTAAAGCGTTTCTAGCACAAGCCAACACCAACGTCAAGACTCAAGACATACCTTCTTATTCATGCAGCAAATAGTCATTGGCAGCTCTTCAAGGCTACGGATATGAAGCATGTTAGGATCCTCACATGAATCGTCTTCTACAACATCTAGAAACCCCAAAAAAATCAAACAACTTTAGGCGCCTCATAAAAGTTATCAGTACAAGAGGAAACACACAACCTTCTTTAACCAGGAATAATGTAGCAAACTTTAAAGGCCTATCCTTTTACCCTATTAGTGAGAGTTCATACTTCTAATTGGAAGCATGTTTAGAACACTTGAAAAGTAAACTGCTAAGACATAAATGCGGAAGCTGAAATTTTGAAAATGTTATCTCTCATGGACACTAACCGAGTAAAACAACTTGCTGGCTAGGACTTAGTTCACGCGGTATCTCTTCTTTTCTGCTCGAAGCAACATACAGAATACTACCGTCATCATACCATGCTTTGAGAGTATCACCAAACGTAACACTTTTCAGAGACGTCTCTATAGGTAAGCAATCAATGGAGTATTCCGCTGCTGTTTTCCTCAGTAAATCCACCTATAAGATAGTAAAGACGAATCAATCTCACCACATTTGCTTAAAACATAGAAGAAACATCACTTTCGTGGACTCAAGTTGAAATAGTTAGTCCAAACCTTGTTTTCCGGAAGATCAAGCCCATATGATATCCCCTACACGGCATTAAAAAAAAAATTCCAAATTTTATTACAGTAGATGAAGAAAATCAATGTCTGAATGATAAGTGACAATAGAGCAGACAAAATTTCCCCCTAATTCGATCTAAAATTCAATCCTCAATGTCCAAGGATTTCATCAGCAAAACCGAAGTTTTCAATTGAAGAATCACTACACAATTTCCAGGACGATTCACCCATTAGACAGCTCTAGAAAAATTGCGCATACAAAGGGTTTACTTGCAGAAATCTGCAATGCAAGAGGAATCATGGATTGAAATTGAAATATCTCTATTCAATCAAATCGTTACCGTTCGGATCATCGAATAACGAAGCAGCCGAAGAAGAGACGAGACTGATTCTCGTAGTCTCGGCGAAGAATCTTCACTCTCTGGATTGAACAATACAGATTCGTCAAGCAAAACCCCTTTCATCGTTCTTCCTCCCATCTCTCTCTCTCTCTCTCTCTCTCTCTCTCTCCCCCCCCACTGAAGAAAAAGAGAGAAGAATAAATCAATACGGTGGCGATTAGCCGTTAAAACGCAATCGAAGAGAAGTGACCGATTTGCCCTTACTGTCGTTAAAGCGCGATATAAAAGTTGAGGGTTTTATCGGTAATTTAAGGAAAAAGACAAAAGCAAAAACCTCCGTCAAAGTTTCGATCTTTTAACATTTATTGTTTGTTGTTTTTCTCTGCGCCTCCTCCGCCAAAAAAAAAAAAAATTCGTTTTGAAAAATCAGATCAAGCACAGATCGGAAACTGTGAGACTGAGACACTACGGTGAAGTGAGAGATTTTAGAGTTTTTCGTCGAATGTCCGAAAGATGAATCGTGTAACGTCTTCTTCAATTGCCCAATCGAAGAAATGTCCTCAGTCGCAGTCTCAGCCACAGCCGCCGGCGAAGAAGGAGAAAAACCTAAAAAGGGAGCGATTTCCGACGAACCCATTGAGAGGTTTAAGTACGAGAAGCTCTGGAAGTAGCAGTTGTAGTAATGTCAGTGGTTCTGGGTCAACTTCCGGTGAAGGGTCGAATGGTTGTCACAAGTTTTTGCTCTCTCATTCTTTCTCATCGTCTTCTTCGACTTCATCTTCGTCGGGAGTTTTTCCTCATTGTGGTGGTAGTAGACCTGTGAAATCAGTAGCTAAAACCCCCAAATCTGCTCCAGTAGTTAGTAAACCCTTAATTAGAAAGAAACCAAGGTTTCTGGAGGAAGTTAAGCTCAAATCCACAGTTACTGAGAAGCCTCAGAGATGTAAGACAAACCCTACATCTGGAAAGAGACTCACTGGTAAGATTACCATGAAACCGGAAAAAGGTTCGGTTTTGAAGAAACAATCTTCTGTTTCTAGAGAGCTTAAGCTTAAGGATCGACAAACTACGATTAGGGTAGATGACAGTATTGCTCAGATTACTCCTGTGTCTAAACTAGGAACTGGATCTGATTTGATTTATAGAACCAACGATGAAGCTACGGATGATGGTAAGCTAAGCAACAGTAACAGCAGTTATCAAGACAGGACACCGCCTGTTCAAGCATCGGTATCTCCAGAGATACAGTGTGGATCGTCTATGAGTTTTTCAGCATCAGCTCAATCACAAGCTTGTTATGCTGCTGGGCATTTACTCTCGGGTGTTAGTGATAAGAGGAAATGCAAGCCTAAAGGTATACTCACTGTGGGTGAAAATGGTTTTGAGGTTGGTAAGGGCAAGATACTGAATGATTTTGATGAATTTGACGAAGGAGATTTTGGTAACGGTGGAAGTTATAATAACATCTCTATGATGCCTTTGCCTGCCGATGCATCAGTGCACTGGCTTTTATCTCCTTGTGATGAAGAGAAAGAACATGGGAAGGAAAAATCTGATGATGGTTTCTCTCAGTTTCAGCAAATTGTTGAGTGTGTAGGCCATGAGACTCCTTCGCCACTATCAGATCGTAGTACTTCTTCAGATTTATGCAACATTAGCAACGGCAGAAGTCTTTCACCCATGAATATATGTAAAGAGACGATGAGAAGGACCAGTTCTTCGCTTTCTCCAAATGAGCTTTCTCGGTTCAGGAGATTTATGCACCTTTCATACTGTGATGGTGTAGCTTCAGCATTGGACACTACCCCTACGTGTGAGCTAGATCCTTCTGAGCATTTGAAAGTAGACAAGCCGTCTCCCTTATCTGTTGATACGCTGGGAAGTGAGAATGTAATTCAAACACCAGAATCCAACTCAAGCTTTGACAATTATTTCGGACTCTTAAATTCCCAAGCTGAAATCCAAAAGGAACATGATGTTGGTTCAGATTTGGATTCACTGACAACGACTCTTCAGACAGCCAGATTGTCACCAAGGAGCCACGCTTCATCACGGGAACCGAGCAGTTCAAGTTTCAAATTTGACTCTTTGGCCACATCTTCTAATTCTGTTGATCTTTCACAGTTTCAGAGAGCTTTAGTTGACAGGAGTTCTTGTCATTCTCATGTTACACTGGATAAAGTGTCAAGGACACATGTGGGAGAAGAAATAAATAGCCACATGCCTGAAATGAAACCCCAACAGATTACAGATACTGAATTTGATATGCGAAATCACAAAGAAAGTGCTGAACCTCCGGGAAAAGGGAGAGAATTGCTTCCACGCTCTGCTGCGGAGTCAATAAACACGGATGGTGGTGGTCTGATTTGTTCTGAGGATTCGAATTGGATGGCATGTTACAAGAATTAACTTCCTATACGAATAGTTTTAGCATCGGTTTCTTTGTAAGTAGGTCCACGTTAGCAGGTAACTGAAGGAAATTTCCTTGTGTTATTGTGTTTCTCTCTTGTTTTCTTCACATTTTCCACTATAAACAGCAATTTTTTTATGAGCTCATCAGAATATTTGAAATCCTTTACAGTCTTTTTGGATAAACCACTAAACTTTCTGTTGCTCAGCTCTCAAAAGTACAGGAGAAGGATTCACACGATAATCGCTATATTCTTCTATTAAAGGACATTGTTGTTTCAGCATCTTTCAATTGAAAGTTTGATACCTGTTTATCCTGAATACCTTTCCTTTGGTCCAGGTTTTGAAAAAGGCCAAGTCTTTAAGAATACTTAAAACCCTATACAGTCTTTCGGTAGATCACTGAATGTTCTGATGCCTAGTTCTCAAAATACAGGAGAAGGATTCACACAATTATTGGGATTGCTATATTCTTGTTTTTTTGTTTCTTCTATAAAAAGGACATTTGTTTTGATATCTTTGTAAGAAAGTTTGATACTTTAAAACTTTTTCTGATACCTTTCCTTTGCTCCAGGTCGTGGAAAGAAAGAAAAAAGCTAAATCTTTAAGGAGAAACAAAGCTAAAAAGGGTTCTTCTAAGCATCTCTTACTTGTTTCAGAAACCACACATCATCTTTTAATGTCATGCTGATCAAGAGCTTATTCATACTTTCCATTTTCCACATATTAAAACATTTCAATTGGGAATTGGTTTTGTTTTATTGATGCAATTGTATATATATATTCTTGTTGTCATCTAGTTCCTCTTAACAATAACTGAAGTACTTTATCAGTTATAACCATCTCGAGGAAAAATGTCAGGCTATGCAAAGACAACATATGGAAGAAAGAGCAAAGATGTTGATGAAGCTCGCGCAATTTACCAACCGAAACAGAGTGATGTCGCCGGTAATATCATCATCTATACCCTTGTAGGGCTTTGCATTCTGCTCTTCATCTTCATCAGCATCGGTTTCTTTGTCATAGCCAAGCCACTCAAAGCAAGCTTGACATCCGTGGCTCTAAGAAACCTCAGGTACAACGATACATCTTCATCATCGCCTTATTTCAACGCAACACTGGCTATGGAAATCAGAATTGAGAATCCGAATCCCGGGTTCTTTGAGTTTCCCACTAGTAAAGGAGATATCTTGTACAACGGTCGTCGTGTTGGTGAAATGAAGATTAATGGACAACGAGTAGTTTCATATACTGCCATAAGAACAGAGGTTACGACAGAAGTGAGTTACAAAGAGAATCAGGCATCATCTGTTTGGTTCAAGAATGATATAAAGAGAGGGTTAATAATTCTCAAGATTGGAGCTAAACTGAGAGGTGAAGTACACTTGGAGGCTTTGAACAAGAGAACAGTGGATTTGAAGTGTTTGATGCATCTTAATCTGATAGATGAAGTGATCCAACGTTTTTGGTGTAAATGAAACTCTCTTATGTTAAACCTTTTTTGGGTAATTTAAGTTTTCTTTTTACTTTTGTAGTTCTATTAACATGTTTATAAGTGAATATTGAAATACGTTAGTTTTCTTGTATCGTAAAATCTATATTAAAACATCAAATGAATATAGTCTTAGTAGTTTGATGTAGTTAAAGTGCCAAAATTGAAAAAAGCTTTACAATAAATATATTACATTTTTAACAAAAATAAATATATACATTTTGTCACTGCAAAATTCATATATTCTTCTTTGTTTTCTACATTATCATGGTAAAATATTTGAACCAGTAAAACTATTGTTTAAAATTTCAAGTTTACAACAAAATAGATGTTGAAAGGTGAGTGTTTTTTAATCCCATCAACAAATGAAAATGTTGCTTTTGAATAATTCAATATAGTTCGTGTTTTTGTTAGCGTAAGTAGCATCATCAGCTTTGTCGTCACTCTTATTTAAACTTCTTCAAAAATTTATTAGTTATATGATGTATCATTCTCCAAGGAAGCAACCCTCCTTAATTTAATTTAATTTTTCTATCTTCTTTTTTGGGGTTTCAGTGAAAGAGCATCTTTGTATGATGTTGTGACTTGAAACAACTGCTTAACAAGAATGAGTTTAAGTATCAATACTTTCCTTGTACATCTCAAATTCGCATCATACATTAGATGAATTTACGTGCGATGTTTAGTTGATCTTCAAAACCTATTTAATAGAAATGAAATTTCAGGTTTTAAATTAATAGTTTTTTCGGCTATATGAGACTAATTCGTACATTAATATTAAACAACTCATAAGAAAACAAAAAGAAAGAAAACATAGTTCAAGGGATAGTTGATATTTTTGGAGGAAAACAAAAAGATCAGAGTGTATGGTTGATTATGCATGGCGTGGCTATGTTTTCCATCCATCTATCAATCAATCCATTGAAAGGAGTGAAGAGTACTTGGTCCAGATATGGAGATTGGGTTTTGAAAAGTCGGGTCGGATTGCTCTAACCCTATAACTATAGACAACCGAGTGTACTATGCTTTCGGTGGAAGTGATGTGATGTGATAATACTAGTGCAACCATATAGCTCATGTGATATTAGATAACATAAATTTTATACATGAGAGAGCATGTATAGCGGAAGTGACTGAGTTTCAAAGGTTTTTTTGTTTTTCCATATCTAGGCATTAAGATTCATTGCGTATTGGTCGTCCCAAAGGTTGAGTAGTCCATCTACATCTTCTAAAATGACTTTGATCGGTGTATCATTCACGTATCGCGATCTGGTTAACAGCCAAAACAATCACCCCGATATCACACAAAAATAGATTAATAATACATATACATGATACAATAACAACATTACAAATCTTGGTTGAATTTTAGTATGTATAAGATACCATTCTCTATACGGTATTCATTAAGAAGAAGGAAAAAATATGCATTTTGATCAAAGAAAATCAAAATTTCTAAATCGAGCGATCGAATATCTATTAATCCACTTTACTACGATGTCCTTGTTTAAATTAATCCACTAAAACTAATTTATACATTATGCTTTTAATTAAGGGATAATTAATGATCATAGTGGATTACAACTTTACAAGAATCCGAACCGATCGAAGATCAAAACTTGGATCCTGAAGCAAAATGCCAGTTGCTGTGAAGTCCATGTCATGCCGTTTTTAAACAAGTTTTTTTTTATTTCAAGAAGTGAAATCAACCCTTTCAACATTCATCTCGTGTAATAATAAATAAATATTAAATAAACTATTTTAATGGATTTCCTTATTATAAAACAAAATTACTTATTGAAATATTACTTTTTTTCCACAAGAGCAAGGTTATCTTTTTTTTTTTTTGTCGTCGAGCAAGGTTATCTAAAACCCGCCTTCTGCAGAAAAATATATAAAATTGTTTTATTGGATAGAAACCTAAACTAAACTAAACAAACAAACAAAAAGTCTCACAAAAAATCTTAATTAAATACTATTTTTTTGATTTTGGCTATACACAAACACCAAGTCAAAGATCAGATTGGAAGATAACGTGTCCAACAGCTAAGTTATTTTTAAAAGGGAGTTACGGGTTGGACTTTTTTTTAGGTCTCAATCACAAAACTTTTTTTATGTAAATCCAAACGTGATGTAATTTTTGTTTTACAATTTTATTTAATTTAATGACAAAAATATTGATTTATTTAATAGTTTAATATAAAATGAAATTAATTATTTCTTTTATTTTATTAAATAAAAATGAAAATATGAAATAGTTTTTAATCACTTTGATATTGATAACACTATTTAAAATAAATACGTTTGTTTACAACTTTGTTATGTACATATATTTAGTGTTAGATAATTCATGTAATCTAAATAATTGATTGAAATTTTGAAAATAAAAATTTTCAAGATAATTTTTGAAAAATATCACTTTTGAAATATTATTTTTCAAAAATATCATCTTTCTAAAATCTTTTCGAAAATGTCATTAAAATTATATCATTTAACCAAAATAACTTTTAAATTTGGATTAACTATTTTAGGTTTAGGGTTTAATATTTGTTAGTGATCCAACCATTTTAGGATTTAGGGTTTAAAAACTCTAAACCTTAGATCCTAAACATTGATCCCTACAAAACTCTATCTTCAATAAATAATAGTAATTTAGTCAATTTACACTTAATGAGTGTCATTTTTGAAAATGGAAAATTTATTGTGATATTTTTGAAAATAGACACACCAAAATAAATTTTCTTTTTCTTTATCTTCGTCTTGTGTGTTTTTATATTTTTCATCTTTGGAAACGATTTTTTTTCTTATGTATTTTTTATTTTGCATTTTTTTGTATTTCTTATATATATTTAATATTATTTTATTCTCAAAAATACCACAAAAATAATTTTTTTTCTAAATATACCAATGATATAATACCATCACTTAGGATTTTTCCCAAAAATACCACAAATTTTTTTTTTTTCAAAAATACCACAAAATTAAAACTAAACTTTAAATCCTCAAAATTAAATCCTAAATCCTAAAACTAAACTCTAGCCCCTAAAAACTAAACCCTAAACCCAAAATACTAAACCCAAACCCAAAATTTTTAATTATAAATCCTTAAAACTCATTTTTAGTGTTTGTGGTATTTTCCGAAAAACAATTTTAGTGGTATTTTTGGAAAAAAAACTAAGTGATGGTATGTTTAGAACAAAAACATATTTTAGTGGTATTTTAAGGAATTCTTCTTTTATTTATTAGATTTTAACATTATATTTTGATTAAAAATAACAAACTGAAAAAAAAAAAAATATATATATATATATAATTAAATAATAAACTGAAAATAATATATATATATATATAATTAACTTTTCTCATTTCTTATGAAGCCACCATGTATTTTTTTAATCATTTGAAATTAAAGAAATAAAAACAACTTTTGTAAATGATAAAAGGTATTTTTTTGTTACCACGTCGACTTTTAAATTACACGTCTTATTTTTCTAATCATATTTTTATTCTATTTTAATTTAAATATTAGTTACAAGACATGATGTATCTTTACATATTTATATTTATGTAATAGTATAGAACTTTTAAATTATTATTTTTTGTGAACATAAACCTACTTTTACTTTTTAACATTTAAATTATTATTTTTGTGAACATAAACCTATTATTATTTCAATTAACTATATTAATATAGATTTTCGGATTTATAATTTAATTTAGAATATGTAAAATGATTTTTCAAATTCCTCATATAATAATTTAAAATGTTAAACAAATATATAATTAATGTATGTATCAAAGTTTTAAATTGAAAATAATAAATAATAAATAAACATATGATATATCATGCCATATGGATAATAAGGTTCATAATTTACGTTTTTTAAGTTTCTTCTTAATCATGGTGACAAAAAAAAATCATATGTTATGTCATTAGAACATTTTTAATCCGGGACATTTTAATCTCAAATATAAAAAGTTGTGAATGATGGTGCAACATGCTAATTTTTTTTTAAAAGGTCACTTCAATATATAAGCTAAACAAAAAAAAAACAAATCATATACTCGCAAGTTTGTACCGTAAATCAGGTATCAAAACACTTATATTCATAAAAAAGTTTTGGGCGTATAAACAATAAGGGATAATGTTTTAAAAGATCATAAACATGAGACGCCACACCATATAATTATACAAACTAAAGATGATCATTTTTCTATATTGTGTAGCTGTAGAATTCCAAAATAATATAAAAAGACCCAATAATTAGAATTTGACATAGAAATCAAATGGGAGAAGCAATACAAAAAAAAAGGGTTTAGATTTCTTGTATAAAGAAAGAAATATATAAAAGAAGAAAATTGGAAGGTAACTAAGCACCAAATCCAAAATCAATCAATATACAAAAAAAAAACATTTTCTTCATCTCAAAAGATCCATCACAAAAGAAAGAAGAGAGATAACAAAGAAATAAAAACAGAGTATCAATGGAGGGTTTAATACCAATGGCGTTTAGGGCCGTGAAGAAGAACCTAACTCGCCGTCGTTACGAGTGTCTCTCTTCCTCCGGCACGACTCGTGACTCTTACAACTTCGTTTCCGATATCGAAATGAACGTTGACGGTCATCATCGACGTCGTTGGTCCGTCGGAGATTTCTCATCGTTATCAAGCCGGGAGACAAAAAGAAGCGGCGGTGGAGCTCCAGAGAAAAGTTGTTCTCCGCCGAGGGAAGGTCAGCTTATGAGATTCAAGAGCCATAGATTGTTTTCTTGCATCTCAGGTCAATAAATTTTATCATTTCAAGAAAATTCTGAAACACAGAACAAAAAAAGAAAAAGAAAAAAGAAGTAAATTTGCATTTTGTTTCGTGTTGTTGTTGATTTAAATTACACATATATGTTATTGTCGGGGATAAATCATAAATCAATGTACATATCCGTTACTTTTGTGATCTTTTGATGTCGATATACGTAAAGTTTACAGTGGGGGTTTATTGTGGAAATGTATATTTGCTGGGTCTTAAACGAGAAAACGAAAGCTTATAAGGGTCAAATTCGAAATAACTATAATTCTAACCAAATGTTCTTCTTGACCTAATCCACATTTGACCGTAAGGGCGTGGTGTACGGTCAAACTTGTTCCATTGTCTTGTTCCTTTTTAGCAAATGTGGCCACCAAATCGATTGAACAGAGAGCAAAAGAACAACAATGGTTGCAAAAAAGTGTAGTCAGTTAAAACAAGAGAGTACTAGCATAAGCTGAAAACTTTTCGATTATTCTACAAAGTGACTGTTCGTCTGTAGAGAACTTCATCATCACTCTCATCTTCTTCCTCGTCAGACACAATCTCACCACCACCACCCGGCATATCTAACTTCCCGCCCATGTCGAAAACTGGACCTTCAGTATCTGGATCGATAAAGTTACCTTCCAACCGTTCCTCAAATCTTTGGTCGCTGCAATTGAGGAACCAGTTCAATGAACTCCTAATCCCTTTGTTCTGTAGCTTCTGGTATCTCGGTTTGATTCTTGACTCCAAGCTATAAGTAAAATACTCCGGATACTCCACTAGTTCTTTCATCGGTCTCCCCATCTCGGTCTTGTAAAAGTAGTAGCTATTCTTCATGAGTTCAACTCGGGAACAAAGGATCTGAGGACATCTCACAACCATTTTCGCAATGTCCTCGAGTTGAAATGCCCGACCCAAGAGAAACTCAACTGGTTTCATTATCACATTCTGCTTAAGGCTTACGATCTGTGGCATTTTCTCTACCACACGAGCGAATCCTTCAGGATCAATCTTGAGCTTCAAACTGAAAAAGTATTGTTGTGTAGACATCTTGGCCTTTACCGGTAACCCGAGAATTTGAGGATACTGTGCTATAACCAAAGCTAGTAGCTCTCTCTTGATGCCAAAACTAAGCAAGCAATCTACATTTGGTTTAACAGTCTCCTCGAGATTGTACCCAATGATATATGCACGTTTCTCTATCATCCTAGCCACAATTTTCTTCGGCAAACCGATGGAAATTAGATAATCTACAAGAGGTTTGATCATGGTTCCAACTCTCATTCCCAAAAGATAAGGATACTGAGTCACCATTGGACCAATGTCCCTAGGACTCACACCAATGCTTACCAAATACGCAACCGATGTGCTCATCGTGCCTTCGAGCTTAAACCCTAACAGCTCTGGATACTTCATCAGGACATAGCCCAGATCTTGCTTCTCCACATCAAGCCCTCGAAGAAACTTAACCACAGGAGCAAGCTCAACAACCACACTTGCGTGGAGAACCTGCGGATAGTTCTTAACAAATTCTCCCAATTTCGACCTAGAGATTCCGATTTTCTCTAAATAAGCCAAGACAGGGATCAAATTCTTACGCACACTGCAACCTAACATCAAAGGATACTCATTGATATCGTCTATTGTTAACCCTAGCTTCTGTAAGAACTCAACACGCTCGCACATGACTTCAATCGTGGAAGGTAGCTCGATACTCTCCAATTCATCGGTGATTATGCCTAAACCCTTGAGATAATCGCAGATTTTGACTCGATTCACGAGCTTTTCTTTCTTCCCTTGTATGACTCCCCATGTAACAGTGGGCATCTCGTACTCTGGAAACTTGGAAGATTGGGTTGCATAGTGAGCAATCCGAAAAATCGAACAAGGGTTTTGAAATTGGGGGATATCAGGATCTGGGTTTATCAGGGTTTTAGTTTCAGAGGAAGTAATCGGAAGGATCAGGTACTGTCTTCTGATCAAAGACAAGAACTTGTTCCTCCTGGGAAGAAGATAGCTCATTCTGGAGAAAACCCAGAAGACTGGTGTCGAAGAAGATTATGCCTATGCAAAGAAAAATCAAATGGGTAAATAGAAAAAGATTCTCCTTTTCTCGCCTGAAAGGGTTTTGCGATTGAAGGAGAGAGACAGAGAGTGAAGATAGAGAAGCCCTAACTCTACTGAGAGATTTGACTGTGCCTCATAGGTAAAAATAAAAACTTGACTTTTTACCCTCTGCTCTTTTACCATCTAAATAAAAATATTTTTAAAAAGTAAAAAACACAATTAAGATTGATATTTACATTTCATAAAATTGCACCTATAAAAATGTTCAGTGACACCTTATTGAACCAATCCACTGAAAAAATCTGAGAAAACGCAAAACTTTTTGTTAATGATGATTGAAGCAATTATATTCTCATCCCCAGAGATCATTTCAGAACATTTGGAGATTTTTTATGTATTAAGACTTCAATGGTCCAGAAAAGGAGAATAACATTCAAGGTAAAGAGGTCAAAACATGAACAATACAATGGTAAGTTTATGTATATACCAAAGGAGAACCACAAAACACCAGTTGTAACCAACCCTGGTTGTTTCAAGAGCCTGTCCTAAAGGCAGAAGAAGTGGGAACTAAACATCTAATTTCCACAGCTGATGATTTGGTAAATCTATCTCAGCTCTTCTAAAACCCACCATTTGGTCGACGCACTGACACAACTCGGAAGCTCAACGCATGTTTCCTTCTCTCAAAACATCGATCATGTTGTAGATTCTCTGGTCTGCTTTCAATCGAATCTGCGTTCCACAGAAGTGTTGATACAACAATTAGAATCGTTATAGAGAAAGCTGAGATTCGATTTCGCAGTATCATGTGAGCAAAAGGAGTAAGTTTTAGAACCTTTTTGGCAAGGAAAAGCACGGCATCAACAGTACCCTCAGCGTATATTGATCTGCCACAGACATTGTGCTGGAACTCGAAGGAAACACTGCAAAGAAAGACAAAGAAAAGGGAGCTAGTTATGGAACATGCACACTTTTACAGTAGAGATAAAAAAGTATAAACAATGTCTTAGATATTGCATTACGTTTCATCAGGTGATGTCAAGTGGTAAAGATGGAAAGCGTGGCCAGAGACATGCTCTTCGGGAACACCCACCATCTCAACTTGCTGTTTTGGATCCCGAATCAATTGTATCTACCACAAAAGTTGTATACACATAAAATTCATATTCCAAGAATAAGTAAGTCGGTGCCGAGATGTAAAGAACAAAGGACGACCAATGCACCTGATCCATGTCGTAAGACACACCCAATTCCTGGAAGCAAGAAATAACAGCTTTTGCCGTTCCGGATGCATCCAATTTACTAGCTTGATGAGACTCCATCACCTACATATAGATTGGCGGTTGGTTAGATGTAGCAAGAAGTAGTATAATAGTAGCGAATAAAAAATGCATTCGAATGTATAACAAAAGTAAGAAAAGTACCTCCAAGGAATAACCAGAAAAGGCTCCCGGGAACTGCTCAGCCATGATCTCCATGGCTGCAAGAAATGCAACAACCTAATGGACCGACAAAGAGATATGAGCTAAAGGATCTTAATGTACATGCATAAATAATCATTTCTTCCAGAAACATCCGAGTACACATACCTGTTTACCCATCTGTGGGGAAATCACAGCATAAATCTTTGCTTCCTCAACAGTTTCATACAATTTGTTCCTGTCTCCACCAGTTGTTCCCATGACGAAAGGAACACCTACTTTGCTATACAACTCCGCATTATCTACATTTTGCGAAAATCCCAAACTTGAAATTAACATCCTAGCAGATGGTGTTGCACTTACACAAATTCTAAACCAACTCAATCAGGGATCACAAGGATCGTTCCCCCAACCAGATTTCAAACATAATTCAACAAATCCAGAATACAAGTGTGTCTCTTGATGGATACTGGAGTTACCATTTACTGCAGAGGGAATTGTGTAGTCGACAACAATTAGCTCCGGGTGCTTCTCAAACACCGAAGAAAGAACTTTTTCTCGTTCATTAGGACCGTGGACAGTAATCTCCTTTCCACAGACCTCAACTGTCTGACCAGCCTCACCAGCAGATCCAAACGATGTGGGAACGATATTCACTCCTGCAGAGTCTGCTGCTTTGATTACAGCTTTCCCCATTTTTCCACTGCATCCATTCACCTGTAGTAAAAGAGATCATGTATGGCTTAACCCAACATTTCCAATTTCAAGCTGTTAAACTTGACCTGCCAGATTGCTATTGATCGAAGAAAAGGAACAAACTTTAACATTTCTACCTTTCTAACTCTATGCATCTCCAGGAAATCACAATCATCACACAAAACTTAAAAAGTCAAATCTCACAACTCTTACCATGACGGATATGCCATTTCCAGGCAAAACGGACTTCACGGCCTCCTCACCGGAATCCGCCGTCGTCGTCATAGATAAAACCACCGGAAGACGACGTCTCTCATTGCCCATGAAACTAACACGGCCGTTACCGCTTTTTCCTGTCGTCTGATTCGTTCTAGGAGAAAATGCGAGACGCGAGAGATCTGGGCGATGAAGAAACACACTGGAAGACGCCATTAACCTGTGATCAAAACGTTTATTTCAGTAGATTTCTCTTATCATCTCCATCAATCATAACAAAATTTGCAATTCGTTGTTTCGAAATGGTACCCGTTCGTCGCCATATCCTAATTGATTCCAGGGAATTTCTTCTCCCAGGAGACGAAAGTTTTGTTCTTTCGTTGCGACAGAGACGAAAGTTAAAATCTTTCACTTTTGTCTGAAAATTCCGGCCGGCGAGAGATTTGGGATATAGGGTTTAGCTTATCCCTTTTCGTCAAACCGGAAATCTCTAAACCAAACTAGTGGATTCGATAAAACCGGAATTTAATTAAAATATTAAACCGGCAGCATTAAACCGATAAGAGAGGTTAACCTCACAAGCTTCACTCTTAACCTCAGCGAAGACCATCTCAAAGAAATCCGACGAACGAAAAATGGAGTCGTTAGCTTCGCCGCCGTGTCTCCGCCTAACTCCGACGGTACGCCGTCAGCTCCATTCGCGTCAATCTTCCTTCGCCTTTGACATTCACGGTGGCTCTTCTGTAAACAAAGCCAATAGCCTCTCATTCTCTTCATCCGCATCGGGTATGCTTGCTTTTTCCGCACTTTCTCTAATAATAGCTCAAATCGATTTTCGCAATCCCGTGATGAGATGTTACAATTTCGTGTTAAGGGTTTGCGACACCACTCGCTGTAGAGAAGGAGTTACGGTCTTCATTTGTGCAGACGGCTGCTGTTCGCCATGTCACTGGGTCTCTTATCAGAGGCGAAGGTCTCAGATTCGCCGTGGTGAGTTCTCTGAATACAAGTCTTCACTCCCTCGGGCTTTGTTGATTCTGATAGATTCTCGAATAGTTGGGTTGATTTGCAGTGAGCTTGTTTTCATATTTTTGTTCTTAATGTTGTTTCAAGGTTGTAGCTCGTTTCAATGAGGTTGTGACAAAGCTGCTTTTAGAGGGAGCCATTGAAACTTTCAAGAAGTATTCAGTCAGAGAAGAAGACATCGAAGTAAAATCTTTTGCTTGTAAATTTTATGTTAAATCAGAATATAAAGATCTGAGCTTTCACACTCTTGTGGAGCAGTCGGTTTCTTTAATGCGACTGAAGCTAATGACAACACTCCTTTTAATCAGGTTATATGGGTTCCTGGCAGCTTTGAGATAGGGGTTGTTGCACAAAATCTTGGGAAATCAGGAAAATTTCATGCTGTTTTATGTATCGGCGCTGTGGTATGATTCTTGCTGTAAACAATTCTCTGGCTATCCAATTGTATATGACTTCTTAAAGCTTCAGAAAGTATTTGCCTTATGTTGCTGACACATGTTTAGAATTAGATTTTGATCTACTGGTGTTCTTATTGCGGTTAGATTAGAGGAGATACCACACATTATGATGCTGTTGCCAACTCTGCTGCATCCGGAGTACTTTCTGCTGGCATAAATTCAGGTTTATCTCCATATTCATTTGCGGGATATGCATTTTTAAACACTTGTATTTTGGCTTTGCGGTAGGAGTAACTAAAGCTTGTAATTCCCAAATTGCAGGCGTTCCATGCATTTTTGGTGTTCTGACATGCGAGGACATGGATCAGGTTAAGTTGTGTTAAGCAAGAGTGATGATATATATATATAGCTTATTCATCATAATGGACAAACACTGAATTTGTTAATATTGTGGTTAACGGAAACTCTAGGCTCTGAATCGATCTGGTGGCAAAGCCGGCAATAAGGGTGCTGAAACTGCATTGACGGCGGTAAGTATCATTATGATCAAACCCTTTATTCTTAGAACAAGATGTAGAAATTTCTGATCATCCCATTTAGCAAGTGGTCCTGTTATTTATCACCACTCGGGTTCTTGTCTTTGACGGTTAAGTCCTGGAATTTTCTCTCCTTTTCTTTCTGCAGCTCGAGATGGCGTCGTTGTTTGAGCACCACCTGAAAAAATAGCTGCTGGTCCCATGTATGAACAGTGATCACGTATGAGAACCTCTTGCTGTGTCGCATTTGCTACAGTCCAATCTTCTGAAACTGTAACGTTTTTACCTTATTTTAGACCCTTTTGTAAGCTTTTCGTCATTTTCTGAATCGTGTAATAATAAAATTCCTCACGAATTTTTGGGGGCGAGTGGGTTTTTCTGCACCAATAACAAAATTTGATCTTCTTTTGTCATAATATCTTGAAAAGGAGGTGACGAAATGGAATTATATCGAACTTTAAAAAGGCCAATAGTGATCTTACACGACGAAGATTTTTGTCGGCAAGCGAAGATTACGCGTCACATTTATTATATAGTTCAACAAATCAGCCATTTCCACAATTTTGTGACTTTCTTGAGCAATATCTCTTCTCTGTCTCTGTGACTCACATTCATCCAACTCTCCAGGTAAATTCAAATCCCACTAAGTTTTTCTTCTGATCGTTGTTGGTTTCTTGCGTTGATCCTTTCTGATTTGATCGGAAAACGTAGAAGAAGGTGATGATTAGATCGAGTTTTTTTTGCTGATTCTGACCTTATTCTTCCCGATCTGTTTGACGTTTCGCTTGATCTAGTGCTATACTGTTTAGATCGAACATTCCGATCTGCGTTTTTTCTTTTGGTTTTGTGTATTCACTTGATTCACGTGCTTTGATCATTGTTGCTTTGTACAGAGATGCAATGTATGTTCTTTGGTTCGAGCTATATGAATATGTTGTTGTTATGGTTCAGTTGTATCATCTAGTTGATGAGATCTACTGTGATTCGAGTTTTTCGATGGTGTTTGGTGATAAAACTTTCCTTTTCATTTTCTAGATAGTGTTTGACTGTGTTTCCTTACTCTGTTTTGGTGTTATCTGGCTAGTGGTTAATGAAAAATCTGCCCTTTAGAAAACTTTCTGGGAAATCAAAGATATAGCCTTTAACAACTGGTGAAAACGGTGCATTTCTGTTTGGTTAGACTTTTTCTCTGTTGCTTAATTGCTGAGTTTGAATCTACTTTCGACGCTAAATGCTTTGAAGTTTGTGTGTTCTTTGATACTCTAGCCTTTTTTGTTTTCTGTGGCTCTAAATTGACCTTTTAAACGATAATGTCCTGTTGCTGCTTAGGTATGTCGACATCTGAGAATAAAGTGGAAATCATCGATAGAGGTCACAAGGAGGAGGAAAAAGAAGAAGGGAAAGGTGGATTCCTCGATAAGGTGAAAGATTTCATTCATGACATTGGTGAGAAAATCGAGGGAACCATTGGGTTTGGGAAGCCAACTGCTGATGTATCTGCGATACATATCCCTAAGATCAATCTCGAGAGGGCGGATATCATTGTAGATGTGCTCGTGAAGAACCCGAATCCAGTTCCTATCCCTTTGATCGATATTAACTACCTGGTCGAGAGCGATGGGAGGAAACTGGTTTCTGGATTGATCCCGGATGCTGGAACCCTCAAGGCTCATGGAGAAGAAACTGTGAAGATACCATTGACTTTGATCTATGATGACATCAAGAGCACTTACAATGACATTAACCCCGGAATGATTATACCTTACAAGATCAAGGTTGATCTGATTGTGGACGTGCCAGTGTTGGGAAGACTGACATTGCCGCTGGAGAAACATGGAGAGATCCCAATTCCAAAGAAACCCGATGTTGACATCGAGAAGATTAAGTTCCAGAAATTCTCTTTGGAAGAAACCGTGGCGATTCTCCACGTGAGGCTTGAGAACCTGAATGATTTCGACTTGGGGCTCAATGACTTGGACTGTGAAGTTTGGTTGTCTGATCAAAGCATTGGGAAAGCAGAGATATCGGACTCGATCAAGCTTGATAAAAACGGAAGCGGATTGATTAATGTGCCAATCACATTCCGACCAAAGGATTTTGGTTCCGCGCTTTGGGATATGATCCGTGGTAAAGGAACTGGATACACTATAAAAGGTAACGTGGATGTTGATACACCATTTGGAGCTATGAAGCTTCCTATTATCAAGGAAGGTGGCACCACCAGTCTGAAGAAAGAAGACGATGATGACGATGATGAGGTTATTATATGTTCTTCTCGTTTGCTTTTTATAGCTTGAAGCTTTATTATGATCGTTTTTGCTCACAAATCTAACTTTGTTTTCTTACAGGAGTAAGGAAAAGAGCTCAAGAGAAAGAGTGGTTTACTTAAATCTCCGATCTTTAAAAATATTTAAGGTTAAATGAAAAGACTTATTTTGGTGTGCTTTTGATGGATCAGACTTTTGAATAGAGCTGTCTTTTTTTTGGACTTGCTATATCATTGTGGTCCGGTTGGCTTTGTTATGTTTTGTTTAAACCTGGTTTGGATTGGAGATATTTGGTTATTACGGAATTTCGCTTGGTGAATGTCGATTACATTTGATCTAGGGTCTAATAGGCATGCGACTTCGGTTAATCGAATCGAACCGAGCCGGTTTTTTCGGTTATCGGTTAACCGAAGTATTTCTAGAGGGTTACCGAAATAAACCGAATGAAAATTCGGTTCGGTTTGGTTATTGGTTAATTTCGGTTTTGAGTTTCATAACCGAATTTTGTTTTTTGTTTTTTTTTTTGAAATTCGGTTAAAATCGGTTAAATTCGGATATTTTCGGTTAAATTCGGATATTTGCGGTTAAATTCGAGTAATTTGGTTCGGTTAAAATCGGGTATTGGTAAAAACCAGTCTAATGTTGGTAAAAAGGGTAATTTTGGTATAATCCGGTTATTAAAATATATTCGAGAAACCGATTGGTTCGACCCGAACCGAAATTCTTAGATAATCGAATCCAATTGAAATTTGTATCGATCGGTTTAGCTAAGAGAACCGAAAATTGAAAATCTCGGTTCGGCTTAGTTCGGTTCAATCGGTTCGGGGCAAAATCCCAATCCTAGTCTAACATGTATGTATGAAACCTAAACGCAATGTACTTAACTAAAAAGTGTTCAGCCATATTTAAAATTTTACAATCCCAAGTGATTTAAAGTAGCTAAGTGGGTCATGCTCTAGTAGGTCTTGCTCGGATAGCAAAATTCTAGGGTCCACCAAAATGGTTGTGTTGTCTTAACGCTCCCTAGTTCGAGTCCACTTAAGAGGAGTTTAGGTGAACCTTAAATCCCGACTGGGAGATGTATGGATCTTGGTCCAGAACTCTTCAAAATACTTACCTAATCAGAAAAAAAAACAAGAGACCAAGACTGTGAATGCAAGTATGGATGACTATTACCAGAAAATTAACCGTAATTACACGTTTCAACGTGTATATCATACAATTACTGGATGACTGCAAAACTGGGTTATTTTTCTGAGTCACGGTCGGATCACCCGGTCAGAACCGGTTTTTGTAAACCATTAGACTTAACCCTCATGGTTAACGAAATCGAGCCCTTTAGTTCCCCTTCGATCAGAGTCTCGCTCTCTCTCTCAAATTTCTTGGAAGCAAGCTTCTTCGATTTCGCATCTCTCAGGTTTGTCTCAATATCAAAGTACATAATCCTACCGAAGAATCAGGTCGATAGATTGATAATCCCAGTTTATTCTCTATCAATTTGTAATGCACGGCTCGTAGCAATGATTCGAGATATAGTAATCGTAAAGTTTTTAGATTGGGAATCGAAAATCTTTGTGATGATTTAGTAGGTATCTGCGTCGAGTTGATCGCGCGTAAAAATCCCTAATTTTAGAGATATTGTGTTTGTTTGGTAGGTTGGAGCTTGAGTGTGAAATCTCTTGAGCAAAAAAAAAAAAACCCTACTTTTTTCACTGTTTAGAGCAGTCACTGCCATGGCGGCTCTTGTGGCCTTATGCAGAGCTCGAGCTGCTTCTTCTTCTTTATTCAGCGGCGTTATTCGTCCAGCATTTCGCAATTTCTCCACAGGTAGGTGCAGTGGTATACTCTAGCTTTCCTGGTTTGTTTCTGAAAAAAGAAACGAGCATAGATTAGCACAAGGCTCTTGATTTTGAGTATATGATTTTTAGTTTCTAACTATTTCTTATTGCCTATGTCAAGAAATCAATTTGTCATGAAGTTTCTCGTCTTCTATTCCATTTTTGGGTGGCCATTATATGATGCAATCTTTTCAAGTTTTCAAACTTTGTGCTTGAACAATGAAATTTTTTGCTAGAATGGAATCAGGTTCTTCAATGAGTTTTGGAAAGAGGTGATGTATAGGTTGTAGGATGGTGTATCCTTGAGGAATCAGGTTGAACAGTGACTTGTTACAAAAACTGAGATACTGTTATTGTTTCCCTCTTGTGTTTACGTGTTCAAACTGGTTTATTGGGGAATCCGAGCTTGTGGGTTTTGTCGAGGTGCAAAGCCTTTGCTTTCTCTCTATGAGATAATGAACGGATTAGCTTGCATTAGTTCTCACCTCTTCTTCGTTTTTATTTTTCCACAGTTTAGTAACCTGACTACTCTATTACTTTATGTTAAGATAATTTTTTGTTGGAAAAATACGTGATCATTAGATCTCTTCAAGGGCTAAACTTGGAGAGTATATACATCTTCAAACTTGGTTAAGGAGATCATATATTGGTATATGAAAAGCCAGAGTTTCAATATAGTTTTGTGTCGAAATTTATGCCTTTGTTTTGGGTGCGTTTTGTTTATGACAGACAACACTTCAAGGCCTCTAATTTTTGTTGGTATTTTGCAGGTTTTGCTGATGCGCAGAACAAAACATTGGTGGCGCAAATGAAAGAAGAGATGCTCCACATGGACATCAACTCAATGATAGGAAGTTCCATGCCACTAGGTATGATGCGCATAGGAACGATCATCCACAACATCGAGATGAACCCAGGGCAAGGCGCGAAGATGGTCCGAGCTGCAGGAACAAACGCCAAGATCTTAAAGGAGCCTGCTTCAGGGAAGTGTTTGATAAAGCTTCCATCAGGGAATACCAAGTGGATCAATGCCAGATGTCGTGCTACAATTGGTACAGTGTCGAACCCGTCTCATGGGGTAAAGAAGCTGAGGAAAGCAGGACAGAGTAGGTGGTTGGGGATAAGACCAAAAGTTAGAGGAGTGGCGATGAATCCGTGTGATCATCCACACGGTGGAGGTGAAGGTAAAAGCAAAAGTAGTGGAAGCCGAGGAAGGACATCGGTTACCCCGTGGGGGAAACCGTGCAAAGGCGGTTACAAATCCGCTAGTGTCAAGAAGAAGAAGAAGCGATTGGCGGCGGCGGCAGCCAAAATGTGATATGATGGAGAAGCTTACGATTTCTTCAAATGCTTCTCTTTCTTTAAAACCTCTCAGGGGTTTAGTGACATTATTGAATCTTTTGTTGAAGAGTTTTTAAGCTTCATGAAGTTGGTATGAATGTTGTTACGTGTTTTCTTTTTTAAAAATTGAAATCAAAACGTTTTCATTATGGCCACGTTTTAATAAATGCGAAGTTTCGGTTATTAAATGAATACAATTGTCGTAATTAATTGAGCCAAATTTTCAGAGATTATTACACGCTTCTGTATAGTGAGAGAGTACTGTTGTAAAAGGTTCGATCGAGGAAAGGGTCTAAAAAGTATAATTCAGAAGAGAAAAGATCAAAGAATATAAAACAAAACAAAATTGGAGAGAACGAGTCAAAAGGTTGGAACAATGCACTGAATCAAAACAAATGTCTTTTTTGACTTGGCACAAATAATTTTTTCTAAATGAAACTACATGAGATTTGAACTTTGAAGCAGATAGCGTATAGGGTTTATTTGTTACATAACCAAAAATTTGGTTAAATTTGACAAAAACAAGTAAGATTGTAAATATGTGATGTGTTTTCCGCGTATAATTTAAACGAATAGCATGATATAGTGTAAATAACATCCGTCATTTTTGCCAATTTTAACTAAACTATCGGTTATTTAGTGCATGTTCTCTAACATGTGTTCGTCATCATTTCGTGCGTTTTGGTCATTTAAAATTTCAGAGCTCAAAATTTAGTTTTGAGACTTTCACGTAGATATAGAGTTAGCGAATAGTTTTTTTTATAACCAGAGTTTTTTACCACCCGACTAATTTTTTAAAAGTGAGTGTCGTTGTCGAGTAACCCATCAGATTTTTTAATGGATCTAAAACATAACACCATTTCGACTTGTCAAATAAAAATAGTTAGATAATTTCATGCTTTAAGAGAATTGATCTCTGGCCTAGATCTAGAGAGCAATTCTTCTCCAAGTAGAAACCATTAATTCACTACGACTTGGTTGAGTTAGTAAATAGTCGTGATAGTCGTGGAAGTATTTTAAAAATATTATATGTCTAACATGTCGGATTTATGATAAAACTACTATGAATTTTCGTGGCTATTATGTTTATACCAATTATAAAAAAAATGAAGAAACCAAGTTGACATCTTCCTAGGTCTAAACAACCAGCTATTTAAGAGGTTTTGGGGTGGTTTTGAAAATATATAGAAAAAAAAAAGAAGAATGGTTTTATATTTTTTAGAAAGGGAAATAGTGAAGGGAGCACACAGAATTTGAAGATTGAAAATGAAATGTAACAAACAACAGAGCAGCCACCATGCTTCCCATCTTGGGTCCTACTCCCTCCATATATGTTTTCATTTTTATTCTGTTATTCCTTATATTTTATTTTTTAATAACTGATTTTATTTTTTTAGCTTTTCATATTTTGGTATATAACCACCACAAAAGAGAAAGAGTGACGTAAAAATTCAAAAATTAAAAATTAAAAATTAAAAAAAACACAAGAAGATAGAAACGGTTGCGTTCAGAAAAAAATGGAAAAGAATCCTGAATTTTTTCAATGTTTCAGATCTAACATACTAATCGTTATGAAAATGATATGATATGAAAAATGTGTTTGAGAAAAGTCAAAATTTTATATCTAATTGATCCATAAGAAATATTAGCAAAAGTTGATTTATATTGAAAATGATATTCTAAATTTAGAATTTCTGATAATAACTTTTTTGTTTCTTATCTTTTATGGCAAGGGAGGTGAAACAGAGAACGAATCATTAAGATACATGCAATGAATCCAATAACCTAACCAGCAGATGCATGAATTTTATTTACTTATAATTCCCCTTTTCAGTCTGGTCATATCTTTGCTCAGACTTCATTACAAAGCTGGATAAAAAATCGACAAAAGTATATGTCCCCATATATTCTTATCTTTATCACCAAGAAAATCAATACTTTAGCTTTATCTATGACACACAGTAGGATTAATTTATCAATTAATGCATATGGTTGAATATAATTATACGGATTAGGTGATGAAGATCCGCGGTTGTAGTACCTAATTTTAAATGGATGTATAAAGCGAACAACGTTAGCTAATTTTCGAGGTAAGCTAATGTTTTGTTTTTTAACCAATTAAAAAAAATAAGCTAACCTCGAAAATTTTGTGAATTTAAAAAAAAAATGATTTCTAGCAAAAACAAAAGTGATTAGAGGTCGTATTTTTTAGACATAGTATACCGAATATTTTTATACGAAACTAATATTTTTGAACAATATGCATGCTTGTCTTTATAAAATAGTTAATAATACTTTGAATAACTAAATAAATATCGAAACCAAGAATTTAATATGAAAATTCTGAACATAACACGTAGTCTAATGGTTTGTGATAGTATTATTACTGTGTCATTATTTGAATTCATATAATACATGTTATTGACAAAAAAAACATACAAATTTTTATTTAGCAATCATAAACGGTTCAAATTCCAAATATATTCGACGTTTTATAAAAGTTATTGAATATTTTTTGACAATATATAAATATACCATTTCTTAGCAGTATTAGTTTTAAATATAAAATTAATTTTGGGAAATTTGGCGAGAGGAGCAATTTATTTATAAGAAAAGAGAAAATGAAAATGTGTAACGTAGAAGAAAGATTGGAGAGTTGTACGAGGAGTATTAATAAGACAAGTTGGTCGAGATATGCATTGAATCGATGGGAACGAGCCACGTGACAATGACATGTACCGTTTCGTCCACATTGTATATCTTTTTGAAATCATTGTTTATTTAATTGTTTATCAACGTTATATCACTAAAATTATGAAAGGGTAGTCTCAATAGAGAAATATAATTAATCATTTTAAAAAACTCAAGTATGTGATGAAACTGTGGGCATATCATATAAATTCGTTATTGAGATAATAATGCTTATGCATTATGCAATGTATATAATATAATTATATATTTGTTGCATATATAGTTTGCAGGTCCACTAGTTACCACTAGACATGCAATCTAAGAAATGGTTTGCGATGTTCAAGGCAATCATGCATGGGTTGCCATTTCTATGTCTTGCCCTTTCCACCATTTTTTTCTAATTTCTTATAAAATTAAATATACTAATAGAAATATAGAATCCACAAGTTTTTTTTGTAAGAAAATCCTCTTGTTTTTTTATCACCTTAAAAAAATCCTTTATCTTTCTCGGTTTTGCCTACGAATAAAAATCTTTCTGATTTTGGATAAGAGATTGCACTCTCTGTATATGTATAATGACAGTTATGATTTTTAATATGAATTTGAATTGCATTATATGCATATTGTATCAATATATATCCTCGACTGACATTGAGACTGGTAATCTTGAATAGACTCCACCCATTTGATTGTTATTATATTTGTATTTTTCTACAGGTTAACAATCTACAAATGTTAGTAAAATTCTCTACCGTATAAAATGCATTATATATATTTCTATACACATATAATATCTACGTACATATTAATTTATATAGGAACGAGTGGCATCGATCCTAACTATAAGATCACAAATACACATAAAATCCAAGATATCGAATCAAGTAGATATCCACAAGATAAACTGCATATCTTCAAGTGTCGGGAAGATATCAGTATGATAATTTTATAACTCTAATAGCTAGAACTTACGATTAAGCTCTTTTCATGATACTTTTAAACTCTGCATGCATCATCTATTATATTTATCGGGGTAATGTTTTGTTGTAATTATTTATACTTTAGCCATTATAATTTTAGAATATTGATGTCATTTAGTTAGTGTTTGACACATACAAAAAAAAAACAATTCTCTTTTTTTTTTAGCTCTGGTATAATGACGTAATTGATGTTACATATGTGATTCATTGAATTTGGGATAAATAAGTAATGTTAGTGGTAACCTGTCAATTGGTTAATAACGGAAATGCCAAAAACCAACTGCTTACGGAAAATATCATGTCCCTCATTATTCACGCAACCAAAAGTAGTCTAAATCATGCCATAAAAAAAAATAGTCTAAATAAATGTTATGTAATATGCATAAAGTCGCTTGCAGATCGTGGATCTGATTGGTGCCCACATTGAAATTAGATGGTGGAAATGATTTTTAACGATTATGGGAAATATGGATCCGATTAATAACCTAAAGCAGTATAAATTTTTTAGCTATAAACTGTTACAATATAGTGTAAAACTGTAAGAAAAAGCCGTACAAATAAAATTGAATATAATGTTTTTGGTAAAGTTTTCGGTATCACTTTTGTGATTGGTACAATTTAAAAAGTTATAAATTGTAAAATGACGGTAAGTTTATTAAGATTGTTACCAATCAAAACACATGATTTAGAGAGAATGCAGTAAAAAAAACGACGATAAGATAAAAACTATGTAAATTGCATAACGGTTATAACAGGTATTTGGTAACAAGTAGTTGAGTAGTAAAAAATTGGTTATAAGATAATTAAAATAAATAATACTTTAAAATTAAAAAAAGTCCAACTGTCCATTTGATAAGCATGATAATTGTAAACTCGTATATTTTTGGACGGTTTACAATAAACTCATATATTTTTGGACGGTTTACAATAGCTATGTTTCAATTTTTAACTGCCTCTTTCAACCATCTAATTGAACTATCCATTTAAACAGCTTTTTATCCTACTGTTTGATTGATAACTGAAAATGTGGTTGAATCCAACCGTCTTAAACTAGGTTACCAATCAATGCTTTGTATAAATTTAAATTGGCATTTGCTTTTAGCTATTAACATTTGAAAAAAGATATGGGCATAAAAAGAAAAAATTGTAACGATTAATAAAAGCATAGAACTCAAAGGAAAAATAAATATTGGACCAACTGTCCCACTAGGAACGATAATATGATATATCCACCACATGAAATGCCGAAGAGAAGAATAACACTATGGGTCCTAATTGGTCGATAAACATAGACAACATTATTATTAGGTGGGAAATTTAAATTAATACATTATATATATACAACTTATATATACACTCTCATTGGTAAATAAAATTGGTAATTCTTCCCGCATTCAATCTTTTTAATAAAAAAAAAATATGCGCAACAAAGAATGAAATAGTTTTTTTTTTTTTTTGTAAGATCAAGTGGTTAACATTTTATTTGACAAATAACTTATAGGAGACTAAAGCCTAACAACTCACCAGAAAGAAAATACACGACTACTTTTAGTTGTCAACTAATAAAATTATGACTACAATAGACGAACAATGTTTTAAAGTTTAGATTCGTTGGATTTTAGTTTCCATTGAATATTCCTTAAAAATCTAAAAAGACACCGAAAACCTCCACTTCAAACAGAGGCTTACCCCAAATAAATTACAGCCGTCGTCATCTTCAACTCTAATGGAAGAGAGAGAGAGTGTCTAGGGGAGAAGAACCAACTGTGATTTGCATAGAGAGAGAGAGAGAGAGAGACAAAACAAGTAATCTAATTTTTCAAATCGATTTCAATTTTTCAGACCTTCCAGAATCAGCAACTTGCTTCTCACACTTGTCACCCCCCAAAAGAGAAAAATTTTAAAATTAAAATTTTTATCCTTTTTTTAAAAACATTCCAAAAAAAAAACAAAAAATCTGTAAATTCACTGAACCTTCCTCTCTTTCTTGTTTCTTCTCTGATTCCCACAGTCTAATCCCAAAAATATAAATATTTTTTTCTTCATTATATCTTTTAGCAGTTTTATACCAATTCCATTTCAAAACCACCACCCACTTTATTTCTTCTTACAAAGCTTCTTCGTGTTCCTCTGGTTTTAAAAGCTTTAAACCCAGATTTCGATTTCAAACGTTAAAAGCTTCTTCTTCTTCGTCCTCTAGCTGAAGGAGTTTGGCTCTAATATTCTAAAGGTACTTGCTTTCAATCTTCTGTAAATTTTCGTCTGATTTATTGCTCAAAATTGGTTTTTTGTTCTTGTTTTTGATTCAATGTAACCTTAAAATCTCGACCCAGATTCTTGTCTTGTGTTTTTGTTGTTTGTTATGTCTACCGAATCATAACGATTTACTGATCAAAACATCGACGGTTTTTTCTCTTGCAGCTTTTCGTGAACACCAATCTATATAGTCTTCTTCACCGGGAAAAGAAAAAGTTTCGTCTTTTAAACGCCGAGATCAATCGTGATTTCGTCTGCATAAGATCATCGTGAATCATCTCGTGTTCCTGGGTAATTTTCATCATCAGGGCTCTTCAACCAACCTACATTGCTTTTTTTGCATCTGGGTTAAAAAAAAAAACTCAACTTTCTTCGTACATCGATCTGATTTTTCCAGATCAAAAACCTCAAGAACAAAAAAAAAACCCCCCTCTTTTAGATGATTCGTGAAATCTCCAGTCTACAAAACGACATTATAAACATTCAAGACCGTTGTTCAAGCAACAGCAGCAAAATCATGGACACGAGAAGAGATAACCGGAAAAACATGAGTTTTCGTGGATCTACTACTCAAGCTCCGATGATGGGTAGTAATAATAATAATAAGCAAGAATTGTTTCGGACATTGTCGTCGCAGAACAGTCCGAGGAGGCTAATATCAGCGAGTTACTTCAGTTTAGAGTCAATGGTTGTTCTTATTGGTCTCACAGCATCACTCTTGATCCTTCCTTTGGTTCTTCCGCCATTGCCTCCTCCTCCGTTTATGCTCCTTTTGATTCCTATTGGGATTATGGTTTTGCTTATGGTTCTTGCTTTCATGCCTTCTTCTAATTCCAAACATGTAACTTCTTGCACTTATATGTAAAACTAAGAAAGAAGAAGAAAACGTTTCTTAAAAATGGAGGTTTTGTCTCGAGTCATTACATAAGGTTTCAGGGTTAAGAGATTTTGTATAATTTATTTCATTTGTAAAACTTGTTATGTTATGCAGAAATATACAAATTCATGATTTTATCTTTTGATGGTCTGAAGTAAAACTATATGAGATTGGAACACTAATGTAAAAATTGAAAGGATTTCTGATTTTTTTTATGGATGAAATTAATATAAAAGGATTTGATTATCTCCCATGGTTTAGGATTCATAAGAGACTTGACAAAGACATTCTCATAGGAAGTTTGTACAAAACCCTCTTTCATCATCTCAAAACTTGGATCCGGATCCAAAATTGTAGCGGTATGATTGTTTTTCAGGTTCTTATTTTTCAACTATTCTAAGAAAACGGGTGGGGTTATAACCCAAATAACTCAGATGCTGGATCCATTGTTGTTGCTCAGTGTGAAGAAGCTTTGACCAAAAAAAGAGGAAGGTGATGCTCCAATACGGCCATTAGCTTATGACCTTTGTTTACTTCTTCTGTGTCCACATCGAAGCCTTGAAGCTGTTTTGCAGCTTCCACGAGCTGTCCTCTTAGTTTTTGCGATAGCAACTGCCCACCCGCCTTCACAGACTCTCTGTACAGCGGCATGTAGGCGACTGCAACCCTCAATGGCGCTGGGAGATCCTTTAAACATATCGCAGACTCGCCAATTTTCAAAACCCTCATGAAATTCATGAAGTTTTCGCGGCTTTCCCTCAATCCGTTGTTGAATGCAGCCTCTGACCAATGTTTTTGGAGAAACGATTTAAGTTCTGAAGGAACAGACTCGTCTTCTGACTTTGCAATGGCGTCTGCAACTGAATAAGTGGCTACCGGATCCCCGAGGAAATCTGATTTAAGGAGAAACTCTACTCCGTGGAGGGAACCACCGCTTCTTTCGCCGGCTGCTTTGAGGATCTCCATGCTGAGAGCAGTGAGGACAGGTCTTGGAACATGAGGAAGGAGATAAGCAGCGATCTCGACCTGGCTGCTCGAAGTGGCGGCTGTGAGAGCCAAGCATAGCTCCATTTCACGACAGCCTCTTTTCACAAACCATTGTACAACTTGCATGCAACCTCTCTCCGCTGCTCTCATCAAGGGCCCCAAGAAAGCAATGGCATGACCTTCTTCCACAAGACAATCCATCGTATCGATTTTACTATAATGCGACGCAAAACCCAGGGCTAAGTCGACATCCACGTCTAAGCTATTCCTTTGAGCAATCTGCACCAGGGAAATAGAAAGTTAGAGTGCACAAAGAAACTTGCAAGCAATCATTAAGGATTAGAGTTACCTGCAACAAGATGCGCACAAGTTCTGTGCTCCCAAAACGAGAAGCTTCAAGGAAGCACTGATTTACGTTATCTGCACCTCCTTCCACCAGCATACCGAGCAATCCATGTATGACAGTAGCTGAGATTCCAGAAGCCCAGCCAGGATTAAATGAGGTAGAGAACAGTGTAAGTGGGAAGCAAGCTGCATCAAAGGCTTCTGTGAAATCCTTTCCTGATAGATGGTTTCCTGCAAGATCTAAGAACATCTTGAAAGCAGAAAGCTGGAGTTGGATCTCAACAGCTGAGTCGTGGTTAGCTTTATCTCTAGGAACCTGGCATCGGGAGTGGAAACCTATACATTTGAGGGCCCATTCAGTAAACTTTTGAACTTTGGCACCAGCTTCTGCTTTTAGGACCTCATCACCATTACACTCTTGAAGACGCTCGTGCAACCTGGATACGCCGAGATTGGAAAAAATGGATTCATATAGTAAGGGTATCTCACCCTTCCCAGCTAACCCAAGATAAACCAGGAGGAAGATGAACATAAGAGATATTATAGATTTAACAAAAAGCAACTATAAGAAAAGTCAACAAACTAAAACACTTGCAGATGTAACCAATCACTGTAACAAGTAGGACACAATGTGGTGAAGGAATGAAGCAAAAAAAAAGGAATCATAACAGAAACCCAATTGTCTAATAATCCAAAAGTGCGTTGCCATTATAATTATGAGAAAAGGGAAACATCTATGAGGAGAATCAAATGTGTACCTTTGAGCCATTACAGTTACAGTATCAGAAAGACTCACTGTGCGGCTCTGGCAAGATGAGACACACGAAGCAAGAAATGAAGTCCTAAGTGTAGCTCTAGTATAGTCATGAGCACCATGACATATGATCTTTGCAATCAATCCCGTGATTCCCCGTAATTCATGCTCTGTGCTCAAGAACCAAATAGAATCTAGACTAATACACAACAAATCATTCAAAGTTTGTAGATCAGCCAGCTGAATCAGTCTCTCGGAAAGCTCCCAATCCTGTGAGCTAACAGCACCTTGGAAGAGTCGTCCCAATTCGATTCTATCCTGTCTATTAAGCTTCTTCTCTTTCCCTAGATTTCCATTCTCAAGAAGATCAACACTACTCATGCATTTCAGTTTCTTTGCATTACAACCACAGCATTTACACGGTTGAGTTCTAGCTAGGTCATTACCTCTAAGAGGTGCCTCTCTTGCAAATACCACATTACTCACTTCGCCTCCTTCCATCATGATCTCCTCGGTTTCTAACTCAGGACGCAAAGGCTCATCACTCACGCTCTCCTTCTCCATCCACCCAGATTTCCGAAATAAATAAACTCTAAAACCGCTCAAGAATCCAAAAACTTCTTTCTCCCAAAACCCTTACAAGAACAATAATCTATACCAAACTCCTTCCTCGATTCCTTCTATAAGAAAATGTTTCAGACCAAAATGGGGAAGAAAAAAAAAACTCCAGATTTGTATCCACTAAACGCAATCAGCCACTCCAGATTGCTCCAACGAGAACACAAGAAATCAACCCCAATGAATCGCAGATAAGATTAAGAGATTTAGTTCCTCAAGCCCAGAAAATGCTATAAAATCACTAGACCCGATTCACGAGAGCGAGAAAGGTCTAAATTTTTCCAATACGTAGTCAGCAGAATCATCGAAATCTAAAAACTTGACACGCCTAAACCAAAACCCATGCCCGACCCAGAAACTGTCATCAGGGTAAATCCTCGACGCCCTTTCGTTTGTGAATTCAGCCCTGAAAATTGCATCGGAAATCAAGAACAAACCCTAAGGACGGAAAGAAAACATTACAAACATAATCCAATTTGATTCGCGGAAAAAAGAGAGGAAAACTTTAACATCCAATCGCGAATTTGCATATACGTATATGTACGTGTAGATGAGAATTGAGAAGGGGGAGATGGGAGAGGAGCGAACCTGGACGAGATTTTCATCGAGAGGTTAAGAGAAAGAGACAGAGGAAAATGAGGCAGAGAGAAACCCTGCGCATACCTCGAGTTTTGTCTTAAGAGAAATTTTATTTATATTTATAGTGAAAATTTTTGCAAAAATAAATTTGTTTTGCACCCTCAAATCTTAAGAGGATCTGTTTTTTTTCATAGGAGATTTTATTGAATTTTAAAATTTGAGATTACACAAAGTCTACACAAGTCGAAGTCTCTTTAAAAACAAAATTAGCAGATGTCGAAATCTCTCCAGATACATAAATCAGTGGATAAAAAGATATCTCCGGAAATAAAGTCGATAGAATAGACGAATTTTCCGGAAGAAGATATGTTTTAGTTGTGTTTTTTCTTGACATTTTTCTGTATTTTCATTTTCTAGTTGCCTCTAATTTCTTTTTTTTTAAATCAAATTGTTATTTACCTAAAAATTTGATTTGTTCAGAAAACGCAAATTAAATTATTAAATCAGTTGTTTAGACAACTATACTAAAAAATTAGTTTTGTTTAAATATATTCGAATTTAAGAGATTTTGCATAAAATTGATAAACCTTAAATTTTTTATATGTGTTTGTATTTACCTATGAAAAAAACAAAAAACAAATTTATAAAATATTTTTTGGATCGAAAAGCTGGACGAAAATCTATTATACCCTTTTCAATAGAAAACCAATATACCTAGTCAGTTTTGTATATTTGCTTTAAAATTTTGGTTTTCACTATCTTCAATTCATTGCCTTATATTTGTCATTATTAATTCATTTAAACAGATTTAAATAAACAAAAATTTATTTAAAATGTTTATCATAAGTATGAAACAGAAAGTACCGTCTAACATAAATCACGATTGAAAAAAAAAAAAAAAAACGATGAACCTAAAAGGAAGATTTTTTATTCTCGAGTATTACTACCCATTTAACAAAGCAAAGCATCTCTGGATTTCTTATATTGTTGACGCCATCACCGATCTCTCTCGACGCTCGATTCCCAAAAGTCTCTCTCTCTCTCTCTCTCTTCTCTCTGCGAGTCTTTCTTGCGATCAACCATGGATGAAGAGTACGAAGTTATTGTTCTCGGTACTGGTCTCAAGGAGTGCATCCTTAGTGGTCTTCTCTCCGTCGATGGTCTTAAGGTCTTATTCCTCTACTCGTCTTTTTGTTTTCCATGCTTGATTTTTCCGATTGTGCTTGATCCGGAGAAAATTGGGATTCGAACTCTAATTCGTAACACGATGAACGGATCTCCGTGAGACTATGTCTCCGATTGCGTGATTTTAAGCTCGGGTTTCCGATCTAGCTATGGATTTATGTGCGGGTTTGAGAAGATTCTTCGAAATGTTTGTTTTTTTTTTTTTCAATTTTGACGAGTTCGATTACAAGCGATTGCTTTTTTTGAGCTAAAACATATGTTTTGATAATTGAAATCATTGGCCTCGCGAGTTTGATGCATTGGTTTTTTGTTTCTCTCTAAGTAATCATCACATTGGTCGACTAATGATGTGATTTTCATGTGTATTCCAAATAGGTGCTTCACATGGACAGGAATGACTACTACGGTGGAGAGTCGACATCGCTTAATCTCAATCAGGTCAATTCTCCTTGAAAGCAGTACTAAGTTTTTTTTTCTTTGTGTGGTAGTTCGTCATTAGCGAGCGTTATTGATGTTGGTTTGTTTTACAGCTATGGGGAAAGTTCAGGGGAGAAGAAAAGGCTCCTGCTCATTTAGGCTCTAGCAGAGATTACAATGTTGACATGATGCCTAAGGTATGATATTAGCTAGTTTCCAGCTAATCGTCTCTTTTCTAGTCACACTGATACGAATTGCTAGCTGTTCTCTTTTAATGTGGCGAACCAGTTTATGATGGCAAATGGAAAGCTTGTTCGTGTCCTTATTCATACAGATGTGACAAAGTACTTGTCTTTTAAAGCTGTTGATGGCAGCTATGTGTTTGTCAAAGGCAAGGTATAAGCTCTTCACTGAAGTGCCGGTGGCGGATTTTTCAGTTTTAAGTATTTTTTTCTTGTTATTTTAACTGTTAATATCCTACAGGTTCAAAAGGTGCCAGCAACTCCAATGGAGGCCCTCAAATCTCCTCTTATGGGTATTTTTGAGAAACGTCGAGCCGGAAAGTTTTTCAGTTATGTTCAGGAATACGATGAGAAGGATCCGAAAACACATGATGGAGTGGATTTGAAGCGAGTTACAACAAAGGAGTTGATTGCGTAAGCTGATGTTCTGTTGGCTTCTGCATTATGGTGCCGTGGATATTTGATTTAGACTGTCTGCTGCTAACTATTAGATAACACTTTGGCAGGAAATTCGGTCTTGATGAAAACACTATCGACTTTATTGGTCATGCAGTGGCACTTCACAGTAATGACAGCCATCTCCATCAACCTGCCTATGATACTGTAATGAGAATGAAGGTGAATTTCTCTCGTGGAACTTTAAATATTGGCTCCCCTTGTTTTAAAAGTCTTACATCTTGCTCTGAGTTAGGCATATTTGACACTGTTGCTTTAAATTTTTTATCAGCTCTATGCGGAGTCCCTTGCACGTTTCGAAGGAGGTTCACCATATATCTATCCTCTCTATGGGCTGGGAGAGTTGCCTCAGGTTTTTCTTTATCTTTTTTTTTATACATGCTTTATTTGGTTGGTGCAACTATTCTGATGTTTTGGGTTATATTTTCTGGATTCTCTTTTAACTTCTCTCTTTTCTTCCTTGGTTCAGGCATTTGCTCGACTTAGCGCTGTCTATGGTGGGACCTACATGTTGAACAAACCTGAGTGCAAGGTGCGTCTTTGACTTCCTTCTCTTAGTGGCTTTCTTGTTCTGGTCGTTCTGCAACTTTTTCTGTCATCAACCGTATGGATGCTAGATCTGATAACCCGATGTTGCTTTTATAACAGGTAGAGTTTGACGAGGAGGGTAAGGTTACTGGTGTTACATCCGAGGGAGAGACTGCCAAATGCAAGAAAGTTGTCTGCGATCCTTCTTACCTGCCCAACAAGGTAATGACTGCAACCACAGATCTTTTGAACAGGAAACCCTCCATTTCTTTGTTGCATGCATGTAGTTCCCATCTGTGTTATTTGTTTTGTTGATCAGAATGTGGGCCTGTTAGGCATTTTTACATCTCCCACATTTTTCCTGTTTTGATATGTTTTATAATCCATTTCAAACAGGTCAGGAAGATTGGCAGGGTTGCTCGGGCTATTGCCATTATGAGCCACCCTATTCCAAACACCAATGATTCTCACTCGGTGCAAGTCATCCTACCCCAAAAACAATTGGGCCGCAAATCAGACATGTGAGTTTTCTTATTCATCCTTTGATTCCACAGTTCCAGTGATGGAAGTAAATGAGTCTGAATGACTGAAAGGAATTGAAACGTCAGTTTACATATACTTGTTCGCTTTGGTAGCTAAGCTTTGTCGGAATTATTCTTTTGAGCTTGCTGAGATACCTTCCATTTTACACTTGAAGCCAAAAAGTAAAATATCAAAGTTTCCGGATTCTCTT
Source organism: Pseudoturritis turrita (assembly GCA_900406555.1). Classification (NCBI taxonomy): domain Eukaryota; kingdom Viridiplantae; phylum Streptophyta; class Magnoliopsida; order Brassicales; family Brassicaceae; genus Pseudoturritis; species Pseudoturritis turrita. Next base: position 7,240,570 of record OVBL01000512.1, read on the forward strand.
TAGACTAATGTTGGCAAGACACTCTTCTCAACAATATTATTTTCTTGATTACAATACACAAAACACACTATAAAACCTGGCCATGTGTATATACTGAGTGATATGTTTATTTCTCGGCTCATGAGCACATCTTGATTGTTCACTGACAGGTATGTCTTTTGTTGTTCGTATTCTCACAACGTTGCTCCCAAGGGAAAATTCATAGCATTTGTGTCGACAGACGCAGAGACTGATAACCCTCAAACCGAGCTGAAGCCGGGAATCGACCTTCTGGGGACTGTTGATGAGCTGTTCTTCGACATCTATGATAGATACGAGCCTGTCAACGAACCCACTTTGGACAACTGCTTCATATCAACGGTTAGTTTAGTTATGCCTTCTTTTGTGAGCATCTTAAAGTTGGCTGGTTAATTTCTAACAACTCTTGTTCCTGTCCTAAACAGAGTTATGATGCTACAACACACTTTGACACAACTGTTGTTGATGTGTTGAACATGTATAAATTGATCACCGGAAAGGTAATGCTACAGATTTCACAAATATATCGTTCTTATTAACCCCGACATGTTCTGCGATCAGGAAGTGATAACTTTTTGTGTTGCAGGATCTGGATCTAAGTGTGGATCTTAACGCAGCTAGTGCTGCAGAGGAATGATGGAGAAAAATGCAAGCTCTCTCCCTCTCTAGTCACCAAATGATGTAACTGGTTCTCTTTCACCTTTCTTCATGTTGTCTGTTAGAATACAGAATCAGATTGATCTCATCATGCTCACCAGTTCCTTGTTATTGTGGTGTCTGTTTCTTTCTTAAAACCAAAATGTTGGATGTCGTGGTTTCTGTTTGGAGTGGCTTATATAAGAATGCTCTTGCTGTTGAACAATCTTGTCTCAATCGTTCCTCGAGACTCGTTTACATTATCTTGGTCCAGCTAAATCGGGTCAGCTGTGGTAGGACACGTTAAACTGTAACTTCTCTTGTCTGAATCTGTTTAATACTTGTCCGGGAACCCGGCGGGTTCGAGAACTCAAATCTATGATCGACACATTTTTTTTCAGTTCCTATACCAACCACTAGGCTGTTATGGTTCATGCTATCGGGGACGTTCGAGGCTCAGCTCAACGAGAACGACTAAGATGGAGTTTAGACCTATCAGTTTAAGTAGCTACACGGTTACTCCCACATATAGTGTCAAAAACCCAATCGGCTTTAGTGACAGGAAGAATGATCTCGGATAACATCTTGTTGGCAAAAGAAAATCTTTTGTTTAATCAAATTGCCAGAAATCTTTGCTCTGTATATTTCTTACAACACCGTTACATCAGTTTTGTATACTATACGAAGTTTAAGAAGTTTTTTTCTGGTCTGAAACAGAATCTGATGGAAGCTTATTGTTTAGGAAGTATCATAACTGTGTAGTATTAATCTTCCTCAACGATCTCTGGTGTTTCCTCAAGGTTATGATTTTGTTGAGACGAGCCTTTTCCGAGCAACGTCTGTAACTGAATAGACCGCGTTGAAGGAGTGGCTAGAGGGTTTGGATTGCCACCATGACTGGTACCAGCTTGAGTCGAACCTTTCTTCACTCCCTTTTTAGCCATCTTTGCCCATCCAACAATCTGTTGCTGTGTCTGCTCGTTGAATATTGCACCTTTGAATGAACTTCCCATCTTTTTCGCCAAAAGACCAGACAAGAACAAGTGTGGTTTTTAGTTTGTGTCTCGGTCCAGTTTGATATAAGAACGCAAGAGAATGAGAAGGAGATGCAAAATCTGTACCTGGGTGACGAGAGCATAGAGCGGTAAGGTGCTGTAACTGCAAAGAAGCTGAACCAATACCCTGAAGAGAAGAAAAAAACAGAGTCAAAGATTCGACATTTCGAGATCAAGAAGCTTTTTGGTTATAATCGCTATTATTATTACCCGATGATGAGTCTGGGGATTATGAACTTGACTTGTCCCATGATGCAAGAATCAAAACCATATTCAGCCTGTTGTTGTTACAATTGCAGGAATCTTATTGAGAGGTTTGTTTATTTCTTCTGTATGTTGGTTTAGATCCATTATGGTAAGAGTACTTACGAAGATAAAGAAGATGAAGGCCAGTTCGAATGAGTTTTGGAAAAGAATGAAATGGATCAAGAAGAGAACTAGCCGGGGACTTTTAAACCAGAATAGATCATCCGATGGTCGGACTACCAAATCTCCCTCTACTGCGATGTGTTTCTCTGCAACTTCATGAGCCAAATCTGTGATAATATGCTCTAACTTCGTCCCCACAGCAAGCAAAAGCTGAGGAGAAAAATCGTGTTAAACGGGTTTGATCAAGATGGGTTTGAAGCATAGAAATGGAGGATTGGTTTATGGACTTACGATCAAAGGAATGAAAGCTAGCCAGAAGTAAACATGCCATGCTGCAAGAAAGATGAAATCGATGATCATTAACCGAAAAACAAAGAAGAGAGGACTTAGTTTGGATCGAAGTAAAAAGATGTCATCTCACCAGCAATGTTTAGAAGCAAGAAGAGAACCACAAATACCCAAAGGTACCAACTGCAATATGTTGTTAATACATTAGAACAGAATCAAGAACACTCTTTGAAATAAGTATAGTTTTCGAAAAGCCTGAATTTTTTTTTTACCTGATACCAACAACTTTCTTGAAATCGGAATTGATTGCACGCATTAAATATCTGTGGAAATTGAATTTTGGGTTGGTCTTGCAATGAGTCTATATAAAAGAAGAAGAAGAAGAAAAATAGTTTGTCTTTAGAGATGATTGTAGTGAGAAACTCAATTCATAGAACAAATCACAATCCGAGATTATATACCGTGATGAAGCCTAGCCTCATCGTGATGTAATCCGATTCATTGACCGAAGCAAGAAACTGTTTCATAAACGAATGCTGCAACGGACAAGAACACACTCAAACCTCAAAAACTTACATATACATATACAAACATGTCTTGAAATTATTAGAAAACAAAAAATACTCACCATCCATCCAAAGCAAGCATCAGCTTTTCCAACTCCAAGAAATCGTCCTCTGATGAATTCGTGCTCTTGGACCGATGTGAATTTCTTATGAATCACTGTGAATATAAGTCGGGTGTTAATGATTTAACGTTACAAGATCATAATGATCCGCAAACAAGAATCCTTCCTACTAAGTAAATCTTCTGTTTTCCGTATTGGGAATAACAATATCCCACATCCGAAGTTGACAGGACATTAAGTGATATATAACGGACATATTGCCAATTCGTTTTGAGTTGGAAGTCCATAAAACTTAACATTCCGAGTTTTTGAAATCTATTATACCTTGGTCTGCGTCGTAGTCTTTTTCTAAAACTTGGTCCTCCCATTTTCTCCATTGCATTATCTATGCAATAACGTAGTGTTAAGAAACTTATTATGCTAATACAAGTTGGCAATTGAATATTGTGGTGTGAGCTCTGGTTTTAGAGTTTAGTGTTTAAGGTTATTTGTTAATTTATAAAAGTGTTACTGTTGTAAATAAGTAAATAAAAATACCTTCATGGTACCAAAAAGAATGGTCAAGAGACAGAAAATAATGTGAGCAACAGCTAATACGAAGATGAATATATGAAGCTCGTGCAGAGCTGATACTGACATTAACGGAGCCTTTCCCTAAATTTAAAAACATTATAGAGAATATATGTTAATTGTATGCACGTCTTCATATCCAATCATAAATCTTTGAGATTGTAACAAAAAGAGATCATTGTTTGGTTTGACCCAAAAAGTAATACCTTTTGGGAGCAATAGTCGCCGGCGGAAGAGTCTCCGGCGAGGAGATGACGGCCGGTGAAGCTAAATTGGAAATGTGAAGAGTCTTTGAGGGATTTATTTGGTTTCTTACATGGAAGAAACTTTTCACTTAAGTCCTTTGGTATGCAAATTTTTGCTATTTTAGACTGGCTTACTGATAGTAGCAACGAGATAAACCCTAGTAGCATAAGTTCTGTGTTGCCAATTCGATCCAATTTCAAGAATCTTGTCAGAAACGATAATCAAATGATATGATATCACACTGATCTTGAATTTTTCATTAAAATTTTTATTACATGTGGGTGAGATTGTAATTTTAAAAATAAAGGGATCATTCTGTGAAATTATATAAATATTGGGATCAAAACATGAAGTCACCTTCTTTGATCTTCTGTAATGCTCCAAAAAGCTGTTTCTGATCGTTCTTCTGAAAGTGCTGTATGTATTCCATATGTGTGTATATATATACATAGTCAGCAACGTATAAAGCTATACATATACATATAAACACAGAGAGAACATATATGTAACCTTTCCGGCACGGTGAAGAATACGTTCGACGGCGAAAGAGACGGAGACGATGACGGAGCAGACGAGAGCCACCACCCAAGTTGGTGTATACTCTAAGGTCGTTCCTCCTCCCGCCATTTTTTGCTCCGGTGTGATTCTTGATTTTCTTGATTCACGTATTGTGTCATGCTTCTTTATATTATGTGTAATGTGTTGACGAAAGTAAGTGTTTTATTTATGTAAATTAATAAAAATTAGATTTTCAAATCGGCGATCTTATTCTTTGGAACGTGTCTTGAATAGAAAAATGGTTTTCACATTCTGTTTTTTGTATTCATACACATAATCATTGGATATATTGTGTATGTATGTCGTGTCAGACTGTCAGTGTGTGTATGTGTTCTGTATGTTTGAATTTTTCATTAAAAAAATTTTGTCCTCTATCTTTGAATTTTTCTAATTAAATATACATATTTTGACAGTTAAGTCATATCATACAGACGAAGATTTCATATAATACAATATGATAAATACTAATGTTATAGAGAGACTCCAAGAGGTTGACAAACAAACAAAAAAACTCCAAGAGTTAATTGAGGTTTAACCCCTTTTTTAAACGTAATTAAATTGATATAAAACCATACGCTAAATCGATTAAAAAGACGACCCATCCATGAATCAAACCTACCACTTAACCGATTGAACGAATGTTTAGTAATAGATTAAACGGCCGATTAACCAGTTGACCGGTTAATTAATCGGTCATCGCTAACAACAAAATTTGGACGATTTGACAATTACAACCAAAAAGCTTACGCGACCGACCGAATTATTAAATTTTTGTATTCGTCAAGTCAACGAAATTCCTATCGGAGTAATAATTGAAAAAAAAAACAAATAATCAGAAAATTGGGATATATCATATACTCATTGCACATTAGCACATTTCTTCAATGAACATTCTGATTTGAATCGGTTCGACCGGAATGATCCAAAAATCAGTCCAAACCGGAGATTTGGCATGAGTATGGCTTTGACAGAGATGTAAACTAAACTTCAAAAATATTTTAAGAACAATAACTCAGTAAGTATGAAATCCCACACTTGGCAAAGAAGAATAATCAAAAAGCCTATCTCAAACAAAGATCACACGTCTCTGATCACTGGTTTTAAGAAACAAACAAAAGAAAAAAAAACTCAGATCCCAAAATCTGTGAAATGGGGAAAGAGAGATAAAACAAGGAAGAGCTTTCATCAATTCATTCTCCTGATAAGCTCGTTGATGAAATTCTCCCGGTTTCCGGCATCACCACCTTCGACATAGTGGTTTCTCTTCTTCTTAAGGCCACCGAGTGGTGCCTTCAATTGGAATGGCCAAAGGAAGTTGTTGGCTTCTTTGAAGTGAGGTCCAACAGTCATGATCTCGTGGATCAGATCCTCCACGCAGATGATACCATGCTTTCCTAGACCTTCATCCACTATCGAGTTGTCAGTAAGTGCTATCCTCTGGTGGTTCAGCTTTCCAAATCCCCTTTTGTAGATCAGCTCCTTCACGCTCTTCAAGTTTGGGTATCTGCACCAGAGATATCATTCACTTAGAGCATATTCTTGTTGTTACCATAATAGAGAAGAGATTGAGAGAATCAGATGATATACCCGTAGGTCACGTAAGGTTCAACACGACGCAACATGTTTATTGTTGCCTTGTTCACCTTAAGAAACACACCATTGAAGATCTGCACAAATGTATACCACAAGTTAACTTTCTGATAACATAAGAGTCTCAAGTAAGCTTCTTACATGCTAGTTAAACATATGAGAGATCAAATCTATGGATAACAATGTAACCTATTAAGATAATATAATGTCTGTCACTAGATGAAAACAGCAAACCGCGAAACTTACTTGTCTCAAACGCAGAAGCTGCAGGATTTTCTTGGTTTTCGGGTCAATGGCGTTGATACTGCAAAAGACAAACTACCACGTAAGAAAACAACATAAACATATCTGCATCGACCACCTATGCAACACACATAAAAAAAAAAACACATACCCACGGATACGAATGATAAAGAGCAATTTCGCCTCTGGGTCGACATAGAACCCTCCTTTCAACTTAGCCTCGCGCTTCAATCGGATCAACTCGTTATCCTAAACAACGAAAAAACGGAATATATCATTAGAACAGCCATCAACAGAACAGTCATCTTAGTTTGAAAGGCTTTACCTTTTCCGCGTATTCTTTGGAATACTGCTCAGCTCTCTTGAAGATAAGCTTCCGGGTTTCAACTCTCTTCTTCTTAGCAGCTTCAGCTTCCTGTTTCTTCGCCAATGCCCATTCCTCTTCCCTCTTGATCTTTTTCAGCACAGACTCTGGAACCACTACCTTAGATTCAGCCATTTCTCCTACACACCATTCCACAAACAAAGCAAAGAATATAAACTCACTGGTCACACAAATTTTACAAAAGACACATCGGGAAATACAATGATTTATTAGGGGAAAGTGAACAGATTTCTAATCACGGAGAAACGAGGCAGTAACATCTATGAAATGACCAAAACCAAACTGAACAATATAAATCGGAAGAGAGGATAGTGAAATTACGATAAGGGTTTTTACGTCATCAACTTGACGCACCGATTCCATAACTATATTAGATTATCTAAGTGAAATTTTCAACTACAGAACAGGAACGATTTGGGTTTATCGGATCTCTTTAGATGGATACACAAACCTCGGAAAAAAAGGAACAAACCAGTGGAAACAGAACACATTTACAACGAATTAAAGAAGATTTTTACGTTTAGAAGCGAAACTAGACGAGGAAGATCGAAGAAGCTTACTTGAGAGATGAAGAGGAAGTCTGATAGAGAGAGATAGCTCGCGGCGCTAAGAGAAGAGGAAGAAGAACAATAGAAGTCGAAAATGGGTTTAGGGTTTAATTCGCACCCATGTGTTTTTTTTCTTTCCCAGTGGGCCTCACATAAGAGGCCTAATTTAACTCATTTTATATGGGCTTTATGGAATCAAAATGGGCTTTGAGTGCCCACTAGGCTACAAGCCCTCGTATTTATAAGTTTAATAACTCTTTTATTGTCTCCTTCAAATATCACCTTTCTAAGCATTTTAAATAGCCATTAAAAAATACACAAAACTCTGTCTCATGCCATCTTTTAATATGTGCAAATGGAGTAGTCAAACAAAATGCGATTCTAATACGAAATTAAAAAAAAAAAAAATTAACTATATATAAACCAAGATTTTTATTTTCGTAGAAATCTATTTTACCATATTAAATATATACATTTAATGCAAAATTTGAACAAAGTTTACTAAAAATTTGAGCCATGCTGCCTCCCTAGTTCACATGGTTTTGTCCACTATCTAGATAGATGACATTTTCATCAAATACTGTAATACCCAATTGTCATTCAAAACATTTGAGTTTTAAAACATGGCATGGTTTACACTAAAATGAATGGTTTGACATATACAATAGAACATTGGTCTTCTAGAAGAAAAGAAAGAGAAAAACTTTAGTAACCGTAAAAGAAGACAAAAGCAAGACGTCTAAAACGATAAGTGCTTGCCAGTTTTTGGCCCACTCGTCTCCTCCCCATAAAGACGACAAACAACTCCCCAAAGAGGAAAATATCAATACTCTTCTTCTAGAACCCTTATCCTAAATTTTTTTTTCTCTCTTTCTATTTTTATTATATTTTAATTTCACTTTCACTTTCAGAATAATTAGAAACCAATCCATAACCAAAAAAAAAAAAAAAAACAAACTTTCAGGGTTATTATCCTTAACTTTCGGGGTTATTATCCTTAACAAAAAAGAAAAGAAAACTTTTAGGGTTATTATATTATTGATTGAAAATGGATCTGGCGATGTGAAGGGTACTGGTTTATATACGAAACAAAACAATCTAGGATTCAAAGAAAATCTATACGTTACTAAAGATTGTTTTGTGTTCACTCGACACCAATTATTGATGATTAAAAATACAAAAGATGATAAATAAAATACATGTAATCTATTATATTATTAGAGAAATAACTATGCATCAGAAAAAAAGTTGAGTTTTTATTACATCGTATTTTCGTGTTATCTTTAAATGATTTATATTTTTATGGATATATTCGATAATTGATTTATACTTTTTATTGATTATAAATATATATATATATATATATATCTATTACATTATTAGAGAAGTGAATATGACTCACACCGAAAATTGGGACTTAGAATTACCGTTTTCTCCTTAATAAAATTTGATCTTAATTTTCGATTATTGGGTTTAGACTTGATTTTAATATTGGCCCATAATTAATAGTCGGTTTATATGAAACCCTAGATGGAGTCTTCGTTGTTTTTTATATATATTGAGGTTAGGGTTTAGTCGAACCTTTACATTTATTCTTCTCTTTTGTTTCGTCAATTAGTCGTGTATGTCTTTTTTATTGTTTTTGTTTTAATGTTATGATTGGATTCTATTGTTGTTGGTTTTTTGTTTGCAGGTTTCGTCATCGTTTTTGAGGTATGGATTTCTTATTGTTCGGTTTTGATATTGATTTATATTAAGTCGTAGTGAATGTTATTCACTCCTTTTTGTTCGATTTTTAATCTCCCTTGCCTCTTGGATCTGATCCAATTCACATTTTTCTTATTTGAATTCTAGGATTCACGTGACTAAAAACCTAATTCACATCCTCTTGATTTAACCTTTTATAAAAATACGAAATAAAGATCGACACCGTCTTCAACTCCTCTCGGCGGCGAATCATATAAACCCTAGAAATTTCGTTAGCACTTTTTTCTTTTTCTTATTTCAGTGGCTTATGAGAACGTAGAAGAAGAAGAGGAGATGCACAAGAAGAAGAAAAATGGTAGTTATTAATTATTATAGATATGACAGTCGAGTATTGTGTTTTTTGTTTTATAATTTTTTTCTTTATGGATGTATATAAATATCGAATATTATGATATGTAAACCCTAACAATCTATACTTATATATAGAGTTTATGCTTGGTTTCATTATCAAACAAATCGGTAGCTTTCTTCTTTCTTGATAATTTAGCTTCATTGTATGTTTCAGGTTTTTTAATATTCATCTACTATTTGTTCTCTTTGATCGTATTATTTATATACATTTTATCGTCTTACTATTTTTGGTTTGTTCGATTATTGATATGTTTTTTGTTCTTATGTTTTATAGGTTTTCCATATTGGCATCACGATTAAGAAGGTATGATTTCTTTCGTAGATGTATATATATTTTTATAAATATTTTGGTTTTTTCCGTATTTTTTAATTTTGTTCTAATGTGATCTTTTCCAGTTGTGTAACCATCGTGAAACCCTAACAAATCAATTTCTATTCAATTAAATACTCTTCTAAGCTCCTCTTTGTTATTGAATTCTCTTTGATTATTTACCAGTTTTTATCAGATTGTAACAACCCCTAAGTTTCGACGAATCGCATACAGTTTATTCTTCGGATATTTTTATTTTTCGTCCTTTTTCTTCACCAATTCAATTTTTTAGGGGTTTTTAATTATCGATCATGTATTACAAGTTTGTAATTATGATTTTTGCGTGTTTGAAATTTGCAGGGACATATCAAATCGACATGGCTAAAAGTTCCTTCAAGCTTTCTAATCCTCTGGGTTAGTTCACTTAATCTTTTTTTCTTTCTTTGCTCATCCAGCAATTGATCACAATCTTGATCAATTCTGTGTATACAAATTTTTTGTGTTAAAGCTTAAAACTCTTAAGCGTTTCTGGGTTCTGATTCAACCTGTAATATGATTTTGATTCTTTATTTGTTGTTCGTTTCTCTGTTTGTTTTTGTCTGTTATCTCTGAGAAGTACAAATTAAACTATATTTCTGAATCGTTTTAAATTTCATGATGTCTATCAATCGGTGGATTTGTTCTTATGATGTTTAATGCTTTACTTATGATCAAATAATTTTTGGTCGTGTTATTAATCAGAGGCAAAGATGGGTGAAGCTACTCGAATAAAAGATAAGTTCAATTAATTCCACGTTTGATGTGTTCTTGAGTTTTTGAATGCATGGTAAGTTGTTGAACATTGTACATGTACATTTGTTTTTTTTTCTTCAAGAAATGTCCTTTCTTCACCACAATGCATTTTGGTTACGACCTAATGATGGTTCCTTCATCTCCTGCCATACCTCCTGAAATTGCTTCACATGTGTTTGAAGGTGTTCACTTTTGCGATGGGATTTTGAGGAATATATTCCTATGTATGTCTTTCTATCCTCTTTTTTTTTTTTCAAGTCTATGTATCCTATTGTTCTAATTGAGCGAAAGAGTAATTTCTCCAAACATTTAGTTCTTTTGAGACTAACATTTGAAGAATTTCTCCAAACACTGGAAATGTCATTGTACTAATTAAAAAAATCATTAGTAGATATCTTCTATAGTCTATATACCAACGCGGCAAAGAAGAGAGCTCACGCCTCCACATACAATCTTGGGAATGCTTCAAGGGAATGGTGATCGCGATTCACTTGAGTTTGAAGCGTTCTTAAAATGGGTTCTAGATATTGATATGGAAAATTTATTAAAAGTCGTAGTGGAGAAAGCGAAATTGACATTCCCGAAGATTTGTTGATTACTGATTGCATGGATCCTATATAAGCAATAGTGTGAGAGATTTATGGTGAAAAATTGGTATGATTTTTATATGGTATCACATTTACTATAAAAATAGAAATAACCGACATAAATATTGTATAGTTAAAAGAAATGATCAATGAAAAATAGTAACCAAACAACAATCAAATACTACGAAAGATTTTACATTAAAATCGAGAAAAAGTGTTCGCTACAAAATACGAAAACATAGATTGGTTTAATCCAAATATCCAAACATACGAACGATGATAGTGTACAATAACAGACTAACATTAAAATCACGTAAAGTATTGACAAAACTTCCCACCAAATTCTTGTGTCATTTTTTAAAATTCTTTTTGTAAGTTTTCACGCATAAGTAATTGTATGTTGTATCGAGGATAACATCAAGATCTGGTTTGAACATTTTGATTACAGATAAGAATGGAAAGATTCAAAGCAGAATTGTGAATGTTGTCTACGACGAGGTCTTCCAAAATGTTTAATTTCAAGTTTTAGTGTTGTATTGTTTTTAAAGCTTTTACATTTTAGATTAATTCTGTTTGATTAAATGACTATCTTATTATCATTTAAAGTGGTTCCTTTGGTTTAATCCTTTGTGAGTTTTGATTTAATTTATTAGTATGATAAATTGTGCGCTACGTAAGATTTATATTTTTGTTTACTCGAATTTGACTATTAGACGTGTTATTCAAAATAATTCATATTTATAAGTTAAGTGAGATATTTATATTGTAATTTTATACTAATAGATGTATACGAATATGATTTGGATTTACTTTTTATAACTGGTTTATGTTTTAAGTTCAAAAATTTTATCCCCGCGTAGGATCTAAGGAAATATTAGTGAATGTAATCTATTTTTTTTCAGAAGGTTCATCTGCATCTAATTCATAAAAGTTTAGACTATGAAAACTAATATGGGTTTTTATGAATCAATATTAATTAATTAGTTTTTTATAGGTAACAATAGTATGTGAATTAATTTTTTTCTTATCATTTGCGTTTTATTTCAACACAAATATTAAAATTACAAAACGAAAACCTTTAATTTTCAAGATGACATTCGAAATATTAAAAATATTATTCAACACATATTCATTTTTACATATATATAAGTTTAAAAACTAACAATCATACATATTTAATTTTTATAAATAATAAAATCGAATATTAAATACTAATGTTAAGTTATTCTTCTGAAATTTTTTGAAAATTTTTATGCCTGCACACGGTGCGGCCATCAACTAGTGTAGTAATAAAAGAAAGGACGTACAGTTGAAAAAAAAAAAAAGACAAGGTGGGAGAAATGGACCAGCCGCTATCAATGTCGTCCGACCCAATTATTATTTTCCTTTCCCATACTCATCCACTTATTGCATTCTTTTTTACTATGTTCAATAATGTTCATATCGCTATAAACCCCAAATTAAACACATCGATCTCCTTTTAAAAAAACTCACAAATAAGGTTAATTTATCAATTCAAATCGACTTATGACGAAAAATCTTGTTTGAATCCGGTATGCAAAAACACCATTTAACATTTTTAACCACTTGGTCGAAGTTCCATATATATTGTATTTTAAGTTTTAATAAGTTTAGATAGTCTTATTACACTACTTTTTTTTTAAACCGAAAAGTTAGGTCCATAGTCTTTTCGGACAAAAAACCAAATCATGTTAATTAGTATTATATTTGTTGTAAATATTAAGCTGATCAACAATTGAACTACGTACGTACTAATATCGGTGTAAGATTATCCTTGGCTTGCTTGTAATGTATCCAAAAAGTAAAAGAACAAAACTTTCATAAATAAAAATGTGTTCTTCTTGGATTCCATTGATATAATGTGACGAACTGTACATGACAGAGGAGTATACGCAAGTGAAACATGAATCACATTGATCGCGAGAATGATATCAAAACATATTCATATAAACGAAAGCATATAAAAATATATAGCTAACTAATGATTAGCATGCAAGCATATTGTACATTAGTGAATACAATTTTTTGCTTTTGATGTGTAATCTTTTACTTATAGTATTAATGTGTACATGCATGTGTGCAGTAACGTATATGATTAATTAATCCTATATAGGTGAACAGATTTATCTGTTGTTAAAAAAAATTCCGGTAAAAAATTTGTCCGCAAAGTTAATCTCAGATTAATTCTAGAAAATGAATGCATATTTTAAAGAATAATATTTTACACATATTTAAAATCAAATTTTGATGAACAACTACACATATTCGACCTCTTTCTCGTATAAACTTGATAGATACAATATTTGTTTTTCCATAGCGTAAGATGGAGTTAGTTAATTACTTTACATAGCAAGTTTGCTAGTGACTAGCTAATAAATCATCCATTTTAGTAAAATTGAGTTCATCAGGCGAATTATAATCTCTCAGTCTTATAGCCTTGAGATTAATTTTATATTTTGATATGAAAATCATGGTGTAGTTTTCACACCAATAAACAAAAACTAAAGATCAATTAACAGAAATTGAAAATTTAGATCGGTAACAAAAGTATCATTATCTGGTACCGAGACGAGACGACTTGTGTGAGGAGGCTATAAGTCCGCAAGACATACCTTTACGTCGGTGCATTGCATAATCGACGTGTCAGTTGTAGATTATCCACGAGTAGGGTTAATAAGGTCATTCGTATCCATGAGTACTTCTAGAAGACCAGAAATTAGAAACCCTTCTAATCAAATAATTATCAACTGTCCATTCACATGCAACTTCAATCACAATATGTAATAAATTAATACGTATAAAAACACTTAACAGATAAGCATAATAATTTTGGCAAAAAAAAGAAAGGAATCTATATATATGGACAAATTCGTGGAAGAATTTGTTTGATAGTGCGTGAAGAATGCGAAATGGAAATGAAAATGTCCATCTATTTTAAAATTCCAATTTAATTAACAGTTTCACTATATATATGTTTATATATCGGTTGACGTTTGCGTCAGTGAGTACGACTCACTCCTTATTACATTATTTATCTTTTTAAAGCTTCTAGAAGCTCTTTTATGTTCTTTATATATTTGTTTTTTTTAAATAAAGGAAAATTGATGGTAGTTTTCATGAACTTTGTCAAGAGGTTATAGATTCGGTTTCAAAAACTATTCGTTCTAAAGTGAATCGTGTCAACGAACCGGATTGAATAGTAATCTACGATACGTTACTTGATAAACTAATTAAATAAATATTAGTTTCAAGCTACTTTTTTATAGTTTAGTGTGTGGTAGAAAAGCGTTAAAAACAAGAGTGTGTTCACAGTATCAATTGATACAATAAAGATAAACTTACCTAACTTCGCTATTATCTCTTACTAGTCACTTCATAGTATCAATTGATACAATAAAGATAAACTTACCTAACTTCGTTATTATCTCTTACTAGTCACAACAGAAACTTATGTCTTTTTATCCAACTTGACCAAAACATAGTATCTTGATGCGATCTATGAACACCGAACACTAATTTTTCTTTTTTTGTTAGCCACTTATTTATTTTTTATTTTTAACGATTCTAATTTCTATCATTCATTTTCATTTTATTTTCTGACGATTACATACATTATTACAGACCAAAGCCAGAACTTGAGCTGCGTTTGCGATGCTAAATAAGTAAAAATTTAAAATTTAAACGACAAAAACAAGACTTTCTCTTTCCTATTTAAAGGCTCTGCCACCTCAGGTAACTTCACACTCACTCAAAGTAAAATTCGCATTTTCTTCAGTTTCTGTCTTTCTTCTCCACACTTTGCTCTAATCAAACTCGCACTCTATTTAAGAAGCTTCTGTGTGTTCTTCTCCGACCAGATTTTGTTTTCATTTTTCAAGCTTAATCATGGAAGTGTTGAACAAGAAAGCTTGCGAAATCACAGGAGATTTCCAAAAGTGTCACGATTTGATTCCCGGTTTACCATCCGAATTAGCTATGGAGTGTTTGGTTAGAGTTCCGTACCAATTTCAATCCGCCATGAAATCCGTTTGCCGTTCTTGGCGAAGCTTACTCTCCGACTCTTCTTTCATCAGAGAGCGGCGGAGATGCGGCAAAGCAGAGCTTCTTCTCTGCCTCGTTCAACCGCTGACACCAGCGTCTAAAGCGGTTGGGGAGACGCTTGCGAAGGATGGTGAGAAGAAACTCAAGGATGAGTCGCAGCAGCCGCGAGTGTTCAACACGCCGCGGTTTGGATTGAGCGTTTACAACGCTGCGATGGCGACGTGGCACCGCGTCGCGTTTCCCGATGGGAAGCAGATCCCGCTTTTCTGCGAGTGCGTTGTGCTTCAGGACGCTGGGAAGATTCTGCTAATCGGCGGGTGGGATCCGGAGACGTTACAGCCGGCGAGAGACGTTTACGTTTTGGAATTCGCCGGAGAAGGAAGCGGAAGGAGGTGGAGACGAGGAGCGCCGATGAAGGAATCTCGATCGTTTTTCGCCTGCGCTTCCGTCGGTACGACGAAAGTGTACGTCGCCGGAGGTCACGACGATCAGAAGAACGCATTACGCTCGGCGGAGGTGTACGACGTGGAGAAAGACGAGTGGTCGACGATTATTCCGATGACGGAAGGAAGAGACGAATGTCAAGGATTCGCCACGGGGACGGATCTAGGGTTTTGCGTATTGAGCGGTTACAAGACGGAGTCTCAAGGGAGATTCCGATCCGACGCAGAAATCTACGATCCGGCTACGAATTCGTGGTCCAAAATCGAAAACATCTGGCCATTTCAGGATACTAGCCCTAGAGGCCGTATCGCCGGAGACATTAGAGGCTCCTCAAGATTACGGTGCTTCACAGACCGTGAATTACAGAGCGAGCGTCAGGACGATTCTAGAAAATGGAAACTGGATCTTGAAACTATACAGCTTCCGGTGACGGGAAGCTCGGTTTTCGCCGGAAGCTTAGGAGGTGAAGCTATGGTAGTAATGGTTAGGGGAAGAAGCGAGAGTGAAGGCGAAAGAGTGATGATGATGAAGACGAAGAATATACGAAAATGGAGTCAGATCCAAATACCTTGTGGTTTCTCCACTCTTCCATTCTCACATGCTTCAATCTATGTTTGAAAATGCCAAAGATAATGAACACAAAAGTGGCTTTTATAGTACAACATTGTATTGTGACTGTGATGTAATTTACACCAACACTTGAAAACGAAGAACTGGCCACAAGAGGAAAAAGAAAAATGTTTGATGATCAGAGCAATTGCCACTCGTCTTCATGTTCATCTTCGGTGTTCTCCACAAACCCGCAATTGTTGTGGCTGATCGCACTGTGGGTTTGAGTCACGGTGAACAATGGAGCACCGTTTGAGTCCTCGGCTAGTTTCAATGCTCGGAGACAGAAATCATCGAAATCATCTGTTGAAAGAGTAGGGAAAGTTTTATCAACATAGGATACTATTGGTTTTAAATTTTGGGTTTAGAGAACGCGAAGAAAAATATACCTTTGTCGCGGCAATAGAATCCGAGAGCTAGAGATGGGTCGAGTGATTCCAAAGGAACGTAACGAAGGACACTGATGCAGATTAAGATACAGTTAAGAAACAAGTAAAACTGAACCAGACAAAGATCGATTGATAGATGATTAGATGAAACTCACTTGCAATGATAGGAGGATGTGTCAACATCTGGAGTTTCCTTGTTCACTGTGACCACCTAAACCAGTCATCAAACGATAAGTCTCAATCAGTGAAGCCACAATGTGAAATGCTATCACGTGAATGATTAATATCAGATCTTCCTAACAGAAAAAAGAGATATCGTGGCAACTGATCCTATCTAGGTACTATTATGGACCACCTCAATGCCAGACCAAATCTCTGAGTTATGTCTCGACTCTAAAAATTCTAAGGCACGAAATGAAACCTGTTGGACTTCGTGCGGATCAAGGTAGAAACCTTTGTCTTCTTGAACACCAATTATGTAAGTTGAGGCACCTGGTTTGCCACCCAAAATCCCCAGGCTTTGAGGGAAAGTGAATGTGGCTATGAGAGATGGAATGTACCTGTCAACAAATTTTAGCAATGTGTCATAAAAGCCAAATACAAAATACGAGCACAAACCAAATAGAAAGCAATCAATCAACTTCCACAATCGCAAACCTTGGATTCACTCTGTCAAGCCCGAGAACCAGTGGGACCAAAAGGAGAATCGGTGTCCACTCAGCACATCCTTTTGAGAATTCTAGACTAGATTTGGTGGCATCTTCTATGCAGAGAATTGGAGCCCCACCTCTCTCTCCATCTTCGCTGCCAGAAACGATATGAACAGCCATTGGAAGAGTCTGGTGATTCGAATCAGTTTGTTTTCTCTTCTTGCATGCTAATGATTCCCACGATCGGCAAATGGCATATGGTCCTACCCATGACCCAGCAGCAAGACCATAGGACTCTCCAGCTAGTATAAGATTGTGGAGGGAGAAAGCAGAAGCCTCGGAATCACCAAAAGGTTCCAACGTCTCTAAGTATTCCTGTTCAGGCGGCTGCATTTTTAAATCAAAGAAGCATGAGATTTCATTCTCTCGCTAATTTTGATGGACTGGAATCTATCTCATCAAAACCAGGTTTCTGTTCCTAGTGTTGCATATTCAGTAATTATGATGTAGACTGGATGCTACATTGAGCTAACCTCGGGTTTTTTGATCCTCCAAGACCTCCCCAGTCTATGGAAAAGCAATGCCTGCAAATATTTGGCTTGTTAAATGTGTTAGAAACTACAAAATCTCACGCCAAAAGAAATATTCTTCCCCACACCTGAGCAAAAAGCATCTGGCTGCTCCGAAGCATGCAACCCCAGTTTACATCGCTAGTATATGATGTGTCTCCAATGGGTTGAAAACCTATAAAATGAAATGGTGAGCATGTTGGGAAAAATTTATGTTGGGCTTGAATTTGTAGTTGAATATACAAACCTTTACGATATGTTATCAGAATTTTGGATGAAAAATCTTGTTTAAAGGCAGCCAATACACTGCCAGCATCTGTTTCCCCCGAGGCTTCATCCTCAGATATTTTATAACAGACACCCAAGAGCCATACATCACTTGTAGTGCTCGGAAGACCAGTCCTATTTGGCCCTAAAACACGATCCTGGAATCTCCTGATTGCGCCACTCGCCATAAATGCTTTCTTTACA
This sequence comes from Pseudoturritis turrita, assembly GCA_900406555.1. Taxonomy (NCBI): domain Eukaryota; kingdom Viridiplantae; phylum Streptophyta; class Magnoliopsida; order Brassicales; family Brassicaceae; genus Pseudoturritis; species Pseudoturritis turrita. The sequence goes on from OVBL01000512.1 coordinate 7,258,705, forward strand.
AGTGCTGTCCAACCATTACGAGTGGCGCAAACTTGCTTATGCCCGGAAGTTGAAGACTCCCGATATGGTTGAGAAACTGAGGAAGAAGGCGCAAACACGTTTGACCATAAGGTAAACTTGGACTTATTATCCCTACGTCCTGAATCTGAAACTAGAGATGTTGGGGATATATCATGCTTTTCACTCTTGCTTGGTGAAGAACATTGTGGAGGAACAAATCTATCACATAAAGCCTTCATTACCTAGACATGAAGCACCAATTGCAACGCGTCCTTCTCATAGAAACAACCTAAACCCTGAGAACCGTATATGCCATAAGCAGCATAAAAAACACCAAATTAACATCAAACATACTTAAAAAATTTGGTGTGTGACTTCAAGTTTTAGAAAGGTTAAACCAAACAACTTTCAAAGACAAAGGGTCCAGCATAACAATAATTTTATGGATGTTACCACCACACTGTTAAACCTAGAGCCAAACATCATGAAAACAAGCATGAAACACAACAATCCTCATGTGTAAGCTTCAATGATCCATAATTCCAAACCAACAAAAACTCAGCAGGTTTTGATGAGCCCACGAAACTCTATCCCTAGCTTCTTCTCCTCCTCCTCCTCTCCAAACATGATACAGAAAAAGTCCTCTTGGGCACAATCAAGAGATTTTTCACATGATATCAAGAGGGCTTATGAGGGTCAATAAGATAAAAGGCATTTGGATTCCACATGCATATTCTCCTAATTGAAGAAATGGTTAGCAAAATTACAACAGACAAAATCAAGCAACAGACTTTAAGACCTTGACAAAGTTTCAACTCACGGATCTACAGTAATCGAAAATGATCAAATAATCAACACAAATCAGTCAACTTGAATTTGACAACCCTTTGCTCAGCTCGTTTTAAACAATAAACCAATCGTACACAATTTCATCATCCAATCTAGCCAGGGAATTCTCAAACAACTCCTAATTTTTTAGCAAAAAATCAGAAGGATCACCTGAGAGATCGATCAAACGACGAGGAAAACGCGAGGGGAAAAGTTAAATGGAGAAAGGAAGAAGAAGATCGATTTCGTGTTCTATCTCCTCGCTTCTACGTCCCGTCGAAGATACCTAAACAGCAAAGAAACAACTAAAAGAAGAAGCTGTGTTTCCTTTGGAGGTTTTGTGACACAATCTCAATGGCGAATCTCTACCTTCTTCAAGCCTTCGATGTTGATAGCTCTCGCTTCCAATTAATGACAATCTATATTTTTATTAATAATAATTAAATTTCACATACAGTAATCAGGGTTAATGATTTACGAGGAAAAAAGATTTTAAAACTCCGATTTTTGGATAAACATTCGAATATCCTGGAAAACAAAATTACAATATAGTTTTGCTGCATAATGTCACAAAATTATTATATGTTAGCCTTAAAAATGTGATTACGACTACGACTATATTAATTTGGGCTAGTTAATCTGGGCTTGTATAAATATTGGATCGGATACAAAAAGCCCATAATGACCCAAGACGAGCGAGTCCACAACCTCGTCAAATTTACAATTTTACCCTTTAAGCCATTTTATTGAGAAAGAGAGGAAAAATGTAAAAAGGAACTGCCGCTCTTTCTTCCTTGTTCGTCGTCTTCTTACTCTCTCAGATCCGCCATTGTTACTTTTTCTTCTTCTTCTTTGTTCAACAACAACATCAACTAACGTAATTAGGGTTTCGAAAATTCGACTTTCGAAACAACTCGTTCTAACCATCTCTCCCCCTAACTTCATTAAAACTCGAATTTCAAATCTTGCTTTATTCTCCGATTTTAATAGCTTCTTATTGGTATTTTCCCCATCAATCGAAGTCTCTGGCCATGCCCGCCGCGAAAAAGGTTCGTTCGAAAAGTATCTCCTCTTCGTGTAAATTTTACTTGTCGTTTCATAATGTCTGAAATTTCCAGATATGTTTTCTCAGATTTCCGATCGGAATCACATAGGGCAAGCGTTTAACAAGCTGTTGAAGCAGATTGGAGAATATCAAGAATTTGAATTACCAGATTGGTTGAACAAAGGGAAACCTACTCCTTACATCTTCATCAGGCGCAGTATCCTTTTTTTTTATTGCAATTTTGGGTTTTTCTTTGCAGATTTCACTGTTTCTGATTTGTTTTCGTCTTAACTAGTTTAAGATATATACTTGACGAAGAAATTCAAAAGGAGGATTGAGGACGATGGAATATTCTGTTCTTGCTCCTCCTTGTCTCCTGGTTCTTCTTCAACTGTTTGTGGGAGTAATTGCCATTGTGGGTATGTTTCCGTTTTTAATTTACGTTCTTGACCTATCGAAAGAGCATTAAGACCACAATTTTTCTGCTTGATTAAGCACATTCAACTGGAAAAAAATCTATCTTTGTGTAGGATGCTGTTCTCAAGCTGTTCCTCGAGTTGTAAGTGTGGGAGTGAGTGTAACAATAAGCCGTTCCAACAACGGCATGTCAAGAAAATGAAGTTAATTCAGGTAATGTATGAATACTTTGCTCGGATTTAGCGCTATCTTTTGTCCTGCTCAAATTAGCCGTTTCTTGTAGACAGAAAAATGTGGATCAGGAATTGTAGCAGAAGAAGAAATCAATCAAGGAGAGTTTATCATTGAATATGTTGGGGAAGGTGATGTGATTATTTGATGTTTTTGCCTTCCTGCTGAATATATTGCCACCCTTGTTAAAATTGTATTTTCTTCAAATCTTTGCTCAATGTAGTTATAGATGATAAGACTTGTGAAGAAAGGCTTTGGAAGATGAAACACTGTGGCGAGACGAATTTCTATTTGTGTGAGATAAACAGAGATATGGTGATTGATGCCACTCACAAGGGAAATAAATCGAGATATATCAATCATAGTTGCAACCCTAATACGCAGATGCAGAAATGGTTTGTTGTCACCTTTATTGCTTATTTTATGTTTCTGTATAGTTGAGCAAAGTCGTCATTTGGTTATCTTTTCCCTGCTATTAGGATAATTGACGGCGAGACAAGAATCGGCATTTTTGCCACCTGTGACATAAAAAAGGGAGAGCATTTGACGTATGACTATCAGTAAGATAATTACCTCCCATCCTAGTTTGCATTCAAATATATCTGAGTTTATGTTCATCCCCATGTTTCCTAGCTTAATGCTTTCTCTAGTTATCATTTGCGTGATTGAGATATTCATAATTTTCAAGTCTATAATCTGTTGAGTTGTGACACTAAGAAATAGAGCAGGTTTGTTCAGTTTGGTGCAGATCAAGACTGCCATTGTGGGGCCGTAGGTTGCAGAAGGAAGCTTGGGGTGAAACCCAGTAAACCTAAGTTAGCCTCAGATGAAGCTTTTAATCTAGTGGCATGTGAAGTGGCCCAGACACTGCCCAAGGTATTTTGAAATTTTATCTGAAAAGAAAGAAAATTCAAATGCAGATCTTATCTTGTCTTTGCCATGGCATAGTTTCACAGTCACTGAGATTTTGTGTGTTATGAGGTCTAGAGACTTATTTTTTCCCACTTTTGGTTAGGTGCATCAAAATGGAGGTATACATGAAGGTAAGTATGTATTTTTTTCTGCTCTATTTGCGAGAGAAGCTTGGTGTGTTTTGGCTGTAAGAAAAGCAATTTGGATGTCCACGTTTCTCCAGGAAAATCATGGAACAATCTTAGTCAAGGGAAAATATGTCCTCGTAATTGCATTGGTGTGGTGATCAGGTTATCTCGCCCCACGAGTGATAGGTATTTACTTTTGGACTTGCGGATTAGTTTCATGGCTCATGCAATCTACTTTCCTCTAACGTGTTATTCGAGATTTTCAGGTGTTTTGGGCTCATTAGACATTTTGACGAGTTTACAAGAAAGCACTCGGTATTACAACTATCTCCAATACTTGTTCACCTTCGAACTTGGCAAAATCATTCTCAATTAAAACCTACGTTAACGTCTTTGAACTTGATCCAGGTGATGTTCGAGGATGGTGTTACCGAGTTTATCGACATGTCGAGAGAAGACTGGGAGATTGTAACTGTATAATATTGTTAAAAGGTGATCCAAACTCTTTGTCTGATTTCACTCTATTAACGAAATATTATAACTCCCAGAAGCATAGAGTATTGAATAACCTTTATGCTGCTATGTTTCTGCAGATTACTTTGGAAAAAAGTTGAGAACCCCCCCCAATAATCTGTCTTGGTAAACTGAAAAAACCGAAAAGAACCGGTCCTTCGGTTTGATTTGGGATGGGTGCAGTGACATTGTTGTTGGCATCTAGCTTGACATGTGTTGTACCATAATATAATGTTTGTAAGATATATCTTGTAATCATATTTGTACTTTCTTCTCATTCCTTTTTTTCATGAGCATCTCAAGATGATGTGATGTCTTGGTGTATAATTTGACCTTGGACTGTTGTATTACCAAGTGAAAACCGGCAATCTCATATCCGGTTTAGCTATTAGAGTTTGTATCCATAGACCGGTTTGTTCTGTAACTCAAAAGAGGGGTTATTAGCAACGTGCTGAAAAAAAGATATGGTCGTGCATCTGTGTCGGTGTCGCCGACAGAAGCCAAGTGAGAAAATCGCAAATTTTCTCGCGAGTGAAACCCACGCGCCGGTGACCGGTGAAGAATCGGCGACGTGGGGTGGTAGGTGGCGAAGTGGTTCTGGTGGTGAAGGGGTTGGAGAATGATAGCGACAAATCTACTTTGTGGTTGGTGAATCTCTTTACTAATCATACTTTTTGAAAAATATGATTAACAAACAAATTATGTAACTCAATTTGTTTAATTACATAAATATTAAAATTTATAAAAGAGGTAAAAAAAAAACCTCGGATTCTTTGATCATTAACGCATTAATTTTACCTTTCCACCTTGATAAAAAAATAAAAGTAATATAACATAATTTTGTTTATAAATGTTTGAAAAATGAAATTGGATTCAAGGAAGTGGACGGGTAAGGTAAGTCAGTGAACCACCTAACTTGTTGGGATCTCTGTTACTATAAAGCAGTGAGCATAGAAACACGAAACAACTTGCCTTTTCTCTCACACTGCTCCATTTCCAAAATCTGGATCAAAGGCTCACTTGAAATCTTGAAGATGAAGGTGATAGATAAGATCCAAGCGTTGGCCGATGAGGGTAAAACGGCGTTTTCCTTCGAGTTTTTCCCACCGAAGACGGAGGATGGAGTCGACAATCTCTTTGAGCGTATGGATCGGATGGTCGCTTATGGTCCGACTTTCTGCGATATCACTTGGGGAGCCGGTGGATCTACCGCCGATCTCACGCTTGACATCGCTTCGAGGATGCAGAACGTTGTTTGTGTTGAGAGCATGATGCATCTCACTTGCACGAACATGCCGATCGAGAAGATTGATCATGCGCTTGAGACGATTAGATCTAATGGGATACAGAATGTGCTTGCGCTTAGAGGTGATCCACCTCATGGTCAGGATAAATTTGTTCAGGTCGAAGGTGGATTCGCTTGTGCTTTGGATCTGGTGAATCATATTCGGAGCAAGTATGGTGATTACTTTGGAATCACTGTTGCTGGTTATCCTGGTATTTGTCTCGATCTCTTTCTCTTCTTCGTTGGTGTTTGTTTTGATTTGAGCTCAATTGGGTTTTGTGTTTTTGAAATTTTAGAGGCTCATCCTGATGTCATTGGCGAAAATGGTCTTGCGTCGAATGAAGCTTACCAGAGTGATCTTGAGTACCTGAAGAAAAAGGTATTGTTGCTTTTTTTCCTTTACTGTTTCATCAATTTTTGTAGCGGTTTTATGCATTGTGTATATGAATTTTGGGTCCGTGTTGGAACAGGTTGATGCTGGAGCAGATCTGATTGTTACTCAGCTTTTCTATGATACTGATATATTCCTCAAGTTTGTGAACGATTGTCGGCAAATTGGGATAAACTGTCCCATTGTTCCCGGAATCATGCCAATTAATAACTACAAGGGGTTCTTGCGTATGACTGGTTTCTGCAAGACTAAGGTAAATTTTGATCTTTTAGTAAAATATCAGTCCCTGCAAATGAATAAACCTTAAAGCTGTATGACATTGCTGTTGGCTCTGCATAAAGTTTTTTGTTTGAGAGCTTAAGATTTGTCGATTTAAGTAAGTGTATGTTAAGTTTTTTAGTTGTTCAGCTAGATTAAAGATGAGAGTGAAATACTTGATTATATTATTGTTTTCAGATTAAAGATGAGAGTGAAATACTTGAGCTGTGGTGCTTTTTGTAGGAAAAAAAGAAGAATTAACATATATGCTTTTGTATGATGGTGATAGTCACATATTAATGTTCTGCTCCATATCATAGATACCAGTTGAGGTCATGGCTGCCTTGGAGCCTATCAAGGATAATGAAGAAGCTGTGAAAGCCTATGGTATTCACCTTGGAACACAAATGTGTAAAAAGATTTTGGCTCATGGAATCAAATCTCTTCATCTCTACACATTGAACATGGAGAAATCAGCTCTTGCAATTTTGATGGTTGGTCCTCATTTTCTACTACCTTTTGTAGTACTGAAATTTACGTAAAGCATTACATGGATACTGGAGTGTCCTAACTATCGCGCTGATTTTGCAGAATCTTGGTATGATTGATGAGTCCAAAATTTCACGCTCTTTACCATGGAGACGCCCTGCAAATGTCTTCCGTACTAAGGAAGATGTGCGCCCCATTTTCTGGTAATCACGCTTAGTTTCTCTTGTTCTGATTATGCCTAGCCACCGATCTTGATCAGCAGAGAATATAAGATTTTGTGCTTTCTTCTAATCTTTTGAAGGGCAAACCGTCCAAAGAGCTACATTTCTAGAACCAAGGGCTGGGAAGACTTCCCACAAGGCCGGTGGGGTGATTCACGCAGTGCTTCATATGGTGCACTCTCGGATCATCAGGTACTACATCATCTGTAATTGCGTAACTCTTTTCAGGATTTCATAGCATATGGGTTTTGAAGGGTTTTTTATCGGTTGGTCTTATTGATTTGCTTCAGATTATTAAATGTAACATCTTCTTGTGAACTTCTCATTACACTCTGAATACTGCTGAACAAATGCTTTTGTTGTCAGTTCTCACGTCCACGAGCACGTGACAAGAAGCTTCAACAAGAATGGATTGTCCCACTGAAAAGCGTTGAAGATATTCAGGAGGTAGAACATTTCTTTCACTACCGCGCATAAACAATTGTTTCCTCCACTTTCACCCGTAAAAATGGCATACACTTACAATAATCTTGCAAAAAACTTTCACAAAACAGAAATTCAAGGAGCTCTGCCTTGGAAACTTAAAAAGCAGTCCATGGTCTGAATTAGACGGACTCCAGCCAGAGACAAAGATCATAAACGAGCAACTGGTAAAAATCAACTCCAAAGGCTTCTTGACCATCAATAGCCAACCGTCAGTCAACGCCGAGAAATCTGATTCCCCAACTGTTGGTGAGGAATCAGTTCCATTGAATCTCTGTTCTCATAACAAATAGTGTTTCAGAGTCTTGATCCCAGATTCATCGATCTTTTTGGTTGTGTATGATTTGCAGGATGGGGAGGTCCTGGTGGATATGTATACCAAAAGGCTTATCTCGAGTTTTTCTGCTCAAAGGAGAAGTTAGATACAGTTGTTGAGAAATGCAAAGCTTTGCCATCTATAACTTACATGGCTGTGAACAAAGGAGAAAACTGGGTATCAAACATTGCCCGATCCGAAGTGAATGCTGTTACTTGGGGAGTTTTCCCGGCTAAGGAAATCATTCAACCAACCATTGTCGATCCCGCCAGCTTCAAAGTCTGGAAAGATGAAGCATTTGAGACTTGGTCAAGAAGCTGGGCTAATTTGTACCCAGAAGCCGACCCTTCCAGAAACTTGCTCGAGGAGGTAAATTAAAAAAAGTCTTTTTCTTGATTAGTTTTGCTTTTGACAATGGTTTTGTAATGACTGGAGATTTCGATTTGAAATGCAGGTGAAGAATAGCTACTATTTGGTAAGTTTGGTAGAGAACGACTACATCAACGGTGACATATTCGCCGTCTTTGCTGGTCTTTGAGAAAATCCAGAAACAATTCTATCGGTTTCCTACTGCTTTCACGATTTGCTTTTCTACTTTCTCTAAAATATTGGGATTTTGGTTTCTACATCTTGTTACCATTATCATATTGATTTGCAATAATGTTATTGATAAAAAGCATCAGTTTCAGTACCTAAAAGATCCAAACAAGACGAATCTTCTGCTCCATTAACTTGCTCCTATGAGACACAAAGTTGTTGTTCTAATAAAACTTAAAAAGATCTAATAGCTGTTTCATAAAATCAAACATCACTTCATGGAGAGGCATGTAAGACTTCAAGAACCATCTCTTTGGGTTTAATGAGTCTCAATGTGCAGAAATCTCCAACCGCTAAACCGTAATCTCTAGCCAGAATCCGCCATCCGCTGGAAAACAATTTCTGCCCATCACTGTAAAAGTAGACCACCTCCCATGGCTCCCCCTTGGGATCATATATGATAAACTTAGTCGTCTCCTTTGGCATATGCTTCTTTGCAAAATGTTGTGGTATTGTCTGATCAAATGAAATGAAAAAACCCACAAGTTTTAGTTCAAATCACATAAATGTTGGGGTATTTGTGTATTGGTTAATCTTACCGCCAATAGGAGATTTGATGGCTTGATGGTGAAACTGAATGTTGCAACCGAGCAAGAAGAAGAAGCTTCAGAGATATTATTATCCGCTTTCTTCTTCATCTTCCTAGATTTCTTCCGCGCCTCCTCTTCCTCGGCTCTCTCTTTCTTTTGCTTTGCTCTTTCTCTAGTAGATTCAGCTATTACCGGACCAACACAGCTCATCTCTTCCTTCTTGACATCTTCTTCGTCATCAAAAGATCACGCGAAAAAAAGAAAAATCAAACAATCCGCAAATCAAAACGTACTATAAAAAACTACTTGAGAACTTACTGGAGGAAGAAGAAGAAGAAGCGATGATTGTAGTTTTTCGTGGCCTGAGAATCTCTTTACCATTCTTTCCGAAGATGTCAACAGTTAAGCAATTGTTTCCTTCATTTGTGAAGGTCAGAAACTCTCTGTCTCCTAAATAATTGTCGTTTAGAAACTTCTCACATCCTTTTTTCTCCATAAGGTAAGATCCCATGAAGTTTGAGAGATTCACTGTCCAAGATCTTCCCCAAACCACCTTCAAGATCACCTTAAACGGGAAATTCTTGCATACACTTGTCTTAAACTTGTGTGGAATCAACCTCTTTGGACAAATAAAACATCCAAAATGAAGATATCAAAAGAGAAACATGGCATTTAAAGCTAAAGCTTCAATCTTTAATATATGTGTAAACCAGAAACTCAAAACAGAAGACACATTGTTCATTTTAGAAGCAAAAGCAGTAAAAACACCCTAATCGATTTGGCCATAGCAAAGAGAAATCGGTAAAGAACAGAGATAAGTGTACCCAAGAAGCAAGATAGATAGCTAAAAAAAACTCAGAAAGACACTGGGAATCATGCAAATCTATGTTCCATTAGACCCATCAAACATGAAAGAATAAAGATTCCACCTTTCAACATTTCAGACCAGGAAAAAAAAAACAAATTGTTAAAAGGAGACGATGAGGTTAAGAACACGACTACCATGGATTCAGATGATAGATCTTCATCTGCAAGAATTTTGAAGAAGCTTGTCTTATTCCGGTCTCGTTGAATGCTACCAAATGCTCTGTTTTTAGCCATCTCATCAAGACGACAACTCCTCTTCTCCTTGGGTGTTTCACTCTCTATAGTGCTCTGTCTCTAGAGAAAACTTTAAAGAGAGCCCCCCAAATGACCTTTTTTCGTTATTATTTTTATTTATGGGATAATCGAAAAAAGAGCTCCCATGTATTGTTACAAATTAACTCACAAATTATCATTTTCAAAAAAAAAAGTCTCTAACATTATTATGGCTTTGTAGGCACGCAAAAAGAAGTGTCTTTTGCTTGTTTTAGTACCCGAGTTTCCCTTCTGCTAGCAAAAGATAAAGGCTCTTGTTTTAGTAACTTTCTTCTTTTGCTTTGGCCGGGTACAATAACAATTTAATTCACTTTTACTTTATTTTAATTTATTTGTTCTAACTACTAACCATAACTAGACGACCAATTATTAATCTTAAACAGCATCCATATTCGTCTATTTATTTAATTCAATACTAAAAGTAAGCTCTTATGATTATTGAGTACAAGAGTTATTTGAAGTTGTGTGAAAATCGCCATTTCAATAATCGTCTCCTTTGGAAATAATCTCTTTGCAAGTTGGCCGCAACAAGATCGTATGCTCAAACTGAGAAATATAGCTTCCTTTCACATCACACACTGGAGGGCATGGCTACAAATAACCCAAAGAAACCAACTTTTTAAATCAAAATGTTCATTAACAGAGGAAATATATATATATAGTCATTTAGAAGTTTACCTCAATGATGCCAGAATCACACAGATTCTTTAAAGCCATTAAGTATTTGGTTTCACCTATTCGGTCCAAATAGCGTCTGCAGAAGGCTAGAGTGGAGAAATTCTTGTTAATGGTGGCAAGGAGTTGCTTTGCTCTTGGTAACCTCAAAGGGACGTGACCCACATCGAAGCTTTTCATGTAATGGCTACATTCCAAGTCGTCTCTCACAAATCCTTTCCCTGCAAAAATGACAAGAGAAACAATCCCTGGGTTAAATTTAGTTCTGCATATCTCAAAATCCACTTGGTGCATTGCCATATCTTACCGGTTGATCCAAAAGTTTCAATGGCATATAATTCACCCTCTTCCATCTTTGTTTGCTCGCCTCCTCTAACGTTAGGAACAGATTTTTCGGCATGTATCTGATATCGTCCGATGCTGTGCCCATTCAGGTTTCTGATACTTTTGACTGTCCACAACATTGTTACAGTTTCCTGATAATCCAAATAGAAAAACTACCAAATAATGTTGCCATTCAAGTAATTAACACAAAAGTTACCTTGGTATACTTTTCCATTGATCTCAACCTCATAAGACTCCATGACCTCTTGAATCGCAGCACCGACATCACAAAGCCGGACATCAATCCCAGCTTCCTGAACCAACAAAACAAAACAGTTGATTGTTTGCCACAAATCAAAAGCCTAAATGAATAACTTCATTTATTTCTTTGCTCAACGAGCTTACATAACCTTAGAAAGCTCAAAATTAAGTTGGACTTGTCCAATAAAGATCAGAAGGAAGAAACTTAACGCGGTTATTGAAACAAACTTGAAAAAAACATAATTATTAAAGAACAGAAAAAATCCTAAAAGTATTCTTAGAGGAAGAAGCACAAATTATTAGAAACAGAAACAATATGAGCACCTTGATACCGGTATATGTTGCTTCGCGGGAGGCTGCTAAAAGAGGATCAAACATAGGATTGAATGCAACTGTAAAAGCAGAATCAACTATGTGCCCTGCCAAAACAACATAACTATTGTTTTTATGCGACATTTACATTGAGAAATACAAAAAACAAATGAATTTTTTTTTTTTAGCATACCATCAATATGTGTTCCAAAATCTAACTTCATCACATCATCATACTGAAGGACAGTCTTATCTCCAGAGTTTGGTGTCCAATGAGCAGCGACACTGAAGGTTCAAGTAATTTTGAGAGGCTTTGAATAGAAGGAAAAAAATCAAAGGAATGCAGAGAGAATTGACAAAGTAGAACTAACTTATTCAGAGAACATCCTGTAGGGAAGGCGATACCAGCTTGAAGACCATTTTCTGATATCAACTTACGAACATTGTTCTCTAAGGTCTCAACGAGATCAATCATCAACATTCCAGGCCTCATTATGCTTCTCATATACTTCCTAACTTGACGATGAACTTCTGCTGCTTGGCGAAGAGAGTTATATATCGGCTTTTGCAACCGCTCCATCCCTCTCTTCTCTTCAGATGTTGTTCTCCACAAATTACTACAATTACAAAATAGACTCAGCTACATAACATAACTAGTCTAGACAAACATTTTTACTGTCGATTTTGACATAAAGCAAAGGTATGTGAAAACTCACTCATCCTTGTACTGTTGGATTTCACCTTCAGGAAATTCTCCAGAAGGGAAGAGCTCAATAACAGGAATTGAAGGTGGATCAGTCTGTTGAAGTGGTTTCTTCTTGTTCCTATTAACAATCACCAGATTTTGGAGTTAAGATCATCAAATCAAACACTGAAGATTAATAGACAAACAAACAAAAACTTCTCACTTGCTTTTACTTTTCTTCTTTTTCTTCTTTGTTGAAGCCTCAGCTAAAATGAATATGACAAAAAGATTAATCAAACCATAAAAGGAAGAAACTCAAGAACCAACTTCACATAGACTACTAATCCCAAATTCCCATCTAATACTAATCAAGAACATACGAAAGAGAACACAAAAAAAAGCTATTTCTTTTTTTTAACTCATGAGTGCACTAAAAAACAACAAGATCAATCAGAAACACGAAATGATTTACCTTTGATTCCATCTTCTTCCTGGTTATTCACTTCATCAAGATCAAGATTCTTGGATATGTCAGAAGCTAATTGAGTCTCCTTTCCATTAGAAGACTCGGCTCCAGTTTTCTCCTCCATAGGAGCTGCTACTTCTGGGTTTTCTATTGCCATCTCAAGAGAAATCGTATAAGCTCAATGAGAATCGCAGAGATTATTCAGACGACGACAAGAATGAAGTCTTCTCTTTGCTTTGAATAAAAGTCTACTCTTTTACCTTTCTTACCCAACTTTTGTTCTCGGTTGGCTGCGTATTTTCGTTCGTAGAAGTTCCACTAAAACGTTTTCTCCCAGATTTTTTATCTCTAGATCATATAAACCGATCAAAAAATTACATGAACTCATTTTTTCTTCGAAATTGACCAAATGAAATTGGTTAAGGTAAAACCATTGATTAAACCGTAACCGGTTAGGTAAATCATAATCACGTTTTGAAAATTTTATTTATGATTATTTAAATATAAACCGTAATAATCATAAATTAAAATTTCAAAACGTGATTACAGTTACTTAACCATGATTACGGTTTAATCAACGGTTTTAATTTAACCAATTTCATTTGGTCAATTTCGAAAAAAAAATTAGTTCGTATAGTTTTTTGATCGGTTTACATAATCTGTGTAGTAAAATAATGAGATAAAAGGTCTGGAGAAAATCGTTTTAATAGCATTTCTACGGGAGAAATACGCAGCAAACCCTTTGTTTTCTTCTCGAAAATGAAGAAAGTTTAATAAACCCTTTGTTTAAGAAATACGCAGCAAACCCTTTGTTTTCTTCTAGAAAATGAAGAAAGTTTAATAAATTGCAAAATACCCCAGCACAACTTTCATAATTACATTAAAGACCCCTCACGTTAAACAACGCAACTCGACGCTCCTTATTGGGCCCATTATTAATGAGGCCCACTAATATTAATCTTGTCTTATCTGATTAGTTTTAAACTCCCATTAATTAATTAAGAAATCCAAAAAGATAAAAAAACATATCGTTTCACAGACATGAGAACCGTTGCATAACTCAAACGGCTAGTTTTCTTAATTGTCTCTTCTTCTTTGCCCCTTTCTCTCTTCCTCTTCGTTTTAGGGTTTCGAAAATTTCCAATCCGATTTGAATAATTTCCGATCTCTGATCGCTTCTGGAGTCTCCGGCGATATTGTTGAGTGAGAGAGATTTTGAAGAAATTTGATTTGTAATGGAGGCGAGAATCAGCCGATCTATGCCAGAGCGCCCATCTACACCGGCGATTACTGCTCCGGCGCCGGTTCCTCCACCGTCTACACGCCGGCCGAGAGTAAGAGAAGTGAGTTCGAGATTCATGTCTCCCGTTTCTTCATCTTCATCGTCATCTTCCGCCGGAGATCTCCATCTGTTAACTTCCAATTCTCCAAGACATCATCAACACCAGAATCAGCGATCGACCTCGGCTCAGAGACTGAGACGGCAGCTAAAAATGGCGGACGGCGACGAGAATCGCGTTTCCGAGACGGCGCGTAGCCTAGACTCGCCGTTTCCTCATCAACAACAACAACACGGAGGCAAAAATCCAAAGCAGCAGAATCAATCGAAGCCGCTAAAAGAGAACGGTCAACACCGTCTCGATACTCCGACAACGATGTTGCCGCCGCCGTCTAGATCTCGACTTAACCAACAGAGGTTGCTTGCCGCCTCCTCCGCCGCGACTAAGCTTCTCCATTCAAGCGGTATATCGTTATCAGCCTCTATCGACGGTGAAGACAACAATCCAAAGCTCTTCAACAATCCCAAAGCCTCACCTCTTTGTCGATCACTGAGCTCATCTTCATGCGACGATTCTTCGATGTTTCGAGACGTTAGAACTTCATTTTCTCTCAAAAATGGGATTGGTTTGTCATTGCCTCCGGTGGCACCTAATTCGAAGACTCAAGCCGATGCGAAGAAGCAGAAGAAAGTTTTAGGACAACAAGCAGATGTACACTCTCTGAAACTCCTCCATAACCGCTACTTGCAATGGCGATTTGCAAATGCGAATGCTGAGGTCAAAACACAATCTCAGAAAGCACAAGCAGAGGTCAGTTTCTGATCTTCAACTCTTAAGAATAAAAATTTTCATAGTTTTGCAAGTTTTCGAACCATGATCATTCTTTATGCAATGAAAAAAGCTATTTCGTGTTCGGTAGATATATCAGTATGACTCTGACATTAACATCAATGTCGGAAGTGAATGTGGTTTAGATCATATTCTTTATGATGGTGGTGATCTTATGGATTTGATCTCTGTCTTTAACGGTATATCATTTTCTTGCAGAAAATGTTGTATTCCCTTGGTGTGAAAATGTCGGACTTGTCGGACTCTGTACAGAAGAAACGCATAGAACTGCAACGTTTACGGAGAGTTAAAGCTGTTACGGATATAGTAGAGTCTCAAGTAAGTCAGATTTTGAAACATCTTATATGTCACACTATTCTTACATGAATGTTTTGAGAAAAATATGTGTTTCAGTAATAATTGGTTACTAAACTCTTTTAACTCTATGCAGATTCCTTCTTTAGAACAATGGACTCTCATAGAAGGAGATTACTCAGCTTCTCTGTCAGAAACAACCGAAGCTTTAGTCAATGCTTCATTGCGCCTTCCTCTCGATGTTGATATTAAGGTGCATATTGTGTTTTTTCGGATCAACTAGGAAGACCCTTGGTTCCCTTTTTAATACATGTTGCACTAAACACTTGAAACTTTTGCTTCTCAAAACCAGGTTGAGACTAAAGAGTTATCCGAAGCACTTGCTGTTGCTTCAAAGTCTATGGAAGGCATTGTGCAACACATTGGAAATTTTGTGCCTAAGGTTAGCAGAATACTTATCAATGCGCTTCACCAACATATAATAAATTATGTACACACAAAGCAAATGTTGAAACTGAAATAACTTCCTGGATGCACTTTGCAGACACAAGAGATGGAGACTTTGATGTCGGAGCTAGCAAGAGTGAGCAGCAGAGAAAAAGCATCAGTAGAAGATTGCGGAGTTGCACTGCTTAAGACTTATTCATCACATGTATAAGCCTGTTCATACTTTATTTGACTAACCCTTGTTTCTTTTTTCAGTTTCTGAAAATCTTAAAATGTCTTTTTTCTTTCTTTCTGCAGATTGAAGAATGCTATCTTAGAAGTCAGCTTATTCAGCACCAAAACAAGTGCGAGCTGCAAGAGAGGAGCACAACTTTTGCTTGATGATTTTTACTTCACCTTTATGGTCAAGATTTGCTTCAGAAAATAGCGACTTCAGCTGTGTCTTCTCTAGCGCAACACACGAAGAGTGAAAGAACAAAAGCTATTCGGTTTTGTTTCAGACTTGTATAGCTGCCCTTTTTCTGTAGAGGAATCCTGAAATTACAATTTGAAAGTGTAAATAAATCACTTGTCTTGTAATACCTCTGAGTATCAATGATCCTTTTCAAGTATATTGATTGTTTCAAAACAACAAATTTCATCGACCACTTTCACTGGATTAAACCAAACTAAACCGGGAAATTCTATAGCTAAAGGTCCAAAACAGGCCCATTTAGTTTAGGCCCAGCCCAAATTCCAATATAAATTAAAAACAGACAGCTCTGATTTTTTTTTTTCCTTATTCTTTAGTCAAGACGAATTTATAAAAACCCTCGACGAGTTTTCGAACGAAGAGGAAGAAGCAGAAAACTCTGTAAACGATAAGAAGAAGACAACAATGGCGATGAAGTTTCTGAACAAGAAGGGATGGCACACGGGAAGTTTCCGTAACATTGAGAAAGTATGGAAAGCTGAGATGAAGCAAGAAGCTGAACAGAAAAAGATAGACGAGATTCGTCTCCAAATCCAGCAAGAGAAGGAACGTTCTGAGTTTCAAGCTATCATAGAACAAGCTGGTCTCGTTCCGTAAGTTTTCCTTCTCTAATTTCTATACCTTAATCCCTAATTTCGATTCCCAGTTCGATTTTGATTGGCGTATATAGTTGGAAATTAGGGTTTAGCGATAGAGTTTGATGAATCGGTATTAGTTGATTGGTTTTAAACTTGGAAGTAAATTTTGAAGGATGATTGAAATTGGGATTAGGCGATATTGTTTGAATCTTATGATTTGGGAATATATCTTTAGGGTTTGTGGTAGTTTAGTTGTTGTATGACCTTAGAAAGTTAATTTTTGTATGATGGTCGTAATTGAGACGGTGATTCGAAGTCGTGGGTCGTTATAAAATCGTAGCTTTGTTGTTTTCGTCTTGTAGGAGGAAGCCAGAGAGGTTAGAGTTTCTGTATGAACCAGGACATGGTGTTTCATTTCAGAATCAAGATCAGCGAGCCAGAGCTAATGCTGGTGTTAGTAATAACAAGAAGCAGAAGCAGTCGATTCCTGGTGCGTTGTTTGATGATGATAAGACCCACCTTGCCAATGATTCTTGGCGGAAATCCCACTCCGACCCTTTGATTCTCATCAGGCAGCGCGAGCAGGAAGCTCGGAAATCTGTAAGTTCCTTTCCGTCTTCTTTTAGTTCATTGCGTCTTGCTGTGTGTCTCTGTGAGCGGTTGCGATTTTAAATTGTATTGGATTTCGATTATGCTGCTTTCTCCCTTCCTTTCATTCTTTCAGCCACTGACCTGTTGGAGTGTGTTTCTTCTTTACAGGTGAAAGAAAAGAGAAAGGATGAAGATGGAGAGACGAAGGAGGACAAGAGAAAACATAGGCGTAGAGTGTAAACTGTAAAGCGCAACTCAAGCTAACTTCTTCACATTTGAAGCATAAAGAAAACAATCCAACACAATGTCTAATGATCTTTGCTCTCTCTACTAGTGATTTTGAGGATATATAGGAAGTGAAACACAAGTTCTAAGCTTTTCGGTTTTTTTGTTTTGACACATAAGTCAGCTTTTCTAAATACTTGAAATTGTAAATACACCATTTATCTTATTTTATTATGACTTCTCGGCATTGTTTTACCCAAAATATAGCAGAACAAAACGATTCTTGAGTATTGGGAATTTCAGAGACAAATTTCAACTAACCAGTAAAAAAATTACCCGACTTTTAAGTTAAACCGGGTCTAATTTGCTTAGATTTACGGTTTAGCACGATTATTGGTTAAATTTTGCGAGAAGCCCACGACAGGCCCATTAATCTATACACAGGCCTAAATATCTAATCTACGGATGAGATTTCATCACGCGTTTCAAAACGGACGGCTCTGATTTCATCTGCTTCTGCGTTTTAGTCGTCGGAGACGGATAAAATAATTACAACGCTCGACGAGTTTTTGAAGCGAAAGGAAGAGAAAGAGGAAGGAGAAGGAAAAAAAGAGGAGTAATCATGGGGATGAAATTTTTGAACAAGAAGGGATGGCATACGGGTAGTCTCCGTAACATCGAGAACGTATGGAAAGCTGAGCAGAAACAAGAGGCCGAGCAGAAAAAGCTTGAGGAGCTTCGTCTTCAGATCGTGCAGGAGAGAGAACGTTCTGAGTTTCGCGCTCTTCAGGAACAAGCCGGTCTCATCCCGTAAGTTTTTTTTTTTTTTTTCTCTACGCTCGATCCCAATCGATTTGGGTTGTATCTAATTTCGGAATTAGGGTTAGGGATTAGAGTTTGTATCTTCGGAGTAAATTTTAGTGTAGTTGGTTGGTTTAATGATTGCGATGGAATCGGTGATCTGAAGTTGTATGATTTTTTTTATCTTCATTTGGGTTGTATCTAATTTCGGAATTAGGGTTAGGGATTAGAGTTAGTTTCTTATGATTTGGAGTGGATTTTAGGGCAGAATGTATAAGATGCATCTGCTGGTAGTTGATTCGTTATATGATTTCGATGGAATCAGTGATTTGAAGTTGTGTGTCGTTCTAAAGTCATGTTTTTTGTATCGTGTTGCAGGAGGCAGGAGAGATTGGAGTTTTTGTATGATTCTGGATTAGCTGTAGGGAAAGGGAGTGCGAGTAGTTCAGGTCATGGTGTTTCGTTTCAGAAAGAAGAGCAGCCTTTAGCCAAAGCTGAAGCTGGTAGTACCAGTGAGAAGCCAGATCAGTCGGTTCCTGGTGCACTGTTTGAGGATAAAGCGCAGTCTGCCAATGATTCTTGGAGGAAACTTCACTCTGATCCTTTGCTTCTCATCAGGCAGCGAGAGCAGGAAGCTCTTGCCAGAATCAAGAACAATCCTGTGAAGATGGCTCTTATTCGGAAATCTGTAAGTTCCTAATTGTTCCTCTTTTGTTCATGTACATGGGGGGTTTTGTACTATGCTCGCGCCTCTCTTTGTTTGCAATTGAAATTGTATTGGATTTCTTTTATGTTTTCGCCTTCCTTACCTTCTATAGTCACTGACCCGTTGGAGAGTTTTCTTCTTTACAGGTAGAAGAAAAGGGAAAGGATAAAGATGGAGACACAAAGGAGCACAAGAAAAAGCATCAGCGTAAAGGTCGTAAGCATCGCAAGGAATCTTCATCCAGACACCATTCTGATTCGGAGGAAGATTCTGCTGAAGAGAATAACGGAAGAAAATCCCACCATCACAAAACATCACGTACTCATGACAAACACTATGAGAGACGGAGGTTAGATTTAGACGATGAGTCAAAAAGTTACAATAAGCACTATGGGAGAAGGTCAGATTTAGACGATGAGTCAAAAAGAAGGGAAAGTCATG
Organism: Pseudoturritis turrita; assembly: GCA_900406555.1. Classification (NCBI taxonomy): domain Eukaryota; kingdom Viridiplantae; phylum Streptophyta; class Magnoliopsida; order Brassicales; family Brassicaceae; genus Pseudoturritis; species Pseudoturritis turrita. Next base: position 7,277,896 of record OVBL01000512.1, read on the forward strand.
ATAAGCACTATGAGAGACGGAGGTCAGACGTAGAGGATGAGTCCAAAGGAAGAGAAAGTCATGATAAGCAGTATGAGAGACGTAGGTCAGAGTTAGAAGATGAGTCCAAAAGAAGAGAAAGTCACGATAAGCACTATGAGAGACGAAGGTCGGATCTGGATGATGAGCCCAAAAGAAGAGAAGGTCATGACAAACACTACGAGAGACGAAGAACAGAAGTAAATGATGAATCAAAAAGTCAGAGAGAACCTCGAGCCAATGAAAAATCTCGGAATCACTCTCCCAACAGCCGCCTGGAAAGGGAAAATCTCAAGAGTTATGGTCAAGAGGACAGAAAAAGGAAAACTGAGGATTTAGACAATGAAAAATATCCGTCGAGGGAGAATGAATACCAGAATAGACGCCGGAAAGGTGGTTCTAAACTATCAGAAGAAGAGAGAGCTGCTAGATTGAAGGAAATGCAAATGGATGCAGAGGTGCACGAGGAGCAAAGATGGAGAAGATTGAAGAAAGCTGACGAAACTGATGCAGTGGAAGCTGATAAGAACAAAGTATCTATTGGAAAAAGCTTTTTGGACGATGCTAATAAAAGTGTGTATGGAGTTGAGAAAGGTGGAAGCTCAACAATTGAAGAAAGCGTGCGTCGCAGAAGCTACTATTCGCAGCGCGGAACTGAAGCTGAAGGCAATGCGTTTCGCCGCTGATGATGCAAATATTGTTACAGCACAATACAAGGTTTGTTGTGTCTTTTTAAAATTGTAACCATCTTTTGGTCAGAATTTAATCAAAATCTTCGACGTTATGTGTTTCTAATTCCAGGATATGATTGTTGAGCATTGAGCTCAGGGTAAACAAGAAAAAGCTTCTGCGGTTTGGATACGTGAGGCCTACTCTCTAGACTTAGGCCCATATGTCATAGCCCATTTTTGGGGTGGTCCAGAGTCGTTTAGCCCACAAACCGAGCGTGGGATTTGGTAGTGTAGTATGATAATAACTTTAGTGCGACGTTGAAATGAGGTGTATGAGTCAATGTAAACCCGTGACATGTAGTTAAGCATAATACTCCAATATTCTTCTTTGGCACTTTTAAAGAAACCACGAGATGAAGCCACCTCTTTCTTTTTTGTCTTTTTGAATATTTCGTTTCTTTGCTTTCTATACAGATTTAAAGTAAGAAAAAGGTTTTTGTCCAAAAGATTAAAGAAAATTAAAGTTTGACCAAGTGAATTTTGACCTAGGCTTTTATATGAAATGCCAATTTTAGTTTCTATTAATCACCTCTCATTTTTTCTATAAGTAGTATATTATAATGGAAAACTCGAAGCAGAATTTATTTGGAAATTTCGGAACACTTCTACGGTGGAGCCAATATATTTGAACATCACTTTGCATTTATTGTAAATTTCTTTGATATTTATTCTTGTTTATAACATTGGAATTAAATTCGGGAGAGAGATGCAAATTGCACATAATTTTAAAAAATATCTATTGAAGAGAACCATATAATATTGCAAGAAAAGTGAATAAAAAATCAAATAAATATTTTGACGAAACTTTTAAAGTAGAAGAATTGTACGAATTCACAACCAAAATAGACAAATAATATGTTTTTTGGCCAATAAGAATTTAATGGGATAGGACACGGTTTATAGAAAAAAAAAAATTAGAAAGTGGGAAATGGATGTAACAGAATGGAAAATGAAAGGTGTGGAATTGATTGGGATTTGAGACGATCCTCTATTTTTTTTGTTTTTTTGTCGCCAAAATATTATTTAACCGACAATTAGTGGCTTCGTTTTTGACTTTTGACTTTACACTGTTTTTTCACGTTCTGGTGCTCTCTCTCCCACCCAATCACCACCTTTCCTTTCTAATCTACACTCTTACCAAATTTTTAAAAAAAATTAGTGATCGAATTGTAGTGGAACATTACTCGAATAGTTGACCTACTAATTAAATACTGTCGATATATGTTTTTTTTTGTTGTTGTCAATATTGGTATATGTTTAAGGTTTAAGTTATGCAAAAAAAAAAAAAAAAACATATATATATATATATAATATGTTTGGTAACAACATATCCTTTTACTATTAATTGGAAAGTGTAATTAGTGAAAATGTTTAGTTGTTTTAATTTTATTGGCTTTCCAAAAAAAAAACTATGACATGTCATAGAAAAATGATGACATGCCTTTAAAAAAAAAATGACATGGCTTAAATCTCTAATCAATCTTTTAACACAAGTTTTATCACAACTAGAATTATCATTAAAAATTTCCAAAATTATAATTTATATTTCGAAATTCTTTTTATAATTAACAACCATTCCAAATTAAAAAAACTATTATTCTGAATTTTTGAAAAAAATTAACAACCATTTACATATATTAATTTAATACTTAATTTTCAACCATTCAGAATATTTGTTGATATATCAAATCAAGTCATCTTTTTATTTTAATTAAATATTCAATACTTCCTTTCCGTTGATAACTATACCATGATCTTAATAAAAATCATTCTGTTTAAAAATATTATTTACTAATTAAGAAATTATTTTAATTAAATATTCAATATTGTTGGGAAAATATACTACAATCTAAATAAGTAAGAGGCTGAATAATTTAATATAAATTAAAAACATACAAAATCTTTTACAAAGTAATCGATAACTTCTCAATTTTTATACTCGATGCCTTACACAGATCTCTTGCATATATATCCACATAATTAGATCGAATAATATATATATCTTTAAATATTTAAAATATTTTCATTTATAAGAAATTAAATATTATAAATACTTTAAATTTATCAATTACAACATTAAAATATTTTAATTTGGAAAAAAAATTAGCGTTATAACTTTTTTTGAGAGTTTTGCGGGTCAATCCAGGTTTTTTTAAAGTTGTTTTGTCTTCTGTACTTGAAATAATTTTTTTATTTTAAATATCATAAGTTAATACGGTGAGTGTTAAATATATTATATAGAAATTTTATAGACTAATATATATATATATATATATATATATATGTGTGATTAAGTTTTATATTATTATAAATACTTTCAGTTTACCAAAAAGTTTAAACATCAGAAATATTTTAATTTGATAAAAAAATTTGAATATTATAACTTTTCCGGATCTGCAGATTATACGGGTCAATCATCGTGTTCTTAAAATGTTTTGTCTTCTCCACTTCAAAAAATAAAAAAATATATATCATAAATTAATACGATATTATACAGAGAGTTTATAGACCAAAATATATATATTCGATTAAGTTTTATATTTTTGATATCATGAAATTATGTTTTTTTAAACAATAAGATAAAAAGAAGATGATGAAAAGAAGAAGGAAAAAACAAAAAAGAGGAAGAAGAAGAAGAAGAAGTCATATAAGATAAAGAAGGCAAATATGATGAAGAAGAAGAAGGAAAAGAAGATAAAGAAGAAAACGAAGAAAAATCGGAAGAAGATTACGAAGAAAACCGGAAGGAGAAGAAGAAGACGGTCAAGAAGAAAACACATAGCGACTTCGGCCGCAAGTAACAACCCTATAAGAAACAGAATAAAAACGAATAAAAACTGAAGGGGAGCACGAGGACGAGGAAAACAACGAAGACAAAGACAAAAAAAAATCTGAAGAAATTGTTGGATAAGTCAAAGATAATGAAGAAGAATAAGGAAAGAAGAGGAATAAGAAGAAACAAAATCAAAGAAGAAAAATCGAAAGAAGAAGACAAAGACTACGAGGAAAAACAAGAAAAAAATGGAACGGATAAAAATTGGACGAAGAAGGAAGAGAAGACGACTACAAAACCAAAAGAAGAAGCCAGAGATGAACAGAGAAATCGCAAAGAAAAAAAACTATAGCGACTTTGACCACAAGTAATAATCCTAGAAGAAATTAAAGAATAAGTAGAAGAACAAGAAGGAAGAAAAATGAAGGAGAACAAAGAAGAAATCAAAGAGGAGCACGAATACTAGGAAGAAGACAAAAAAAATAAGAGGAATAAGAAAAATAAGTTGGATAAGAAAAAGAAGAAGAAGACTATAAAAAGAAGAGGAATAAGAAAAATTGGAAGAGGAAAAAAAAAAAAACAAACAAAGATAAGAAGAAGAAGTCAGATAAGACAAAGAAGACAAAATCGATGAAGAAGAATAATGAAAAGAAGAGAACGAATAAGAAAAATAATTAAAAAGAAAAAAAAAATTGGAAGCAGAAGACAAAAAAAATCTGGAATGAGAAGATGAAGTCGGAGAAAATGAAGACGGTGAAGAAGAAAAAAGAATACATGAGGAAAAATAAAAATTGGAAGAAGAAGATGAAAAATAATGAAGAAACTACAAAATACAAAAGAAAAATATAGTGATTTCGGCTGCAAATAACTAACCTAGAAGAAACAAAAGAATTAGAAAAAGAACGAAGAAGAAATTGAAGAGAAGCATGAAGACGAGGAAGAGGGTGAAGAAAACAAAGACAAAACAAGTTAGAAGAATTCGGATAATACAAGGAAGGAAAAAAAGATGAAGAAAAAGAAGAAAAAAACCTGGAAGAAGAAGAAAAAACAAAGAACAAAAACTAAAACAAAAAGACGAAGAAAAACCGGTAGGATAAGATGACGACGATGAAGAAGAATAAAGAAAAGAAAAGGAAGAGTAAAAATTGGAAGAAGAAGGAAAAGAACACGAAGACGAAGAAAAAACAGAAAAAAAGTCGGAGAAGAACAAAGAAACCGCAAAATAAAGAAATCTAAATCTTTTGGCCGAAAGTAACAATCGTAGAAGAAACATAAGAATAAGTAGAAGAAAAATAACGAATAAGAACAAAAAAGAAACCAAAGAAGAGCACGCATACGAGGAAGAAGACAAAAAAAACAAAAAAGATCAGATAAGACAAAGAAGACGAAGCAGATGAAAAGAAGAAGAAAAAGAAGAGGAGGAAGAAAAACTGCAAGAAAAAAAAATTGAAATGAAGAAGAAACAAAAACAAAGATAGAGAAGAAGAAATAAAACAAACATATATAAATTAATACAATTAACAGAGTTTTATATAATTTTTTTCATGCTCGCCACATCTATTTTGTTCAATATGTTAAAATATATGTTCACTTATTACAAAATTTTACATATTGTTATCTATCGTTTGCGTTTTATTCCAACACAAATACAAAAATTACAGAATGGATCCGTAGTTTTCACTACGTCTAAAATATTATATCTATGCATATTAATTTCCTACATGCATATAAATTGAAAACTAACAACATACATATTTAATTTTAATACTAAAATTAACTTATTCTCTAAAAAAAATTCATGTCCGCACACGGTGCGGACCAACCACCTAGTATACAGTAAATTCAAGGTTGTGGAGATTGTTTATTCTAGTTTTATTATATTACTAATTAGATCTTTTTTTTTTGACAGATCATTAATATGTGAATACTTAAATAAATTTATGTAAGATTTTATAATTAGTGTCTTATATAATTAATGATGATAAAAATAATAATAGTTAGATAACTAGATTGTAATTTCGTTGATAGAATTTTGTTGATACTACATAGAGTACTATAGAATCTCTGCGGTAAATAAATCGAATTGTTTATGTACATAAGAGATTATCATTTAAGATGTTAAAAAATTGATTTGTGTGTTTTTTTTATAGGAAATTAGGCATCATTAGGCAATGAAAAACAAAAACAAAAAATAATAACATAGATATTTGAATTTAAACCTTCCAATGATATACACATTATGTTTTTTTTTAGTGTTCGTCTATTTAGGTTTTATTTATTATCCTTTTTCTGTCATTATAATTGAAAAGTAAAAGATTTATAGTCATTTCTCCAAAAAAAAAAAAAAAATCGAACTTGGGAACAAAAAAAAATTTGAAATCCCAATAAACCTTGACGAATACAATAAAGTGAAGAATGTTCCATTTCAGTAAATTTTCCCTTTTTCTATAAAGGTGACAGTAAAATAAATATAAAAATCTACCTTCGAATTTTTCCATAAAAAGATTCTGACAAAAAAAAAAAAAAAAAATTTAACAGAGAAAAGAAAGCAACCAATCTTATGCAATAGAATCCAAATTCACTTGTCTCTATTTAAAATCGTCCTTTATGAAGGTTTTGCCAAAGTGTTATTAGTGCCCAGAATTTAACGCAATCCCACTTCAATCCAAAAACCCAGAAAACCCAAAAAAAAACCTCTCATCTTCCCCCAACATAATCTCTCTTTCTGTAGAAGAAAAAAAAGTAAAGCTTAAACCTTTCTGGGTTTCTTTAACACCATGGCTGCTAATTGGACAAGGGTTAGTTTCTTCTTAGCTCTTGTAATGACGGTGGAGATTTTCACTCCTTTAGTCGTCTCCGGCGAAACTGGGTTTTCCGATCTTAAAATCCGTACACACTTGAAACGACTCAACAAGCCACCTCTCAAATCGATTAAGGTAATATTCACAGAGAAAAACCCCAGAAAACAAATTTCAATTTTTTTTTCTTTTTTCTTTTTGGCTGATTTTTCGGAATAATTTCTGGTTTCGAACAGAGCCCAGATGGAGATATAATCGATTGTGTCCCAATCACCGACCAACCAGCTTTTTCTCATCCTCTGCTCAATAATCACACTGTCCAGGTTTTAGAAATTGTTCTGTTCTTCTTTTTAAAGATTCTCTGTTGTTTTTGTTCTGAGTAATTCTGACATTGTTGTTGTTGTTGTTAATGGGTTTTTTTTATAGATGAGGCCAAGGTTCTACCCAGAAAGTGTTTTTAGTGAGAGTAAAGTTTCATCAAACACCAAGAATCAGAAGTTTAATGCTATAACTCAGCTTTGGCATGTGAATGGGAAATGCTCAGAGAACACAATTCCTATCAGAAGAACGAGAAAAGAAGATCTTTATCGAGCGAATTCCATCGAGAAATTCGGTATGAAGAATCAGAAAAGCATCCCTAAACCTAAATCTTATGAGCCAGCTAGTGTCCTTACACAAAATGGTCATCAGGTAAATATCTATATGCATTTGAATTAGTTTTGGACCCCTTTTTGGTTGTGTTCATTAACCTCTTTTTTCTAATCTTGCTTTAGCACGCGATAATGTATGTCGAAGATGGGGTTTTCTACGGGGCTAAAGCGAAGATTAATGTATGGAAACCGGATGTCGAAATGCCTAATGAGTTTAGCTTGGCTCAGATTTGGGTTTTGGGTGGAAATTTTAACTCTGATCTTAATAGTATTGAAGCTGGATGGCAGGTATTTTTGTTCTCGAAAAGCCTTTCTCGGTTTCTGGTGATTCTGTCCTGAAAAGAAGAAAACAACTGTTTCTGATTCAAAGATTTGTGTTTTCAGGTCAGTCCACAATTGTATGGTGATAGTCACACCAGACTCTTCACTTATTGGACTGTAAGTTTCGAAATATTCAAAATTCGATTTTTGTTTTGTGTGTTTTGGCTTTGTTGAAGAATCATTCCTTTGTCTCCCCTTGTGAAAACAGAGTGATGCATACCAAGGCACAGGCTGCTATAACCTTCTGTGCTCAGGATTTGTTCAAATCAACAGGGAAATCGCAATGGGTGGATCGATCTCTCCTTTATCGAACTACGGAAACTCTCAGTATGACATTACCATACTTATCTGGAAGGTAAACCAACAAAAAAAATCTCACATTGTTTCCATCTTCAAATCTGTGAAAGCTAGATGCTTTTAGTTCCCAAATCTTGATTACACAAAGTACGGGTAGTCATTCGGTTTTTCGATATGTATTCCGAACAAGAAACTAGATAAATTTTTTTTTTGGCTCTGTTCGGTTTTGGATAAATTTTCTATTTTCTTGCTTCGGTTTGTTATCTCTCAGGACCCGAAAGAAGGACATTGGTGGTTACAATTTGGAGAGAAATACATAATCGGATACTGGCCAGCTTCGCTCTTCTCTTACTTATCAGAAAGCGCATCGATGATCGAATGGGGAGGCGAAGTGGTTAACTCGCAGTCCGAGGAAGGACAACATACGACAACTCAGATGGGAAGTGGTCGATTCGCAGAGGAAGGTTGGGGAAAAGCGAGTTACTTCAAGAACGTTCAAGTAGTCGATGGATCGAATGAATTGAGAAACCCGGAGAATCTTCAAGTTTTTACTGATCAAGAGAACTGTTACAATGTGAAGAGTGGGAATGGAGGTTCTTGGGGAAGTTACTTCTACTATGGTGGTCCGGGTCGAAACCCTAATTGCCCTTAAAGATTTGGTCTACTTACTTGCAGATCAATCCAAATCAATTGTATAAAACATATATATTATATATACACATTCTTAAGTATATTGATTTCAGATTTCAAGAGTGGTTTTAGGGTTTGTTTATGGTTTGTCTCAGAGTGTTTCTCTGTTTCTATGGAGTGAAGAGAAGAAGATAAATTTATTTAAAGAACATGGTCCCATGTGTATACTGAAATTTATATGATCACATTAATTAAATTGTATTTGATTTGTATATGAGCGGGTACTTTTTTTAAATTTCAGTGACCTGTGTTATAATTGCTTTGTCTGTAAATAACAAAACATGGAGATGGGACTTTTGGATCTTCATTAATCATCAGTCATGTAACAGTATCCATTAGAATTATTGGTCAAAATTCACTATATTAATATAATAATTAAATGTTATATCATAGTATAGTTGTCACTAATTCAAAGTACCATGATCTAAATGGTAAAATACATTAAGCTCAATTAGTGGAATTAGTGGAAACAGATGTTTGTGCGTTGGCTTGAAAATTGGTGAAACTTCATTTGAGACTAAAAACTTCATTTCAATTGTATTGGAAATATGTTTTAGTTCTTTATCAAGAAAACCAACTTTTTATACTATAAATTTATCGTTTTATCTAGCCTACAAGCAAGTTAGAATTTACAATTAGAGAGTTAAAAAATCTTAAGATAAAATCGAATTTAAATTTTTTAATTTCATCTATGCGAATTACAGATCTATCTTCTGATATCCTCTGTTAAAGTCAACGAGAAAATGTGGGCTCAGAAACCACAAGAGAGTTGACTTTGATCGCGTTGACGAGTTCTCAATCTAAAAGTATGATCAATGTAACATAGTAAGAGAATTATAATTAATTTAACAAAATATTCAATGGTGTGAAAAGAAACTCCAACAAAAGAATGTACCAATCATATTAGAAATTTATGTATAAATTTAATAATGAAATAATGTAATTACAAGCTCGTGACCTCACACGGAATGGTTCATGGCAGACTAACTAATGATAATCTTTTATTTGATAAGAAAAGCTAATGATAATTACTTTATATAAATAACGTCGAAGTCTACGTTACATATATATATATATATAATTAGCTTAGTTAAATTAATTACATATCGTTTGGTCAGATGTCATTTTATACTTTCGTAAAAATTATCTGGGTTAACCAAAGCTATGCATGTATACAAGGGTTTATTTAGCTAAGACCCGAACCTGAGTTTTATAGATAAAAATATCGTTTTATCGAAATAATGTGACTTGTACAAACACATGGGATGCATTAGAAAAACTTTATTCAACGTTTTTGCAAACATAATATAAACCAGTAACCATAAAATTCACAACCTAATCCGCCAGACGATGATAGAGTCTTGTGGAAACAAAAAGAAGGCGTATTCAAACCAAGATTTATATCCAAGACGACATGGAACCTAATCCGCCATCCGGACCCAACCCTTGAATGGCACAAAGGTATTTGGTTCTCGAACGCCATGGCAAAGTATTCTTTTATAATATGGCTGGCTATGAAGAATCGTTTAGCAACGGGTGACCGTCTTATGAGTTGGAATGTGGGTGCTCAAGTCGGTTGTAGTTTCTGCCAACATTGGAAACTAGGAATCATTTATTCTTTGGCTGTCGGGAAACGGAGAAAATATGGTCAGCGCTAACACGCAAGCTTCTACAATCACACTACTCAAATCTTTGGAATGAAGTCAGCCTTCTTACCATGGACGACACAAAAGATTCAATCAATCTATTCATCGTTCGATATGTGTTTCAAACAACGGTTTACACTATCTGGAGGGAAAGGAATACTCGAAGACATGGAGAATCATCAACACCAACTGCCACTATCATTCTAAACATTGACAAGCAGGTCCAGAACCGGTTAGCAACTCTACGCGGACTCGAACGATACGCGGAAGGGTTGGTAATTTGGTTTGGTTCCCGATGACGACAAATTACTCTAATTTGGGGTTTTCTACTCTTCCAATAATGTACTTTAAATTTCGGCAAAAGTCACAACTATTGTAAAAACGTTTTTTTGGTTTGAATTAATTTTACATTCGATTCAAAAAAAAAAAAAAAATTCACAACCATGGTCGAAAGTGGTGTGGTTCAAAGGCTTCATTCCCAAACACGTTTTCACATTTTGGGTCTCCCAACTAGATCATCTTTCTGTCCGGTTAAGGCTGGTCTTCTGGGAGATGAATACTCCAATTTCATACTATATTTGCAACTAACAAACAGAAACTAGAGACCACCTCTTTATAAGGTATGGGCTCATGTTCTCAGACGACTCGGTCAACCTATTTTTATTTTCGCAACCTGATCTAGCTTAATTTCTTGGCTCTCCTCCACTTCTTCAAAAAAGAGAGATACTCTGCAACGACTTACGATCCAAACAACAATTTTCTTTCCAAAAGAAAGAAAAAAACAACTTTCTTCACAATGGCTTAGCTATCTCTGATTCGGAAGTCTTCAAGCAAATTGATAGATGCGTCAAAGACATCATCCTTACTCGCAGCCATCGTAATCTTTCAAGAACCTTCTCCATCTGGTTTTCGTTTGAATAGTTGATTAGCATCTTTTGAGATTGGTTATCTCTCACCATGTTTCGATTAGGCTTTTTAATTTTTTTTTTGTTTCTTTTGGTATTTAAATTCACATATTATATAAAAAAAAAAAATTCACAACGAAAAATGGTGGTATTAATATGGCTATATAGTGTTTATACCAAAAAATATATAATCTGGTTAGAGTTGAGAAGGTTAAGAAAAAATAATAATTTATGAAATATAAGCAGTCTCCTCCTATAAAAGGCAATGAGTTCTATCTAAAACTTTTGCAAAGAACAGTATAACCATGACGAGAATGGCCGGTTTCACGGTAGCTCTTATGGCCATAGCGGTGACAATAATAGCTATTTGCGTTGATGGAAATGAGTTCTCCGATCACCGGAAGATTAAAATACTTAAGACATTTGAAGCGACTCAACAAGCATGCTCTTAAATCCATTGAAGTATCTTATACAAATTTCATGACAAAGACTTATAAAGATGAATTCTTAATTCGCTTTAATTATTTCCTTACAGAGTGAAGATGGAGATGTAATAGATTGTGTTCCTATCACTAACCAACCCGCTTTTGATCATCCTTTACTTAAAAACCATACCATCCAGGTTTGCTTTTTTTTCATTTCCAGTCTCTATATTGTTTAAAAACGTGATCGTATCACTTGCAACACAAAGTTTATGCATGTAGATGAGACCGAGTTTCCATCCGGAGAGTGATTCTACGTACACCAAGAAAGAGGCAAAGGCTATAACTCAGGTTTGGCACAAGAATGGAGAGTGTCCCAAAAACACTGTTCCAATAAGAAGAACAAAGAAAGAGGATCTCTTAAGACCGAAATCCATCAAGAGTTTTGGGAGAAAGTCTCATCAAAGCATCCCAAGAACTACAACCTTTGATCCAACAATAGGTCATCAGGTACAACTACATGCACACACACAAACACACATATATCTATTCCATCGTTACTGTCTTGTGGCTTTACACGTTTCCTTTCTTTTGGAGTGGCTTTAGTACGCGGTAATGAGTGTAAGGAATGGAAAGTTTTATGGTACAGAAGTTGCGATAAATCTGTGGAAATCATATGTCCAAAACTCCAAATTCCCAAAGAGTTTAGCTTGGCTCAGACTTGGGTTGTGTCCGGAAATGGCTCTAGTCTTAACACCATTGAAGCTGGTTGGCAGGTTTGTTTCCTTCTCGACTACATCTTCTTTGTTCTTACTCAAAACACTTAACTAACTATATCTTTGACGTTTGTCTTAAATTATAGGTTTATCCAGAACTATATGATGATAATAATCCTAGATTCTTTGTTTACTGGACGGTATGTTCTCTTTTTGTGCAAACTTATGCGTGTACTCATGAACATAATAAAAGCTAATCATTTGAAAAATAAAAGGGTCACTAGTTTTTGAAACCTAAATAGAACAAAGACGTCTATGCTTATTTGAGCGGTTCACAACCCAAAATCCCATATTACCATTATAACCAGACCAATATTACAAATCTGAATTCAAATTATGTTTTAATTTATTTTTGGGAATAGCGCGATGGATACCGAAAAACAGGGTGTTACAACCTTCTCATCTGCTCAGGTTTTGTTCAGACGAGTAATCGTTATACAGTAGGTGGATCTTTCACCACCGTGTCACGCTACCGTGAAACTCAATATGATCTCTCCATACTCATATGGAAGGTAATAACATAGTTTCCATTTCACCTTAACAATATGAGATTCATATATTCAAGGTATCTTGAATCGCAAGATATATACCTTTTTCCCCAAGTTACTTCTTCATCTAACCCAAAATGGAAAATTCGGAATCATCAGGACCAAAAATCAGGAAACTGGTGGCTAAAGGTGAATGACAAAGACGTTATAGGTTACTGGCCTGGCTCGTTGTTCACTTCTCTAGGAAAAGAAGCTACGAGAGTTGAATGGGGTGGCGAAATCATTAACTCGAGGAGCGGTGGGAGACACGGACCACGGATATGGGAAGTGGGCATTTCGCTGACGAAGGGTTTAAGAAAGCTAGCTATTTCAGGAATCTTATGATAGTTGATGGAGCCAATACTCTGAGAGAACCAGAGAGTCTTTACTTCTTTGCTATAAACATAATTGTTACAATGTGAAGACAGGAAATGGTGGAACTTCTTGGGCGATTCACTTCTTCTATGGTGGTCCTGGTCGAAACGTTAAGTGTCCTTGATTTGGATCTGTGTGTTCAAGCTTTTGAAGATTTCACATACATATTTGAATAAAAATATGTGACAAAACATATAGGATAATGGTTTGTATTAGTGTCGTTGCCCATGTTCAAATTCGGTGGTGTGTGTGAGTTGGAGACTAAAATAAAATAAAATAAGAGACATTTAAGAAAAAATTCCAAGCCATGAGAGATGTTTCTATCTAGCAATTGATATCAATCTGTTTACAGCTTCCAAAGAATCGAAATAATTCGAGAATAATAAAGACGTATTTGTTGAAAGTTAACTAGAAAACACAGCTGTTTTAGATGAAATTCGAAAAGAAAAAAATTGTAAACATGCACGTTTAATAAATGTAAACTAAACCATGCACGTTATTCTTTGAGCAGTTGAAGAATCTTTGGACGGTACAAGATTATTTATTCATAACAAATAATTCCAAGAAATATTAAGAGAAAAAAAACAAATAATCTCAAGAATCATAAGAGAAGTAATACACGTAATAGTTAGACGTGCAAAACATTGCTCAATTCTATTATTAAACTATGATGATCGAATCAAAGGCTACACAACCTAACAGTGATTTGTGAAGACTTTTCGTTTCACAATAAATACCTAACATGTGTTGAGTTTCTCTCCGGATAAGATCAAATTTTCGAAGTTTTGTGTATGTGGTTGATCTAAGTCGACCAAACCTTATTGATTGCAACAAAAATTTCTTTTTCTGTCCCCACTTCCCTTTAAGTTTGTCTTACCACAACACAAATCACAAAGTCATTATATGTCTTCGATTTTGGATTCGTGAATATCAAAATGGGGAACAATTCCTCTGCTCAAAGTTCATCACCATCTTTGCCGATTGATTCCACCTTCGATCTTCCTTCTCCATTACCATCTTGGCCTTCAGGTTCATGTTTTGATCTTACCTGTTGTTCGTCCTCTGTTTTAGCTCTGTTTTCTGCTCTGTTTTGTTTTTCGAATATTTATAAATTTTTGTTGTGAATTTACAGGAGAAGGATTTGCGACAGGGAGAATAGATTTGGGAGGTCTTGAAGTTTGCCAAGTGACAACATTTAAAAAAGTATGGACTGTGTACGAAGGAGGAAAAGATAATCTTGGAGCCACCTTCTTTGAGCCATCTTCAGTACCCGAAGGCTTCTCGATCCTCGGTTACTACGCTCAACCCAATAACCGAAAGCTCTTCGGATGGACACTTGTCGGGAAAGACCTCTCCGACGACTGTTTAAGACCGCCGGTGGATTATCTTCTTCTTTGGAGTGGCAAATCTACAAAGGTAGAGAACAATGGGGTCAAAACTGGATACGTTTGGCAGCCTGTACATCCTGATGGCTACAATGCAGTGGGTCTAATTGTGACAACCTCGGCCGAGAAACCTCCTCTAGACAAGATCCGTTGTGTAAGGTCCGATCTGACCGAGCAATCCGAGTCCGACGCTGTGATATGGGAAACTAATGGGTTTAGTGTTTCGAGTTCTAGGCCTGTTAATAGAGGAACACAAGCTTCTGGAGTCAGCGTTGGCACGTTCTTCGCAAACACTTCAAATCTAACCTTAGCTTGCCTGAAAAACAACAAATTCGACTTTTCTTGCATGCCAAGCAAGCTCCAGGTCGACGCTCTGTTTCAAGCTTACGCTCCTTGGATCTATTTCCACAAAGATGAGAAGTATCTCCCAGCTTCTGTCAATTGGTTCTTCACCAACGGTGCCTTGCTTTACAAGAGAGGCGAGGAATCAAACCCGGTTCCAGTCGAACCAAACGGCTCAAACCTTCCTCAAGGTGAGTCAAACGATGGTCTCTATTGGTTAGACCTACCGGTTGGTTCTGACGCAAGAAAACGAGTGAAAGCGGGAGATTTACAGAGCATGGAAGTGTATCTGCACATAAAACCCGTATTCGGAGGAACCTTCACGGACATAGCCGTGTGGATGTTTTATCCGTTCAACGGCCCGTCACGAGCCAAGCTCAAGCTCGTCACAATCCCGTTGGGAAAAATAGGCGAACACATTGGAGATTGGGAACATTTCACTCTCCGGATAAGTAACTTCAGCGGCAAGCTACATCGGATGTACCTTTCGCAACACAGCCGAGGAAGCTGGATCGATGCTTCGGAGATCGAGTTTCAAGGCGGAGGAAACAAACCGGTGGCTTACGCTTCTTTGAACGGACACGCAATGTACTCGAAACCGGGACTTGTCTTACAAGGCAAAGACGATGTAGGGATTCGGAACGATACCGGAAAGAGTGAAAAAGTGATTGATACGGCGGTTAGGTTTAGGGTTGTTTCGGCGGAGTATATGAGAGGAGGAGAAGTTGTGGAGGAGCCGGTTTGGTTGAATTATATGAGACATTGGGGACCAAAGATTGATTATGGTTATGAAGATGAGATTAAAGGTGTGGAGAAGATTCTGGTTGGGGAGAGTCTTAAGAATGTGTTTAGGAGTGCGATTAAAGGATTGCCTAATGAGGTTTTTGGAGAGGAAGGACCTACAGGTCCCAAGCTGAAGCGAAATTGGTTAGGCGATGAAGATTGAATGTGTTTTGTTCATGTTAATTTGCCTTTTAATGTCTCGCCATGTTTTTTGTTCCCACATACATCGCTTGTAAAAAATGGTTTACTCGAGTTACTTGCCTCGTCTCTTTACTTGCTAGCTTGTGAGTTACTTGTAGATTATTTATCCCCTTTCGTTACCATTTGAAGTTTAATCAAGACACAAGTAAAACTATAACCTGATTTTTTTTTTTTTTTTTGGGTTAAATTCATACAAACGACCATAGATACACATGAAAGGAAATGACTTGACAAGTCTAGTTTTTGGACCAGTAACTTTGTTAAATTCATACAAACGACTATAGATGCATAGAAAAAAAATTCTAGTTTTTGGACCAGTAACGTGTCAGACCCTTCCAAAAGAGCGAAAAGTCTGGTCCTTGAAATAGAGTGTGTTTTGGAGAAATTTAATTCCGATGGGAGGACGTAGGGAAATGTGCATGAATTTCTCGTAACCACTTTGTAACAAAGAAAAAATAATCTGTATTAAAAAAGAAAGACTTGACAACGTGAGTCTAATTAAGACTTTGTATAACAAGAGAAACTTTCTTGCTCTGATGATGTTATGTCACGAGTCAATCTTCATTGCTTTTTAAGTCATGAGGGGTTGTGATGAAGTTTGAGTCGTGAGTCAATTTTCATTCATGGTGTAATTGTAACCACTGATAAATTTATCTAATTTCTTAATTTATAGAATATATGAGCAATCTACTCCTATAAATTCCAAGAGTAGTAGATAGAAAATTTTAAAAATTCCAAAGAGTAGTATCTAAAAGATTTTCTAAGGTTTATAATTAACCATGATGGGAATGGCCGGTTTTGCAGTAGCTCTGATGATGATAGCGGTGATAATCTCACCTTGTGTCCTTGGAGAAGAGTTCTCTGATCACCGGGAAATCGAAGTACAAAGACTTTTGAAACGGTTCAACAAGCATGCTCTTAAATCCATTAAGGTATATCTTATATACAAATGTTATATGCATAAACTCCATGCTTTGAATATCCGCGGACAAATTAAAACTTCTTGAGATTAAATTTTTCGCTTTAATCTTTCTTGCAGAGTGAAGATGGAGATATAATAGACTGTGTTCTAATAACTAGTCAACCAGCTTTTGATTATCCTCTGCTTAAGAACCACACCATCCAGGTTTGCCTTCATTTTTGGTCTCTTTTTTTTTTTTGGGATAAAATGTTAATTAGAATACCAAAGCAACGGGGAGTTTTCGCGTGTAGATGAGACCGAGTTTTATCCCGGAAGGTGATTCTAAGTACACCAAGAAAAACGCAAAGGCTATAACTCAGGTGTGGCACAAGAATGGAGAGTGTCCGGAAAACACTGTGCCGATAAGAAGAACAAAGAAAGAAGATATCTTACGAGCAAATTCCGTTGAAAGTTTCGGGAAAAAACTCATCGAAGCATGGCTGAATATAAAGATCCAAGTATAGGTCACGAGGTACCACCTTTTCTAAATTGCCCTTGTGTTAATTACTCGCTTGTGGCTTAATTTACATTTTTTCCCATTTTTTGGAGCCGGTTTAGTACGCGGTCATGATAGCAAGGAGGGGAAAGTATTACGGGACAGAATTTGCAGTAAATCTATGGAACCCAAAAGTCCAAGTTTACGGAGAGTTCAGCTTGGCTCAGACTTGGCTTTTGTCGGGAGAAGGACCTAATCGTAACAGCATTGAAGCTGGTTGGCAGGTCTTGTACTTCTCTGGTCCTTCATTCTTAACTAAACTTTCCTCATATGCAAAACATCTTAATTAACACTTTCTTTGTTTGCCATAATTCATAGGTTTCTCAACAAATATATGGTGATAGTAATACTAGATTATTTGTTTTCTGGACGGTAAGTTCCCATTTTCTTGAAAGTTATGCGTAAACCCTTAATATATTAAGCTAATCATTTGAGTAATTTAAATATAATAGACAAGTTTGTTTGCATTTGACCTGTTCACAATCCGAAAACACATATATTGCCAATTTACCACTATAACCAGATTTAATATTAATCTCTGAATTCTTAAACTAATTTTCTTTGTTCTTTTTTATGCGTATCCATGGAAATAGAGCAATGGATACCAAGGAAAACTATGCTACAATCTGAGATGCCCAGATCATGGTTTTGTTCAGACGAGCAATCGTATCACTGTAGGTGGATCCTTAGCTCCTGTGTCACAATACGACGGAGAACAACGAGTGCTCTCCATGAGTATAAGGAAGGTACTAACAGTTTTTTTTTTAACCATTTATAAATTGTGTTTATTCAGACTTTTAACAACTTATAATTTTTTTTGTATGAAATTTAACCTATTTGTATTTAATGAGATAATATAATGGAATCAAAGAGAATATCTTTAGTTATATCTACGTCCTAACTTAAAACTATAAAGAAGCCCATAAAATTCTCCTCAAAAAAAAAAAAAAAACGAATTTTATGGTTGTAAATACGGTATGTTTTTTTTATCGCATTTTTTTTTTTAAATAGCATGGATTTCAAGGATTTTTTAAAGAAAATATCATGTTATTTGATATATTAGAAGTAGTTAACTTGAGTTGCTCCCAAAGACCAAAGTTATTATTATTGCACCTAAATGGATACTTCACAATCATTTTAGGACCAAAACACAGGAAACTGGTGGCTAAAGGTCGGTGACGAGCTTGTCGGGTACTGGCCTGGCAACTTGTTCACTTCTCTAGGAGATGGAGCTACGACAGTTGAATGGGGCGGTGAAATCGTTAACAAGAAGACCGATGGGAAACACACAACCACCGAGATGGGAAGTGGACATTTTGCAGGCGAAGGGTTTAAGAAAGCAAGCTATTTCAGGAATATTATGATATTTGACGAAGCCAATACTCTGAGAGAACCTCAAGGACTTTCTTCCATAACTGGTACTGATAACTGTTACAGCATCAAGGCAGGAGATAGTGGAACTTCCTGGGGGGTTAATTTCTTCTTTGGTGGTCCTGGTCGAAACGTGAACTGTCCTTGATCTGTAATGTTGAATAATAATATGTATGTTTGATAAAGTCTTCAGTTTATGATGACAAAAAAAAAAAAAAAAAAATACATATGGTTCTGCCATTGTTTGGTCAGAAAGGTTAGAGCACTTTCATTGGGGATATTTAACGGGGTTCTAAAAAATTAATAAAATAAGAATTATAATAAAATATTATTTAGATTTTTCAAAAATTGAGAAACCACTCAAAAGTTTTTCAACCAAGTGACCTTGATCTGATCTGTCGTTCAACTTTATTAGTCACTTATATGACGACAAAAAAAACAAATCACTTGTATAAATTAATTTCAGGACTATATCAATTTTCAAAATATTGTTTTGTTAGAAACAAAATTGCTTCTATCTCAACTAATAAGTTAGATCATCTTTATCGGAAGTCTTTCACTGAGAAACTCACTATTAAAATAAATAAATAAAAGAAAAGTAGGAGAGAGGGTGAGAACTGATTCTCATTTGAGAAATCCAAGAATTTTCACTTATCTTTTTACAAATTATTCCTTCTTTTTGGAATTCATTTAATTATATAATAAAATTATATTAAAAATAATAATATTTTATTTTTGATAAACCTTTATGAGGTTCTCATTTGTATCTTCACTTATGAGATCTCCAACCTAACACCAAATTCCATTTTGGCTTAAATTTTTTTACAATCCAATACCATTTTCAACATCAAAATGGTATAAAAAAATGAGTTTACGCTATTTTGGTATTGAATTTTTTTATTTATAGAAAAATCTTTCAAATTTTAAAGAATTTCAAAATTAATTATTATAAAGATCAAAAACAATGTATAGATAAATTATTCAAAACAATTTATAAACAAATGGTGATGATTAAACCAAAATCTAAAATGTTTTGTTATTTTATATGGTATAATATATGCTTCTTTGTATAATAAATTTTAAATTCAAATAATATTATAATTTATGAAAGTTTAAAATAAAATAAAAATAGTTAGGGTCAATTCGTAAATTTTAAAAATAAAAAGTACTATTAATTGTTAATAGTAAAATTGAAAAAAAAAATTATTCCAAATATATTTTCTTTTGAATGGTGTAATACATTAAAATAAAATCTAATATTATTTTGAAGTTATACTATTTTAATATAAAAAATAGTGTAATACATCTAGAGATACTCTTAGATTATGTCATAATTAATACATTTGTATTTTTTGTTTCTCTCTCTTAAGTTGACTCATTGTTAAACATAAGAGTCTTTCGAATAGTACTGTCTTTGAAGTTTTTTTTTAAATAAAAAATTGTCCAACTCAATGAGTAGACAGTTTTTTTTCAAAATAGAATAACGATTGATCATTTGTAATTAGACACGATAAAAACAAAAAGAAATTAAAAAAAAATCATAATTTTTACGGCATATACTGATATGTGTTTCTTAAGTTGTGTATTTTCTTATGAACAATAGAAAACGAAGATAATTTTTTTTTAATAGTTAAAAAATTCAGGATCATTGAATTTAAATCTCTCTATGCAAGGAGACTTTAAGTATCCAAAAATAAATAAAATAAAATTCTTCACTAATCACTCAGTAGCCAAAATTGAATAGGTCAGACTCAGAATATATTTTCTTTTTAAATTGAATAGGTCAGACTCAAAATAAATAAAATAAATTTCTTTTTAAATTGTCAAACTTATAATATGAGCAATAACGCGTTTCATCACAAGATGGGGTCATGTTAAAAAAAAAATAATGATTGCATTAATTAAATATTTTTGAATTTTTTGTTTTTTTAAACTAAACTAATGGACCTAATCAACAATCCCGGAATGGGCATAATTACTTACATATTACAAATGAGTTAATGGACTAAGAGCAACTCCAACCATAATACCAAATTTAGTGTTATTTCAACATCAAATTTAGTGTTATTGTGTCTTTCATCTCCAATCACAACACCAAATGTTACACTAAAAAAATATTTATTATTATTATATTATTAAATTCAAGTTTTTTTAAAAATTTAATAGTTTGATAATAGTTATTCCTATAACTAATCAGGTATAAGTTAATTATAAAATTATAATTGATAAATTAAAATTAGTGAAAAATAATTTTTCAGTGTTTAGATTGAACTTTAATATATATTTTTAGAATTTGCATATTAATTTAGATATTTTGTACAAATTAAAATTTCATATTATAAAAAATGAAAGATATAAATATATTTTTGATAATATTTATTTTTTACAAATTTAATCAATTAATAAACATCAATTTAATATATTATTAAATAAAATAATAATATTTTAATGTTTAGTGTTATAAATAATATCACAACAAATATGGTGTAACACTGTTCATAATACGCTAAATATTTGATGTTTTGCCATTCGAGTGGAGAAGTTTTAACACCAAATTTGTTTTGCAGTTTCATTGGAGTTGCACGCTAACACCTAATGGCCCACATAACCCTTAATCTTCACAAATGAGATCCACCGAAAGCTAGGATTGCAGCAGCCGCTCTGAACACTCCGGTGGCCACAGAAGCCACCGGCTAACACAGAGCTACAGTAAACAGCTGATCCCAAATCAAGACTGTCGGCATAGGAACTGCAACACCCGAACCATACTCGCCAAACCGAGCCGCAAACTTCCATGCCGAGAAAGAGAACAAGCAGAGAAGCGGCCAACAATCCGAGCACCACCAATCCTTCCAGTCACAGCAGGAGCCAACATCAACATACACCAAGAGCAGCAACCACTGAGAAGTAGCGCTGTGGAACAGAAATCCTCCACAGAACCCGAAGCAGATACGAGATCCATCACCACAACTATGAACATCAAACCGGAACTGAGACAAAGGAAGGCAAGGAACCATGAGACGAAGACAGAAGCTTTACCTAGCACCCGAGAGCAAGTCCGGCGGAAGAGGAAGAAAGGAACCTTAGGAGAAGAACTCACCGGGGAAACTCGACTAGCCAACAGATCCGCCGTCTCCAAGCGGATCTGCAGAAAGGAAGAGACGTAGGACAAATTTCCAACCAAAGAACTACTCACCACCGAACCACTTCCGAGAGAACAGATCCACCACCACAACGCCACACCAAACCGAGCCACTTCGAGATCTCCGCCGGAGGCCATCGCGAGAGGACCATGAAGAAGAAAGCAGCCCATATCTCGTCTTTGAAGATCCGGGTCAGAACTCGACAGGAGCCACCACGAAACCACCAACTGAGCTCCCAGAGCCACCATGTATCGTCGCCGGAAGAAGATCTAGCCGCCAGAAACTCATCGGGAATAGGCACTTCGCCACGGATGAAGAGCCGGAGGCAGCAAAATGGTGGAGGCGAGGGCCTTTCGCAGCGCCTGCGAGAACCGGACGCCGGAGAGGCAAAAAAGAAATTGAAGGTAGGCGGTTAGGACGAACTGATGGTAAAGAGAAGGGAGAGAAAATTTCTCTCTCTACCTTCTCAACTTTTCCGAATACATATCGTTCAATAATTTGTGATGGGTCAATTTTTAAGTCATGGGTCAGTTTAATTGATTTTCATGGTACTATAATATTATTGTAATTACCAGTGGCAGATCTATGACAAGATGATATGGTCTTTAAGCTCTAGTTTCTTAATTTTTGGAATATATGAGCAATCTACTCCTATATATAAATTCCTAAGTGTAGTTGATTAAGGAAAACAAAAAGTTCCAAAGAGTACTATACTATCTAAATGTTTTGGTAAGGATTATAATCAACCATAATGGGAATGGCCAGTTTCGTGGTAGCTCTGATGGTGACCAGAGCCGGCCGGCCCTGAGGGCAAGTGGGCCAAGTACAACCTTGCGGCCGCTAATTATATAACTATTTTTTTTGCCCTAGTTTGCATAGAAATTCCTTTGGTCTGGTGGCCTAATTTGCGTGAATCTTCATTCGAAGTATCATTTTATGTCTCGAGTTCGATCTTCAAAAGATTTTTTAATAAAACAAAGTATTTGAAACCTAAAATCGCCTTCGCCTCTTCTCTCATCTTCTTCCTCCTTTCGCTGAAATCATAGCCGGCCTTAGCTCATGGCTCTACAATATTCGCCTGTAACCAGAGAGGCACAAGGCACCAAATCGAACTCTCTAGATTCCAAGCAGTAAGAAACATTGACTTAGAATCGAATAAAAGAGAGATCGGTAGCCTAATAAAGTTTCAAGGTTTGTCAAAAAAATCTAAACCTTCTAAAATGGATGAGGATTTTTAGAAGATGAGATCAAATATTTTTTGTACTATGAAAATATATAAAGAGTCCCATTTTTTTTCCCTTGCTTGTAGTTGTAGCCCTCGAAAACTCAGGACCGGCTCTGATTAGTGACAACGGTTATAATATCTCACTGCGTCTAAGGAAAAGAGTTCTATGATCACCGGGAAATCAAAGTAAAAAGACTTTTGAAGCAACTCAACAAACCTGCTCTTAAATCCATTAATGCATGTTATACAAATTCCATATGCATAAACTCCATGCTTTGAATATTCACGAACTAAACTTGTTGAGATATAATTTTTCGCTTTAATCTTTCTTACAGAGCGAAGATGGAGATATAATAGATTGTGTTCCAATAACTAGTCAACAAGCTTTTGACAATCCTCTGCTTAAAAACCATACAATTCAGGTTTGCTTTCATTTGCAGTCTCTCATTTGTTTATTCATGGTTGTGTTCACTGTTGCGTTAGATGAGACCAAGTTTTATACCAGAAGGTGATTCTACGTATACCAAGAAAAAGGCAAAGGCTATAACTCAGGTGTGGCACAAGAATGGAGAGTGTCCGGAAAACACTGTTCCGATAAGAAGAATAAAGAAGAATCTTCATCAAATCTTCAGTTTATAGTTAAGTGCTCTTGATCTGTGTAAGTCTTCAGTTTATAGTTAAGAACATAATACATATATCTATGTTTGTTTGCATCCTCTGTTTATAGTTTTTTATTTTTGAATTTCATTGTCAAATTTCACAAGAAATGGAGGAACTTTCAACGATTCCTTGACAAAGGGACTGTTCACCCCAAAGTTAGTGGAGTCATTTGGCCAATTCTTGACATCTGATGGTAAATATTAAAAAAAAAACCTTTTGAAATGAATAGCTTTCAAAAAAGAATAAATGAGTGAAATGTCTACTCATATATACAAAATTTGAGAAGATGATAATATTTGACCTTAAAAGATTTTCTTAAAAGATCTTCTAATGACATTGGAAGCAATTACTTCTAATTGTTCCAACGCCATTAGAAAGAATTATAATGAGGAAAAAACTACATTTACAGAATTACTTCTAATGGCGAAGTCCCCTTGACAACGCAACAGCTGATCAAACTCATCGACAAAGTGGTGCGAAACAGAATTAGCTCCATCCGTGGAGCCGAGGGTAGATATGACGACGGTCTCATCATTTGGTTTGGATCGCGAACTTAATGCCCAGGGGAAAAGATAGACACTGATTGATCAATACTCTGTTTTTTCAGCATGTTGATATTGGAAACTAATGGGTTTAGCGTTTCGAGTTCTAAGCCTGTTAACAGAGGAACACAAGCTTCTGGAGTCAGCGTTGGCACGTTCTTCGCAAACACTTCAAATCCAAAACAACAAATTCGAATTTTCTTGCATGCCAAGCAAGCTCCAGGTCGATGCTCTGTTTCAAGCTTACGCTCCTTGGATCTATATCCACAAAGATAAGAAGTATCTCCCAGCTTCTGTCAATTGGTTCTTCACCAACGGTGCCTTGCTTTACAAGAGAGGCGAGGAATCAAACCCGGTTCCAGTCGAACCAAATGGCTCAAACCTTCCTCAAGGTGAGTCAAACGATGGTCTCTAATGGTTAGACCTACCTGTTGCTTCTGACGCAAGAAAACGAGTGAAAGCCGGAAATTTACAGAGCATGGAAGTGTATCTGCACATAAAACCCGTATTCGGCGGAACCTTAACGGACATAGCCGTGTGGATGTTTATCCGTTCAACGGCCCGTCACGAGCCAACCTCAAGCTCGTCACAATCCCGTTGGGCAAAATAGGCGAACACATTGGAGATTGGGAACATTTCACTCTCCGGATAAGTAACTTCAGCGGCAAGCTACATCGGATGTACCTACCGCAACACAGCCGAGGAAGCTGGATCGATGCGTCGGAGATCGAGTTTCAAGGCGGAGGAAACAAACCGGTGGCTTACGCTTCTTTGAACGGACACACAATGTACTCGAAACCGGGTCTTGTCTTACAAAGCAAAGACGATGTAGGGATTAGGAACGATACTGGAAAGAGTGAAAAAGTGATTGATACGGCGGTTAGGTTTAGGGTTGTTTCGGCGGAGTATATGAGAGGAGGAGAAGTTGTCATGGCCAAAACCCAAAAATCCTAACCTGAGTTAAAACGCAAATGCAGATCTGAAAAGCTATTTCCACAAACGCAAGATGCCCAGAACGCAATTTTAGACCACCAAAAATAGCGTTTCAACCTCAATCGTTCGAAACACTATTTTCAACCGCTATTTTCCGGACTCAGTTTTTGGATGTGATCGCTAAGGTGAGGGTGAGATCTGTGGATTTTTAACACTCCTAGTCAATTTGTAGTCGTTAATGCTAAGTCTAGGAGATTAAATGATGATTGATGATTGTTTGAGCATGATTGATTGATGATGGTTGATTGATGATGATATGTTGAAATGATGTTAGTAGATTATCTTGGTTATGATTGGATAGTGATTGTGAATCGTGTGTGATGTCGGACTGAGGGCGAGGACATGGCGATCCCGCTAAACCCCGTAAACCAGCTGACGAGCCAAAGGTAGTGTACGACTTTTCGAGGTGACGGCCAGCCCAAGTGTTATGGACTTCGTGTCGAAGTATATGATATGTGCTAATGTGTGTTAATATGTGATGTGATGATATTTTTACTATGTGTTAATGTGATTTGTTGGTTGAATATGATGTTTGTTGCATGTTCTAGAGTTAGTATTTTTGTGTGCAGATTGGTTAGTAATGTTGGAAGTCATGTGGGGAGACATGACATTTTCTCACTGAGTAACCCAGTTGTCACCCCATTTTTCCTCTTTTCAGGTGATAAGGTTTGAAAGGTTGCGGTTCAAAGCGAAGATTGTTCGGGTGCTGGATTTTGGGAATGGATTATTTTAGTGTTTATTCGGTTTTCGCTTAAGACGATTTTGATTCTTTTTCGAATGATTTAATACTTATTTTGGTATTTCAGTTTAAACGGTTTTATTGGTCGAATTGAGACGCTGAATTTAAGAAATAAATGTTGAATTTTGGAAAAGTATTATTTGGTTAAGTCGAGGAATTAGTATTTAATGGGTTACTTGCCGTCTCCGTCAAGTTAGAGAGACGGGTGTTACAAAAGTTGTGGAGGAGCCGGTTTGGTTGAATTATATGAGACATTGGGGACCAAAGATTGACTATGGTTATGAAGATGAGATTAAAGGTGTGGAGAAGATTCTGGTTGGGGAGAGTCTTAAGAATGTGTTTAGGAGTGCGATTAAAGGATTACCTAATGAGGTTTTTGGAGAGGAAGGACCTACTGGTCCGAAGCTGAAGCAAAATTGGTTAGGTGATGAAGATTGAAACTCTTCTGTTTTTTTTTCTTTTTCTTTTCAAGTTTGGTTTTGTAAATCTATTATCTCTGTCTTGTCTACTTGGGATGAAAACAAATGCCTTGTTTTTCGGTTTATTCGAGTTACTTGCCTCGTGTCTTTACTTACTTGTAAGTTACTTGCAGATTATATATCCCGTTTGGTTACCGTTTGAAGTTTAATTAAAACTACAACATAAAACCAAAAATAAATTAAAACTATAACCTAATTTTATTTTATTTTTGTTAAATTAATACAACAATTAAATATAAGAACAAGTAACGGGGAAAACCGGAACATATACCAAGTATTAATGCCCGTTTTTGACTCAAGTCACTAGCTCGAACAGTTTTCTTGCCCAAATGACACGTTTCATCAGAAGATGATATTTGATGTTGTTTAGAATTGAAAAATAGAACAAATGTTTAACATTTTTAAATAGACTCGATAAAAATAATATGAACCTAGTAATGTATAGATTCTCGTGTCTTTTGGAACCTATACATTAATAGGTTAATATTATAAAGCCAAAACAAGACCAAGGTTGGAAATTTAGAGTTAGGCAGATCTATTCGGTTGAGTTCGGAGTATCTGTCGTTGATCGTGGATCTAATTTTGAAGAAGGGAATAGACCATCCTTGCACAAATTGGTCGACATTTGAAATTGTATTCCTAAAGAGCCCAAGACAGAATAAAACCAGTCGAATATGATCCGTAAGATGAAAGTTGGTTTGGTGTGGTATTGAGAAGCAGAAAAGGAAAAGAAAAAAAGCTTGAGAATTTGAGAAGAGAAAGGAAGAAAGTGACACAAGAGGCGTGGGTCTGAAGAAGAACACTTGGCATCCCCCCCTCCCCTGAGCTCTATACTTGCCTCTTGAAAAGTGGGACTTTAACAAGAGATTGTGCGTGCGACGCTCAATTTAACAGTCTCACACTGAACCAACCTTCATGTTACGGATTACATTCGATAGGTTTCACCCTGCCTTGAGCTCTTCAGAAATACGGCTCCAATACCTGATCAGATTGTGGAGGAATGCAGCTTACTCCTTTATTCAAAGTCAGATCCATGAACAACGACATATACCCCGAACTCAACTGGATAGGCCTGTCTAGCTCCAAAGGATCTTTCCAACTTTGGTCCTGCATACCATTTTCATTGAAACGCAAACCCTATTAATCTAAATGATCATGCGAAAACAACGCAACGACTCACGGAAAAAAGGTTTTTGACAACAGTTTTGATATAGCCTTATATATCACGTTGCAGTAAGAAATTGGCATGTAATACAATTTTTTAATTTTTTTTCTTTCTTATTTTCTCCAAAATAAAAAGCAGAAAACAGATGAATTCTCTAGAAAAACGCCATTAATTTGAAAGATTGCTCAGTTGGGGTAATGTACAGTAGTTTGAGAACATAAGGTGGTCGGTGAAGCATGTGGGAGCTATTGTGTAGACCCTATGGGGCACTATATATTTTAAGTTTGTGGTGGCAAATTGTAGAAGACGTAGTATTTAAGCAAGTCTAGTTTCATCAATACAAACTTAAATATAAGTGTTTTCTCTACATATATAGTGTGATCAAACAAGTAATTAATCAAAAGATGGACGCCAAAAGTGTGATCATAAGTGTGCTCATTATGAGTCTGGTCATGGCGCAAATCCAAGTAGAAGCATCAAAGGTTTGCTGCTCATCCAAGTCTGCTAGAAATACCTATAATCTCTGCCGTTTTAAGGGTAGTACGAATTTTTGTGCAAAATTGGTTGGATGCAAAATCGTTGATAAGACATGTCCTGGGGGATATAATCAAGATATTCTCGAAAACTCATGAATTTTTTTTTTCGCGCTTCTAAATGACAAGATGAATTAAGATTTCATTTTTGATGCAAGTTGCATGGATTTTGATTTTTGACTCTAGGTGCTATCAATGAATATTGCAAGTTTGGCTGTGCATCCTCTGTGTGAGATGCCATGACCACTCTCCAGAACTTTGGTAAAACAAACTCTCCAAGCTCATTATTATTAATTTTGTTAGAATAATAGACGAGAATAATCAAATCTAGTTTTGTTTCGGTGACTAGACACAATTGAAATTGTGAATGAAGCGATTGAACAATGTACCAAGGCATGTTCTAATTTTTGCACCAATGGTTTAAAAACCGAAGTTGAAACTGCATAAACAAGCATATCCACGACGATACCACAACATCCAAATTTCAATAAATTTCATGTATGTGATAAAATGCGACTTTGCTAGTATTTTAATAAGTTGGTTCTGTATGTGTATATGTTGTAGAAGGTTGTCGATCCTTGATTTTACATGCCTCCTACTTTCTATCATCTACATATAATAGAATGTGTCATGCTTCTCAATTATTATCTAAAGAAAAAAGTTTTCTAAAAGAGGGGAAGAGAGAGGTTTTTTCTCTCCTTTTTCTCTAAAACAACAAGTTCGTTCTAGCCGCCGATTTTTTATCTCTGTTTTTGTCCCTCCGGCATCCGGCGTTCACCGGCCGGTATTGTGAGAAGGCTTCCTCCTCAGCCTTTTTGATGCTTACGGCTATTCATCTGTGGTGAGGTTCTCCGTCTTTTAAGCTTTAGTGCCATACCTTGTCTGTTCGGCGGCGTTTCTTAGGGCTTCGAAGTTCTCTAGTGGGGGCGGCGTGGTGGCTTCAAGGTGAAGCTCTCTCTCGCTGGATCTATGAGGACGAGATTCGGCTCGATTGGCTTTCCTCTAGGAACTCTAGCGGTGGTTCTCTGCTTGTGGTGTTCTTGCGGTGGTTCGGTCCGGTATATGCGAAGAGGCGGTGGCTCTAAAGTCGCCGTTGTGGTGTGGCGGCGAATGGTCTCTTGGTCGGAGATTCGCCGAATGTCTCTCCCCTGAAGCAGATCTGCTTGGGAACGGCAGATCTAGCCTTCGGGTAAAATTTTTCCGGTGAACTCTCCTTCTAGGGGTTCTTTCCCCCTCGTTCGCTGTTTTATCTCCCGTGGAGTAGGTGAAGTTTCTCCTTCGGCTCTGGGTGCTGTGGCCTGTCGAGTCGTCTTTTCGTTTGGGGTTAGGTATGCGGTGGAGATCTCTGTTTCTGCGGCAGTCTTAGTGAAGGTTTTTTGCTCCACGCTGATTTTTATCGTCGGCTAATTGCTCTAGGTGGAGGTCATGTTCCACATCTTCCGTCGGCGGTATTCTGTGCCATCGGAGTTAAGGGCAACGACAGTGTCACCTTTCCCGGCGGCGGTCCTGTGCCGATGAAATTAGGGTTTCACTGTTACCGGTTCTTCTGGTTGGGCCTGCTTTTGTTTCGGTTTGGCCCATTAGCACATTGTAATTTGGGAGTCTAACCAGGTCCATCCTCATATTTGTTTGGTTAGGTCCAATATTTTTATTTTTAAAAAACCAAAAAACCCATAAAAAAATTATTTTAATGCAATAAAAAAAAAAAAAACTATTATCTAAAGAATCTTTTGCTTTTAACGTAATTTTCATATAGTAAGCTCATATCATGACAACATATGCAACTTAGCAACTTAAGACTGACAAATCTCAAATTCTGATTAAAGAAAATCCATAATCAATTTCAAAAGCAACTAGATATATCTCACTATATATTTAGCTACAAATTATTACATACTTAACTATATTAACTTTAAACATGCGCAATCCACGGGGCACTCCCTAGTATTTGAGAATCAACAACAAAGCTCTGGAAATATATTCCATGGACCATGGCGGACTCATATATTTTTTTTTACCGGGGTCTTTAATTTAATATAATATAAACAAAACATATATATTTTATAAGTATTTCTGACATCTTTATCAGCTTTTATTAATTACTCCATCCGAGAAAATATGTGTGAAAAAGTCTAATTAAACTAAACCAATTAAAATAAATTATGCAATAAGTTATGGGCTATGGTCCAATAAAAAAAATGTTGAAAATTGAATTGATGGGATCAAAAATAAGCATCCAACGTTGGTTAGTGAGGTTTTGACCCAAATCAGCCAATAATACATATCAATTAGTGAAAGCAATATGAATTATCTAAATTAATCGGTGTTACTTGAACCCTCTTCATCACACGTAGGTTCACCACTGTGTATACACTGATACACATGTATAAATGAACGTATTATGACCATAGATATATCAT
Organism: Pseudoturritis turrita; assembly: GCA_900406555.1. Lineage (NCBI taxonomy): Eukaryota > Viridiplantae > Streptophyta > Magnoliopsida > Brassicales > Brassicaceae > Pseudoturritis > Pseudoturritis turrita. The sequence goes on from OVBL01000512.1 coordinate 7,308,263, forward strand.
ATATGCACATGAAAGGAAACGAATTGAGAGCGTGAAGCTACGTCTTGGTAAAACGAGATAAACTTGCTTGCTCTGGATATTTTTTTTTTTACATCATTCGAATATACTAAATTTTAATCTATTAGTAATGATAATATTAATAATACCAACAAATATAATATTCTGCATCACTTGAAAATAGAACAAATGGTTCCATAAATGACTTCACGACAGTTTTATTCGCACCACAAAAATTCACAAAAAACGGTTTTTCTTGCATCACATTCACCATGGGCAGCTTTATCTTTGACACACAAAATCATGAATAGCTCTATCTGCACTACGTTGCACCACGCGACAAACGGATCCTAATAAATTTGCCTCTAATAATCTATAATAATTTGTATTTTTGGAATCAAACCCAAACCTCCTGGTGTAAAGCAATAACTAAACCCTTTCGTCATCCACTTGACCAAACGCTTCCGCAATTTGCTCTGAATTTAAGTATCAAAATTGTCCTTACCTATTTAATTTGATTTCTACATGGATCTTAGAATAATCTAATTAAATACATATCACCGATAAGAGTAGGAGCTCGTGTTTATTGAAGTTTTTTAGAAAGTCCAAGTTAGAACCAAGCCCACTAGCAGATTTTATACTTGTTGAAGTATCTGTAAAAGTTATGGTCTTCCCCAAATTAGACGTGTTTTTTTCTAATTGTCATGATATCGAACACTTAAAATGACATAAACTCGCTCGAAATTATTTCTTGCCGAAATAATACGTTTAATCACAAGTTGTGATTATGTTTAAGTCATGAGTCAATTTTCATTGATTTTTCTTGGTGTAATTGTAACCACTGAAAAATTTATCTAATTGCTTAATTTATAGAATATATGAGCAATCTACTCCTATAAATTCCAAGAGTAGTTGATAGAATAATTAAAAAAAAATTCCAAAGAGTAGTATCTAAAGGTTTTGCTAAGGTTTATAATTAACCATGATGGGAATGCCTGGTTTCACGGTAGCTCTAATGATGATAGCGGTGATAATCTCTCCTTGTGTCTATGGAAAAGAGTTCTCCAAGCACCGGGATATCAAAGTACATAGACTTTTGAAGCGGCTCAACAAGCCCGCTCTTAAATCCATTAAGGTATCTTACACAAATTCCATATGCGTAAACTCCATGCTTTGAATGTTTGCGGACAAAGAATTAATTTTTCGCTTTAATCTTTCTTACAGAGTGAAGATGGAGATATGATAGATTGTGTTCCAATAATTAGTCAACCAGCTTTTGATCATCCTCTGCTTAAAAACCACACCATCCAGGTTTGCTTTCATTACGGTTTCTCTTTTTTGTTCATACGTACATGCATGATGCATGATCATATTGCACCGATGTAACGGGAAGTTTCGCATGTAGATGAGACCGAGTTTTATCCCGGAAGGTGATTCTACATACACCAAGAAAAAAGCAAAGGCTATAGCTCAGTTGTGGCACAAGAATGGAGAGTGTCCGGACAACACTGTTCCGATAAGAAGAATAAAGAAAGAAGATATCTTACGAGCAAAATCCATTGAGAGTTTTGGGAAAAAGACTCATCTAAGCATCCCTGAAGACACATCCTCTGATCCACAAGTTCGCCATGAGGTACATCTTCTATATATGCATTGTCCTTGCTTAATTACTCTCTTGTGATTTAATTACACTTAGGGTGGGCGTGGATCCTGATTTTTTTTCAAATCCGTAAACTGCTCCACTCCGTCCCGCTCGACATATTTTCGATTCGTAGCAACAAAGCTAGCCATATATATGTTGAAATATTCTCGATCTGGTTCGTTGTATAATTACATTTTAAGAAAAAAATTCAAAGGAGATAAATAAATGAAAAACCTAAAAAACTCATTAAAACAAAGTTTAGTATCCGTATAAAATTCAATTAAAAACATTTGTTTAGTAACTTCTAAAAATTGAATGGTTTTATAGTCAACTGGGTAAATGAAAGTTCAGATTTAAATAAGTGTAATAAATATACAGTTTCTAGATGCACGTTTATCTTTATCTAACCCTAGCATAACATATATCTGCTTTTTCAAATACTTCCTCCGTTCTCTTTTATCAGATTTTTTAGCTAAAAATAAGGAAATTAAGAAACCATAAAAAACACTATTTCTTACTTAATTAAAAAAATTTCCACCAATAAACAAAAGCATAATACGAATGGTCATGAACTATTAAATTAACATAAATTTTGCATAGAAAATTGAAAAAATAAACAAACAAAAACTCCTAAAACATCTAATAAAAGGAAACATAAGGAGTATTAGTATTTGTGATTTACTCCATCCATGATATTAGTTTTTTTTTTCTTTTACTTCGTAAATTTACAATTATAGAGAATTCTCATAAGGGATAAGGATCGAAGCAAATATTTCAGATATTTTGTTCAAGTCCTAATTACACTTATCCATTTTTAAGTATGCTTACATGGGTGTGAGGGATGGAAAGTTTTACGGGACGCAAGCCTCGATAAATTTGTGGAAACCAGAAGTTCAACTTCCCAACGAATTTAGCCTGGCTCAGACTTGGATCGTGTCTGGAGATGGTGATAGTCTTAACACCATTGAAGCTGGTTGGCAGGTTTTGTAAATCTTTGGTACTCCATATATCCTTATAACTTAACTACGTCTTGTTCTTATATGCAAACCATTTTAACATATATACCTGTTGTTTGCCTAATAATTTATAGGTTTATCCAGAACAACATGGTGGTGATACTAATCCTAGGTTATTTGTTTACTGGACGGTAAGTTCCCGATCGATCATTTTGAGAGAGAAAAAAATTAAACGGTTCACTAGATTTTCGATCCTGAATAGAATTAGACAAGATTGTTTTATTTGATTTCACTATCCGGAAAATATTTAGAAGCTAATCATCATCATGGAATTATTTTCGAATATAGAGTGATGGATACCACAATACAGGATGCTACAATCTTGGCTGCAGTGGTTTTGTTCAGACGAACCAACAATACTCCGTAGGTGCAGCCTTCAGCACCGTGTCACAATACGATGGAGACCAACTAGATCTCTCCTTACTCATATGGAAGGTTAATTCCTAACTTCTTTTTCACCTTAACAATAGTAGCCAGATACTTATATATTTTTTTGTGAAATTGAATTTTCTGTATTTTGAACAAAAAATTCTGGCAAAAAAAAAAATAATAATAATAATATATATATATATATATATTTTTTTTTTTTAAAGAATCGTACACAAATAAAACTGGACAACTTGGTAATCCAAAAAATACGAAGCAGAAGAATAACAAAAATTGTGTGGCGACAAATGATAAATATACATGGGTGCATTTTATGTGGTCTTTAGTACTTATAATAGCATTGTATGAATTGAATGGGTCAGCTAGTGGAGTGGATCCGTGCCGGCCCCGAATTGTAGGATACCGTAAGATAGAAAAGAAAAAAAATCCGTTTTGCACATTTTTATTGAAAAGAGGCTCTTTTGTAGAGAGAACCGATCCATATTTTTAGAAGATTGCAATCTTATACTTGGTCCGTTTGGACTCATGGCCGGTCCTATGTCCTTGAGTAACAATATGTGATATATTATAGGCAATTTCTTTAAATTGAATTTTCTGTATTTTGAAGCACATCTTGCTTCCTAAGTTATTCAAAATGGATATTTTGCAATCATCAGGACCAAAAAACAGGAAACTGGTGGCTAAGGATCAATGACAATGACGATATCGGGTACTGGGATGGCTCGTTCTTCAATTCTCTAGGAGATGGAGCTACTAAAGTTGAATGGGGAGGCGAAATCGTAAACAAAATGACCGGTGGGAGACACACAACCACGGATATGGGAAGCGGGCATTTCGCAGACGAAGGGTATAAGAAAGCGAGCTATATCAAGAATCTTATGATAGTCGATGGGACAAATATTCTGAGAGAACCAGAGGGACTTTACTCCTCTGCTGATGATGGTAATTGTTACAGTGTTAAGACAGGAGATGGCGGAACTCCCTTTGGGGTTCATTTCTTCTATGGTGGTCCTGGTCAGAACGAGAAATGCCCTTAATCATATGATTTTACATACATGTCTGTATTTTGAACAAGATCACATGTGATAGTCATGATTTAAGAAAATATCCACGTCATCATAGTTAATGTTGTCCTTGATATTATGTGTGTAAACGCTTTTATAATTTTATAATTTTCAGAAAATTAGAAAGTTCAGAAAATTAGTTAATGTTGTCCTTGATAGTCATGATTTAAGAAAATATCCACGTCATCACCTAACCAATTCAATATTCTAATTTTCTGTAATTTGAATTAGAATATTATGTTTGCTTCATAAAATCTGAAAAAATCAGTTTTTATGAATCTGAAATCTGAAAAGCATATCCACGAAGATACACAAAATCACATATCTGTAATTTGATGTGTGTGTAAAAGCTTTTGAATTGGTTAGGTGATGAAGATTAAATCTCTTCTGTTTTTTTCTTTTCTTTTCATGTTTGGTTTGGTCGTTGGTTTGGGCATTTGAACTGATTTATCAAGCTTCTCTTTTAGCTCCTGATGTGGTTTAGGGGTGTTTGTCTCTCGCTAGGTCCCTTTTGTATGGGTTCGCCTTTGTGATGGTATATTGTTGTGGAGGATTCTACTGCCCTTTCCCGCTGCTTAGATTTTGGGAGTTGGTATCATGACGAAGCATTGGTGTCGATCTTCAGCTCTGTTCTTGCGAGAGGGTGGTTAGTATTTAGTTTGTAGATGACTTTGGCTAACTTATGAGTGTCCGCGTGTTAGAAGTGCTGATCTTCAATGGCGTTTTCCTTTCGGAGGTCAAGGTTTTGCCTTGAGCCTAGTGTTTGTCGAAGTCCGGGATTCTTCGGTTTAGTGGCTAAGGTGTGGTGTTTGTGCTATGGTCTTCTCCGTTCTACCTTCCGTTCTACCTTCCATTCCGTCCTCTCTGTTTGCTACTAGGGTTTGGTTTTGTGTAGTCCTTGATGATTGCCTTTCAAGCTTTTGTTCTTTGGCGCTTTGAGACATCAAAAGTTTCTCTAGGAAGAAGGTTTGTTTTGAAGCGGTTTTGTGGTCCAATGGTTGGTTTAGGTTCTTGGTTCCCTTATCTATCGACATTCTGTATCTTTTTTCTAAGTCTTTATTGTCTCTTGTTGGGTCATAATGCTTACGGGATTTCCGTATTCGTTCTTGTATTTCCGTTCTATGTTTCAATATAAATTAGATAAAAAAAAAAAACAAGCAGGAAAAGTCAGTTTTGATATTTATAATCAAATACTGTCTTTAATTATAAATGACAAATTTGACTGTTTCTGCTTGTTGAGTTAGACAATTTTTTTGTTTAAAATCTTAAAATAGAATAATGATTGATCATTTTTAATTTTAAAATAGAATAATAATTGATCATTGTTTAAAAATTTTAAATAGAATAATGATTGATCATTTTTAATTAGACACGATAAAAACAAAATTTAAAAAAAAATCCTAAAAATTCTACGGCATACTGATATTTGTTTCTTAAGTTGTGTATTTTCTTATAGAACATTAGAAAACGAAGATAATTTTTTTTTTAATAGTTAAAAAGTTATTGAATTTTAATCTCTTTATGCAAGGAGACTTTAAGTATCCAAAAAATAAATAAAATAAAGTTCTTCACTAATCACCCAGTAGCCAAAATTGAATAGGTCAGACTTAAAATTAAATAAAATAAAGTTCTTTTAAAAAAAATACGGAACGCTTATAATATGAGCAATAACGCGTTTCATGGGTCAATTTAATTGATTTTCATGGTACTAACATATTATTGTAACCAGTGACAAATCTATCCCAAGACGATGATATATATGGTCTTTTTCTTAATTTTTGGAATATATGAGCAATCTACTCCTATATATAAAAAGTTGATTTCCAAAGTGTAGTTGATTAAGAAAAACAAAAAGTTCCAAAGTTCCAAAGAGTATACTATCTAAATGCTTTGCTAAGGATTATAATCAACCATAATGGAAATGGCCAGTTTCGCGGTAGCTCTAATGGTGACAACGGTGATAATCTCTCACTGCGTCTATGGAAATGAGTTCTATGATCGCCGAGAACTCAAAGTACAAAGACTTTTGAAGCAACTCAACAAACCTGCTCTTAAATCTATTAAGGTATCTTATACAAAATCCATATGCATAAACTCCATGCTTTGAATATTCGCGGACAAAACTTTTTGAGATTAATTTTTTCGCTTTAATCTTTTTTACAGAGTGAAGATGGAGATATAATAGATTGTGTTCCATTAACTAGTCAACCAGCTTTTGATCATCCTCTGCTTAGAAACCATACAATCCAGGTTCGCTTTCATTTGCAGCCTCTCATTTGTTTATTCATATGGTCGTGTTGAATCGCTACAACGGGAATTTTTTTGCGCTAGATGAGACCAAGTTTTATACCGGAAGATGATTCTACGTACACCAAGAAAAAGACTAAAGCTATAACTCAAGTGTGGCACAAGAGTGGAGAGTGCCCGGAAAACACTATTCCGATAAGAAGAATAAAGAAAGAAGATATCTTACGAGCAAAATCCATTGAGAGTTACGGTAAAAAGACTCCCCCAAGCATCCCTGAAGTTACATCCACAGATCCAAAATTTCACCATGAGGTGCACCTTTTATGCATTGATCTTATTTAATTATTCTCTTGTGGCTTAGTTACACTTCAAAGTAGGCGCGGAACAGATATATTGGATTTTTTGTGATGTCTGTGATTTGCAACGTCGAGATCAATATATTTCTAATCTGTATCCATTTCGGAGCTAGTAGGATTTCCAGTGTGTACGAATGTCCGTAAAATTTTGGATATTCGCCCCGGTATCCAATACACTCCTCTAAAATATTAAATTCTTTAAAAAATTAAAAAGAAATCCAAATTTCATCAAAATAAATTTGAATTTGAATATTCATATAAATATCATTTTTAAACTTTTGTTTCTTAAATTTAAAGTTTTAATGTTTTACTAATTTCTTTGATATATAAATTTTCTTTTTAAATAAATATATAATTTGTATATGCTTATTTATCTAAATATACATATGTATATTTCATTATACATCCAGCGGCTATTCACGTTTTTAACTTTTTAATATTTGTGATTTCGTTATCTACAAATTTCTGACGGATGGAAGCAAATAATTTGGATATTTTGCACAATATTAATTACACTTTTCCCTTTTTCGAGCCGGTTTAGTACGCGTACATGGGTGTGAGGGGTGGAAAGTTTTTCGGGACAAAAGCCTCGATAAATATCTGGAAACCAGAAGTAGCTCCCAACGAATTCAGCTTGGCTCAGACTTGGCTCGTGTCTGGAGTTGGCCTTAGTCGTAACACCATTGAAGCTGGTTGGCAGGTCTTGTAGCTCTGGTCTTTCAATATGTTCATATGTAAAACATCTTAATTAACACAACCTTTGTTTGCCTTAATTTATAGGTTTATCCACAAATATACGGTGATAATAATCCGAGATTATTTGTTTACTGGACAGTAAGTTCCCATTTTCCACCCTAAACCTACTAAAAATGTAATCATTTGAAATATTTTTGAGGGTTCACAATCCAAAATCACATATGTTACCACTATAACCAGATCAAGAGTATGAATTTAAATTCAAATTATGTTTTATTTTTCAAACTAAGATTTTTCTTCTTTATTTATGGATATATATGTGTATATTAGAGCGATGGATACCAAAAGACAGGATGCTAAAATCTCTGTAAAGGTGGTTTTATTCAGACGAACAAACAATATACCGTAGGAGGATCATACAATACCGTGTCACAATACGACGGAGCTCAATTACATCTCAACTTAGTTATATGGAAGGTAATTAGCAGATCCAAAAACTAAATTTTTTATAAAATAATATAAAACCACATATAAAATCGTAAAACTGATCTTATCGTATATAGTTACAATCTACACTTTATGAACCGCAATATGCACTTTTTTGTTTCCTAAGTTACCTCTTCATCTTATTTGAAATGAATATTTTGCAATCATCAGGACCAAAAAACAGGAAACTGGTGGCTAAAGATCAATGACAACGACGTAATGGGGTACTGGCCTGGATCATTGTTCAATTCTCTAGGAGATGGAGCAACGGATGTTCAATGGGGAGGGGAAATCTACGCGCATACCGGTGAGGTACACACAACCACGGATATGGGAAGCGGGCGTTTCGCAGACGAAGGGTATAAGAAAGCGAGCTATATCAAGAATCTTATGATAGTCGATGGGACAAATATTCTGAGAGAACCAGAGGGACTTTACTCCTCTGCTGATGATGGTAATTGTTACAGTGTTAAGACAGGAATTGGTGGAACAAATTTTGGGAATCATTTCTACTATGGTGGTCCTGGTCAAAACATTAACTGCCCTTGAATAAGAACATATATGTGATAGTCGTGATTTAAAAAAATTCCACGTCAACATAGTTAATTAATTTTCTTTGATTATTATGTGTGTCCTTGAAATTATGTGTGTAAAAGGACTGTTCTAAAATACGGTATAGACATCCGCGTATACAGCGTTCATAGTGACTTATCGTACCGTATTTCTGCTATATGTATTTTCAAAATAAAAGAAAATTATGTCCGTGTTTACAACAATTAAATTACCAAACATTTAGTTTTGGCACACATAGATTTTTCAAAAAAAAATCATATTGATGTTTTTTGTTTTTGTCTTCCAAAAAATAATTAAATGTAGATTTTTGTCTAAATTATATACATAATAGGAGTGTAAATATTTTTCATCTCATTTAATAGTTGATATAATTATATATATTTTGAAATAATTTTTCAACTATGTTATTTTACTATTCTAGTTAAAACTACGTACTATGTCAATGTTAATTATTTAGTTTGTTTTAATAAGATTCGTGATAATAATTTTCTATATATATTTATAAAAAAATATCCACCGTATATAGTAAACATCCGCATATACGTCTATACATTGTACAGTGATTCACCATCCGATTAGCGTATAGCGTATTTTAGAACACGAAAGCTTTCAGATTTCACATGTGTGTAATTTGAATAAGACTCTGTATATTTGATAAAATCTTCAGTAATTTGTAGTTAATTGGAGAGGAAGAACCTACCGGTCCCAAGCTAAAGCGGAATTGGTTAGGTGATGAAGACTGAATCTCTTCTATCTATTTATCTATTTTATTTGTTCATGATTGGTTTTGTGAATCTATTATCTCTGTTTTGTCAATGTTTTTTTGGGTTATTAGCAGAAATTTCATAAACTTTTTTTCTTTCTTTGTGATTTGTTCATGTTAATTTCATGCAGATTTGTTTTAATAAGATAATAGTAAAATAGTTCGGTGAGTGTGTCGGTTACCCTTGTCTTTTAGCAAATTAATCACTTGTAGGACGACAAAAAAACAAAAATCACTTGTTTTTATTTTTGGGGTCAAAAGGTAGATATCCTATCCTATATATATTAATTAAAGAGACACTAAAAAAAATTTTAGGTATTGTTCAAATAGTATTTAAAGAGACACATCATTTAAATTAATCAATCAAAACATTTCAATTAATACTATATGCGATGGTGGAATTTCTACATATTCTCATATAATATAGCTCACCAATATATGTCTTATAAATTTATGTTCAACTAAACGTAATATTTTAAATTAAAATGTTAATATAATATTTTAAAGATTAATCATTTTTAATTAATGTTATTTTAATTCACTTTATAAAAATTATATCAATGTGCATTTATATATCATCGAAATAGAATTGTATCTCCATTGTAGTTAATAATATGATATATTCAACCGTTTTTAATGATTTTTTTTTTAATATTCTAATCATGCACTTATTATATATTAATTGAATAGACATAAGTACAAAAAATCTTATGTGTCTATTAAAAAGGAATTTAAGGAACATATTAATTAAATTAACCAATCAAAATATTTCAATTAATTTTATATGTCATGGTGAAAATCTCTATATATTTTCATTTATTTTTAACATGAACTCACAAATACATCACAAATACATGTCTTTGTTTCTTTATTTTACTTTTGTGGATAAAAATGAGTAGAAAGAGTCAATTTTTATAGTTATAATCAAACATACTTGTATTTGATTATAAATATCAAATTTGACTATTTATGTTCGTTAAGTTAGACAATCTTTTAGGTTAAACTTTACAATAAAATAATGATTAATCATTTTTAGTTAGAATAAAAACAAAATTAAAGAATTTTTTTTTCTAAATTTCATTTTTCTTGGTGATGTTTTGTAATATTTGTTCATGTTAAAAATTTGTCGGAGATCCATCAGAAATTCTTGACAAATTTTCTACTGTTTAAAAAAAATATATCTTTGAATTTATGTCGAAAATCTTGTTTTTGATTTTTCTAAACAAAAATGTCTTTTTAATACCGTCTTTGTTTTTTTAATTTTTTTTGTGGATAAAAAAGAGTAGAAAGAGTCAGTTTTTATATTTATCATCAAACACTTGTCTTTGATTATTAATATCAAATTTGACTGTTTATGTTCGTTAAGTTAGACAATTTTAAGTCTAAACTTTACAATAGAATAATGATTGATCATTTAGTTAGAATAAAAACAAATTAAAGACTTTTTCTAAATTTCATTTTTTTGTGTGATATTTTGTAATATTTGTTCACGCTAATTTCATGCAGATTCTTTTTATGTAATTTGCTAATATATAGCCTATATATAATCTATCGAACATTTTCGATGGGTTAAATTTGTCGGAAATCCATTGGAAGTTTTTGACGAAATTCCTACCATTCTTTTAAAAGATATATCTTAACATTTTTGTAGGAAATCGTGTTATATCTCAACTGCCATACCTCTACTATAAAATGTTATATCTCTACTGTCATAATGCACACAGAATTTTTTTGTTCTTTTGAGTTAATTCATTCACTACAAAAAAATATGATCATTTTCCGACGGATTTGGGCACATGTCTATAAAAAAAATTTACGACAATTTTCTGATGAAATTTCATTGATTTTTGAATCTATCGAACATTTTCGATGTGTTGAATTTGTCGGAGATCCATCAAAAATTCTTGACGAATTTTCTACCGTTTAAAAATAAGATATATTTTAACATTTCTGTAGGAAATCTTGTCTTTGTTTTTTTTAAACAGAATTTATTTTTGATACTGTCTTTGTTTTTTATTTTGTTTTTTGTCGATAAAAATGAGTAGAAAGAGTCAATTTTATATTTATAATCAAACACTTGTCTTTGATTATAAATATCAAATCTGACTGTTTATGTTCCTTAAGTTAGAAATTTTTTAGTTTAAACTTTACAATACAATAATGATTGATCATTTTTAGTTAGAATAAGAAAAAATTAAAGAAATATTTTCTAAATTTCATTTTTCTTTGTGATGTTTTGTAATCTTTTTCACGTTAATTTCATGCAGATTGTTTTTATAATTTGCTAATATATATAGCCTATATAATATATTATTAATTTGCTAGTATATAGTATCTTACAAAAGTTTGGTGACGATAAATTAATCACATGTATGACGACAAAAAAAAAACTAGATAAATTAATTTCAGAACCATATATATCAATTTGAGAGTTTTGTTTTGTTATATCTCTACTGTCATAATACACACGTAATTGTTTTGTTCTTTTGAGTTAATACATTATTCACTACAAGAAAATATAATAATTTTTCGAAGAATTTTGATATTTCACTTGGTGCAGCACTCAACACTATCTCGACCTACAATGGTGACCAATATGATTTCCATCTAACTATCGAGAAGGTATAATTTATGAACAAGCACAACTAACATTTCCACAAAGAGTGTAATCTCTTAATCAAGTTAAAATACGTTTTAGGAACAAATTACTGGACTTTGGTGGCTCAAGTTTGAGACATATCTAGTCGGGTACTGGCCAAGCTTTATAGTCCCGAAGCTAGCAAACTCAGCACGAAAGATCTCATGGGGAGGTGAAATTGTATATTATGCTAGAGGCTGAGGGACACATACGCTTACGCAAATGGGGAGTGGCCATTTCGCAGAGAAAAGGGTTTAAGAAAGCGGCTTATTTCAATAGCTTAGAGTACATTGGTACATATAATTATCCGATCAAACCCTTCCCACAAAATCTTAAAGGTGCCGTGACTCGGCCTGAATGCTATAATGTTAGGGAAGTCGGTTCATATTTGGCTTTATATGTATTGGACCGTGTATATTAGTTTGGGCGTTAAGTCTCTTTAGGGTTCTATGATCTTGTATATATATGTTTGTATCGCCATTTATATGAAATACACAAATATATTCTCTTTCTTTACATGGTATCAGAGCGACAAAATTCTGAGACCTAAATACGTTTTCTTAAGTTTCGTTTGTTCTTTGATTTCGAAGTTCGAAATCGTTCTTCTTTCGTAAGTATTATGTTTTCTTATGTGAGAAGCAGAGATGGTTGATGATGAAGAATCCACCGTGAAGAGTACGATGTCTGATAACCGAAGTAACGAGGCTTCAACACCTTACACATTGTTTGCCTATGATAATACAGGTTCTTTAACCATGTCGGTGATGTTAACAGGAGAAAACTACAATGAATGGTGTTCCGATATGACCAATTCTTTTCGTGCAAAACGAAAGCTAGTTTTTGTTGAAGGGACAATACCAAAGCCTACGGCTAGTGATCCTAATCATGAGCTTTGGCTTTCGGTAAAATCCATGATTGTAGGCTGGATCCGTTCATCTATTGAACCTAGGGTTAGGTCCACTGTTACTTTCATCTCCGACGCATACAAATTATGGTAGAGTTAAAAATAACGATTCTCGGTTGGTAACAAGGTGCGAGTGCATCATCTTAAAGAGCAGATCGCGTCATATAGACAAGATTATCAAGCTGTGGTTGATTACTTTGGTCGATTGTCTAAGATGTGGGAGGAGATGGACGTATACAAACCTCTACCTCCTTGTACATGTCCTGCTTTCACAGATATCTAACAGGATTGTGAAGAAAGGAAAATTCATCAATTTATTATGGGTTTGGATGAAGCACGTTTTGGAGGGATGTGTACGGGTATCATTGCTTCTGATACTCAGCTTGATCTAGGAGAAATCTATGCTAAAGTGATTCGAGAAGAACATCGTCTCAATTCAGCCAAAGAAAGAGAGTTACAGCAAAACGCAGTAGGTTTTGTTGCACGTCGTGATTCGGGTTTTGATCAACAATCGTTGAGCTCTGATGTTGGAGGTTCTGGACAACGACATCGTCCTAACTAGTGTTCACATTATGGTCGTGTTGGGCACGAGAAAGCAAACTGCTGGCAATTGGTAGGCTTTTCCGATTGGTGGGAAGAACGAGCACATAGCAAAGGAGAAAACAAAGTCGAAACTCCAAGCAAAGGAGAAACAGAGGTGCGACAAGAGGAGGCAGAGGTCGTGGTGGTTTTGGTGCAAGTAATAGAACCATTGGAGCTAGAGAAAACACAGCTCACACAACCACCTTGAACTCATCCTCGTTCCCTGAATTCACCGAAGAACAATGGCGCGCATTGTCACAGATGGTAACCGAGAGGAAAAAATCATCCTCTGATAAGTTGTCTGGTAAGCGTATTCACAGTGATCTTATTCTATATACGGGAGCTTCTCATCATATGACATGAGCTCTTTTGTTGCTCGTCAATGTTTCGAATATTACACCGAGTCCGGTTGGTTTTGCCGATGGAAACAAGACATTCACAACTCATATGGGTGTTTTCAATTTGTCAGATCGAATAACACTATCCAATGTCTTGTTTGTTCCCAATTTGAATTATTCTTTGATCTCTGTATCAAAGTTGCTAAAACAAACAAATTGCTTTACTCTTCTAACTGATACGTTATGTGTGTTACATACCGTTTTACGAGGACCCTGATTGGAGCAGGTGAAGAGAGAGATGGGGTCTACTACTTCAAGGATGTCATGGCTGCACGGGTTCATCATGTTGTTGACACATTTGTTAGCTCGGCTGATCAATATACTGATGGCACCAAAGACTAGGCCATCCGTCATTTTCTGTTTTATCGGCTTTACCTATGTCTCTGCTTCGATTAAAACTGTTGTCCTTGGTCCTTGTGACCCTTGTTTTCGGGCAAAGCAAACTAGAGAAGTGTTCTTTGGAAGTTTAAATAAATAAAAAGAGTGTTTTGGTCTTATTCATTGCGATGTTTGGGGTCCCTATCGTACTACAACTTTGTGTGGAGCAGTTTATTTTCTTACAATAGTTGACAATTTTTCAAGAGCTGTTTGAACGTATTTACTTCTTGAAAAATCAGAAGTTCGCACCGTTCTTCATAACTTTTGTGCCATGACAGAAAATCAATTTGGTAAACAAGTGATGACAGTTAGAAGTGACAATGGAACGGAGTTTATGTGTTTTTCTCGTTTTTTTCGAGAAAAAGAAATTCTTCTTCAGACATCCTGCATTGCAACTCCACAACAGAATGGTCATGTTGAAAGAAAATATAGACACATTCTTAACGTGTCTAGAGCCTTGTTTTTTCAAGTAAGTATGCCATCAAAGTTTTGGGGAAAAGTCGTTATGACAGCAGCTCATTTAATCAATCTTACTCCAACGGATGTGCTCCACGGACGCTCTCCGTATGAGGTGTTGTACGGTGATAAACCATCTTATGATAATCATCGAGTGTTTGGAAGTTTGTGTTACACACATGTTCGTTGGCGAGATAAGGATAAGGTTGGTCCTCGTAGTCGTTGTTGTATGCTTGTCGGCTATCTTTTTGGTAAAAACTGATGGAAAGTGTTTGATCTTGGTAAAGAATAATATGTTATTTCCAGAGATGTTGTGTTCAAGAGGATACGTTTTCACTGGCATCCTTTTCCCATACTTCCCAAAATCATTCTGCTCCGATTATTGTTCCATCTTTTCATAATGATGATTGGCTTATTCAACCAGTTTCGGGATAACAAGACAGGGGGAGTATAGCAGAGGCAGTTACGACTCAGGAGGAGTCACCCGTTGTTGAATATGAGCCAATATTCACTACACCGCAGATGGATACCGCTCATGTACCAGCCGCTGAAGCAGTGTCTGAGGCAGAACCTGATGCAGTAAGGACAACATCAGATCACACCTCTACACACGACCATAATCCATTATTTTCAATAGAACAACATGTGAATGAGACTGAGATTTTAGGCGGAGGACAAAGACCATGAGTGAAGCCTGCTAAGTTAAATGATTATGTTGTTTATAATGCTAAGTGCAAGGAAGACTCCCATCTCTTCACCCGTCTCTATTTCATCGTCTTCTCCAACGGTTTCAAATAAGTCTTCGTATCCTTTAGATGAGTTTGTTTCTGATATGAGTTTCTCACCTTCGCATCAAGCCTTTCTTGCAGCAGTGACTGCAGGAGTTGAGCCTAATCGATATTCAGAGGCTGTGAAAGATAAGTTATGATGTCTTGCCATGAAAGATGAAATTGTAGCTCATGAAGTAAGTGGAACATGGGATATTCAATCGCTTCACTAGTAAAACAGCTATTGATTCGATGTGAGTTTATAAGTTAAAGTATCATGCGGATGGCTCACTTGAACGTCACAAAGCTCGACTTGTTGCAAAAGGAAATACCCAAGTTGAAGGTGAAGATTTCGATGAGACTTTTGCTCCAGTAGTTAAAATGAGCACAGTGCGGAGCTTACTCGATCTTGTCTCTGCAAAGAAGTGGGAAGTGCATCAGATGGATGTTCATAATGCCTTCCTTCATTGTGATCTTGAGGAAGAAGTGTATATGAAGTTTCCACCAGATTTTACACATTCTAATCCTTCTAAAGTATGTCGTCTTCGTAAATCGTTGTATGGTCTTAAACAGGCTCTGCGCTGCTGGTTTGTAAAACTCTCTAAAGCGTTGCTTGATTTTGGGTTTTTTCAGTCCTACTCTGATTATTCGTTGTTCACATATACCAAAGGAGACACAGAGGTTCGCATTTTGGTGTATGTGGATGACTTGGTCATTGGTAGCAATCGTTTGGATGCATTAACAAAATTCAAAACTTATTTGAATAAGTGCTTTCATATGAAGGATTTAGGAAAAATTGAAATATTTCCTCGGCATTGAAGTAGCTCGGTCAGAGGAAGGTATTTTTCTCTCTCAAATGACATATGTGCTTGATATTGTCACTGATACAAGGCTTCTTGGTTCAAAACATGTGTCCACACCAATTGAGCAGAATCACAAATTAGCTTCTGATGACGGACCATTATTCTCCGATCCTCGTTAGTACATCGTCTGGTTGGTCGATTAGTTTATCTATCCATCACACGACCGGAGCTTTGCTATGCTATTCATCTGTTGTCACAGTTTATGAAGGAGCCTCGACTTGCCCATTAGGAGGCTGCATAACGAGTAGTACAGTTTCTCAAAGGCTGCCCTGGTCAGGGTATATTGTTGCGTTCAGATAGTAATCTCCAACTATCCGTGTATTGTGATGCAGATTGGACATCTTTCCCTCTAACTCGTCGCTCACTCAGCGCTTATGTCGTTCTTCTTGGAGGGTCTCCGGTCTCTTGGAAGACAAAGAAGCAGAATACAGTGTCCCACTCTTCTGCTGAAGCAGAATATAGAGCCATGGCTGCTGCTACACGTGAGATCAAATGGATTGTTCAATTAATGTCGGATCTCAGTATTCATGTCACTAAACTGGTTCCATTCTTCTGTGATAGTCAAGCAGCCATTCACATTGCAGCGAATCCGATTTTCCACGAACGTACAAAATATATTGAAAGAGATTGTCATAGTGTTCGAGATGCTGTTCACGATGGTCTTATATCCACTCAACACGTTCGTACGAAAGAACAAATAGCTGACAAACTTACCAAAGTACTTGGTAAACCGCAGTTTGATGTCTTGTTGTCCAAGTTGGGTGTTTGTGATCTCCACACTCCAACTTGAGGGGGAGTGTTAGGGAAGTCTGTTCATATTGGGCTTTATATGTATTGAACCGTATATATTAGCTTGGGCGTTAAATCTCTTTAAAGTTCTATGATTTTGTATATATATGTTTGTATCGCCGTTTATATGAAATACACAAATATATTCTCTTCCTTTACATATAACCTCAAGGTTCGCTCTAGCCAGAGGTGGGGAATTTACTTTTTCTATGGAGGACCAGGACGTAACCCTCGATGCCCATGAGTTTAAAGTTTTCCTCATAATGTTTTGTTTTTGTACTATGACTAATAAATTTATGAATTTAATCAAATATATCAGTGAATGATTTTTGGAAAAATGTTTGCCACGAACCATGACCCGTTACAATAATATAATGCATATTGTACGTTTATCTATTCAAACAATAATATAGTGGATGGTTACATACACCAACAAACAGAAAATACTTTACAATCCACATCTCACTTAACTCCCTAACCCCAAAGACTTATTCAACTCTGGTTGCCATGGAATGCCCCGTTTTGAAGAATTATATAGTGAAATTCATATGCATGTAAATAGGATTGAAAGAAGAAGAATTATTGTTCTTATACATTTTTTAATAAGAATAAAAATACTAACAAATGGTTTTGCATTTGAAGTAAGAAAGCCATATCAATATTATATTAAAAAAATAAGCAACACGTTTTTTTGGATAAAAACTGTAACGAAGTCGTTGTCACTTGTCATCAAATTTTCAAGTGCTACCTTGCACGATATGTAAATTGCAGAAAAAGAACATAGAATGATATTATAAATTTATTTATATTTAGCATAAAACCTTGCACGACACTTTCCTTTGGATCGATCAGGTTTGACTTCTACGTTTAGGTTTGCGTTTTTCTTATTCACAATGAAGAATATTTACATTTATCCTCTTTGCCAATTATCTTCTCTTGCTTATGTTCTATATTCTTGATGAGTCTTAAGTCATTGACATAAGATACTGCAAATATATATAACCCATGACTTCAAGTTTCCTCTGTTGAATTATCTGTAAATCAATCTTTCCATTTGTGTTTCCGTCAGGGGGGCTCATTAAATTTGTGGGCCTTGTGCCAAAACAAACTTTCTTAAAAATATGGGGTGGGTCTTTTTGCAAATTTTAAAGAAATTTGGGTCCTTAAATACAAAGAAGAAAAAGAAATAAAGTTCTTCACTAATCACTCAGTAGCCATGCAAAATTGAATAGGTCAAACTCAGAATGTATTTTCTTGCCCAAACTACACGTTCTGTTAAAATTGTCATAATAATATGAGCAATAACAAGATGGCATGCAGCTGAAGATATACACGCAAGGATCCACTGAATAAATCGGTCCGGGAAGTTCAGCGCAAGAAGTGTATCATGGAGATGTTCAAGTCATGGGACAATTTTAGTTTATTCATGGTACTATAATATTATTGTAACCACTGACAAATCTATCACAAAATGATAAGGGTTCCGATTTGTGACATACGAAATAGTGGTGTGTTACATAATTTTTGAATGATACGAAAGATAGCAGTATAAACAAAGATGGTATGAAAGATGGTTGTACAAATATATAAGTGATATAAAATGATATTACATAGTGTAACACCTCTTTGATTGGTTACAAAATAAGCATTACAAATTGTACTATTTTAAGTTATGATAACCAATCAAAGCCAATGTCTTTAAGCTCTGGTTTCTTAATTTTTGGAATAATGAGCAATCTACTCCTATATATAAATTCCTAAGTGTAGTTGATTAAGGAAAACAAAAAGTTCCAAAGAGTACTATACTATCTAAATGTGTTGCTAAGGATTATAATCAACCATAATGGGAATGGCCAGTTTCGCGGTAGCTATGATGGTGACAATGGTGATAATATCTCACTGCATCTATGGAAAAGAGTTCTATGATGACCAGGAAATCAAAGTACAACGACTTTTGAAGCAACTCAACAAGCCTGCTCTTAAATCCATTAAGGTACGTTATACAAAATCCATATGCATAAACTCCATGCTTTGAATATTCGCGGACAAAACATTTTGAGATTAATTTTTTCGGTTTAATCATTCTTTTTTCCAGAGTGAAGATGGAGATATAATAGATTGTGTTCCTTTAACTAGTCAACCAGCTTTTGACCATCCTCTGCTTAAAAACCATACCATCCAGGTTAGCTTTCATTTTCAGTCTCTCATTTGTTTATTTATGGTCGTTTTGAATCGCTACAACGGGATTTTTTTGCGCTAGATGAGACCAAGTTTTATACCAGAAAGTGATTTTACGTACACCAAGAAAAAGGCAATGGCTATAACTCAGGTGTGGCACAAGAATGGAGAGTGCCCGGACAACACTATTCCGATAAGAAGAATAAAGAAAGAAGATATCTTACGAGCAAAATCCATTGAGAATTTTGGTAAAAAGACTCTCCCAAGCATCCTTGAAGTTACATCCGCAGATCAATTTCGCCATGAGGTGCACCTTTTATGCATTGACCTTGTTTAATTACTCTCTTGTGGTTTAGTTACACTTCAAAGTAGCTAGGCACCTTTTATATATTGGATTTTTGTGATATATGTGGTTCCCTACGTCTAGATAGATATATTTCTAATCTGTTTCCGTTTCAAAACTAGTAGAAATATCCGGTGTGTCTGAATATCTGTAAAAGTTTGGATACTCGCCATGATATATTCCTAATATGGTTCTGTTTTTTTGGAGCCGGTTTAGTACGCATACATGGGTGTGCGGGGTGGAAAGTTTTTCGGAACAAAAGCCTCGATAAATATATGGAAACCATATGTAGCTCCCAACGAGTTTAGCTTGGCTCAGACTTGGCTCGTATCTGGAGTTGGCTCTAGTCTTAACACCATTGAAGCTGGTTGGCAGGTCTTGTACTTCTTTGGTCGTTCATTCTTGACTACACTTTCCTCATATGCAAAAAAAAAAAAAAATTAACACTACTTTTGTTTGCCTTAATTTATAGGTTTATCCATATTTATATGGTGATGATAATCCGAGATTATTTGTTTACTGGACGGTAAGTTCCCATTTTCCATCCTAAACATACTAAAAATGTAATCATTTCTTGAAATATTTTAGAGGGTTCACAATCCGAAAACACAAATATATTACCACTCTAATTAAACATTCAAATTATGTTTTATTTTTCAAACTAAGATTTAATTTCCTTCTTTATTTATGGAAATATATTAGAGCGATGGATACCAAACGACAGGATGCTACAATCTCCTCTGCCAAGGTTTTATTCAGACGAACAAACAATACAGCGTAGGTGGAGCCTACACTACCGTCTCGCAATACAACGGAATCCAATACGATCTCAACTTACTTATATGGAAGGTAATAGGCAGATCCAAAAACTAAAATTTTATAAAAATATAATATAAAACCACATATAAAATTGTGAAAATGTATCTTATCGTATAGTAACAATCTATACTTAATGAATCTATTATATCTTAAAAGGTTCGATCTCTATATTTTATATCATGAACCGCAATAATTTGTAAAATATTTATGAATCTATTATATCTTGAACCGCAATATGCATATTTTGTTCCTAAGTTATTTGAAATGAATATTTGCAATTATCAGGACCAGCCAACAGGAAACTGGTGGCTACTGATCAATGACAACGACTTAATGGGGTACTGGCCTGGCTCATTGTTCAATTCTCTAGGAGATGGAGCAACGGATATTGAATGGGGAGGCGAAGTTTATGTGCGTACTGGTGGGACACACTCAGCCACGGATATGGGAAGCGGGCGTTTCGCAGACGAAGGGTTTAGTAAAGCGAGCTATATCAGAAATCTTCAGACGGTTGATGGTACAAATATTTTGAGAGAACCAGTGGGACTTTACTCCGCTGCTGATAATAGTAACTGTTACAGTGTTAAGACAGGAAGTACTGGAACAACTTTTGGGAGTCATTTCTATTTTGGTGGTCCTGGTCAAAACGGTAAATGCCCCTGATCTGATCTGTGTTCAAAGCTTTTGAAGATTTCACATGTCTGTAATTTGAATAAGAACATGTGATTTAAAATAAAAAATCCCAGTCAACATAGTTAATTGTGGTTGATAATATGTGTGTCCTTGATATTATGTGTGTGTAAGAGGTTTCACATGTGTGTAATTTGAATAAGAATATGTATGTTTGATAAAAATTTCAGTTTATAGTTACTTGCTCTTGACCTCCCTGTAATTAAGGTTTTTTGTACATGTTTGTGTTTGACTATATTTAGTAGTTTATTATTGACAAAACAACCAATCTTGATATTTGCTTTGAAATAAAATTAATTATTTCTCTTATTTATACTATACGAAAATATGAAGTTATTATGATGGTTACTATTCAAAAATAAATATATTTTGTTTCAAATTTTTGTATCTACATATATTTGGCAGTTAGATCAATCATATTATCTAAATAACCAATTAAAATTTTGAAAATAAAAATTATCAGCTATTTTCCAATCTCTATGATTACTTATCATTTTTTCTTTCTCAACTTTGTCACATGTGTTTTTATATTTTTTTATCTTTAGAAAATTATTTATTTTCTTATGTATTTTTCTTCTACATTTTTGTGTTTTTTATATAGTTAATTTATTATTTTATTAGATTGTAACAAAATACTTGATTAAAAATATTGATAAACAAAATTAAAAAATATAAAAACTTTAAGAATACTGAAACTAAATCTGATGATTCACTTATTTTATGTAGTTAAATCGAGATCAATGATACGAAAAAATCAAATATAGTCAGACGAGATAAAAAAAATTCATAAAAAGGACAAGCAAAAATTATTGTCTGATTAACAAATTTTGAAAATTTATTTGTCTTGAATTTTTAAAACCAAATAACATAAAATAAAATCTAAAAATTTCCTTAAATGATGTGACAGTAAATCATATTTTATTTGTATATTTTTTTAATGGTTTGAAAAATGAAATTTCAACTTCTTTTATTAAAAGCACAAAAATAAACATATGTTTTGATGCTACCACATCTTCTAGAGTTTGATCCGTATTATGCGCAAATTTACAATTAGCATAATTACTTCTTTGCATTTAACTAATCACATATATAATATCATATATTTTTGTAAAAATCTAATATATATATATATATATATATATATATATATATATATTGTTCTTGTGTAGATATTTTTATTAAGTTATGATATTTTAAAGTACAAATATTTTATCACTAAAAATTAACTCTTTTACTTTTATTTATATTAATATTTTAGTCTTACTTGAAATACATTACGTAAATTTATTATTTACTTTTAGGTTTTTTTTTATTTTTTTAAACTATATATATGTTTATTGTACCTTTTTATCAATAACTTTCATAATTTAATTTTTTTTTTTAAAACTAAACAAATACAAAATGATGTTTGTAAATAGGAAGAATTTTAAAAATGCCACTTTTGAAATATTATTTTGCAAAATTGCCACAGTGAGTTGTCCATTTTAAAAAATGCCACAAATTAATGATTTTATAATACTTAAATCCTAAAATTTTAAATTTTAAAAAGGGTTTTGATCCTAACAAACCCTAAACCTTCAAAACTAAACTCTAACATAAGATAGTTAACCCAAACATAAATGATATTTTGAATAAATGATATAATATTAGTGGTATTTTTGAAAAGATTTTGAAAAGTGGCATTTCTCAAAAAATTTCTTGTAAATAATAAAAGGTGTATCTATTTTTGTCACATATCAACTTTAAAATTTTACGTCTTACTTTTTTCAAAAAAAAAATTGTATTCTATTTGAAGTTAAATATTAGTTACATCAAATCTTTTAACATCTACATGATAGTATAGAACTTGTAATTTCTTCCCCTTCTATAGTTACATTTTAAAAAAAGTTGTCAATAATAAACCAATTAACTATATTAATATACTTTTTGTTTTATAATTTAATTTAAAATATAAGAAATGAATTTTTAAATTCCTCTCAAACTCAATATATTAATCAAATGTGTAATTAATATGGATATTAACATTTTAAATTAAAAATTAAAAATTTAAATAAAAATATGATGTATCGTACGTGTGGATGATAAGATGTCATCACTATAAGAGAGAAAAGTTAATTTTATTTCATTGTTATTTTGATGATCAGAAATTGAGAAACTTTCAATGACTATTTTCCAAGGAATATCCTCTGAGGTTAGTTTGTAAAAAGTGGTACTTTTGGCTATTTTGAAATGAAAAGCTTGCAAATGGAGATATAGTAGCTAATTAGCTTATGTTCGAGACAATTAAAAAATGTAGGTTTCTACATAATTAAATCATTAATTACATATATGATCTAGATCTAACATTTAGATATACCATGTATGTTGTTATTGTATGTATGCATGTACTATAATTGTTAAGATGTTAACACAATAATATTTTTGACATATTTCCAAAATTATTTTGATGATTTTTACTATCATTAATTTATCTTTTAAAATACACTTTTGAAAGATAGTTATTAAGTTTTTTAATTTGCTATTAATAACTATAATTATTTATAGATCAACTTATGTATTTTATGTGATTGATATAGTTATTAGTGGATGAAATATTTAATCAGATAAAATAGTCTTTTTATTC
Source organism: Pseudoturritis turrita (assembly GCA_900406555.1). Classification (NCBI taxonomy): domain Eukaryota; kingdom Viridiplantae; phylum Streptophyta; class Magnoliopsida; order Brassicales; family Brassicaceae; genus Pseudoturritis; species Pseudoturritis turrita. The sequence continues at coordinate 7,331,918 of OVBL01000512.1, forward strand.
AAAAATTTAATTCTCAAAATTTTAATTTTTAAACCTAATTTACAAATCTATTAAAACATTTAGATTAGAACAAAAAAAAAATCTTTTATCTTTCTATACAGTTGTAAGTTATTTTTTCCTATTTAAAGATTGTTTTGGGTTATTTTCATAAATGAAAATTGTAACATCCAGAAAAAAGGAGATTTTTGGTTCAATTAAAAATCATGAATTTCACAAATTCAAGGATCCTTTTGATAGATATTAAGGTTTTGGGACAAAACTATAATTACCAAAGACTAAAAGCTAATATTGATGATAACTAAAACCACATAAATAGCCTCATTAAGGAGTATTAGGGGGTGTTATTCAATGTATAAGTTTAAGTCAATTTCATTAGATTTAGGGGGTGTTATTCAATTATGGTTTTTAATAGAGTTTAAAACTATTCAAAATCCATTGTTATTCAATAGTTGATTTTAAATACTCTATTAAAATCTAGTGTTATTGGTTGTTGTATTTACAATATCTTTATTAAAAGAGTTTAAAATCTAGTGTTATTGGTTTTTGTATTTACAATCTCCTCAGTAAAAGAATTTGAAATCTATTGTTATTCAATTAAAGATTTAAAATGACCAATTAAAATTTTATGTTATTGGTCATTTTAAATCCATTGTTGGTCATTTTAACTCTTTAATTGAATAACAATGGATTTCGAATTCTTTTAATGAGATTGTAAATACAAGAACCAATAACACTAGATTTTAAACTTTTTTAATAAAGATATTGTAAATACAACAACCAATAACACTAGATTTTAATAGAGTATTTAAAATCAACTATTGAATAACAATGGATTTTGAATAGATTTAAACTATATTAAAATTCATAATTGAATAACACCCCCTTAGAGTTTTTAGTTTCAGAATTCGTCACCCTCTTTCTAGATAGCTCGTTTCTGTTTTTCCAGAATACTGTGTCATGTTTCAAGAGATAAAAATGCATCTTAAACTGTTCCATTTTAGGCGATCAAATACTTGATACGAAGATGCTCGGGTATAGTTTCATAATCAAGAAGAATCGATCAATTTGGAGATTTTAATAGAATTTTATAGCAGATGCAAGGTGAGCATATCGTCTGAGAAAATTTGGTTCTGCAGTTTTAGATCTACAGTTTTTACTTAACTTTAAAGCCTCGAAAACTATATCTAATGGTGTCCGATTTGAATGATTAGATAGTTGATACGAAACTGCGAGAGTCTATTTTGTTCTTCAAGAAAAATCGTATTATTTGGTGATTATCTTTGAAAGTTATCGCTTGAAAAATAAAGATTGGTCGACTGAAAATTCTGGATCTGCTATCATCGCTCAACAGTTTCTGTATCCACAAAAAGGGTTCGAAAATCCTATCTATAATACTCCATTTTGAGCATTTAAATATTCGATACAAAGGTATATGAGTCTAGTTTTTGATTTCAGTTGAATCATATGAATTGGAGATCTGTAGAAAACGTTCTGTTGCGGTCATGAAGGACAGTTGCTGCTGAAGTTTCAGAACAATGACGTTCATTACATAAGTGTTCGAATTGGTATTTGTGGACGTTGTAGGATTGTCGGTTCAAGCTCCTTTCGATCTGAAAACCAAATCACAAGTGAGTTCTAACTCCCTTAGTATTATTGTACGGTGGTATAATATTTTAGAAAAATTTAGAATAATAATTTGAATGGTAAAATAATGTGATTTTAATTTAATTAAATTAATTTAGCCATAAAGAATTAATGAATAATTAAATTATTTAAAAGCATGATATTTAAAAGTATATGTTTATCATGTTTAAGTCTGGATCATGATTCTGGTGCGATATATGTTTGGTTCTGTTAAGACCGGTATCAGCATGCTATTATGATTTAGTAGCTTTATTGGGCAATCCGTGGCAGTCGGCACTCCCACGGGTGTATTCTGTACTCTAGTATTCTGTTAGTGGTATTGGGGTCGACTAGTGCCGTGGCGTACTTCATTACCACCTCGGTAGGCGCCAGCATGGCTATCGAGTATATTATGTATATATTCTGTTAGTATCTGGTTTGGGTTGACCAATGCTGGGGTCATACCATTCCGCTTCTGATATTGCATTGCTAGATACCTGGTCACTCTGTCATGATGATATCTTTCTGTTTTGATGATTATTTTGTTCTGATGATTATTCTGGTAAGCTGATTATTCTGCTATGTTGTAAGTTATTATATTCTGTCAAATTATTTATGTTCTACTAATGATATTATGATCTGTTGAGTTTAGTTATGTTTCTCTAAATCTAAACATTTGTTTGTTTGTACCAACACATGAACATTAACTGTGCGGGATCAGACCGTGTTGGTACATGTATATCGGGTTTGTAGTCTCACTGAGCGATTTTTCGCTCAACTAAGTTCTGATTTACGTGCAGGTAAGTTCCAGGAATCAGGTGGTTGAGTGATCACCTTTCGTCAGGGGTCTAGAGCGAGACTCGGTAGGTTTTTCTTTATAATATCAATTTTGTTTTCAGATTTTAAATTTAAAAATATTTAAAATTTTATGTATTATGAAGTGTTTGATAAATGATTAATTTTGTTTTAGTAATGTTCTGGAAATTCCTTTGGAATTTTCGGGAAGTTACAAAAAAAAAAAAAAAAAAAATTTCTATTTCTTACAAGCTACAATATATCACACATAAGTACACAACACAAAGACCCATATATATCATGTCCCAATCATCTTCCAGCATTAATTGTTTTCAAATTGTATATTAATCATATCACCCTGCTTTATTAGCAAAAGATGGTCAATCAAACCGTGATTTTCCTCCTTCTTTTGGTGACCATACCAATCGGAACTTTGGCTGGAAAGAGCAAGCTTTCCTATCTCCATGAGCATAAAATCGAATTACGGTTGAAACAACTCAACAAACCCGCCGTTAAATCCATCCATGTATTCACAAAAACATTTACTAGTACTTTAGTATTTCCCAATATAATTTTTGGCTAATTCCTTCTATATTCTTATGTTAATTTTTCACATCGAATAGAGTCCAGACGGAGACATAATTGATTGTGTATGGATCTACGATCAACCTGCTTTTGATCATCCTTTACTCAAAAATCGTACCATTCAGGTTTTGTAATATAGTTTTACAATTTCTTTCCTCCTTCAAATTTATATAACTTCTACGTTTTACTCTTAACATTTTTGTTGTTAGATTTTTACTCTAACATTTCATGTGTTGTACCCCTCTTTCAATAAGATGAGGCCGGAATCGATAGGGGACAACAGTCGAGGTAACAAGACAGATACTATACATCAGTTGTGGCGCACAAAAGGTGAGAACACTATTCCCATCAGAAGAACAACAAGAGATGATCTTTTACGATCAGATTCCATCGAAAACTATGGAAGAAAGAGCCCACCAACTATTTATGAGCTCAACGGTGATGGACTGAGGAAGTTCATGAGGTGTGTATATACATAGGCTCGGGGACAGAAAACAAAAATTTAGGCCTTCGATTTTAAAAATTAAAGTATTTTGGGCTCTTTATTTATTTTTCAAAGAAACATTTTTATAGCATACTTACATTAAACTTATACGTGGGATATAGTTCCAAAAGGCATATAAAACTGTATATTTTTCCGCGAGAACTATGACATAACGATATATAGAATCCAAATTTTACTTTTTTTACAGATATTCCTGAGACGAAAATTCCAAACGTATATTTCCACCAATACAAAATTAAATACCTATATCTCCACCAAATTAAAGTTAAATACATATTAATTTTAATTGGTTTGCTATTTTTAAATTACAGTTTAACCATTTAAAATGATTTTTAACCGGGTTTATACCGGATTATTACCCGATTAAACCCAGATAACCCGATTTCCGATTTATTAGATCTTTGTTTTTTTTTTTTTTTTATTAATAAACCCAACAAGGGCATCGGCCATGGACCTTACAGAGAGGATCGGGACAAATTAAGCAAGAACTTGAGCAGAGAAATTGAACAGAACCTGAAATTGGAGCAAATTAAACATAAACAAGAAAAAGCCAACGAAACGAGGATTGACAACGAGGGATTCGAAGACGATGGTCGTGAAAACAAGAGGCACTCCAAGTAACAACACCGACGGTTAAGAGAATTTATCCTTTGCGGCTTCATCGCGCATAATCGGAGTAACCGGCTCCGACCGTCGAAACCAAAACGGCAAAGAGCCTGATCCCCGGACCCATTCTTTCGGAGGTCGCGAGAAACGCAGTCCCGAGAACCCAAACGCCGAGCATAAAAACCTTCATCACCAATCGATTCGCTTCGCCGGCACAGAACCCAAACAAAAACAACACGACCCAACCGAGGCGTAGATGACATCCGGTCAAGGAGAAGGAACGCCCATCCGAGAAGTGAAGCGGATCTGAAAATTTCCCACGAATAGAGAACGTCAAAAAAATCCAACTAACCGCGAGACCACCAGAGGCGTCGCCTGAAATCTCCGAAGACAACCGCGCTCCACACTACCGACACTAGAAACAAGACGCATCTCGGAGGCCCACGAGACGCCGTCACCAAAACCCTTCTCGATGGAATTGCTCAATTTCAAAGACGAAATTCGGCAATTGGTGACGATGCCTCCTCCGGAGATTACAAGCTCCTTCACGGCGTTGCTCGAGATGCCGGTGACTCAAGCCATGGAGCTTCTTCATTCTAATTCCAGTGCGAATTTGGGCAGAGTCAAGCCCGAACCTGATGAGACCGATTCGCCGACCCATAACCAGAACCATAACAATTGTTCTGGTAAGAGGAAAGAAAGAGAGAAGAAGGTGATACCAATTATCTGTTCGTTCTATTAGATTGCTCATCAGACCAGAGAGATTAGTCCTTAATTTCTCTATCCCTTAATTTCTATGTCAAAAGTTTGATGAAGAAGACGAAGAGCTCGGAAGATGCACACAAAAGCTGAATTTTTTTTTTAATAATGTATTAATTATAATAAATAATTAAACCAGTTTTTTTATTCCGTTTGGTTTGATGGTTTTGTGTCGGTTAGATCTTAAACCATTCAAATCGATTTTAAACTATTCAAACCGATCTAAATCGGCATTGGTGGTTAAATATGTTTCGAACTTTTAATTGATGGAGATATATGTTTGGAATTTTCGTCTCAGGGATATCTGTAAAGAGAATAAAGTTTGGATTCTATATATCGTTATGTCATAATTTTCGTAGGGAAATAGACGGTTTTTCCTTAATTATTCTATCTTTTCCCAAACTATTTCTTTGAGTGATAAGAAATATTTAGATGCAATTTTCAATAAGACTTCTCTTAATTGTAGCATGCTTCTGTGTACGTCGACTATGGTGAATTACATGGCAGCAAGAGCCATATAAGTGTATGAAAACCAAATGTTTTGAGGACGAGAGAGTTTAGTTTGGCTCAAACATGGGTCGTCAATGGACATTAGGACACTGGTTTGAACACTTTGGAGTCTGGTTGGCAGGTAACTAGTGTTCCTTTTTAGTTTTCTTTAAAAAAAAATAATGTTGCGTTCTTGCAAAATTTCATGGATTTTTAGTTCAAAACGAATTAGTAATAAGTGGATATATACTACATCACGGATTTGGAATTCCTAATATATAGTTCTAACTTCATTTTTGTACTCTTTATAATAGATCCTACATGTTTTGTACGGTGACATGAAATCATGAATCCGAGACTTTTTGCCTATTGGACGGCAAGTTTCCTAATTTTTCTTAGGGAAATTACCATAAAAAACCTTCAACTTTTAATTTTTTTCCAACTTAAACATCCAACTTTTTGTGTTTCTAGAACAAACCTCCAACTCAATCATTTTTCTGAAATAAACTTTTAAGTGACCAAAAGTATGCGCGATCGAAAATTGACCAACGGTCAACAACAACTCTTAACATCCGTTAAAAAGAAAATTAACGACAGCCACTTTTTAATTGAGTTACGAATTGTGGATGTTATGATTATAATATATTTTTATTATAATATACAAACAGAACAATAAAAGATAATAAACCAAGATCATAAACTTTACAAAAAAAATAACCAAGAGCTATAACGGGCGTTATTGGTGTTTAACGGAGTTGTCGTTGACCATTGGCCAACCTTCAAACGCATACATTTTTGGTCACTTAAAGGTTTATTTCAGAAAAATAATTGAGTTGAAGGTTTGTTCTGGAAACGCAAAAGGTTGGATGTTTAAATTGGAAAATTTTGAAAAGTTGGAGGTTTGTTCTGGAAACGCAAAAAGTTGGATGTTTAAATTGAAAAAAATGAAAAGTTGGAGGTTTTTTATGGTGATTTCCCTTTTTTTATCAAACTTTAAAATTAACATGGATTGAAGATTGTACTAATATTTTTTTTTTTTTTTAAACGTAGAGCGATACATACCGAGAAACCGGCTGCTACAATCTTTACTGTCCTGGTTTTGTTCAAGTGAACAGAGACATTTCCCTTGGTGTAGCTCTCAACACTGTCTCGATCTACAATGGTGACCAATATGATTTCCATCTAACTATCGAGAAGGTATAATTTATGAACAAGCACAACTAACATTTTCACAAAGAGTGTCATCTCTTAATCAAGTTAAAATACGTTTTAGAAACAAACTACTGGACTTTGGTGGCTCAAGTTTGAGACAAATCTAGTCGGGTACTAATCAAGCTTTATAGTCCCAAAGCTAGCAAAGTCAGCACGACAGATCGCATGGGGAGATGACATTGTATATTATGCTAGAGGCCGAGGGACACACACGCTTACGCAAATGGGGAGTGGCCATTTCGTAGAGAAAGGGTTTAAGAAGGCGGCTTATTTCAATAGCTTAGAGTACATTGGTGCATATAATTATCCAATCATACCCTCTCCAGAAAATCTTAAAGCTGTCGTGACTCGGCCTGAGTGCTATAACCTCAAGGTTGGCTCTAGCCAGAGGTGGGGAACTTACTTTTTCTATGGAGGACCAGGACGTAACCCTCGATGCCCATGAGATTACATTTCCCCCATAATGTTTTGTTTTTGTACTAGGACTATTAATTTATGAATTTAATCAAATAATATCAGTTAATGTTTTTTGGGAAAAATGTTTGCCACGAACTATGTCCCGTTACATAGCTATACATCTCAACTAAAACATGCATTTAGCTACATAAACAAAACTATAAAGTATCGTGACATATACCAACAAACACAAAAATAATATGTTGTAAACCCAGAACCGTGCCAACACTAATAGCATACAGAAGCGATTAAAAATAAAAATTCTCTCATTCATAAAAAAAAAGATGTTTTACAATAATAAATATTATTGTCACTTAGCAGAAAAAAAAATCAACAAACTGAATAATAGTTCTAAAACACAATTTTTCTTTCTTTTTTTCTACAAAATCATTTACCAGACTTAGGAGTTCTCTTTCGATGGATAAAATAGCCAAATCGCTCAATCTTTCTTGTGACATAGTCGAGCGAAGATAAGATTTTATCAGCTTCAGCTTTGAAAAACTCATTTCAGCAGATGCAACCGAAACTGGAATCGTCAACAATATTCGATAAACGATCCATGATTTGGATAAAAATCTTGAACACTTTTTAAGAAGTCTAACATTTCAATAGGCTTCTTAACTTCTTCTGGTAAAACTTCTCATTACCAACAATATCTGAATGATCACTATGTGTTAGAGAATCTTCAAGATTGGCACAAGAAGCCATTAAACTATCATCACTCGTTAATTGCAGTTTCTTCAAATGAAACAAAAAATCCAAATATTTATTCATACTTCTGGAATTGTTCAAATCTTGTCCCAAGCGAGTAGAGAACTTGATCCATGATTTGGATGAAGTAGTCAACTCTAAATCTCTCCTCGGGTAATAATGTCACACTTTCCTCTACATTCTCTGAATCTTCACCATAGTGTCTTTCTCTTTTTTTTTTCTTTTAATGACCCGCTTTGCTTTCTTTTAATCATTTGTATACTATAATTTCAGTACTATATCATTTTTAAGAATATTGTTTTGTTAGAAACAAAATATCTTCTATTTCAGTTCTCAAATCACGACATTATATCTTCACCTAAAATCTTATTTCGATGTCATATGTAAAAACAATTTATTTCTCGAGTCGACTCATTGTTAAACAAAAAAATCTTTCTAATATTGTCTTTTAATATAAATATCAAATTTTAAAATTAAAAAAAATAAGAAAAAATGATGATCATTTTTAATTAGAGTCGATAAAAGTAAAATTTACAAAGTCCTATTGAACAACTTTCTACGGCATACTGGTATTTCTTTTCTCCACTTGTGTAGTTACCACTGACAAATCTATCACTAGATGATAAGGTTTTTAAGCACTAATTTCAGGAAAAAAAATCTAACAACACAAGATGAGAAGGTCTTTAAGCACTAATTTCAGAAAAAAGCTATCACAAGAGTTGTTAGTGGTTAATATAGTAACACAATTAAAACCAATGAATATTGACCCATGACTTAAACATATGAGCGCATAACGAATATCTTGAATTTTTGTAATATATATTTGAAATATGTTCAGTGTGGATCGACACTTTTTTCGTAACTAACTGGATATTATGTCATCATGTGTTTGGATATGCGTTAAATTTTTGATATTCGACTAGATCTATGATATGTTCCGTAATTTAACATAATTAAAAATATTTAAAGTATTTAAAATATAGAAAAATCAAAATTCAACTAACAAATTGCAATATTCTTAGAGAAAATACTTTTTTCTATCTTAATTTGTAAAATTATAATACTTTTATTATTAATTTGATGAATGCAAATTCATTAAAATTTATATACATAGTTAGTAAGTGTATATATATATATATATATATATAGTTATCTGTATATACAGAAGGAGCAGAACATATATATTTTTTTTTTAAATTTAGTATTTGTGTTTTATTTTGTTTTTAATAAATATTAATTTTTAGTATTTGATTTACGTTGCAAAATTCAGGTTATTCGAACAAATTTCGATCGAATCAAAGTGAAATGGCAAATATTTTGTCCAATGGATACAGATCGGAAAAGCACTAATCTAGACAGAGCTGAACGGATCCCAGATACCACATATATTACCACTATAACCAGATCAATAAATACAAAATTATGTTTTCCGTTTCTCTTTTCAATATCAGTCTCTGCGTTCTTTATTTATTAATGGAAATCCATGGATATTTTAGAAGCTAATCATCATGGAATTATTTTCGGAAATAGAGCTATGGATACCAAAACACAGGATGCTACTATGTTATTGCCTTATTGGTTGGGGAAAGTCGTAAGAAAGTGTTTAGGAGTGCAATTAAAGGATTGCCTAATGAGGTTTTTGGAGACGAAGGACCTACTGGTCCGAAGTTGAAGCGGATCGGTTAGGTGATGAAGATTAAATATCTTCTGTTTTTTTTTTTTTTCATGTTTGGTTTTGTGAATCTATTATCTTTTTTTTGTCCACTTGCGATGAAAACAATTTGTTTTTTTTAGTTATTACCAGAATTTTCATCAGCCAATTTTCTTTATGATGTTTTGTAATCTTTGTTTTGTTCATGTTAATTTCATGCAGATTTGTTTGATAAGATAATATATAGGGGATTGTAAAATAGTTCGGTGACTGTGTTACTTACTCTTACCTTAGCAACTTAGTCACTTGTATGACGAGAAAAAAATTATCACTTTTATAAATTAATTTCAGAACTATATCATTTTTCAGAATATTTGTTTGTTAAAATCAAAATTGCTTCTATCTCAAGTCTCAAGATTTTCAACTAATAATGTTATATCTTCACTTAGACTCCCAAGTCTCAACTAATAACGTTATATGTTCCCTTAGACTCTTATTTCTATGTTTTTATGAATCATGGGCTTTTAACTCAAAATTAATTGGCACTGAGTGGAAAGTTTCATGAATCTTATATACTATTTCACAAATCTCTCAACTTCTGATGTGGGACAATGATAACATTCTAATACACTTCCATTTGAACCATAACGTTTGTGGAACTGGACATATGTTGGTGGCTCCACAATCGAGAAATTGAAACCATGGATTACGATACGTAACATTTTAAGAATTATGTATTTCCAACTTAAAACCAATTGAAAATGAGTGGAGAGATTATATATTATTCCACAAATTTTTCCGGAACGTATTTTCTTGCCCAAATTACTCGTTGTTTTAAATTGTCATGAGACAGAACACTTAAAATAACTCACTCAGAAAAGAAAAAAATGATTCACCTGAAAAAAATTCTTTCCCGTAATAAGTAGTAACACGATTCATCACAAGACCAGTTGATGTTTAAGTCATGGGTCAATTTTCATTGATCTTCATGGTATTACTGTAACCACTGACAAAGTCTTTAAGCTCTAGTTTCTTAGTTTTTGGAATATATGAGCAATCTACTCCTATATATAGATTCCAAAGTGTAGTTGATTAAAACAGAACAAAATTCCAAAGAGTACTAACTAAATGTTTTGCTAAGGATTATAATCAACCATGAAGGGAATGACCGGTTTCGTGGTAGCTCTGATGGTGACAACGGTGATAACCTCTCATTGTGTCTATGGAAAAGAGTTCTCCGATCACCGGGAAATCAAAGTGCAAAGACTTTTGAAGCGGCTCAACAAGCCTGCTCATAAATCCATTCAGGTATCTTAAACAAATTCCATATGCATAAACTCCATGCTTTGAATATTCGAGGAAAAAAACTTCTTAAGATTATAATTTTCCGCTTTAATCTTTCTTATAGAGTGAAGATGGAGATATAATAGATTGCGTTCCAATAACTAGTCAACCAGCTTTTGATAATCCCCTGCTTAAAAACCACACCATCCAGGTTTGCTTTGTGGTCTCCCTTTTGTAGTTTTGTTCATACATGCATGATCATGTTGCGTTGCTGTAACGGGAAGTTTTCGCATGTAGATGAGACCGAGTTTTATCCCAGAAGGTGATTTAACGTACACCGAGAAAAAAGTTAAGGCTATAACTCAGGTGTGGCACAAGAATGGAGAGTGTCCAAAAAATACTATTCCGATAAGAAGAATAAAGAAAGAGGATATCTTACGAGCAAAAACCATTGAGAGTTTCGGGAAAAAGACTCCTCCAAGCATTCCCAAAGTTACAGCGTCTGTTTCAGAATCTCACCATGAGGTACACCTTTTATGCATTGTCCTTGTTTAATTACTCTCTTGTGGTTTAATTACACTCAGGGTGGACGCAAAACGGATCTAGATTTTTTTTTTTTTTTTTTGTCATATATGCATGTAATCCGTTCTGCTTCGTTCGGGTCGACATATTTTCGATTCGTATATTTTTATGAGCTAGCCAGATTTGTTAAAATCATATTCTATCGGATATCCATTTCGTTCCTTTTAAAATGATAATTAAAAAAAAATCAAAATAATTCATTAAAATAAGTTATAGTATTCGTATAAAATTCATTTAAATTTTTTTTCTTAATAACTTTTAAAATTTTAATGATTTTATAATCTATTTAATAACTTATTTTTTAGATTTAAATAAGTGTATGCATGTTTATATATATAAATATTCATATATCCGTAGCTAGCGGAACATATCTTCACGTTTTAAAATTTTAGTATTTGTAATTTGCTCCATTTTTAATAGGTATTGATCTTTAGTTTTTGTTTCACTTTGTAAATTAATTTAGAGTTATATAGAATTCACAGATCGAAACGGATCGAAGCAGATATTTTGTTCTACACTACAAGAAAAAAGCTATTTTCGGACGGACGAAATGGTAGGAAATCCGTCGGAAATAGCCATTTCCAACGGATTTTGGACCAAATCGTCCGTCGGATCTAGATCGTCGGAAATCGAAAATTCGTCCGAAATCCGTCGGAAATTCGGACGGATTTCCAACCGTTCTCATCCATCGGAAAATCCGTCGAAATTTTCAACCGCCGGGTTCCGTCGGAAAACCGTGGAAAATATATCCGTAGGTAATCCGTATGCAATAATTTCCAACGGATTTCCAACGGGTATATTTCCCACGGATTTCTGACGGGCCTATTTCCCACGGATTTCCGACGGGCCTATTTTCCCACGGATTTCTGACGGACCTATTTTCCCACGGATTTCTGACGGACCTATTTTCCCACGGATTTCCAACGGATATATTTCCCACGGATTTTTGACGGGCCGATTTCCCACGGATTTCCGACGGGCCTATTTTCCCACGGAATTCCGACAGAAATGATGTTAATTTATTATAATAAATTATATATAATAAATATATATATATTAAAATAAATAAAAATTAATAATTTCAATTCGAAATTTTAATATAAAAATATAAAATTGTTTAAACATTTAAAAAAATAGTTTGAAAATAAAATAAAACATAAATAAAAGCGACTTGATCATCATTGCGGAAAATCCGGGTATTTCATGTGCATGAAAGCCTTCAATTGGCCGAGGGTATCTTGGGTTTCGGCGAGGGTCTCTTGGATTTTGGCGTTCTGAACCTTCAATGCTTGAACCTCTATGTCTTCCTGCCCGAGCGCTTCTTTTAGCGTCTGAACTTCTTGGACGAGTTCAGGATCCCTCGAAAACGAAAAAGTGGACCCGGTAGTGGAGATTAGATTACCTAATCCGTTAACTGGGGATGTCAGTCAAAATCTTGCTACGAATTTGAAAAAAAAAACATTAGTGATTTAAAAATAATAACAAACAATTTGATAATTAAATTATTTGTCGATAACTTACCGTGAATGTGCGGAACCATGTCTCTTGCTCCTCGGCCGGGAGATCACTCCATTGCCGATACGGACGCTTAAGGTGTGAACGTAACATCTTCAAAAATGACTTCGAAATATTATTTTTGTAACCGAACCTACAAACATGAAAATAATGTGTTTGTCAAAAATATAATTATTAATAACGTAAATACAAAAATACAAAATTTAAATATTTTACCATGTTGCATTTCCTTCGCATCGGGGGTGGAGCTTTCTGATAAGCTCTCGGCCTGGTTGTTGCACCAACTCTTCAACCGTCAATTGCTGACGCGATGCAGAGCTCTGAGAATCCGGAATATGAGATGGGCTAGGTGATACATCATCTTGGCTCACCGTACGTCCACGACCCATACCGGCAGCACGAAAACCCGTTAGCGACCTACAAATTATAGTATAAAAATATAATCAATATATAATATATTTCGTAACTGTAAATAAATGGAACAATATGGAGCTTATAAAAATTGGTAACTCTAAAAAAAAATAAAAGCGTAAATACTTTTGTTTAAGAAAATCTTGACTACTTTATAAACATTTAAAAAATATTTTTACTTACAAATATATAAAAACGTTTTTATATTATAAATATATAAATTTTTATATCATAATTTTTTTTATATTAAAATATATTATAAATATATATAGTTTTTTATATTAAAATATATAACTTTGTATCTTTTTAAAAATCAATTTTGAATTATAAATAAATAAAAACGTTTTTTATATAATAAAACTATAAAAATGTTTATGTATAAATAAAGAAAAATCGTTTTTATTTATAAATTAAAATAAAAACGTTTATTTAAGTGTATAAATATATAATTTTGCTAAGAAAAAATTATTATAAAAAAATTTATATATAAAAAATTAAAAAAATATATAAAAACGTGTATATATATATATTTATAACATATATATAATTCCAAACTAAAATCATCATATACCTATCTAAACCACCTACTCTAACAAAATATCATTCCAAATCCCTAAATATAACAATCTATATTATAAAAACAAGAAATTTGAAAAGAAAAAACTTACATAGGGTGCTGTTGGGTTAGAGAGAAGGAGGAGAAAAGGAGGTGAAGAGGAAGTGAAAAGTTTAGAGAGAGAAAGTGAAATGGGAGAATGAGGAGAAAAGATGGGTGTGTGGTGTATATATAAATATTTTCGGACGGATTTCGGACGGAAATAACCGTTGGAAACAGTTTCCGTCGGAAATCCGTCCGAAACTATTTAATTTACCGAGTCCACGAAAATACCAAAACATTTCGTTCGCGCCGTTTCCAAAATTTTGGCGGTGAAAATTATATTTCCGTGGGAAATCCGTGGGAAATTTCCGACGGAATTCCCACCGCTTATATAGATATTTTCAAAAATTATTCCCGTGGGAAATCCGTGGGAAATTTCCTACTGAATTCCCACCGCTTATATAGATATTTTCAAAAATTATTCCCGTGGGAAATCCGTGGGAAATTTCCTACGGAATTCCCACCGCTTATATAGATATTTTCAAAAATTATTTCCGTGGGAAATCCGTGGAAAATTTCCCACGGAATTCCCACCGGTTATATAGATATTTTGTGAAAATTATATTTCCGTGGGAAATCCGTGGGAAATTTCCAACGGAATTCCCACCGATTATATAGATATTTTCAAAAATCATTTCCGTCGGAAATCCGTGGGAAATTTTCCACGGATTTCCCACGACTTAAGGTTTACGGTTTAGATTTGTTGTGTAAATGATGGACCTACGCCTTCTAATGACCGGAGAAGATCATCACAACAATTATACATCGAAAAACATATGTATGTGTAATATACTTAACATATCTACACAAACCGGAATACCTCTTATACCACATCTTCTTATACGGGACTCGAACTCTTCCACTTGTGTCCTTAAATCGCAGCTGCCGACAAAAGCGACATGCCAAGCGGTTTGCATCCTCTCTCCAGTATATCATACAATTGTTTATGCACACATCTATCATTTGATACGACAAACCAAGACCAGCTACAAGTTTCTGTATCTCATAGTATGAAGCCAGTGCGAGATTATCTTCTGGCAGAATATCTTTCACATAATCAGCTATCGCATCCATACAATCCTCTGACAAATTCCAATCCGTCTTTTTACTCATCATCCTATATGCAGAGTATAAAGGCGAATGACCATCTTTACAACGGATCATTTGATGCATCTACCATATCAAAGAACCTCCGGGTTTCTAAATTAGGTTCCTCTAATCTATCTCCATCCTGGAAGAATGACGGTCTATTTTCGCAAACCGCTTCATTAACCATCTGCTCCATACCTACATTTTCATCTACTTCCGTTCTTGGTTCCTCTAACCTATCCACACTAGTACTAGCATAATTCACCATTGAATCATCTTCTCCATGCGAATACCATATCTTGTACCCCGGCATAAATCCTTCCCTATACAGGTGATCCCATACTCTACGCACAATGATCGTTCTACGATTCTGACATTTAGAACAAGGACATAACATTTTACCTTCTTCCATGGTTTTCGGTTGGTTTAATGCAAGACCCATAAATTGTTGAATTCCGTCGTAGAACTCATCCATAAGTAGACCCGTCGCTGGATCATGCGGAGGTCTGTCCATCCACGCTCGAAAATATTGATCATTTTTTGAAAGTGCCATTTTAATGTTTTGTTTTTACCCTTTTGTGAATGAAGGTGTAAGAGTATTTATAGAAGAATTCAGCAATTTTTCCCACGGATTTCCCACGGAAATTCAAATATTCAAACGGCTATATAACGGTTATAAAAACGGCTATTTTTTTCCTTCCGGTTTCCGACGGAAACCAATTCCCACGGATTTCCGACCGTTTTTCCGACGGATTTTCCACGGTTTTTGTGTCCGTCGGAAAATTCCTACCGATTTCCGACGGTTTTTTAGCCGTGGGAAATCGCTCCTAAATTCGTCCGAATTCCGTCTGAATTTTCCGACGGCTAAAAGTCCGACCGAAATTCCGTCCGAAATTGCCATGTTTTCTTGTAGTGCTAGTCCTAATTGCACTTTCCCCTTTCTTGGAGCCGGTTTAGTACGCTTTCATGGGTGTGAGGGATGGAAAGTTTTACGGGACAAAAACCTCGATAGGTATCTGGAAACCATGCGTAGCTCCAAACGAGTTCAGCTTGGCTCAGACTTGGCTCGCGTCTGGAGATGGCACTAGTCTTAACACCATTGAAGTTGGTTGGCAGGTCTTGTTCTTTGTTAATCTATCCTTAACTTAATTACGTATTGTTCATATGCAAACCATCTTAACATATACATGTTGTTTGTCTTATAATTTATAGGTTTATCCAGTACTATATGGTGATAATAATCCTAGATTATTTGTTTACTGGACGGTAAGTTCCCATTTTTCGCAATCCGAAAACACATATATTACCACTTTAACCAGATCAATAGTACGTAAGAATATATATATATATATATATATATATATATATTAGAAGCTAATCATCATGGAAATATTTTTCGGAAATAGAGCGATGGATACCGAAACACAGGATGCTACAATCTTCTCTGCGATGGTTTTGTTCAGACGAACGAACAATACACCGTAGGTGGATCCTACAGTACCGCGTCACAATACGACGGAGATCAATTACATCTCAACCTACTTGTATGGAAGGTAATAATACCATAAGTCTGACCTTATCCTATAATTACTTATACTTTATGTTATCTTGTTTCCTAAGTTACCTCTTTATGTTATCCGAAATGGAAAATTCGCAATCATCAGGACCGGAAATCAGGAAACTGGTGGCTAAGGATCAATGACAACGACTATATGGGGTACTGGCCTGGCTCGTTGTTCAGTTCTATAGGAGATGGAGCTACGAGAGTTGAATGGGGAGGCGAGATCATTAACTCGAGGAGCGGTGGGAGACACACGACCACGGATATGGGAAGCGGGCATTTCGCAGACGAATGGTATAAGAAAGCGAGCTATTTCAAGAATCTTATGTTAGTTGATGGATCCAATTATCTGCAAGAGCCAGAGGGAATTTACTCCTATGCTGATAATGGTAACTGTTACAATGTTAAGGCAGGACAGAGTGGCGGAAGTTCTTATTGGGGGACTCATTTCTTCTATGGTGGTCCTGGTCGGAACGTTAAGTGCCCTTGATCTGATGATCTGTGTGTTCAAAGCTTTTGAGTATTTCACATGTCTGTAATTTGAATAAGAACATGTGATAGTCGTGATTTAAGAAAAAAAATCTACGTTAATGTAGTTAATATTGTCGTTGATATTATGTGTGTGTGTGTGTAAAAGCTTTCAGATTTGTCTGTTATTTGAATAAAGAATATAAGTGTGTTTGAAAAATTCTTTAGAATTCTACTAGATGGATCTTCCTACTTCCAACCATGTTGACATCATATATCAGGTACCTATATTTTGTATGAAAAAACTAGTTGGTATATGTATATATACAATGATAATTTTCACATATTTCCAAAATATTATTTTAATACTTTTTACTATAATTAATTTTTATTTTATTAAATATACAGCTTTTGAAAAATAGTTATTAAGTTTGTAATTTTGATATTTTTAATGATATATGTATATTACTATTTAGTACATTTAGCTAATTTTAGGTTTATTATTTTAAGATATTTATAAAAGACCTAAATTTGAATTTTCTTTCGTAAAATAGTGTACTTCTGTAATTCAATACTAAAATACATTTATGAAATATTTTTTGGCTGATTTATAGTGTATTTCTATAAATATTTATTTGTGTTGTCCATTTAAATTTCTGTATGGTTGATTTACTTTTGATTGAGTGGTTGATTTATATGATTTTGAGTGACTTGAAAACTCTATAGACTTTTTTATATTTATAATTTGTTGTTTTTGGTGAATTTATTGTATATATTTTGTAAATGATTTTTTATTTATGTTGTAGATTTATTTATATTTTCAGCTTATATTTATTTATACTCTTGACTTATTTCCAACGGTTGACTTTATATAACTCTAGATGACATTTTATAATCATAGATTTGTTTTTTAATTCTCGAATTATATTTCTTTGTATTTATTATATAATGTCTGAGTGGATTCTTAACAACGTAGACTTATTAATATTGTATATTATATTTCTATGTGATCGGGTTATTTTAAGGGTCTCTTATTTTAAAGTGGTGATTTATATATTTTAAGTGACTTATAACATTGTGGATTTGTTTATTCCATAGACTTATCTATTTAATGTAATTGATATAGTTATTAGTGGATGAATTATTTAACCTGATAAAATAGTCTTTTTAATTCAATAAAATTAGTTATCAAGAATTGAAATTTTAAATCTAATTCACAAATCTATTAAAATATTTTAATAGATTAGACAAAAAAAAAATCTTTAATTTTCTATACAGAAATAACTGTAAATTACTTTTTCCAATTTATTTTTTTTAGGTTACTTTCATAAAAGAAGTTTTTTTCTATTTCTTAGAAACTACAATATATATATATGTCATGTCCCAATTATCTTCCAACATTAATTGTTTTGAAAAGTTTAAGGCATACTAATACTTTGCATATTAATCGTATTAATTAACAATGATGCTTAATCAGACCATGATTTTTCTCCTTCTCTTGGTGACCATACCAATCGTAGTCGGGTCTTTGGCCGGAAAGAGCAAACTTTTCGATCTCCATGAGCAGAAAATCGAATTATGGTTGAAACAACTCAACAAACCAGCTGTTAAATCCGTTCATGTATTCACAAAATACATTTACAACTACTCTACTATTTCCCAATATTATATTTTGGCTAATTGCTTTTATTTTCTTATTGTGTTAATTTTTCACATTGAATAGAGTCCAGACGGAGATATAATTGATTGTGTATGGATCTACGACCAACCGGCTTTTGATCATCCTTTACTAAAAAACCACACCATTCAGGTTTTGTAATATAGTTCGATTTCTTTGCTCCTATAAATTCATATTACTTCTACGTTTTACTCTAACAGTTCATGTGTTTGTTTTTTTTACGTCTAACTCTAACACTTCATGTGTTGTACCGTTCTTTCAAAAGATGAGGCCGAAAAGTAACTCGATAAGGGACAAGACTCGAGGTAACAAGACAGTTACTATACATCAATTGTGGCGCACAAAAGGTGAATGTCCTGAGAACACTATTCCAATCAGAAGAACAACAAGAGATGATCTTTTAAGATCAGATTCCATCGAAAACTATGGAAGAAAGATCCCACCAACTATTTATCACCTCGAGGGTGATCAGACGGGGGAAGTTCATGAGGTGTGTATACATAGGCCCGGCTCAAATAAAAAGAGCTCAGGGATCTTTACTTTATTTTTCAAAGAAACATTTTATTTTTTAAACAAGTCATTTTTAGCCTAATATTTGATCAAAATGGAAGTGTGCCCTGGGATCTTGCCCCCTAGGCGCAACCATTAAACCGGGCCTGCGTATATGGTACAGAACCGATCCTGAAAAATGTAAAATCATATGCATAACAAACAAACAAAAAATATAAGCTTTTGTTGAAACATACAAATAAATATAGCATACTTACATCAACTTATAACGTTTTGGGGTTTTCTTATAAGTGAATTAGTGAAATAGTTCCAAAGTTTGTTTTATTTTTTTCAAAAACGCATATTATTCTATCTTCTTCTCTCTTTTTTTTGATAAAAACGCATATTATTCTATCTTTTCCCAAACTATTTATTTGAGTTATAAGAAATATGTAGATGCAATTTTCAATACGACTTCTCTTAATTGCAGCATGCGTCTGTGTATGTCGACTATGGTGAATTCCATGGCAGCAAGAGCCGTATAAGTATATGGAAACCGAATGTTTTACAGACGAGAGAGTTTAGTTTGGCTCAAACATGGGTCGTCAATGGACATTGGAACACTGGTTTAAACACTTTGGAGTCTGGTTGGCAGGTAACTATAGTGTCGTTCCTTTTTAGTTCACACTTCTCTTGGAAAATATTGTCGTGCTCTTGCAAAATTTCATGGATTTTAATTCAAAACGAATTGGTAATAAATGGATATATACTACCGTATTTGGAATTTCTAATAGTTTTTGCAAAATTTCATGAATTTTAATTCAAAACGAATTGGTAATAAGTGGATATATACTATATCACGTATTTGGAATTCCTAATAGTTCTAATTTCATTTTTGTACTCTTTATAATAGATCCTACATGCTTTGTACGGTGACATGAATCCAAGACTTTTTGCCTATTGGACGGCAAGTTTCCTAATTTTTCTATCAAACTTTCAAATTTAATGGATTGAAGATTGTACTAATATTTTTTGACAAAAAAAAAAACGTAGAGTGATACATACCGGGAAACTGGCTGCTACAATCTTTACTGCCCTGGCTTTGTTCAAGTGAACAGAGACATTTCCCTTGGTGCAGCTCTCAACGCTATCTCGACGTACAATGGTGACCAGTATGATTTCCATCTAACTATCGAGAAGGTAAGAACAACTACCATTTTCACAAGGAGGGTCATCTCTTAATTAAGTTTAAACACGTTTTAGGAACAAGATACCGGATTTTGGTGGCTGAAGTTTGAGACATATTTAGTCGGGTACTGGCCAAGCTTTATAGTTCCGAAGCTAGCAAACTCAGCACGAAAGATCGCATGGGGAGGTGAAATTGTGTATTATGCTAGAGGCCGAGGGACACACACGCTTACGCAAATGGGGAGTGGCCATTTCCCAGAGAAAGGGTTTAAGAAGGCGGCTTATTTCAATAGCTTAGAGTACATCGCTGCATCTAATTATCCTATCACACCCTTTCCACAAAATCTTGAAGCTACCGTGACTCGGCCTGAATGCTATAACCTCAAGGTTGGCTCTAGCCAGAGGTGGGGAACTTACTTTTTCTATGGAGGACCAGGACGTAACCCTCGATGCCCGTGAGATTACATTTTCCCTATAATGTTTTGTTTTCTGTACTAGGACTATTAATTTATGAATTTAATCAAATAGATCTTAAACATTATCTTCTAAATGATGTATCCATATGACAAAGAAAAAGAAGAAAAAAAAATCAAATAGATCAATTGATGTTTTTGGAAAAATGTTTGCCATGCACTATATATATGACCCGTTACATAGCTACACATCTCGACATTAGCTACCCAAAACAAACATATACTGCATTATGACATGCACCAACAAACAAACCATATGTAACCCCCAAAGAATTATGCAACTCTTGCTGCCATGGAATGCACCATTTTGAAGTTAATAGTATTGAAAGAAGAAGAATTACTGTTCTTATCAACTTTCTAATAAGAACAAAAATTACTAACAAATGGTTTTGCATTTGAAGTAAGAAAGTCATCAATATTACTAATTTATAATAAGCAACACGTTTTTTTGTTGGATAAACTGTAAAGTCGTTGTCACTTGTCATCAAGTACTACCTTGCACGATATGTAAATTGCAGAAAAAAGAACAGAGAAGGATATGATAAATTTATGTATATTTAGAATAAAGCCTTGCACGACACTTTTCACTTGGATCGATCAACTTTGACTTCGACGTTTAGGTTTGCGTTTTTCTCATTCACAATGAAGAATATGCTTTACATTTATCCTCTTTGTCATTTATCTTCTCTTTGCTTACGTTCTATATTCTTGATGAGTCTCAAGTCATTGACACCAAGAAAGTGCAAAATATATATAACCCATGACTTCAAGTTTCCTCTGTTGAATTATCTGCAAATCAATCTTCCCATCTGTGTTCCGCTATCCAAAAATGGGAAACTGCCTTACAATCTCCGATCCTTCTCCAGAAGATGTTTCAAACAAGATTCTCAAAGCACTTCCCGTCGAAACTGCCTTCAAGTTTCCCTCACCGTTGCCTACTTTTACTCAAGGTTTGTATTATCGTTGGTTCTTGTTGACCTCTCTCTCTCTCTCTATTGGTTTGATGATTTTGATTTGTCTTGCATATCATCAGGTGGTGGGTTTGCGAAACGAACCATTGACTTGGGAGGTCTCGAGGTTAGTCAAGTTTCGACATTCAACAAAGTTTGGTCCACTTATGAAGGAGGACCAGATAATCTCGGAGCTACATTCTTTGAACCATCCTCAATCCCTTCCGGTTTCTCCATTCTCGGTTATTACTCTCAGCCAAACAACCGTAAGCTTTTCGGTTGGGTACTCACAGCCAGAGATCTCTCAAGCAACACCTTGAAACCGCCTGTAGATTACACCCTCGTAGGAAACACCGAGTCTCTCAAGATCAAACAAGACGGAACCGGGTATTTCTGGCAGCCTGTGCCTCCTGATGGATATCAAGCCGTTGGTCTAATAGTCACAAACTCCTCACAAAAGCCTCCTCTAGACAAACTACGCTGCGTTCGATCCGATTTAACCGAACAATGCGAAACCGATACATGGATATGGGGATCAAACGGAGTCAACGTTTCGAGCCTTAGACCGACCACAAGAGGAACACAAGCTAGAGGTGTCTGTGTAGGTACATTTACTTATCAAACCCAAAATTCCTCTCCTCCAGCATTAACTTGCTTGAAGAATACGAAATTCGACTTCTCTACAATGCCAAATGGGTCCCAAATCGGAGAATTGTTCCAAACCTATTCTCCATGGATCTATTTCCACCCAGACGAAGAATATCTACCTTCCTCTGTTAATTGGTACTTCAGCAACGGAGCATTACTATACAAGAAAGGCGAAGAATCGAAACCAGTCCCTATCGAATCAAACGGCTCAAATCTTCCACAAGGCGGATCAAACGACGGATCATATTGGCTAGATCTTCCTATAGACAAAAAGGGCAAAGAGAGAGTGAAGAAAGGAGACTTACAGAGCACAAAAGTGTATCTTCACATCAAACCAATGCTCGGAGCAACATTCACAGACATAGCAATCTGGGTTTTCTACCCTTTCAATGGACCAGCAAGAGCCAAGGTCAAAATCGTAAACTTACCATTGGGGAAAATCGGCGAACACATCGGAGATTGGGAACACGCGACGTTAAGGATAAGCAATTTCAACGGAGAGCTAAGGAGATTGTTCTTATCGCAGCACAGTGGAGGAGTTTGGGTCGAAGCTTGCGATTTAGAGTTTCAAGGAGAAGGAAACAAGCCTGTGGCTTACGCATCGCTTCACGGACACGCCATGTATCCGAAACCTGGGCTGGTTTTGCAAGGAGACGATGGGATTGGGATAAGGAACGATACGGCGAAGGGTAAAAATGTAATTGATACGGGATTAGGGTACGAGGTAATTGCGGCGGAGTACGGCGGAGGTGAGGCGGAGTCTCCGCCGTGGGTGGATTATTTCAGGAAATGGGGACCGAAGATTGATTACAACGTTGATGATGAAGTTAAGAGTATTGAGAAGATATTGTTTGGGGCTTTGAAAAAGGCTTTTGTTAACTTTGTGAGGAAGCTTCCTAATGAAGTTTATGGTGAAGATGGGCCTACTGGGCCCAAACTCAAGGGAAATTGGTCTGGTGATGAAAATTGATGATTCTTTTTTCTTTTAGAGTGTTTGGTTTGATTCTTTGTTTGTTTTTTATCATATTCTTTGTAAACTTTATGTTTCAAAAATAATACTAAGAAAACAGAATATGTAGATTGGCATAATTGTATCACAATAAAATTAAAACCTTTTGTTATAATAATTCAAATACAATAAGCAACAAAAAAAAAAAATGGCAAACCAAATTCTTCTTGGAGAATAAGTTCTACAACAATGGAGTCCATGAAAGATGCAAATTTTCATTTTTTTCTATATAATCATTCACTGTGACTTGCATGAGCTTCATAGCTTTTTTCCTCCTTACAATTTTAGAAATCCAGAGATCCACATTGTTTGCTCTCTATAGATTTTACAGCAGATCCATGCTTCTTTGTTTCCTTGTTATTATGATCACCTCGAGCTCTTCCAATACCCATCTTAGGCAAACCACGATTTAGACCCTCCAACAAAACACAAGCTTTGCACCATTTCTGCATATCATTCGTAATTCCAAACAAGCAAAACATTATATTAACTCTAATTTTCTATTATGCATACAATTTGACTTTGATGTGATAAGAGAGGGGTCTTTGTTTGCAAGTCTCTCACCTGGCTAGAAATATACCCGCATCGCTCACACGTCCCTTGCTCAGGCATCTTTGTGGTTGTTGCGATTCTGAAATCTTCACCAGATTTTATGATGTCTAGAATCGCCTTTGGCCTGCATTTTATATAACTTAGAGATCTCTACTTTACTTATTTGATTGTAGCGGATATTGACAGAAAAAAAGTTGAGTAAGGAAACCTTAGTCTTTCCAAATCTTTGATGAACTCACGGGCGAAGCCACGATACGCATTAGGAGAGTATATACCTGCAAATTTCAATTAATCACTTAAGCAAGGATTGGGAGAGACTTGTTAGCCATAAAAATAACTAGAGATACCGCTGAAAATGAACTTTTAAGAACAAAGAAAAAAACCAACAACAAAAATTGATGATTGCACACTTACATTCGGTGGAGAAGTAATCCAGCTTCTTGAAATAAGCATACGTATAGCTATGTTAAGGTATCCCAATATCTCTTGTTGACAAGTTACAGCGATATAAAATCATCAAAGTTATGGAAAGCAAAAACAGAGAATTTAATAGTGAAGGATATATGACAATCTCCTTCTCATATGTATATTTGAAAGGTTTACATCTGGGAATGGGACCATCTTCACCAGTAGTAATCGATGTGCACCGACTTAATCTACAGTAGCCAATGTTACAAAATCAATTAGTTGAGTGGCGAGAGAGATTTTCGTTTTTAATCAAATCATCAACAAATATATACCTAGCAATATCCCCTCGCAATATGTTCAAGAGAACGGTTTCTGCTATATCATCTGCATTATGTCCAGTTACTAGCTTATCTACTTTCAATAACGCAGCTCCTCGATCAAGTGCCTTCAGATCATCAAACAAAATTAATAACCCAAAAAAAAAAAAAAAAATGTTGTTGTTATGCAGAGTTATAATTAAGTTGTAGAACAAATAAAAGAAATTGCTCCTCACCTGTCGACGGAATACACCACAAAAGGTGCAGTTGTTCTTCAAACCGATCATTTTCACAATTTCGTCCATTGTCCATCCATACAGATCTTTGTATGAAACAATCTGAAGAGGCAACCCATACTGGAACAAAAAAATAAAGAACCCATCAAATGTAAATAAACGCCATAAAACACGTAAAATTCAAAAACACTTACTTGGACTTCGTTCCGTTTAACGGTCTCAAGAGAATCATCACGATAACCTGTAATCCCTTCATCTATGGACAAGAGAAAGAGGTCCAGCCCATAATTGTGACGTCTGTTTAGTTCTGATAATACATATGCAAGGACCGTAGAATCTGCACAAACCCCCCAACTTTCCGGTTATTTGATGAAACAACGAAAAAACTATGCGCTTCTTACCTCGACTCCAATTCATTCAACTATCAGAACAATCTAAAGGTGCAACAGTAAGTATGCTGGAGAAAAAGATAGTATCCAGAAACATCAATCAAAACCGAGGAATTCGCAAACGGTTTAGAAATTTGAAAGAGAAGCAATTACCTTTTCCACCAGAGGCACCTATAGCAACCCGTTCACCGGATTTGAATAATCGATTCTCAACAATTACTTGATGAATCTCATCCTCAAAAACCTCATAGAAGCACTCTCTGCATATCTTTAAACACACATACTCCATCAGTTCTCAATACAGAAAACTAAAAGAGGAAACAATAGCAACTAGGAAGAGACTATGAAACTAAAGATTGTCACTTTCCGCAGTAGACATTTATTTTACCCAATTCCAAACATTAGATCATAATCCAAACTAACGAACCAGGTCTATAGTTTTGATCAGATTCCAAATAGAGATCATAATCCAAACAAATTTTAAGGGTTTTGGATTCATAAAGAGCCAAACTTTACAGTATCGAAGTTGTTCCAAGCTTCTCCTTAAAATCTTAGATAAAACCCCAAAAAAAAGCGAGATTTCAAAGGCTACCTGTTGGAGGGTTTTGGGTCGTTTGAGGACGGGACGTCTCTGGTTGCATAAGCAGCAGAGACGAGAGGCTCCTGGTTTCTTGCTCTTGGCTTCGCTTGCCTCCATTTTTACCGGAGAATGAGAATTTCCCGGGATTGATTACTAGTCGACGGTGATAAACGCCCTAAACTAAAACGACATCGTTTTGTACATCCTATGCATGGGCCTAAAGGGCTTTGACCCAATTTTAGTTTTAGTTTTTTTTTCTTTAAAAAAATCTGAAGCACATGAAATTTTTTGGTGTTTTTTCATAACTAAAGCAAAAACCATAAACCTGTTTAGTTATTCCTAGACATGGCAAAATAGGCTATGACCCACGGGCTGAGCCCAAGTAGAAAAAATGTGGGTTGGGTTTGGACAGTTAAAAGAAACTCAAAAATTAGTGGGTCGTGCGGGTCTGATCCGTGCGGATTGCGGGTTAAATGGTGTAACCCGTTTCGGGTTTGCGGGTACGAATTGCAGACCGCAAAAGACGAAATTTTTTGGAGAAATCGAAAATTTCTTTGATTGGATTGAGATTTTTGGGGGTTTCTCGCGATTGCGAAGGGTATGATGATTAAGATGTCTGAAATAGTGTCGCAGAGCTTCGATCGATGCTTCAGCCGTCGTTTTTGGCTATTGGATTTTGTTTGATTTGCGATTTCCAGGCTTCATCGATGTCACTTCCGTCTTGTAAGGGCTCGTGGAAAATCCAGCTTCATCGTTCGTAGCACTGGTAATTAAGCTTTTTTCTTGGCTTTCTTTGATAATATTTCGGAAATTTTTTTTTTTTGTTTAAAAAGCTTTTGGTAGATCACATATCACATGCAATCTGCAATTTATTTACAATTTGTTGATCTCGTGATTGCATGTTAAGTATGGACTTAATCGAGTCACATGAACTCTACCCCGCATCTATCGGGTTTGGTGTTTAGATGTGAATGCAATATTAAACTTAGTTTTATCATATTTTTTTCTAATTAGTGATTTTTTTTCATGGTTAAATCAAAATGGTGTGTGTTCTTGTGTGTGTGTGTGTGCAGGGCAAAGAGAGGAAGTGATCCCGGGCCTGAATGATAGCAATGAGAATTAGAAACTTTCTGACCATAAAGATCCTAAAGAGTTTATATCTTTGGACAAACTTGCAGGTTTGGTTTCTTCAATCTTGTTTTGTTCTCTCTCTGTTTCTTTGTGTTTTTGAACATGTAAGTTTCTGTGCAGAGGTAGAAGTTCTTAGCTGGAGATTTGATGCTAATCAACTCTTGGTTTGATGATAGAAAAAGTATCTAATTTCAGAATTTTTGTGAGGTATGTCCCGAAAAGCTTCAAGAATCAGTTTCACGTTCTCTAATAGGACTTCCTCTGTAGTTATTAGAAACACAAAATGTGGGTATATCGTCCAATAGAGAGTTGTGACGTTCGTTGAACGAAAAATCGAGAGAGATATAGAACGAAAGAAGACGTGAAAATACCATACTCGACAGTAGTTTGTACTAACTTTTAAAAGAAACACTAGTTACTCTGGAAGATACTAGCCAAGAAAGAAATAAGACATATTGCAAGTCAAATTGTCCACATTCCCACTTGTCTGCAATAGAACTAACTGGAGAAGTTGAAATGATTGATCTCAAGTTCTCAACTACCAGCGAATGCAGAGAAATGAAAAGTGTAATAGTTATGATCCGTTACAACATAAAAAACTCGATCTTGGAGTACTTTTAGCCATTGATCCGTGGGTTGATCCGCTAAGCCGCAAATACTTGCGGGTCGGGTTTGGACATAAGGTTTTGTGCCGCAACCCGCCGCGGGCCAGCCCGCACGGACAAACAAAAAAAATCCCCCCCCCCCGAGGGTTGGGCTATTTGGACCCGGGTTGACCCAATTGACATCTCTACTTATTCCGATTGTTGAGCAAGTTTATGAATAAAAATGTTTGGATTTGAGATAAGTTTATAACAAGATGGTTTGATGTTTATAGATCTGTGTTTTACCCCTACAAAGTCTCCTGCTTTTGGGCACCTCTAGTTTTTTTTGTTTTTTTTTGGTTCTATGGGATTACTCATTAACTCATGCTCTCAAATCATGTAAACTCTGCAACAACCACAAACTTCAACCTCTGTTTTCTCGTGCTCTGTTTCACTACTTGCTCTGTTTTTTAGTGCTCTGTTTCACAACTTGCTCTGTTTTGTTGTGCTCTGTTTCACAACTTGCTCTGTTTTGTTGTGCTCTGTTTTGTTGTGCTCTGTTTCACAACTTGCTCTGTTTTGTTTTGCTCTGTTTCTTTGTTTGATTTGCTTTCTCTTGCTCAGTTTCTCTTCTTGTTATGTTCTCTGTTTGACATCTAACAAAAATTTTCCTAAGATCTTCAACACAGGCTGCTTTAGTTTAGTTATTGAGCTCCCCCAAGAAATGCGAAAAACGGAATTTTTCCCTTCGCTTATCAACCCGTATGAGCTAGAATACCAAAAAATGGTTTGCCTGAGTTAATTTCTGAAAAATACATAACAAGTCTTATCGTTTCCCATTGTCTTCTCCTGTGTTTATGTGGATGCAAAGAAACATTGGACTCTTTTCCACTCGGGACAAAGGATGGTGAAGTCAGCTTCGGACGCAGTCACTTTCTTGCAATCGATTAACCATCATCGAAAGCTCTTACATGAAGCCGTTTTCCCTGGCTGGAAACAAGTAGACATAACAAAACATTTTGTTCTTTTTGTCACTTTATCTAAGTAAAGATTACTTGTACTTCATCAGCATTCATCTTTCCAGGTCTCAAGAAGCCAGAGAAGTAGAACTTAACATGACACCACAAAGAAAGATAAACATCAATATATATTCAGAATATGGTGCAGTATGATCAAATAGTTATGAAACAAGATCCTTTTTCTCAGAATATGTAGAATAGAGAATCTATGTTATTATTTGGGATTGAACAAGTGCCTTGGTCCTAATCTTGTCTCTGAAAAAACAAATGAGTTTTGACTCTCTTCAATTGAGATTCTCCAATGAAGTAACTTCACCTTTCTTGACGCGTTCATCGATTATGTTCCAAATTTCTACTGAAAACAAAGACAAAGAGTTCACAACATATGCAAACATAAAAGAAGATTACGAGTCACCGAGATTCACGAATCTTGCTGCAAAGAGGTCAACAAGACTCATTCTTTATTCATCTTCAGGGTCTCTAGAGGCATATCATACAAGGAAGTTTCACTGAATAAACCGATTAAAGAGTAGACAAACGAAAAAATCAACTTGCATTAATTTTCTTTCAGACTTTTAGTAATTCTGGTACAAATGTTTTGCCTGTCGCAGTGTGAACTAAACTTATCCTTATGAACAAAAAAATTGGCGGACTAACAAATATAATAAGGTCAATTAATAAAAACCAGTTTGTGCCATGTATTTACCAGACCAGAAGGCAGAAGCATTTCATATCTTCCTTTCTGTTCATTCTAATAGTAGCGGTTGACACAGAGGCTTTAAAATGGTGCTATCGAGTTCCATAAAATACGTTACAACGACCCCAACAAGCGAGCAAACAGCTGGAACAAGTCCTAACCCATATCTTGTCACCGAAAAGTAAAAACTTTGTTTGATGTTTACATCGATTTTTGGTGAAGCGCCTGCACCATTTTACAAATCCACACATCCATCAATGATCTATATGGCATCAAGATAGTATTAGAAAATAAAAAGAAAAACGTACTTTGGTGTGACTGAAGAACATATAAAGCAAGCCCACATGACATTTTGTCTAAGAAGCTTAAAGACCCACAAACGAAAGCACATCCACCAAGTTCCGAACCAATCAACACACTCTGCATACTGATTGCTGTCACCTGTTAAATTATGATTATAAAAAGATATCTTTTTAGGTTACATGCACAGGTGTTTTTAACACATGAAGACATCAGATATAGCAAAGGAGTGTCCTTACCAGAATTAACGCATTTGCAATGCCGATAAATACAGAGATAGCGTACATGAAAGAGTTAATGCTTCTAGGCAATAAGAGGATTGATACACCACAAAATATCCAAATAATACCACCAGCACAATAATAGGCCTTGAGGCGTTTTCCATTCCACGGAATCTCCTACATCAATGTGAATATAGTAGTTACATAACAGAAAATATAAGGAAAAAAAAATTGAGAACGCGTTTAAACTTGTTGTACCTGAAGCATAACCGATACAATGAAGCTGCAGATGTAGATTATTGCAGGAATCTGAAATTATAAATTGTTCAGACAAGTTTGATGATCATAGAGACGAATGCTTATTGCAGTGATTCTATTTCACTTACCAGAGCTTTAGCGGATTGAGCCATTTGCAAATCATCAATAACAAAGAATGCAAGATATGCCTGAGAATATTAAAGTCATCCTGAAATGTAAGTATTGATCCAATACAAAAAGAAGCAAGAAATATACAGAAACTGACCTGTGAAACATTCAATACTAGTCGGGTGAGGAGATAAACCATAGCGACTTGATAATATAGAATTTTACGGAACCAATAAGCCCATGGTATTCTTGTTCGGCTACTTTCTCTTAAATTTATCCGCAGCCTTTGAAAATAAAAGAAAACCAACTCATTTTATCATCTATCATGCATGAAACTTCGGTAAATCTTGATTTCAGTAATTCACAGAAAAGTGTGCATACCGTGGTTCCTTAGTCCCCATAAGAAATACGACCACAAAGCAGCAGCCAACGGTGATGGATGAATAAGCAATCCAACGATACTGAAGAATTATGGCGGACTTAGAATCATATCGAAAGGCTTTAACTTTGATATACATATGCAAAAGAAAGTCGATAAAAAGCACAAACCTGAGTTTCGGTATTTTCTTTTGTCTCAGCCTTGCTAACACCAAATACAACTAAAGCAATCGCGTATAAGCCTAAATTAGCAACCTGAAAAAACAGTCGATGGAGAAGTTAAGAATCAACCGAAAAGGCATTACTAAAGCCTAAAAAATAAGACCAATGGAAAAGAGCTAACCATGCTAAACGCGTTACGGGAGCTAGTTAGTGCTACTCTGCTTGTTGAATTCAAAGTAATGCAATTGACCATAGCCCTAAAGAACATAAAGATTACGAAAATGACTATCTCACTGAGTAAATTTGAGATTAACCTAAAGAGAAGATTGAATGAAAGAGAAAATCATTGTTTTACATGTGAGAAACCTGAGTAGCAGCCCATCCAATATTGAATATAGCTGCAAACATGCTGTACGATAATGTTTCGACCGTTAAAGAGTTACTATGGAGGATTGAACAAGGCAAACAACCGCCAAAAACCGAGGAAAATGAGATAGCCACTAAAAGGGATCCTGCAGCGTGCCAAATTTTGAAATGCCCAAATCTATCAATCTGTCATGTGAAGAAGACAGAGATGTGAGATACTATACATTGTTTACACTTCCTTCAAGCATTACCATAGAACAAATCTTGTGTGATTGAAAAATTCAAGATCCAAAAAAGAGTTACCAATTCACCAATGAAGATAGTAGCAAAACCATCAGCAACTTGACCAGAGAGCATGACAATTGCAGCATCCCTACAGAAGAAGAAACAAACAAAAATCTCCATAGCCTCCACTAATCGATAAATTTTTAACCAAAATGCAGGAGAATTTTTTACCTTGGGGAGAGACCAATTTGAGTTAAAAACAAGAGGAGATAAGTGAACCAACAAGAAGCAGTAATGTCATTAAGCATATGCCCAACTCCATAGTAGAACACAGACAATCTTCCAAGTGGTTTTGTGAATAGATCCTCTTCATTCTCACCAACAATAACCGATGACGTCATCAACCAAATAGTTTTCAAAAACAAAAAAAAAATTGTTTTTTGTTTGTTTTTCCTATACAATTCGAAAATCTGCAAAAGGCGGGCATGGAAGGAAGACCCATCAAGAATTTCGAATACCCAAAAGCTTTAATTCGCTAATAGTATCTAAAAATACGAACTTTTTCAGATTACAGAAATTGAAGAAGAGGAGATTTCAGAAGGAGAGAAAAGGATCAAACTTTCGTACCTTTAGAGTGAAAATGGAAGAAACTTCCGATCCCAGAATTGAAATTTGAAATCAGAGATTGTTCCAAAGAAAAGGGGACAAAAAAAGAAGGTGGGAGCTCAACGAGAAACTTGCATCCTTGTAATTTACAAGATGATGATCTCTTCGCAATGACCCAATTTTATTAATTTCTTGCGTAAAGTCGTCATTCTTTTTTTTTTTTTCTGAGATTTCGAATTGAATATTAATGACCAAAGAAGAATAGTAAAATATTCAGACGATCATGGAGAGAGGGAGGGAGAAGATAATCTGGGAAATTGTGCGGTCATGTGGTTGTTTTGTGGATTTGGGTATGGGAGATTTTTGGATAATAATAGCCTTCTAACTATGAGGAAAAGAAAAAAATGGTTTCATCAGATTCTTCGAAATTTAGTTTGAAGACGTGTAGTTGAATATTATATGATTCTCTGTCTGTTCCAAGTTGCCTCCGCCTAGTGCAAACAAATTAATTAAAGTAAAAACGATCTGATTTTTTCTTTGTATATTTTGATTTTAAATTCTCAGTTACATATATATAATTTTTGTTGAGCAATAAATTTAAAATTTTAAAAATAAAATTCTGAGAAATATCAAATGTATGCATGGTCATACTCTAAAAAAAAGTTGGCAAGAAGTGCACCAATATTGATATTAATTTTGTTTTTTTCTTATAACCGAAAAATCTAATACTAGAATTTAGATGAATCATTTATACATTTAAAAAGATAGATATTTTGATCATTTAATGCATTGACAATGAGTGACCATGATTAAAATATTTAAAAAGCATATGAGAAGAGTTTATCAAAAAGCATATGAGACATAGGAAAACGGTTTATAAAGAAAAGAAAAAAAAGCAGAGACATAGAAAAACGGTAGCTCTTCTCTTATTTTGGGTCATGCAAAAAAAAGTTGAGAAGAGTTGTCACGAAACAGTAACTGCACAAAATCAACGTCACAGCAATTGCTCACAAATCAACGTTACATACTTTTCACTTTGTCATTATTATTTTCATACGATGATAATAATATACAAAATTACAAAGAAATGGACAACAACTTCGAGCCCTAGCCATTGTTTAGAGAAGCTTTGAGCATGGTTCGTGCCTGGCAAAGAGGTCGTCCGACCGCTGTTGTTACCATCGTTAGATCCTGCGGTCGGAGACATGCTGGTGGGCTCAGGGGCCGAGCCAGTGGGAGCAGAGGCTGGGCCAGTTTTGTTTAAACCATTAGCTAGCTGATAGAACACTTGGGCTTCTGGAGAATTTGGGTCCAAGTGAAGTAAAGCTGAAACACCCATTCCAACAAAATTATGAGTTTGCTAATTTTATTCTTTAATCAATTTCCAAAACTTGTTTATTTTTCTTATATATATATATATATTCATACTCTGTTTTTTTTTCTTTTGGTTCTTAAATGTATATAACGTCTATGGTGATGATAAAACTAGAAATATGACGTCTCCAATCAATGATGCTAGCTCACAACTAGTCGTCCAAAAATGCAAAACATCAAAACTTATATGATTTCAAGTCTTACACTATATAACCAACATGGTAGATTATATTATATATATATATCCTTAGAACTTAGATTTAGCTAGTACAAACTTTCTAAATTTCCAAAAAAAAAAATGTAGCGTTCAACTAACCAATTGATCCGGACAAAGAGTTTCTACCAATCCAACCACAAAATAGCAAATATTATGTTATAAAATTGTAGAGAGGTGATTAAAGTACGAACCAGGACACTTAGTGACGTCAGCAGTGGCGTGGCAAACAGAAGGAAGAGCGAGAGCGAGAGAGACATTGATCTGGAGACCCAAGTCAGGATCATTCCTGTCTTGGATGATCACACACAGACACTTTTTGTCGGAATTGAGAACTTGTTTGAGGCCGGAGCAACAGTCCGGCGTCGGAGACTTAGCCTGTCCTTGTACGTAAGGAAGACACGTGGCCATACCCACGAGCTGTTCCGTACACTCTTCCTTGTCTTTCGCTTTATCTTCTCCAGCAGCCACCATAGTCGCCATTATTAAAGATGTTGCCACCATTAGACTAATCCTCCAAGACTCCATTTTTATTATTATTCTCAGTTTAATCCTCAATGTTTTGGCTGCACTCGTTACGATTTTATATAGCCTCTTTAGTTTTTTTTTTTCATTTTTCTTAAATTTCTTTTCATTTATTATGTTATGTGATGATTGTATGCGTTGTCGTGTCGAGAGCTCATCTAAGTTTTTGTTTTCCTCTAAATCGTGAGAACAATAGATAGTTTCTATGCGACTGTCATCCTTATATGGGAACGAACAGGTACCTCAAATGTCAACATCATTATCTCCATACGCCTTGGGTGTTTTTTTTTTTTAATCGGAGAATCTCATGCCGAAACTTGACTAATTACAGGTCCATAAAAATTCGGATTTTTATATTATTGATGTATTTACGAAGTGACTAAGAATAATTGAAACCGCAGTGAAATGACTCGAACTCTATAAAAAAAGGCACGCAGAGTGAATTTTGACGTCTTGGTGTACAATAAATTAATAATAACGACAACAAGAATGTTAAATTTGTTTATTGTTAGTGTTAGTGGGGATAATTTTGTCCTCATAAAAGCTTCTTTTTTCAAAATCCATTCCCTAAATAACAGCTCACTATTCATTATAATGATTTTTTTTAGATAAAACCATTCATTTTGAACTTATAAAAATCATACAAATCATATTTCATATAAAAAAGAGTTGTAGCCTTGTAGGCATGCATAAGAGGAGAAGTGGAGAAGAGAAAAGGGACCACTACACCAACCCCACTGAGCAGAAATGTCGACTCGGTGATTGACTTTTAATTTGTGTGCGTTGACACTTGGCGCAGTCTAAGCGTTTTAAAACCTACAAGCTACGAATCCATGGTGTCATTTGCGACGTCACTCGAGTCTATAGATTTGCACTCCTGTTCTTGCCCGGCCATAGGATTTTAGTTTATTAGTTAACCAAATACAAATTTGTCCAAAAACAAAAAAAAAAAAGTTAACCAAATACTAGTGTTCTATTAGATTGACAATTCACGTGGATTTACATTGATTAGTGTTATTTAATTACTGATGTTAACTCTTGAATATGTTATTTAGTTAATTGTTTTTAGTATAAATTGAAACTTTCGAATTACATTATATCACAATGACTGTTTTTTTCTGTGGATTGATATGTGTTGGATCCGGACTACTCAAGGATTATATCTATTTAAAAAAAAAACTATTATGAAAAAGATATAAATCTAAAATAGGTCCGTCGAAGTGTTTCGAATTCAGTCAAAGAAAAATCATACCAAAACTAAAACGAACGAATCAAAGGTATCAATGGCGAATCAAATGAATTAATTATAGAGTAATGGAGATTTTGGAATATTAAGAGATGCATGAGATGAAAAAC
Source organism: Pseudoturritis turrita (assembly GCA_900406555.1). Taxonomy (NCBI): domain Eukaryota; kingdom Viridiplantae; phylum Streptophyta; class Magnoliopsida; order Brassicales; family Brassicaceae; genus Pseudoturritis; species Pseudoturritis turrita. Next base: position 7,367,319 of record OVBL01000512.1, read on the forward strand.
AAGGAGAATGACATATTCGGATACCTCAATACTTAACACTAAATCACTCTTATTTTTTATTTCCGAAATCATTTATTTGTGTCTTCATCTTTTTGTTTTCACTTTGGACTCAAATCCATTAATCTAAATACATTACTTTGTTTTTATTGTTTGTTTCCTTCTTTGTTAAATACTTAATTTTTTGTCATTCAAAAACAAACCAAACTCATTATTAAATTGTGATCGTTGAACTTTTTACACCAACGACAATAAATTATATCCGATAACAAAAACTACCCCATAAAAACCAATTTTTGGTTCATAGTAATTATTTTATGGTAATATAGAAATCAATACTATAATAACACACAAGTGTTTATATACCAGCATTTTGAGATATTCTGAAACTGCCTAGAACATTTTAATTAACACACACCAGCTTTAAATTATTCACATAAGTTTATATTAAAAAGAGACATAAGTTCAAAATCTTTTAGATCTATGGCCTTCGAAACCCGTTCATTTTTATTAAGAAAAGTCTAGGTGTGGACATTCGGGTAGGAACCGAATAAACTGAACCGACCGAATCGAGTTTTAAAGAATTCGGTTTCAATTTGATTTAGGAGGAAGAACCGATCTGCAACTTTGAAAAGTTGTTCGGTTCAGTTCGGTACACTGTAACCAATCGGTTTGAAGAGATTTGTCCATCTTCACCCTACTCGTCTTATCTTTCGCCATTTTTGTTGGTTCCTCCTCACATTCATCTTACTTTAATCCTCAATTTTCATAAAATCTCGACTTTTTCTCATCGTTGGACTCTCACTCTTGCCTCTCATCGACCATCTCCTTTCCGTGTGATTGTTGTTGGCGCAATATCAAGCCGTCGTGTACTTTTGCTTTCACCGTCGAAGACGGCGGCTGAAAACCTAATACGATCTGTGAGTTTTTTTTTTTTGTCGTTGCCTGTTATTGGGCTTATTTTGATTCTAATTGGGTTTACAATTAATTCTAGTATATGGCCCAGTTAATTGTTATTTAATTAAATCTAAAGAATCGATGTGAATTTCATTAAAATGATCAAACCGATTTTTTTTACATTTCGGTTTTATTCGACAATTATTTTATACACCCTAACCGAACCGAATAAATCGACTTCCGAATCGAATCGGATTTTTATTCAATTGCTTTTTTTCCAAACCAATAAATCGAACGAACCGAACTGAAATAATTGAATAAACCGATTGTCCATGCCTAATCGAAACAAAAATATTTTTCTATAAAAAAAAGCAGTAGATTTACGTACTTGAAAAAACAAAACGATGGCATGTCAGATAACCAAACGAAAAACCAAAATATTAAGGGATTTAAGCTTACAATATTTTCTAGAGCCTTTCACTTAAAAAATATATATTAGTTTACTTTTAATATGCTGTATAGCTTTTTTATTTTTCTTTGATGATTTTGGTGATGACACATGTATAAAAGAATGAAGCAAATATTTTATGTGTGCTTTCTACTGATTATTTTTGATGGTTACAAAAGAAAATATTTAAATCAGTTATCTTTAGCTATATGGTTCAAACAGTTTACGCATATATAAAAGAAAGTTCAAATTCATCGAATTTTTAATTCCATCATAATAATATTTGGTAGCTTTGAATTCTAAACTTCGAACCTCTTTAAATCCATCGTCATTTTGAAATTCTTAAAATGTGGTAAAATGTGATGATTTAATTTGGATTAGAAAAAAAAAATTATTGTTCGATCAGATATCAGATAGTGAAAGACACATAGATTTCAGAGTTGGGTGACAATTAGGCGAATCTCTATGACGAAAAGGTTGTCGGGGAACTCTTGTGATCTTACCATGAAAAAATATGTTTCAGCCATTTTTTTCATGAGGTAAACCTACCTCTCACATTGCTAATTAACTTTTGGCCAGGTTTGCTTATTTCAGTTTTAAAATTTCCAGTTTGAAAGTATCATATTTTTAGCCATCAATCAACCACCAAATATATATTTAAACGAGTGATGAACACACGTTATAATATTTAAGCCAAGATGAATTTGAAAACAAGCATGACAAAGTTGAAACTATAATTAATTCAAAATATCATTCATCATTCCAAACACCACTTTGAATTTGTTTAATAAAATTCTTTTCGGGTTTCTCATTCGTTTATTATTGTCTTAGCTTTCCAAAATTCAAAAACGAGTTTTCTAAAAACAGAGGTATAGAAAAAACAACAACGAGTTTCAGAGCGTGAATTGTTCGAAATAAAAAAATATAAGTTAAGTAGCGTTGGACGACGCTACTTATAATTTTCATCCTCCATTCATTCTCTAGTTAGAAGAATAAGGTTTAATAATAGGGTTTAAGACATATCTTCTTATTTCTGATTTTTTGGAAAACTCTTTTTCACAATTTCTTTTGGTTAATCTCCAAATTTTTATGTTTCTTATCTGAGCAAAAACTAAGGGTTAAGAAGAAAACTCAAACATTGCTAAAGACTATTGGATCTAAGATATTGAACTATGTTTCTTATTAAAAATATATCAAGGGACAAAAAGAAAACTCATAAAGATGATTGGATCCAAGAAAAATGAAACTACAATAATAGTTCTCAGACGTTAAGTAAAAAGTATCGGATATAAGATACGTAAAAACTAGTCCACTAATAGTATTAGCTTTATTTGATGCTGCATAGAAAATAAATAACGATTCAAACAAATTATTCTACATTTCTCATTATAGACCTACATCAACAGCTGAAAATTACATCTAATAAAACATGACATTAAACCAAACAAAAAAAACAAGAATCATATTCTTTTTGACCCTCTCTAATTCTTTTAGCTTCCGTCGCCGATGCTACGAGGAAGACAAATCATTATCACGAATAAAACATTATCAGATGAATATGTTGATTTCTTATTTGATGATGCATATGTTGATTTCTAAAATTAAAACAACTTTGATCTTCTTCTTAGCTTATTTGCTCTTTAGTTTTATGAATGTGTACGATTGAATAAAAATTTGTGATTGTAATTAGTCTGAAACGTTGTATATATTGGTTAATATCAATTATATAAAGTTAGTGATTGTATCTAGGCCAATATTTTTGTTTGAAGTAACTGTGATATACCTTTCTAAGATGTTAGTGCATCATGATATTTATAGTGAATTTATTTGTGGTCCAAAATTTTCTACTATATTTCATGTTGCTGATACAAAGTAGGAGATGCGTTTTGCCCATAAGACATCCACTAAGGTTTGCTTGTTATTGTTTGAATGATGTTGAACTTGCTTATATAGCCTGATATGTATTTGTACACGGAATATTTAAACTTTCGATAAAAACTTGTGATTGTAATTAGTCTGAAACGTTGTATATATTGGTTAATATCAATTATATAAAGTTAGTGATTGTATCTAGGCCAATATTTTTGTTTGAAGCAACTGTGCATATACCTTTCTATGATGTTAGTGCATCATGATATTTATAGTGAATTTATTGTTGCTAGAAAAATAAAATTTCAATGTTTAAATGCTCAATTGCATATATATTTTATAATCCTTACATATTATGATGGATTGCATTTGAGAATCAAAATGCTTTTTGAGTGCATAATTTATCGTATATATTTATAAAAATATATATATAATTGTTTTCTTATAATGGATATGTGAATCAAAAGAGTGTTTCAAAAAACTAAAAGTAAAAAAAAAAAAAGATGTGGCAATAAAATTTATTTGTGGTCCAAAATTTTCTACTATGTTTCATGTTGCTGATACAAAGTAGGAGATGCGTTTTGTCCATAAGACATCCACTAAGGTTTGTTTGTTATTGTTTGAATGATGTTGAACTTGCTTATATAGTCTAATATGTATTTGTACATGGAATATTTAAACTTTTTGGTAAAAACAAGAGTTCTTAGTGAAATATAAATCATTTAACTATTTTCCGAATGATTTTACATGATAAAACAAAATTGTTATCCCATAGGAGCCTCATTTTGCTACATTACAGAGGATCACATGATACGGTAATAGACCAAAGTATCATTAATCAAGGAAGATATAAAAAATACAGTGAAAAAAGAGAATCATCGGCGTAACCTGGGTATTTACCTAGTTTTTATAAGAGTAAATTGGCCATATGTAGTTTTCAGAAGTGATATTATAGGAATGGGTACTTCACTATTTTAAATATGTAAAATAGACACTTTTGCATGGCCCTACTTCAATCTCCTAAAGTTAACTCTTTCTTTTGTTCTTAATTACCATTGTGCCATCCACCTTTTATCCTATCGAAAATCATAAAAAAAAAAACTAAATAAAATTGTTTTTTTCTCTCACCCCTCTCTCATTTTGTCTTCTTCGTAGACTTTTTTCTCGGATCTTAATTTTGAGATATGAAATCTCCCTAATCCCTTTCTATTTCTCTTTTCCGCGATGGCCAACTACACAATCTTCGTCAACACTTTTGTCGGTCTCGCTCTCATCACGTCGAGACTATCATCGATTGGACTGTGGTGTTATCTCCGGTTCCAGCCTCCGCATGGGCCATTCACTCCGTTCTTAAGAACTCCGATGAGTTTTTTTCTTAAGGAAGACGATGTTGTTACCGAAAATTTGATCGGACCAGAAATTTTGCCCTTATTTTACTTTTAGTTTTTTTCCAATTTGCTTGTTACATATGTTTAATATTTTTTTCTTTTCTTGACAATTTTTTGCTTCCCTTAAACTATCAATTTTCTCACAGAAAAGTTATTTTTTGTTTGATTTATTGTGATTTGTCACTTATTTTTCTCTTCTTTTTTCGAAAATTTTTGGTTTTTGGATAATCACTTATTTTATTTTTTCTTTGTCGGGATTGTGATGCGCCACATTTTTGTACACCGCTATATTAGAAAAATAAACGGTGTACACATTTATGTACACCACTGTGTACACCGCTTACCACATATGTTTCTTAATTTAATAAATAGTGTACACCACCCAGCCATATACACCTAACCATACAATATCGTTTACATAATTTTGATGTGTACATGTACACCATTGAGTACACCATCATATACACCCTGTACACTAACCCTTCACTATCCCATATACCAGTTTATATTTTGTCATATACATTATTATATACAAAAATTTGTACCTCATACACCGTCACACCATCTTGTACACTGTAATTACACGTTGGTGTACACATCTCCGTACACCACTGTATACAATAATTAATATTGTCTATTTTCGTCTTTTTATCTTCTATTCTCTATTAATATAAGAGTAAAAAATGTCTATTTTTCTAATTTGCTATAGGGACTATATCTATAATTACTTTTTTTAAATACCTATTTTCGTTAGATACTCTTTTTATAATTTGTTAACGAGATTATACCTTATTTTACGGACCATAGATATATACGGCCCGCTGCCGAAAACAAAATATATACGGCCCAAAATAGTAAAATTGTTTTTACGGGCCCAATATGATTAGAGATTCTTATCTTCACCGACTCATCAGCTATACGCCAATATTTATTATCCCCTCAAATCTTTTGAAAACAATAAACGAACCAAAAACAAAAACAAAAAAAACAGAGAGAAAATGGGAGTAGTAGTGATCGATGGATCGACGGTACGGTCGTTTGTGGCGGACGAGGAACAGTTCCAAAAGAGCGTCGACGAGAGATTCGCGGCTCTGGATCTAAACAAGGACGGCGTTTTATCGCGATCTGAGCTACGAAAAGCGTTCGAATCGATGAGGCTATTGGAATCGCACTTCGGCGTCGATGTGGTGATTCCTCCGGAGGAGTTGACGAAGCTCTACGACTCGATCTTCGAGAAATTCGATACGGATCAGAGCGGTACCGTTGAATTGGAGGAGTTTAGATCGGAGATGAAGAAGATCGTGCTTGCGATTGCCGATGGGCTTGGGTCGTGTCCGATAACGATGGTTTTAGATGACGATGAGGGTAATTTTCTGAAAAAAGCTGCGGATCTGGAAGCTTCGAAGCTTGAGAAGGCTTCTTCGTGATGATGAATAAAGGGATGTTTTTAATCGTCGTCTTCGTGGTTGCTCATGTAAGTCTTTTGATGTAAGCGAGTATGAATAATCATAATAATAAAAGCTTGGGACTTGTGAGGTTTTAGATTTGGGAAAACCATAAATTTTGTGGAAAGTTTGAAAATATCTGCATCGGAAAGATTATAAGACTTATCTTAACATTTTACCCAAAAAAAAAAAAAAAAAATTATGACTTTTGGGTTGAAGAAATCGGAAAAGGAACAAAATTGGTTTCGCCGCCTGATAGATTCGAACTCTCGCGGGAAACCCCATGTACTTAGCAGGCAGAGGCCTTAACCACTCAGCCAAAGCGACTTTTGATATTTATTTTTAAACTTTACTTATAAATACTTTGTATCATTAAATCAAACGTAATGATACAAATAAAATGAAAAATTCCACTAAACTACTTCAATTAAATTCCGATAAGAATTTTAATACACTAACTATTTTATTTGTCCAATTTAATTTTCCAAGTTTTGTCCGTATACTTATTTTGTATCGTATACGAAACAGACGTTATCGAAAATGTAAACGACGTTCAAGGACTTTGACTATAATTAGCTGTAACCACACGATGATTTAGAATAATCTATCCACATCCGATAAACTACCGATCCAATTAACATGATATCACCGAAATCCCAAAATTCCACATCTCACTTCACCCACCATCAAGCTCATTCCACTGTTTGCGTTTGCATTCAACCCACTTCCAGAGCTTTGGCTTTGATTCATCTTCTCCTTCATCGTTCTCACTCGGCCTGCGACTTCAGATAGTTCGGATAATTCGGTTCGGATAATCGGATAGTTCGGATAGTAAAATTCTACCGAAACAAATTTCGGTTCGGTTGAGTTCGGATATCGGTTAGTTCGGGTTTTTTTTTTTACCGTAATTACCCGAATTTTTTGTAATTTTATTTAAAATCGGATAGTTTCGGATAATTTCGGGTGGTTCGGTTTGGTTCGGAATTTTAAAAATATATTTAAATTTGGTCTATGTTTTGGTATAAATCGGTTATAAAAAAAACCTGAACTAACCGATCGGTTACGCATAACCGAACCGAACTACCTGATAACCGAATTAATTTTAAATTTTTTTGCGGATCGGTTAGTTCCCAGAACCGAAAACCGAAAATCTCGGTTCGGTTCGGGTCGGTTAGTTCAGTTCGGGTAAAAATCCCAACGCTAGTTCTCACACTTGAAATCTCTTGCTCTCAATTTCGATTTAGGGTTCGAGATAATGGATTCTGATTTGGAGATTTTTAAAATAGACAAGATTAGACCATGTGGGTTATTATCTTAACTTATATTTAGATACTAAACAGAAAATTAGTTCACATTCAACATCATCTACAGTGACGTTAATCCGTTAACACGAATTCATAAATTGAGGAGACAGACAAGATTTGGAAAATTTAAATTGGACAAAAAAATAGTTGGGGTATTTATTTAGACATTCAAAAAATTAAAATGTTAAAAAACTTATCGAAATTTAGTTGGAATATTTTTATGCAATTTTTCTAAATCAAAGTATGGCTATTACAACTAAATTATTTATATATATCTCTATAAATCTGTGTAATTATTAGATATAAAACTCTCATATAAATGGATAATCAATAATATTTGTTTACCTAAGTGTGTCAAGTACTGGTTTTAATCTTTGATATTTCAAGTTAAAATTGCTGTAGTATCTAGCAAAAAAATGTTATTAGTAATTATTCTGAAGCATAAATAATATAACAAAATTAAAGAAAAAAGAAAAAATAAATTATTTGAAAACAAAATAATAAAGAACATGCATTGCAGTGTATTTATTTTGAGTTTTGATAAACAAAACATATGCAAGACATTAATCGAAGACTTTTCAGGAAAAAATTCTGACTAATGTTTGTCTAGATATATCTTTCTTAAAATATTTAGATTTTTGTTTCTATATATATTGAAATTTGTAGAAATTAAAACTTGCGATTCGCTAATCTTTGTTTAATATATCTTTCTCAAAATATTTAGATTTTTGTTTCTATATGTTAAATTGAATAGGAATTTAAATATTAAACATTTTAATAAAATTTGACCGCGACTTATAGTCTATCAGTTAGCATTAATGTAACCAATTATACGTGTCACAATCCGGATGTGAGTTATAGGCGAAAAACACATTTTAACGAAATTTATAGAAAGTTTATCCGATAGATTTTGCCATTGTGGTAAAAAAAAAAAAAGTAATCAATACCATTTGACTAGTACCTTAAGAATAATGAATGCTTATAAGTTTCAAAATCTTTGACCAAAAGGAATACCAAAACTTATTACAAACGTTCCCAATATATTACAAGAATCTAAAGACAATCCTGACAATCTAAATTTCCCGCAACCACCACTTTCCAATGTCCTCCTCCTCCACTGAAAACCAATTGCAGCTTTGGAGTTACACGTGTCATGAATGTAACATCATCATTTCGATTCTCTCGACATCTTCCTCTTCCTCTCCCTCCTGTCCCCAATGCAGTCTCGTTTCTTCTTTTGCTTCTTCAACCCCTTTTGAAGTTGGTCTTGATGATCATGAAGACGAATCTCGATTTCCCTATTCGATTCGGACCATTGAGATCTCATCTTCAATGTTGTGTTCCTCCTCCTCAGACGATTCTTCCTTACCATGCGCCATATGCAGAGAAGATTTCGTGGTTGGAGAATCTGCTCGGAAATTGCCATGCAACCATTTGTACCATAGTGATTGCATTATTCCGTGGCTCACAAGTCACAACTCGTGTCCTCTCTGTCGATTTGAGATCCCGGTTGCAGCTAGTGGAGACGACGGTGGGTTGACCATGTGGTTCGATGTGTTGGCCTTAGAGGACGACTTGGAGGAAGATATGGGAGTCACACTCGATTCGTACCAAAGTTTAGACGGCTAAAAACTGTAGGGGGTTTAATGGATTGTACGTTTTAGAACATTTTCAAATATGTATAGATTTACTTTGATTTTATTAATACATTTTTAAATCTTCATGGATTTACCTAGTTTTAGAATTTTCAGAGATTTACCTTCTTAAAAAAATTAATATTTTTTTTTATATATAATGAGTTTTCTATATACTTTGCATGAAAAATAAAATTTGACGGGGAGTCTATTAGGTCCATTTAGCTAAAGTAGCCCAAATGCACATAGTAGTAGAGAACCAACGACTGTGTTAATAAAGGCAAAATTTCTAAATGAATAATAATTTTCTCATAAAATCAGAAATTTACTTATATATCACATTGGACATCTATACTGAATGAAAATTAAATTAATAAACTCTATGCTCTCTAGATATAAATCGATGGATAATATGATTTCTAATTCATGGGCTATACATGTATACACTTTGCGTAGATTTGTTTTTCAACAGATCGCGTGGAACAAGTCTCCTAGTCCGCGTAATGGCATTAAATAATAGCAACAGGTTTTTTTTCCCCCAAATCTATGTTATTAATCTAATTAAAAAAACATACAGCTATTTATCTGCACAAATATCGAATCTCTAAGATTTATATAACCAAACGAGCCAATGTCAAATATATGGTTTTCCTTTATAGATGGATTAAAATAAGTTTGACTTCTAAATCGATTGACGTTAATATAAACAGAATAACCATCAGTTTTGAAAACAAATATGACCTCTCTATATGATCATAGGCTATTGTTTACAAGAAATTAATTAAACAGGGTCAAAGCCACCAAATAGTGGTATTGCATAAGTAAAAGCAAAATCTTCACACTTATTAGGCCAGATATATAACGAATTAGGTGGTTGACTTCAAGAGATTTATTAGCACTTACAAAATTGTAGTAAATAGGTTAAGGTGATTAATGATTATCCTATTGTGGACTAATAAACGTGTTCTTGTGTCTATCTGAAGAATTTAAATCGAAATGTATTTTTTTAGAATGATGATCGCATATATATATGCTATGATTAATTTGTTGTAACGATTAGAAAAGTAAAATACAATTTCGTGAGTAAGTTTTCTAAGACTTCTCGACACATCTCGACATAATCCGAATCCCAATCCGACTCTCTACATGATCTAAATAATTCACAACTTACCTATAGGATTATATAGTATACTAGATTTTTTACCCTAACGTAGAATTAAAATATTTGAAAAAAATCATAATTTTTTTTTAATATATCGAAAAAATTAGAAATAGTAAAAATCAAATGGTATATTTTCTATATAGATAAATATATTTTATCTTACAAAATTTAATTTGCAAGACACTTGGCTTGGATGTAAGCATTTTTAGTGTAAATCAAATACGTTTGAGATTATGAGTTCTCTATTTGAGTTACCAAAACCAAAAAAAATATCGCGTTAGTATGTAAAATTTTTTTAAATAAAAAATTAAAAAAATAATGAAAAGTGAAATTGATGGTTTTTCGAAATTCAAGCATTAATTTTCTGTTTTCAATTTATTTTGTATGAACTGTTTGGATTTCACCAATATCAATAAACCTATTGTGTTTTTTGTAAAAATATTTTATTTGTAAAGTTGTACGTTTATAACAAAAGTTCAACTTTAATTAAAGTAATATGGATACAATTAAGCGATATTAAAGAAAATAATTGTATGATCAATCATATTTTCAAATATGGTATCCAAATAGACATTAGTACAATTTTTATAAAGTAATTGACATCGGTAATTGATTCATCGCTAAAATATTATGTTATATTACATTTTAAAATATTAAAATGTTATGTTTTAGTTGGATTTAAAATTGTAACACATATATTTGTGAGTCTATGTTAAAAAATTAATGAAAATATGTAGAGATTTCCACCATGACATATAAAATTAATTGGAATATTTTGATTGGTTAATTTAATTAATGTATTCTTAAAATTTTTTTTTGATTGACACATAATTTTTTTTACATTTATACCTTCTTATTAATATATATAGAATAATAAAAAGTCAACGGAGGGTTAAAACAAAAACAACCTGTCTCTATTGTCTGCTTCTTTGGCAAAACAAAAGTCAACTATTATTTTATGTGCTTGCAACTTTTAATTTTTTTTTATTGTAGGTATGTATGTCAATTTTTTTCTTGTAAACAAATATTTCTTTCGTGCGTCTGCTTCTCTGTGCAAAACTATAAAATAATTACTTAATAAAAAAAATAAACCAACGAGAAAACATTATTTGTTTGTTAATTTGTTTTTTAAGCACACCATGGCATAAATCTGCGTCGACACCTCAGAGATTTGTAGATGAATGGGCTCATGTATATGTAAGTGTCTAAATACATGGAGAAGAAAATTAACTAGATGGACATTACAAACTATAGTTAGTTACTTAGTTTAATTGGTTAGAAGGTAACTGTTTGGGTTTTTATCAAATGATTCAAATCTGAATCTAAACTAAATAAGATGCTATGAATAATAATGATTTTGAATATTGTGGAACAGTCACGTTTATACTTTTTTGTTGTTGTCGTCGTCTGGTACATTATTTAGAAGATACTTTTTAAATTGTTATCGTATTACAAATAATAATTTAATCGTATATTATCTTTTTGTTTAGTTATAATCTATAAAAAAATATAAGAAATGTGTATAGAAACATCATCAAACCGAAGCGAAGTAACTAAAATGTAGGATTGATATTGGAATTAGGTCAGTTTTCAAGTGACAATTTCCTGAGTCAGATTTTGACCCCACAAACTAAACAAATCGATATTAAAATTGCATAAGATTTGAATTTCCATCTACTAATATTGTTATAAGTTATGACAAAGTTAAATTCTACACACCATGTCATTAGCCAAAAGAATATAACCAGATATTATTAATCATTTGAAGTTTGAACATGTAGAGACGACGCCCAATATATTTTAGCGGTTATACAAAAATGACACTTGTAAAATTAATATTGTGCATTAAAATAGAAACAGCATCATAATTAATTTATTAACTAGTTTTCTACAGAAACTATAGGAAAACCAAATCCCATAAACCAGAAAAGAACAAACATGCCGACAATTAACACCTTTACACATAGAAAAAAAAAAAGAAAAAAAAAAGAAAAAAAATCCAAATTCGTGACTAGAGATGGCTCACGCTATCTATAATCTATGCTTAGGTACTTAAATCATATATTTTAGATTTCTCGTCAGTTGGTTAATCACAAATCATACACACATTATTTTATTCCGGCTGTAAAACATAAACACATAAAAAAATGTTCTGATGTAAAATAATATGATATACACACTGAAAACTTTATTTAAATCAAGTTGTTGTTGTGTATGTCATGGAGGGCAAGTCCATCGCTGTTTCGTCCTACACCTTCTTTATCATTTTCATATAAAAGTTTGTTATTTAATTTAATGTTTTTGACAAACCAACAATCCTATATTTTAATTTTATATAACTATCTATATATATAATTACCCAACCGCCGCAGTATTATTCCACGACATACCAATTATTTTGTTCAAACTAGCTACAGATCTCAAAAAAAAAAAAAAAAATCAAATCTTTTTCTCAATCGTCTCTAATTTGTTCTTTTGAGTTTCTATTTGAATGGTTAGAGAATCAATGGAGATTACTCAATATCATCAAAGTTTTAATGAAGGTTCGAGTTCTAGGGTTTCCATGAACAAGAATTCACAAGTAATAACCAAGATCAAGCCCAAGATTCGAATAATCCATATATTCGCACCGGAGGTAATCAAGACCGACGTCAAGAACTTCCGTTCACTCGTACAGAGTCTAACCGGAAAACCGGCGGCCGGAGAGGCCAAAACCGGTAAAAAGAGAGCTAAACCAAGAATTCCGACGTCTCAAGAACCGGTTTGCGGAGATCATCAGCCGGTTAACAGGCTTTCGGGTTTCACCGGTTTGTTAGCAAACGGAGGAAGCCACCAGGTGAAAGAAGAATGGGGATCAGGTGATCAGAGTACTTCGAACACAAACACTTACTTTGATCTAGAAGGTTTGATTCAAGATGTCGGAGAAGATTACTTCTCATCGTTTCCCATGAGATCTTCTTCTTCTTCACAAGTCGAAGGTTTCATCTTCAACAACACCACCAACAACAACAACTTCGATACAAAGGGTCATAATTCGTCCTAATAAACCGAAGTTTAATTTCTAGGGTTTTCAGGGTTTCTCTGATTATGCAATCGCATTGGTTTGGTAAGATCTAATCGTTTGAGGCATGAAAGCAAGCGAACGAGGTCTTGCTTTTTTTTTTGGAAGAAAGGCAAAGAAGTTTTAACTTCATGGGTACGATGAGAAATTGAAGCTTTTGGTGGACTGACTTCGCCAAGGTTGAGATTTGTAATGAAGAGTTTAATTTATGTGCAGCCCTTCTTGGAGAAGTGACTGTATCTAATTAAGAGGTCGTCGTCGGTCAGAAAACCCTAGTTGTTTTGATATGTAACTTTCATTGATGTGCTATTACTGGATGTGTATTAATTCTTTGGTGTGTATATGTGAATGATTTTGGCTGATTTTTTGGGGAGAAGTTTGTATGGTAATTAGAACAAAGATTGAATAGTGTCCGATTATTATAGCTACTGTAATGGAATGCATATATAACATATCAATGGTTAAACTACATCTACACAAACAAAATTAAAATATAAGGAATTCAATTTCTTGTTCTAAATTATTTTAGATGTTTAACATTTTTTTGTTGTCTTTGTGACTTATTCTTCCGGTATTTCTTGCTCTTGGTAACAAAAAATACTGGAAGTTTGAGAAATAGCAAGAAATAGAATTGTAAAAAGAAAGCTAATCAAAAGTTTGAAAAAATTAGACCATGCTAGAAAAAAAAAAAACTAGAATTTGTACTATAGTGTCGTTGTTGTGTCACCATTCATATTCAGATTCAGTTATCGTATTTTGTTGAAAAAGAACATTTGTGTTCATGGAGCCCATATTAAGGTAGATTATTAATGTTATACAACACACAAATATATACATATATATGAGTGTTTTGGTGTGTTTGTGTGATTATTGATTGATTTCTTGTGAAGAAGGTTATATTATTTTCCACATATAAGATGGTCTTAGTATCAAGTTGCTCGGGTTTTTATAAGATCAAAATCCAATTATCCCTAGAACTAGGCCAAATGATTAAAAATTAAATCAGGAATTAGTACGACTGAGATTCACCTAAACTAAACGTTGTGCTACGAGATCCGTCTAAATTAAAATACACATGACAGTAAACCATTCATTGAAATTTAGCGATGGTATTTAACCCAAACAGTTATAATACATGATAAGGTAGACTAATCGATAATTAGATCTTAGTTTGTACACATGTTTTAGTTATTGATTAGTCTAATTTTTCAGGTATTAAGATTCATTTTTCAATTGGTCTAATTAGGTTTGGTTGCATTGCATAAGACCGGGTGAAAAAAAGACAATTTCAAACTTGACTTTTCTATGTCTGGAAACGTTCGGGGCTTCGGGCTGCTTCAAAAGCTCATAGAACTTTTTTTTGACCAAAAATAATAATAGTAATGATACTAGTTTTTAACAATATAATGCAAAGGAAATTGATCTGAACCGAGTATAACCGCACCGGTACACCAAAATTGTTTTTGAGATTCATTTTTGTGTCCGTTGACCATGTCATCTTAAGCCAAATTAAATTCGGTTTGGTTTCCCAAAAGGTCAAAAGTCCCAACACAAAACTGACCTCTACGCGTTTTAGTCCGGTTTACTACAATGATTCTCTGACCCGGTTTAATTTGGTTTGCCTTCTCAAAGTTCTCGAAGGTCAAAATTGGAATTTTCTAATATAATCCAGCTACAGTCATTTGCAAAAGAACAACTTCTTTTTTTTTGTTTTTTTTGGGGGTAAATGTAATTTTGCTCGCCTTTTCGCCGTTTATATACATCATTTTGTACAGCACACGCAGCAATTAGTTTTTTTCTTTCAACAATCGCTTTTTTTTTTCTATTCTCGATCGCCGTCAAGCTCCCGAATCTCCGGTAAGTTATTCTCATTTTCTCAGCGATGAAATCTCATTCCTGTTGGTCTTCCATAGTTTCCGGAGAACTAGTCCACGGTTTTCTTCTGGAATCTGAAAAAATCGCCGGAGAATTTGATTCGCTGATCGAATCTTGAGTTTCGTTGAGTTATAGATTTGAACGATAAACCTCTTTTGTTTCTGATTCGGTGAGTGTTGATTGCTTGAGTTTCCATGGATCGACTTTTGTTTTTGAAAACAATATTACTGTCACAGGTTTTGAGTTTTGGAGAATGGTGTTTTTCCGCAGCGTATCGGCCTTTACTAGGCTGAGGTCTCGCGTTGTGAGTATTTTTCTTTATATCGCATCAAAATTTCGCTTGCAGTTTTGTGTGTGTTGTGTCCGTTTGGTTGCTTTGTTTGATGCTAATCGATTGGTGATTGGATCTTTATGACCAGGGGCAACAATCTTCGCTCAGTAATTCGGTCAGATGGATTCAGATGCAGAGCTCTACCGAGCTGGTAATTATCTCCTTTTGTTTCATGTTTGCGTGTCGATGCATGTGATCTTGTAGTGTTTTAGTCCTTTTATTTATGTGTCAAAGTAGATCCAAATGCTTAGTAACCTGAAATGGAAATTTGGTTTCTTCATAGTGGAAGTCTGCTTGAGGAAATGACTATGTTTTTTTTTTTTTCTGTCCTGAGATTGCTTGTGGGTTCTATGCTCATTTTGTTTAAAAATGGTGTCAATGCAGGACCTGAAGTCGCAGCTGCAAGAGTTGATTCCAGAACAGCAGGTAAGCTTTGACTCCGTTTACATGAAATGAAAATTTGCGATGTTAGACATTTTTTTTCACTGAATTTGTATATTATGGTTACATTGGTTGAGATTGTTTCTATAAGTTAAGGCAGGCTACTTGCAGTGAATATCTTTTGCTTTTCTAGTTCCCTCTTTCCTCATAAGATTTCCAATTTCAGGACCGTCTGAAGAAATTGAAGTCAGAACATGGGAAGGTCCAACTGGGAAACATCACTGTTGATATGGTAGAAACATGATGATTCACGTGTTTGGTTTGTTTATAAAAAGCCTTCCCTTGAATGATTCATTTTAATCTCCTTTTAAATAAAGGTAATTGGTGGGATGAGAGGGATGACTGGATTGCTCTGGGAAACCTCATTACTCGACCCGGAAGAGGTATTGATAACTCTTTGTATATAGTTACAATTGTTTGGTTAGATCCTAGATATAGAATATATCGAATGCTCTTCCTTCCCGTTCAAAGGCTGTTGTTGCAATTATTTTATCATTATTTCAGGGAATACGCTTTAGGGGATTGTCGATTCCTGAGTGCCAGAAAGTATTACCTGTTGCCCAGTCTGGAGGAGAACCATTGCCCGAGGGTCTTTTATGGCTTCTTTTAACTGGAAAGGTATGCCTTTTCTGTACTTTATTATATGTTCCTCATGGGCATGTCTAGACGATTAATTTCCATCAATATATTATCTTATAATATCCCTTTTTACCCTTTTTCGTATAGGTACCTAACAAAGAGCAAGTGGAAGCACTGTCGAAAGACTTGGCGAACCGTGCTGCTGTGCCAGGTTTGGCTGTTCACCTTCTGTCTCTGGCTGGTTTCAATAAAGCAGTCTGTTTATTGGCTTATCCAAATTTGTTAGAGATCAATGTTTAGAAGAATTTGTTTAACAGAAATGAAATATATTTGTGGTTTTCGTGTTACACTTCCATTCATTCTTAACTTGTTTCCAATTTTTATGCAGATTATGTGTACAATGCGATCGATGCCCTGCCTTCCACAGCTCATCCAATGACTCAGTTTGCTAGTGGTGTTATGGCCCTCCAGGTGTGGATCTCTAAACTTCCATTGTTGTTTGCTTATCTTGTTGTGATATCTGCTCAAACTTATTTTCTTGCTATAACTTATAAGTGATCAATTTTCAGCGGAATAATAATCTTCTTTACCTGATATCCAGGTGCAAAGTGAGTTCCAAAAGGCATATGAGAATGGAATTCACAAGTCAAAGTATGTTTTTGGAGTTTCTGGTTTAGTTCTTGATAGCATTTCGTATTAGCATGCATCATAACAAAGATCTTTCCGTCTAGGTTCTGGGAGCCAACATACGAGGATTGCCTCAACCTAATTGCTCGTGTTCCTGTTGTAGCTGCATATGTTTATCGAAGGTTAGTGAAGACTAGACACTTTTGTACTCTTTTTCATGTTTCTTGCAGCTTCTGGATTTTGGCACTGATAGTGTACCCTTTATAGGGTAATTTGTCATCCGCTGTTTTTGCTTCGTATTTACCTTTCCACTACATCATTGCAGGATGTACAAGAATGGTGATTCCATTCCCTCGGATAAATCTTTGGATTATGGTGCAAATTTTTCCCACATGTTGGGATTTGATGATGCTAAGATGAAAGAGCTCATGAGGCTTTACATCACTATCCACAGGTCTTTACTAATTCTTTGTCCATACATGTCTCCTAAGTCCTAACTAATTTTCTTGTCATTTTTGTTGTTATTTTCAAGACTTGCAAATATTAGCATGATAATTTCTATTTTCTACTTGTTTTTGGTTTTAGTGATCACGAAGGTGGAAACGTTAGTGCTCACACTGGTCACCTGGTATGTATGCTTATACCCTCTCCATGTGTCAACTGTGAATTTTATGGTTTCTTGATGCGACTGTTCCACACGCAGTTATTCACATACCTTTGCTTAGGATTGACCTTTTGGACATTTTTGATGGTTCATCTTTTGCTAATAATACTTGTCTATTTAGGTCGGGAGTGCACTTTCAGATCCATATCTGTCATTTGCAGCTGCATTAAACGGTTTAGCTGGGCCACTCCATGGTTTGGCTAACCAGGTATTCTCTCTGGTCTATATCCTCAATAAATCTTATACTGTTCAATCTATAGCAGAGCTTCATGAGTTGCCTCTGTTGTATATTATTTAGGAAGTTTGTGATGGTATTATGATACAACCATAAGTTAGAGGAGCAGATTCTTAGTCTTTTTTGTTTGTTTTGGTGTAACAGGAAGTTTTGCTTTGGATCAAATCAGTTATCGAGGAATGTGGAGAAAACATATCGAAAGACCAGTTGAAAGAATATGTCTGGAAAACATTAAACAGTGGCAAGGTGAAAACACAACATTCATCGGCATTGTCACCGAATTACTGATGAAACTTTACTCCAGATGGATCATGAGAAATTGAGTGAATATCTTGTCTGCTAGTTGTAATGGGCTAATACTTAGATAATTGTGTGATATGTGAATGGTAGACATCCTCAAAATTTCGTCTGTCAGTCTGATAGCTGATGGTAATTATATTGTCAGAAAAGCGTTGGATCCTGTTTAAACTAATTTGGCTTCTTCGTATCCTAGTTTATTCTTGTATATGTTTACATTACAAGGATAGATTACCAAATAATTAATTGACAAGGCTTGATTCGTCTACAGGTTGTTCCTGGATATGGACATGGTGTTCTTCGCAAAACTGATCCAAGATATGTATGCCAAAGAGAGTTTGCCTTGAAGCATTTACCTGATGACCCTCTTTTCCAGCTGGTACTTTGTTTTTTTTTTCTTCTTTTTTTTCCTTTGCGCTCTTATAAAATTCTAGCATTGTGCAGTGGCTAACAAAACCTTCATCTCTATAGGTGTCAAAGCTTTATGAAGTTGTGCCTCCTGTTCTCACCGAACTCGGAAAGGTAATATTCGGGTGATCATTTCATGTAATGGATTACGTAGAAAGTATGACACATAATCCGCCAATAACTCAATGGATGTCTAAATACGTCTCATGAAAATCTCATTTTGTATGTTTTCTGAATCCTGTGATGGCTTGTTACAGGTGAAGAACCCGTGGCCAAATGTTGATGCTCACAGTGGAGTGTTGCTCAACCACTATGGTCTAACCGAAGCAAGGTAAGAAGCAGACTTCTCGTCATATCGTTGGGTCTTGTAGGCTACTACTCAAATATACTATTGTACGTTTTGTAGGTACTACACCGTGCTCTTTGGTGTCTCAAGGAGTCTTGGTATCTGCTCTCAGGTAATATATATTTAGATAGTACGCCTTTGTTGCTACACGCCAATTTAATATAGGACTCATAAGCTCATCTGTTCTCATTTGTGTTTGGTTCAGCTAATATGGGACCGAGCTCTTGGTTTGGCACTTGAGAGGCCAAAGAGCGTTACAATGGACTGGCTTGATGCCTTCTGTAAGAAAGCTTCATCTGCTTGATGCCACGACCGAGTCCCGGGTCTTCTGAGTCTCCCGTGTTACAAACAAAGCCATTCTCTCCCACACTGAAATAGCCTTTTTACCTTTCTATTGACAAAGGAAGAAACATTGTTCATGTAGAAATTGTTCTTTCGAGATTCTCATTTCTGCCCCTGAGAAAACACTTGCAGTGTGCAAATTTGCATTCCGGAAAACTCGTGATAATAAATAAACAGTTTTATTTCAATCTCTCCATCACCAAATATCAATCATGAATTAAAAACTTTTTCGATTGGACTGAGGAAGAAACAAGACAGCAAAAGTTTATCAATAGAAAATGAGGTTTTGCAAGAAGGATTGATTACGAGCTCTTCTTGTTGGTAGCAGTATCCTTATTAGGAAGCTCATCATTATCATCACCAAGAGAGGCGGTGAAGTTAAGTCTTTCCTCGGTGTTTGCAGTGATAACCGGCAACCAAACATCGGCCGTGCCGCTAAGAAGCGACTTAACTTGTGGATCAGAAGCAATAGCTGATGATATCATCTCATCCACATCGTCTAATTTGGCTGATAACTTATCCAATTCCTCAGCTATCTCCACCTGAAACACACACAAAACTCCCTCAGATCTACGTTACGTCACAGTGTGTATCAAAAATGAAAAATGGAGTTTATGAACAGTGGACACACTTGATTGAGGTGTTGAGCAGATTTTGATGGCACTTTAGTGACTTCTAAACCAAGAGCTTCGATCTTAGAACGTAACTCAACCTCTTCTGTATTAGTCAATGATTCCACCTTGATTAAAAAAAAAAAAAAAAAAAGGATCAGCACGAAGAACACCCAAATCCAATGCCAGTAACAATTATATTCATTTACGAATCAAAACGGGATGGTTTTGTGATTCTGATTAGTGATATCTCTATCTGAACACGACGAGAAAACTAGCCAGAAATTGAACATCAACTCCGAAAATTACAGAAATTTTGGGGGAAAGGAGAAACCAAAAATCAAGATGAGTTTTCTACAGATCATAACGAAATTGGGATCGGAGTGTGGAAATCGAAACCTGTTGTAGAAGACCAGAAAGAAGCTGGAAAAGCTGCTCGTCCGGTTTCCCCTCCGCCATTGTCTCTCTCTCTCTCTCTCTTCCCTTTTCTATCTTATAATAATCAAATTACTGATTATGTTTATGTCCGTATAATTGTGGGTTTTTAATTCGGTAACTTTACACAAACGTATAAAACAGACGACGGATCACGGAACGGCCGCGCGTGAATCTCACGTGATAATTGTTTGGATTAAAGATCTCTGACGTGGGTTTTGACTTTTTTTAATATTACCGTATTTTATGCATTAAAAATTGATGGGTTTTTTAGTTTAATGAGGAGACAAAACAAAAAATAATTCGTTTCAGATTATAACAGAGACTCTGAGAGAATCTAGTTGGTTTGTACAGGTCAACGCTTATCATCGTCGTCTACCAGCTCCCACGAATATGATTATCCACAACTCCCACGATTTTGAGACGGTGATGTATATAAAAAACAACTTTTATACTCTTTTATTAAGGGAAATAACATGAAGAAAGCTTGAAACAAATCAATGAAAAACAAAAAAAAAAACCAAAACACAAAGAAACAATCAACGGAGTTTTCAGAGCTTCAAGAATCCAAGAGAGCTAGAAAGAAAACGGATCTTATGATCATCAACAAGTTTTCATATTATCCTTTAGATCAATTTGAGACAAGCCTTTCTAGCTTTTTTTGCAATCTTAGCTCTTTGCATTTCCATATGTAACTCTATTTGCATCTTCTCCATCTCCCTTTGAGCTTCCAACATTGCAGCTAACTCCGAAGTCGCCGAGCCCCTTCCTCCTTTATCCCCACCATTGTTCGCGCTTCGGCTTCCGCTTCCTCCTCCTCCTCCTCCTCTCTTTGGCTCTTCCTCTTCCTCTACCGCGCAAGAATGTAAATGCGTACCATAATCACATTCCTTGCAGTAATACGACCAGAGGTTATCCGGAACAGTCTCTTCACAAACATCGCATTTAAAGATCAAACCGTTCTCGTAAGGAGAACAGTAGAGCAATGTGAGTGGATGTGCATGTCCTTCACGCTCCACGGACTCAGGCATAGACACACATCCGACATGTGCATCGTACTGACAGATAGAGCAGTGGTAAACAAACCCTGATCCATACTCACCGCAGGCGTTACACCCGTAAGTTGACGACTCGTACGGTGGGGAAAACAGCAGGGTCAAAGGGTGATCCGGGTGAGCCTTGTGACGAGTCTCACGTGGAAGCTCGAAACATGACTTGTGCAAGAAGTAATCGCATTCCGACTTTGTGCATTTGAAAGCTGCACCTATTAGGTCTAGGTCGCAGCCAGAGCAAATGATCTCTTCTTCAACTTGAGCTTTGTGAACGCGCAATGGATGGCTATGGCTCTGGTGCCTCACCGAAGGTTTTCTTGAAGCCATTATATATAGCTAATATCTTTTTTTTGTTTGTGTTTGAGATTGTTTTTGTGATTCTTATTAAGCTAAGGGATTTCAAAGTATTTATAGTCAAAATAGTAATACGACTTATGATTATGAGTCTTCTTTAGGGTGGAGTAGTGATGTGTTTTGATTTGACTATTAACCAAGTTGTAGCTTATATATTTACTATATTGGTACAATAATGTCACTACGCGCCAATATGATTATACGATCTATTCATTTATATATATAAGATTGATTCTCATTTGGGATTCAAAGTCAAGAGGTGGAACTTTTCTCTTTGAACTCATGCATCACGCGACTACAGTTTTATTTTATAATTGATTAAATGGCCAATTGTAATTAAAAATTCTAAAATATTGAATTATCCAGCTAGGATTGTATACAATAGAAGAGTTGACATGGTGAAGGATGTGAGGTCAATTAACTACGCATGTATCGGCTCCAAGTCATCTGAATAAAGAGACTTATGACTTTGGATAAGAAACTAGAAATTACGATTTTATGTCGAAAACAATCGATGTGATTCTACATTTTGGAGCCCGTATGCCTATTTCTAGACTTAATATTTCATCTTGGTTCTCTTATCCAAAAACAGTCCGATACTAGCATTTTGGGATATAGATTTCGTTTTGGATCCTTACAAAACATTTACTAAATACAATTCCCCGTTTAGTTTTTTATTTATTTATTAGAATTGAGTTTTCTCCAAAGAAATGATTAACTTGTAACGAATAATTCTCCTTCTATCTTTTGGAGCCCAGTGTGCTTATTTCTAGACAAAAATGTATTAAAACAAAAAAATCTAGACAAAAATGTATTAAAACATTTTATTTTTGTTTATGTACTTTTAACTATTTATGTTTGATAAATTTTGTTTTGTGATTTTGTTAATTTTGGCGCCAAATCCATCTTTTAATATTTTTTTACATCTCGATTCCGGTGCAAATTCTGATTATTTGATTCTGAAACAAAATCGTTGTTCGGGTACAAAATCATGATTCCACTATTGCACCGCGATTTTATAAATTTAATTTTTTTTTTTTTGTTAACATGCAACATGCAATATATATATGTGGGTTTGAACTTTGAACTCATGTAGTGATAAAACAATGAGATTAACACAAACCACTAGATTTTAAATACTGCATAGCTTAAGTTAAAATTGATTGTAAACTTAAAAACAGAATATCATAATTGCTCCTTAATTGTAGCTTTGAAATATGATTTGAGGTATGAGTAATTTAAGCAGAACTAATTGCATGCTACCATTTGATAAAGAACACTGTCCCCATGACCTTTGGTGTGCAATAAAATAGAGTGAATGTATGTTCGTGATCTTCACGCTTTACGGTCTTGAGGGATAAAAATACATCACACATGAACATTTGGCACTAAGAGTAGTTGTAAGTAAACTCGATTATTCATAGAAAAATAACATAACAGCTTGCAACAATTCAACGAAAAGAAATGACATAAAACAAGTAAAAGGTGAAGGAGTTTAAGAGTTTCAAGATTCCGAGAACTATTCATATTTTAGATCATCTTGAGCATATGCTTTCTCGACTTTTTATCAATCTTAGCTCTTTGCATCTCCAAGTGTAGAGCAATCTGCATCTTCTCCATCTCCCTTTGAGCCTTTAACATCTCAGCTAACTCTGAATTCGCCGAGCTCCTTCCTCCTTTGGCCCCATTTCGACTACTTTCTCCTCCTCTTCCTCCTCCTCTCTTTGGCTCTTCCTCATCCTCCACCGCGCAAGAATGTAAATGTGTACCGTAATCACATTTCTGGCAATAGTACAACCACAGATCACGGGGAATAGTTTCTTGACAAACATCACATGTAAAGATTAGACCAATTTGGCAAGGAGAAGTGTAGAGCAATGTGAGCGGATGCGCGTGTCCTTCACGCTCCACGGTCTCAGGCATAGACACACATCCGACATGAATATCGTACTGGCAGATAGAACAGTGGTAAACAAACCCTGATCCGTACTCATCGCACGCGTTACACCCGTAAGTTGACGACTCGTACGGTGGTGAATAGAGCAGAGTCAAAGGGTGATCCGGGTGAGACTTGTGACGAATCTCACGCGGAAGCTCGAAACATGACTTGTGCAAGAAGTAATCACACTCTGACTTAGTGCACTTGAAAGCTGCACCGATCAGTTCAAGGTCGCAACCAGAGCAGATGATCTCGTCTTCAACTTGGGCTTTGTGACCGCGCAATGGATGGTTGTGACTCGGGTGTCTCACTGAAGGGCGGGTAGCTGGTTTTCTTGAAGCCATACTAAAGGTAGTATTCTTGATTTGTGTTTGAGGTTTTTTTTAATTGTTTTTGTGGTTTCTAAGCTAAGGGGTTTCAAAGTATTTATAGTGAATATAGAAGAAGACTTTGTGATTATGAGTCGACTTTTAGGGTGGAATAGTCATGCGTTTTGGTCTGACTATTAACCAAGTTGTAGCTTGTAGTTAACCATATTGGGACAATAACGACAATAATGTCACGCTCTATGAATATATATGGACATGGTTCACATTCGGGATTCAAACTCAAGAGGTGGATAATTGCAAAAAAAGATTCTAAGAGTCGACTTTTAGGGTGGAATAGTTATGCGTTTTGGTCTGAATATTAACCAAGTTGTAGCTTGTAGTTAAACATATTGGGACAATAATGTCACGCTCTATGAATATATATGGACATGGTTCACATTCGGGATTCAAACTCAAGAGGTGGATAATTGCAAAAAAAGATTCTAAGATATCGAATTATCATTACCGGTTGGGCTAAAATTCAATAACGTTGACATAGTGAATGATGCGAAGGTCAATTAATCACGCTGGGTCTCTAATGAATATTTGCATGCAATTCATCTGAACATAAATATCCACAGACAAAAGTTGATGTGGACTTTGTGACATTAATCCAGAAGGCTAATAGAAAACCGAATATTCTTGCAATTTAAAGTGTTTACAGTGGTCAAGTAAAGAGCCAATAGTGGAGGTCTCGTATAATTCAAATCCTTGCCTCGAGATCCATAGAACAAATCATTTACTACTCTAATTAAAACACTAGACCAGCACCACTTGGTTGATCTTAGTCACATGATGGTACATGGTTGTGCGTGATCATCGCTGAAATAGTGGAAAAGCGAGTCGGATGCTGGAAAACCTTTGCTCTCGTAGAAATCGAAGGGATAAGGCGCCCCGGGCTTCCTCGTCATTACCTTGGGCTGCTCGTACTTCACCATCAACCTTGGTCTCGTCCCTGGTGCTAACCATCCAGGTGGTCCCATTGTCCGCGGCAAAGTAAAGATTGGCATCTGCATCATCCTCGGTGGCCCCCAATTCCCGAAACCTCTAACTGTTTCACCTCCCACCGGGCAAGTTCCCACGGAGGCGGTGGCTACGGCGGCTGTGGGCGGTGGTTCGTCTCGGGGCTCGTCGTCGGCCACGGCGTAACGCTTGAGCAAGGCACGAAATTGAGTCTTTGCCTTAGCTGGATCCTTCTCGTAAGCGTAAAGTTGGGGACTTTGCCAGATTTTTTCGATAGCTTTGATAAGCACCGGAGGTTCTACTGTGCCGGAGACCAAAATCAGACCCTTAGCCGGGTCTATGGTTATAGCGTAAACTCCTGTTCATCAAACATAACCCCAAATCAACTGTTTAACAATGCTCGATTAGGTCAAATGAAAGAGTTTGAAAACAAGGGAATTAATTTGACAGCACCTTTTACTTTACGCAAAAGCTTCTTGATTCGACAAGGAACGTCTTCACAACACTGAAGATTCATTTTCAGTATGCAAATCTGCAAAAACGAACACGATCTTGGCCATTACTCAAATATCCGACTCAAAGGATCTTATGTTTTTAGTTAAGACACTTATACAACTCAAACTATGTATGTATCTTTCTTTACCGGAAAGTCCAAATCCTCCATTGTTGCTTTCTCAATATGTAGAAGAAAAGTCACGAGAGGGGGAGCGATTCGTCCCTGAATATCTATCTTGAGAAGAAGATATGGTTTTGATTACGAAGATACCAAGTTTCTGAAATGTATATATAGTTGCCTTTAGTTGCCTTTTTGGTAATCACCAAGATAAAAAAGTTCGAAAAAATTTCTAAGATCAGAAAAAAATGAAGAAGCTGATTGGCTGTTTCATATTCAATGAAAAAAATATAATTAATGATTTTTCATTAGATTTTGTTTTGTATAATTCTAATAAATCCATTTTGTTTGATCAAAGAAAGAAGTTATTGTTTATTAGGATGATACAAAATCTAAATTTACCTTCTTTTGGAAAATGCAATATTTATTAGGGAATGGAGCTCTATAATAGGAATTGGTATAAAATTAAGCCTCTAACATATCAAAATCTAAAATTTAGTAAGCAACATTTTCCTTTTGTGAATTTTCGATTATACCCTCAGCTTATTCTGAAAATAAAATAGCTAACTATACACTAAATAGCTAATATAGATGTAGTTAATTATATTTCTAACTATACACCCACATTATAACTAACTATACATTAATATAGTTGATTATATTTACATGTAGTTTACCTATATTTCAAAAGTATTTAACTAAACATGTAGTTGATTACATATTGATATACTTTCATTTTAGCCTCTTTTCAACTTGTTTTATTTTGTTTTTAGTCATTATGCAATTGCATTTAGGCATTTCTAGGAGTTGTTGCATGCATTTTTGTTTTTTAGGTCTTTTGAAGTTGGATCTTGGAAAAGAAGAGTTTATACATGATTTGGACCAAAAAGAATATCTTTGGATGTGATTTGGACCAAGAGAAGAAGAAGAAGCAAGATGGATAAGAGATTGACCAAATTAGAGGGAGTTGAAAATGAGAAAACAAGCCATTAAAAATCAGTGCGCCACATTGATCCCATGCGTTGAGCGCAGATGATAGATGCAGACCCAGTTTCTCACCAAATTGAAAATCCAACCCGGTTTAAATTGGGTCGACCCGGTCCGTTTTTAGCTTTGTTTAAATAGATTTTTAGAGGTGTAAAAACAAAAAGTTTGAATATTCTCTTTGCCTCTTTTAGATCAAAAATATATTTCTATGTTTATGGTACTTGGATTTGAGAATATTTCTTTATGATTTGCAAAGTTTTATCTTAATCTCTTATTTACATTATGCTTGTCTTATATTCTCTTTTGGTTGTTTCTTTAGTCATGTGTGAGTAGTTTATTTTTGAGGCTTGGGTCTAGTGGATTATGAGAGTTTAGTGGATTATGGGAGTTTAGTGGATGATTAATGATGATTAGGCTTAGATTATATGTTTTCTCAAGTTAGTTTGTCCTTAATGCTAGTATTTGACATGATCAATCAAGTCTAGAGCCTAAGTAGATTGTCTCCCGAAAGGTGTTTGATGAAATGCTTGAACCAAAATTAACTTGGTTTTTTTTCCTTAACCAATGAAAATTGATGTTAGGGTGATTAGTGAACTTAGTGGACTTGTTTGTTAATGCTTATTAATTACCAAAATTGCAAATGAAAATTTAGCTAAATGAGGTAATTAGTGAAGTGATTAGTACCATGAAAGTGGATTAGTTAAATTTATGTGATCCATGTTCTAGGATTGATCTTAAGTAGTGTCTTTCATAATTGATTAGTCATCATACTCCTCTCAATCCGTTGCTAGACTCAAGACTCATTGTTTTCCCATTAAGAGTTAGAATATTTTCTTGTTGATCTTTTATTGCTTTATCTTTTGATTGCTCTTGTTAATTGCTTATCTCTCGCTTTGTTTATGCTTTGGTTAGTTTTATTTGTGAAATTAGTAGTTTAAAAACCAAAAATCAAACAAATATCTTTTCCTTTAGCTTAAGTAGATTCTTACAAGTTTAGTGAGTTAATTCAATCTCCTTAGTGGATTCGACACCTAACTAGAACTACAAGTGACTAAACCGTGCACTTGCAGTTTTATCGGGGTTTAAATCTCGATCGCGTCATATATACATATAGTTAACTATATTTTTAACTATATACACACATTATAGCTAACTATACATTAATATAGTTGTTATATTTACATGTAGTTATCTATATTTCTATTAAAAATGCATGTAGACGTAAATGTATAGTATAAGTAAACTTTATAGTTAACTATATATAAAGCAAACTATATATCCATATAGTTGTTTTTATTGATAAATAGTAACTATGTTTGTTTAAATACGTAACTATTACAACAACTTTTTTATGTAGTCAACTATGTTCTGAAATCAGTAGAGTAGATAATTATGCTATGAATATAGTTAACTATGTTTTTAAATAGGTAATTATTTTCTGAAAATAAGTAAGTATGTCTAGATAGTTACAGAAATACTGCGATGTAGTTAACTATGTTCTGAGATCAATAGAATATGTAACTATGTTCCGAAAATAGTTAATATATGGGCAATTTCGTCAAAATTTTTCTTCTCTAGTTAGCTAAATTATTTTTTTCACATATTATTTTTAAAATTCTCTCTCACAAATGTGTTATTCTACTAATTAACCCTATTTATTAATTGACAGTTAAATACTTGAATCATTTATATAATCTACTAATATTATGCATCTATTTTTAGAAGTTGAGAAAAATCAAGAGTGTATGCCCTTTATAATAAGGGACTATATATGATTTAGAAAAAGAACAAGAAATTACGCATTTTGACATTCAAAAGCGATAGAAACAAAGTAAAAAGTATGATCTGATCGGCCAATCATATATTATATATAATTAGAGAGTTGTCTCTCTCCATTTAAGATAAATGTCCACGTCGTTAAAAAAAAAATATAAGAAAATTAAAAATAAATTTAATAACTCAATTAATTCACACATTTTCATATTATATTATTATCTTTCATTGAATAAAAATAATAATTTACAAAAATACTAAAAAAAAAATTTATAACACAAAAAAAAAACGTGAATATAGATTAGATTAATATCAAATTAGATAGTTGTATCTTCACATAGAGTTAATGTATAAATATTAAAAAAATATAAAATGTAAAAAATAAAATTATAGCACAAGATAATATAAAAGAAAAAATTGAATATAGATTAGATGAATATCAAGTTCACATCATCAAAAAAAAACATTAAAAATAAACTTAATGACTCAATTAGTTCACACTTTCATATTAGATGTTTATTTTTGATTGAATGAAAACAATAATTCACAAAAATATTAATAAAAAAATTACAACACAAGATAATATAAAAGAAAAAAATGTGAATATAGATTAGATGAATATCAAATTAGATAGTTGTATATTCACATATAGTTAATGTGTAAATATTTGTAGATGATTAGAAATATAAAAAAACTTATCACGATAAAAATATATTAAATGGAACGATAATTATTTTCCAATGGTTATAAATTATTTAGGATAAAAAAAAAGTTTAGGTGTAACAGTGAATGTAAAATTTAAAAAGGTTTTACTCAAAATAAGAATATTCATTTTTCAAGAGAAAATACGTTTTAAATATTTTTAGAATGTAAATGACTTTTAAAATAACATGTATTATTTGAAAAGATAGTGGTAAATTTACATATTCGCGTAAATGGTTAAATGTAATATTATATAAGGTTTTTTGGATATAAGAAAAAATTTACTTTTTGAAAAAGAATATATCTTTAGAATTTGAGACTATTTTTTATGAGTGTTAAAGAATAAATATACGTTAGCGATTAAAAATAAAGTAATTTTAGCACATTACGTCAAAATTATCACATTCGCATTTGATGTGGGGTTATATTCGCATAAGCATTTAATGATTTATACGATCAGGTAAATGGCCAAGATCAAAACCTCTAGAGAGATGTTCTCATAGAACTTCAATATGGAAAGAACTCTCTCTAGGATAAAGGGTCGTGGGATGGTCGCCAAGTCCGATTCCTCTTTCCGCTAGGTTCTCAATTAACTTTTATCACCACGTGACGCCTAGCGATTCGTTACTTTTCAAAAACAAAAATTTATCCTTGACAATATTTATATTGTATATCGTTTGGTAAAATAAGTTTGCATATATATAAATGGTTATATAGATTTATCTTAAAAAAATTAAAAAAATTAAATAATTATATTTATATTTAACAATTCATATTATTAGAAGTTTTAAAATTAAAATATCGCGCAATGCCAAGAGTATAAATCTAGTATATATAATTAAAGAGCTCACAGTTTCTTTTATTCCAGAGCAAATTACATGAAATCTTACAACAAAGCCACATGTAAGAAAAAATCACAGACCATACAAAGAAAGAAGGAAATCAGAGTTTGAAACATTCTCTTTGTTTTTATATCGTAAACGAAATTCACAAAAGAGAGAAGTTGATCATCCTCTTCATCATAATTAAATTCACCAATAATATCTCCTCCTTGGTCCCCAAGAATCGACATAACTACCCGCTGCTCAATAGCATCTAACTGTGCCTGCATCATTGCCATCTCCGTCTCAGCATTCATCAACGACTTCATCCTTGAAGCCGCCGAGCTTGTTTCTCCTTCTTCTTTTCCTTTCTTTGGCTCATGATCTTCATATGTCACGCAAGAATGTACATGTATCCCATAATCACATTCTTTGCAGTAATACAGTACCCATAGATTTTCCGACATATCTTCTTCACAAACATCACATATGAACATCATACCGTCCTCACGACCTTTGCAGGGCGTGTTGTAAAGTAGAGTGAGTGGGTGTTCGTGATCTTCACGCTCCACGGTTTCAGGGATAAAAACACATTTAAAACACATGAACATTGTATTGGCACGCAGAGCAGTTGTAAGTGAATCCGGATCCATACTCACCGCACGCATCGCACGTGTAAGTGGACTGGCCACAGGGTGGGGAATAGAGCAAGGTCAAAGGGTGATCAGGGTGAGACTTGTGATGAGTCTCACCGGGAAGGTCGAAACATGACTTGTGCAAGAAGTAATCGCATTCTGACTTTGTACACTTGAATGCTTGCCCGATTAGCTCGTGCCCGCATCCAGAGCAAATGATCTCATCTCCTTCTTCGGATTTGAAGATCCGCAACGGATGATTGTGACTCGGGTGTCTCACCGATGGACGGTTAATCGGTTTAGCCATAGTTTTTCCTGAACCAATACTGTTTTTGATATGTGTTTGAGGGGTTTTGGTTTCTTTTGTTGCCTCGTAGGAGAATTGCTTTGGAACTATAAATACCAAAATCTGAAGAAGACTTTGATCAGTTCTATAATTATGCTTTTGGTTTTCTTATTAACCAAGTTGTAGCTTAGAAAACTACATTTGGCCAATAATGTCAAACTATATAATGTATATGGGTGTTTCAGATGCAGAAACATTCTAATTAAAATCAAACTAGATTTGACGCGGGATTATAATATTTGAAATGAAAAAATCATGAATTTTTTAATATATCGAAGAAATTAAAAATAGCAAGATTATGTGATATATCTTCTATATAGATAAATATAGTTTATCTTAGAAAAATTAATTTGCATAACACTTGGCTTGGAAGTAAGCATTTTTGTATAAATCGAATAAGTTTGAGAATCGAATACGTTTGAGATTATGGGTTCTCTCAAACTTATTTGAGTTCACCAAAACAAAAAAATAATGCATTAATATGTAAAATCTTTTAAAATAAAATATCAAAGAAGTAATAAAAATGCGAAAACTTTATGATTTTTCGAAATTTAAGTATTATTTTTTTGTTTTTAATTTATTTTGTATGAACTGTTTGGATTTCACCAATATTGACAACTTGTACATATGGTTGATAGTTTTATAAAGTCCAACAGTTTGATTGATAGCATACAAAACAATGGTTCTTGTATATTCTTATAATATAAATTATCAAAACCTTCATATATATATATATATATTTATCGTGTTTTTGTAAAATTTATAAAAATGTTATATTTGTAAAATTGTACATTTATAACAAAAAATCAATTTTTTTGTGTGGATCAAAACAAAAGTGATATTTGGTGTTTTTACACTGTTTTGAGGTTATGATTTCATCATTTCTCATCCTATTTTGTGTCACATTTGCATCATATTTTAGTCTTTGAATTTTATTTTAATTTTTACATGCATTTTAAAGTTAGGACTTGTTTTTCTGCATTGTGGTTCTTATTTTTGATTATTTTATGTACTTTTGGAGATCTTGGAGTTATTCAGATGCTAAGGAGACTTGGTAGAGGCATTGAAGAGGATGGATGAGCCGAACATGCAAAGGAACAAAGATTTGGTCGAAAATACATGACCACTCGGTTCAAACCGAGTGAAACTAAACCGATTGGAGCAATAAGCACTTACCCTCGGTCCAAACCGAGTGAGTGTGTTTTGTTGACTTTTTCGTTATTTTTTTGACTTTTTATTTTTATTTTTAATTCTTATTTGACTGGGATCCGATCCGATTTGTCCCGGATTGATCCGAGTACGTTTTTGACCTCTATAAATATATTTTTAGTTTTGTAAAAACCTAAGTCTCCTCTCTTCTAGAGTTGGATTTAGATACAAACTCTTCTCTTGATATTTTGGATTGATCTTCATTTCTTCATGCCATTTTTTAGAGAAAGATTCTTCAACTTTTTACCTTTTATATTTTATTTAAATCTTTTCATTATGTTTATATCTTTTGTTTCATCTTTTATCATGTTTAGCACTTAGTCTTTTGTTGGATCATGGGTAATGCTAGATTAGGATGATTTGATGGTTAGATGATGATGATTTAGATTGATCCTTGTTAGATCTTTCACTTAGGTTGAGCTTAATACTAGTTTTGATTTGATCACTCAAAATCTAGACTTTAGGCTTTTCACACCCGGAAGGTGTTTGTGAAAATGTTTGAACCAAACATTTTGTGAGCTTTACATACCTAGCCAAAGTGAATTGATGATTATAATGTTTAGTGAACTAATTGGAATTTTTCTTAATGCTCATTGATTATCTAATTGCAAACGGAATTTAGCTTAATTAGGTGATTAGTGAAGTGATTAGTGTCATGGAAGTGGATTAATCATATTTGTGAGTTCATGTTTTAGGATGGTATTTAATTCAATCTTTGGCAATTGTTTGATTGTTAATCCATTCTTATCATAGTTAAACCCATGGTCCAATGTCTTTTCCTTGTTTTGCTTCTTGCATTTTTAGTTTCTTGCGTTTCTTATCTTTTAAACCAAACAAAAACACAAAATAATTGCTATAGATTAGTTTGTTTCTCGCATCTCTAGTGTGCAAGTTTTAGTTCCTTGGTATCGACCCTTAAATACTACCTCGGTGTACAATGCACTTATGGTTTTGTTTAAGACTTTATAAATGTAAAGTTTAAGCGCCTAATTGAATCTTTACTATCTAGTGAGGGTGAAATTAGAGTGTGTTAAAAAATTCAACTTTAATTAAAGTAATATGGATACAATTAAGCGATATTAAATAAAATAATTGTATGATCAATCATATTTCAAACATGGTATGCAAATGGACATTAATACAATCTTTATAAAGTAAATTTAATTTATCGGTAAATGATTCATTGTTAAAATATTAAAATATTACGGTTTAGTTGGGTTTAAATTTGTAACACATGTATTTGTGGAGTTTATGCTAAAAATTAAAAAGAAAATTTAGAGATTTCCACTGTGGCATATAGAATTAATTGAAATATTTTGATTGGTTAATTTAATTGATGTGTCCTTTAAATTACTATTTGATCGATACATTTGATTTTTTCACTTATGTCTTCTCAATTAATATATATATATATATATATATATATATATATATTTTTTTTTTTTTTAATTAATTAGCAACATGAACATATATATTGTAGGGTTTGATTAGGTCAATTTCTCCAACTCAATGCTTATCTTCAACCTCCATAGACAAGATCAAATATAATTTATAACCTCTTTTGGTTGTGAGGAGAATGACTAGCTACTTAGCTAGGGGGTTAATGAGCAATTGACGCAGAAAACCGTACTGATGAAAATAATTAAGGAGATATGGACTTATTTTCCCCCCTATAATCATATTGCGATTCAGGAAAAATACATGAAAAATTTAGACATCTTAGTTTTCACATAGCTGTTATTTTGTTAGAATAATTAATTAATTTAGAGATATATTGAATTCTCTAGATGATTTTGGCTTGCACCACTTACGGTCCCAAAACTTGAAACTATCTCTTGAAATTTATTTGCACCCTCACAGATATATATAGTGAGGGTGGTAAATGTTATAGATGAGCTTGTGCACCGTCATTTATATACGGCGTGCTTACATCGACTACATGTATATATAATAAAATCATGGACAATTAGGATTTCGACCAGGACCACCATAAAAAAAATGACTCCCCCATAAACTAGTATGGGCAAAACTAAGATTGTAACATTTCTGGTCAGTCATATGAGTTTGATGCCTAGGAGGTTCTCGCCTAATGTTAGCCTCATCAACTATCTCAATATTCTTGAAATAACTCGCTCTTTTAAATCCTTCCTCCGCGAAATGCCCACTCCCCATATGTGTCATCGTGTGTTGTCCGTGGGTATTTTCATCTATGATTTCGCCTCCCCAACGCACACTCGTTCCAACTTGTGATAGATGAGTGAATATCGAGGTAGGCCAGTAACCCACAATTTGATTGTTATTAAGTCCCAACCACCAATCTCCTGATACGGAATCCTATTAAAAATTATACATTCTCAGTTTTATGAAACCACCAAAGACCAAACCATAGATTATTGATATATAGATTTGTTGAAGTTTTTTATTTTCTTAAGGTTAATCATGATGCAAGTTAACCCAATTTTATATTAATTACCTTCCATATGTATACGATAAGCTCCTTTTGTTCACCGTTGTATATGGATGTTGGATTGATGACCGCACCTGGGACCATATATTGGCTCGTTTGAACAAAGCCTCGACATAAGAGATTGTAGCAGCCTGTGTTCTTGTATGCATCGCGCTGTTTCCATGTTACCAATCAAAACACAAAACACTTGTCTCTATAAGTACATTTATAATCTTGACAACAAATGAAACCCAACAACTCAAAACAGTAGCTCAAAAATTAACTCACGGTCCAAAAAATAAAGAATCTAGGGTTGAAATCGCCGTACATATCCGGGTATGCCTAACAAATAACAAAGTGAGATAGAAAAAAAACATTAGAACATAAAACTAGCTAAAAATATATAGGGATATGAAACTCAAACAAACACATTGCAAAAACAAAATAAGACCTGCCAACCAACTTCAATGGTGTTAAGATCAATGTTGAAACTGCCTGCAGTAATCCATATCTGGGACAAGCTAAACTCTTCTCGTTTTTGTAGATAAGGCTTCCACACATTTATGTTTGCTTTGCCTCCGTGAAACCTTCCAGTCACGGCCACTATGGCGTACTATATATATATAAACACACATATATGATTAAGGAAAAAGTGATGAACTTTCAAATGCTTATTGATATAAAATATAGATATATGCACCGAATGTGTGCCGTTGCGTGTATTTGAATTGGCTGGTGTTGGTTGAGGGATGTTATTGGGGTCTTTTTTTCCGAATCTTTCGATAGATTTTGCTCGTAAAATATCTTCTTTTCTCGTTCTTCTGATCGGAATTGTGTTTTTCGGACATTTTCCATTGATTGTCCAGAGTTGAGTCACCATACTCGAATGTTTCTCAGTATTTAAAGATACGTTGTTCCATCCTTCTGGATAAAAATTTGGTCTCATCTACAACACAACAATATTAGAAACAAGAATATCATATTAAACATAAAAATGGATAACGCAAACTCGGTTAGTTCAACCAGGTAGATCAATGTTGATTCAGTGCTACCATACCCGAGTTTTACTACTTTTGGATAAAATTACGATTTGCCAGCACAAGTATTATCAAATGCTAGTGTTATACCTTAAAAAACTATAAATATCAAAGGCTCTAACAAAAATATTATCAAATGCTAGTCTCATACCTACGAATCTATAAAAACCGAAGCCCTAAAACTTTATAGTTTAAAGGAAAAAACATTTAAAAAAAAAAACGTTAAAAAGAGAGCAAAAGCGTTGCCCATACCTTAATGGTGTGGTTTCTAAGTAAAGGATGATCAAAAGCCGGTTGCTTGTTGATATTAACACAATCTATAACATCTCCATCAGGACTCTGTGTAATAGAGAAGGAATTACAAAGTGTGTGAAGCAAACAATTACAAGCAAACCGAAATGGAAAGACGTACTCAGGTGTAATAACCTTGATGGATTTAAGAGCAGGTTTGTTGAGTTTTTTCAAGAGTTGATCTATTTCAGCATCATGAATATCGCTTCCGGTGACTACCACCGCTATGATCAGAATGTTGAGCACAAAATTCGCCATCATCCGACTGATCATGACTAAACGTATCCGAAACGTTTCAATATTTTTTGAAGTGATTTTTGTTCTTTGGGTTAATAGATTATTAAGTTAAATGCTTTATATATAGGTACTACAGAAAGGTAATGCAAAAGAAAAATTAACAAATCTAAGCAATAATTTTTTTATACTTTGATTATTTATTAATAAGACAAAGATTTAAGAAAAAATAAAAATAAAAACAGAGACTCTTGATTTAAAGTGAAATAATATCAATTAAAGTGTATATTGTTCTTGAAATATATTATTTCATTTCGGACATGTACAAATGCAATTATGTAGTCATAGATTTGTAGAAAAATTAACTAAATTCTGTTGGATTTTGTTGATAAGTGAATTAATAATGTTAGAAAGGAAAATGATAAAAACAAATAATCATTTAATATCCTTTTCTTTTTAAAATGTTTTATTCATTACATATCACAAATCATCTTAAGAAAAGACGACAAGGCTGTTTAACAACTCATAAAAAATATTGTAATTACATAATTACTGTTTTATATCCCAACATCAGAAGATTAGACAATAATAGTCTAATATATAAGTCAAGTCCAACTTCAGTTAGTATAAAACTTTTCTGAAAAGAAACCCAAAAATAAATTGGTGTGAGCTTGACCACTGGGCCCTGAATGAATAATATCATATTAATAGAATGTATTGGCTATGGACTTGTAGAACCCAACAATTACAAATATAAATATATACCAAATTTATTATTTCACACTTAAATAATCACACAAACATATACCAAATTTCAATACAAACCTTTTGATTCAATGATGTGATCCGACAAATGGGTCAATTTTACCAGAAAGAGTGTATTTTATAGCTTTCAAAGACTCTTCCATTTCATCACAAAGATTGTGAGGATCTGGTATGACAATTGGATCCACCGCGATCGAAATAATCATCTTCTCCGCATAACTTATGAAATGTATCAACAATGCCTACCAAACACAATATACATGTATGAGTATATGAGAAGAAAATTTCGAAATGAGCTCTTCATGATTAGTTGATTACTATTACAAACTTATCATTTCAGTAATTCTACTCAAAAAAAAAAAACGTACTTGTGATGCGTGTCTGTTTCCATAGCAGCTTAGAGCGATGTAAGTGATCTGATTGCCGTGTAAACTTACTTCTTCCACAGGGCCAATGATGTTTGAAAAGGTTGTCGTTGTGGTCGACATTGATCGTTTGAAAAATACTGCTCCTACCTACAATGACATGAGTGTCATATAATGTCCTCACCAGTGAAAAAGCAAACAACTTTTGAGTTCACTTATCTCAATATATATACCTTAGGTCCAAAAATATTGGTGATGAACTCGTTATTTGAATAAAGCAGAGCAGCCATAAGAGAGTGCTTCTTTTGATCCATTATGGATTTAGTCTTTGATAGATTAACCAATGGATCGGTTTCTAAACTAATGGAGATCGGAAAATGAACTAAACCATTGTAGTTTCCCCATCTGCATTTCGAACCCTTGGCCAACATATCCGCCACAGGCTTCATGCAATTGTTATATTAAATTATTACTGTTTAGGAGCTGATAAAGAGATGGTTTAAATTATTTACAATTACGGTTTAATTTAGGGAGTGGGTATCTAACCTGGATTCCAATCTCCTGCCTTAAATTTACTGGAACACCTGCTCGAAGTCGTATTCTACCTGGAAGATTGTTCAGATTCGATCTTGCTGTTCCACCCTCAACATCTGTGTTGCTTTATTTGTCAAGAAATAACACACACACACACATGCTAAACGTTAAATATAGTTCCGATGCATCATACACATATATATTTTGATAAAGTACGTACCATATCGCCCGTTAAGATAGCGGGAAAGAGCGGCTAGTGTGACTCCTAATAGAACATCATTGATAGTCTAGCCACTCACACAACAAGATGAAGATAAGAAAAAAAAAACTCACAATTTTTTAAAGGGAGTATAGGAAAGAAATCATTTCTAACTGAACAAAATCACAAAATCGTAACTCACCATGTTCATAGCATTTTTTATAAGTCTAATATCATCCAATGAGACAGTTCGGTGATAAAATCTCTTTGGATTATTTTGGACAAAATCACCCTCTTTAAGAGGTGTCTCTGTATCCTTCAAGAATAACATAGCCGCCGAGAACTGCACAAGATCTACAATGGTATTCCAAATCAATCTCCCCACAGAATAAATCGCAAATATCGACCTTAAAAAGCAGCCTGTGTTTCTAAGGTGGTGCGGCAAAAAATGTTCACGCCGTTTTATGGCAGAAATGGTAGGAAATGCCTCGGGGTCTGATGTTTTTTGGGTACACGCCACCAAGAGGGACAACAAGGACATTCCGTCTCCTAAAGAATGGTGACATCTCATTACACCGACCGCTTCTGAATCAGATGTTTTGACATTGAGAATATGAATGTCCCACAATGGTCTTGATCTATCGAGAGGAATCATTGTTAGTCGTGATACATAGTCATTGACAAACCCTTCTCCATCTTCTTTGATCTCTATGTCTGGTGCATATACATGGTCTTCTACATTGACTTTGATCTTTATCCATCTTGAGTCATCATCTGAATTTAAACTTTAGAATGTTAGAGTATCCCACATCGGAAGTGGAGAGTATTCAACACTAATATATAAGAGATATGGGTCTCTGCACTCATTGATGTGTGTCAAATTATAAATTTATACCTACACTAGCTAACAACACACTCTAATTGTTGTAGCATAGTATAGAGTCGAACCAAGGAGATTGGAATAGCTACACTAAGAATCCAAGTATTCAAATAAGTTAAGCGATTCGAGGTTGTGTTTTTTCGATTTTAAAAGTCCTAATTCCGAAACTAAGTGAAATAAACGAAATGATATTGCAAATGGAAAGCAAACCAAAACAAATAAGTAAACAAGCACTAAACAAGATCAAAGTTAGACAATTCAAGCATAAGCAAATTAAAATGCAAAAGTCAACAAAAATCAATTGTAAAGTCAACAAACAAGAACTTGATCAAATATGGGAAAACATGGGCTTTGGGCAAAGCAATTGACTTGAGATGATCAATGACTAACTAATGATGCTAGGAATACAATTCAAACTCAATTAGATGGCATGAAACACACAAAGTAGACTAATCCATTTCCATGACAATAATCCATTCACAAATCATTTAACTAAACTAATTTTCCAATTGCCATTAATTGATCAATAATAATTAAGCATAAGTTCATATAACCAACTAAACATCTTAAGCATCAATTTCCATTGGTTAAGAATGAAAAGCAAGAATTAAGGTTCTCCTAGACATTTTTTCGAACACCTTCCGGACACAAAATGACCATGTTCTAGATTTTGATTGATCATGTCAAATCTAGCATTAAGAACACCCTAAACTTTAGAAATCATGAGAACCTAAGTCTAAGCATCACTAATCATCCACTAAGCATCCCTAATCTATTAAGTCCAAAAATCCATAGAAAACTACTCATTAATCATCATGCTAACTTCAAGAATAAACATAGATAAAGACATAATCATAAAGAAGAGATGAAAGGTTAAGAAAACTTCACTAGAAATGGTAAGATTACAAAATCCAAGCCAATATCATAAGGAAAGAGTTTGAGGCATAAAAGAGGAGAAAAATCATATCAAACTTAGGTTTTTCTTGTTCTAAAATCATATTTATAGGTCCTAAAAATGTACCTGGGTCAATCCGGAACAAACTGGATCGAACCCGAGTCAAACCGAGAAAGTCAACACAAAACATCGATCTGATCGACCCAGATTTCGACCCACTGGATCGATCAGATTGCTCGCAGGAAGGGGGTTTTTTGCCATGATTTGATCGATCTGGATTTTGACCTGGAGATTGATGGGGTGTTGTTCTGATCGATTTGGAGGTCGATCAGTGGGTCGATCAAAGAGCACGCAGGAAGCATGTTCTTTGATCGATCCACATTTCGAGCTGCAGCACGATCAAAACGCCAATCCATCGACCTCCAGATCGAAGTCCAAATCGTTCAGAAGTAAAATATACAACTTGAAAATGAGAAGGGTTGTAAAATATTACAAAAAATGATACTAGTAGGAAGAACCTTGCCAAAACTATCTTTAATCGTCAAGATGTTTGATCTTGAAGCATAAACAACTTGTTCATATCAAAACCTGAAATATATATATAGAAAACCAAACAAATTAAAAAATTATCTTACAATTATAAATTTTGATTAAATAAAATACATAAAAAATATAAATAATTTGTCCCATCTGATTTTAATGGCCAACAAAAAATTTCTCTGTATACAGTCGATTGATTTTTCACGCCGGATTTACACACATAGCCATGTTTACTTAATTCTGATTATTTGCTTCATCTTTCAAAATTTGCTAGCAGTCACTTTGTCATTTCTTTTTTTTTGATGATATCTTTTTCGAAAACGAATTTTACATGGCCGATAATCAACACATAATGATTATAAAAATGTAGTAGATGAAATCAACGAAGATCTCCATATAGCTTTCTTCTTCTCTTTGAACAAAGAGACTTTTAGAGCGGCCAGTCAATAAACTTATTAAATGGAAGTTGCAGAAGATAAATCGCATTGACTTGGAGAGATTGACCTAATTAAACGCGATTTTCTCTATATATGTGTAGATATATGCCCAAGCTGCTAATTAAAATCAGATGTAAATTAAAATATCCGTTTCTACAAGTTATCTTTGTCTTAGAATAATAAAACCAAAATCTAAGAATACTTTTGTCTCTTAACTTTGCATCCCAAATGTCAAAGGTTTTCTAACATTATTAATTAGCGAAACCGCATGATACAACAACTTGGTTAATAACAATCAAACCAAACGCATAATTATTAAACCTAATATAGAAATCAATGCAGTTTTTGGTATATATAGCTCCAAATCCTTCTCCCACAAAGCAACCAAACACCAAACACAAATCAAGAACATTCTATATGGCTTCAAGAAAACCAAAGGCCAAACCGGTTAATCGCCAATCCGTGAGGCACCCGAGTCACAGCCATCCGTTGCGTGTCTTTAAAGCGAAAGAGGAAGATGAGACTGTATGTTCTGGATGCGAGCTCGAACTGACCGGACAAGCTTTTAAGTGTACAAAGTCGGAATGCGATTACTTCTTGCACAAGTCATGTTTCGACCTTCCTGGTGAAACCCATCACAAGTCTCACCCGGACCACCCTTTGACCTTGCTTCATTCCCCACCAGATGACCAATCCGTCTACACGTGCGACGCGTGTGACCAATACGGATCTGGATTCACTTACAATTGCTCTAACTGCAAGTACAATCTTCATGTGGGATGTGCGTTTATCCCTGAAACCATAGAGCGAGAAGATCATGAACATCCACTCATTCTTCTTTATTGCACACCGAGTAAAGGTTGTGAAGACACGATCTTCACTTGTAGCGCTTGTGAAGAAACTGTTTCAGAAGATCTATGGGTGTATTACTGCAAGGAATGTGACTATGGAACACATGTACATTCATGTGCGGCATACCAAGATCAAGAATCAAACGAAGAGGATGAAGAAGAAGAAGAAGGAGAAGTGAGTTCTCCGGCTTCTAGGATAAAGTCATTGATGAAGGCTCGAGACGAAATGGCGGTTATGCAGCTAGAGGCACGTATTGAGAATGATGCGAGAAATGCTGCGCTTGATCTTTGGGATCAACCAAAGCGGAGATACTATTGGTGATCAAGAAAAGGAGGAGTAAGTTTATGAAGATGTGTGATTGTTTCTTTCTTTGATAAAATTTGTTTCCGGAATAAAAAGAAATAGATGGAACTCTTTCTTTCTTGTGTGGCTGATCTTGTTCATTTGTGTGGATTTGTTGTAAATTTTTGTGTATGTTGTTTAAGTCGCAATATGATTTTTATTTTTATTTTTTATTTTTTTTAAACCTGGTCCAACTACAGATTTAAGCCGTCCAACTAATTCTAAGAGTACGCTAATCAGATAAAGAAAGTTCGGCCCACCGAATTTTTAACCGGGCCTCGGCACCTTACTAGATGGATCTTGTTCAATTTGCTTTGTAAAGAGAGTTGCAACAACATAGACGGTCACAACCCATGTTTTCCAACGCATTTATGATTTTTGAAACTATTGGGAATTGAATATAAAAGAAAAAGCGAATTTACGTTTTGCTCTAGGTCTAACTACCACAACGTGATGCAGAATGTGGTTTAGGTAATTAGGTTAGATTTCAAAACGAACATGTATATTGGAACCTCATCTTGAGATCGTGGTATTGATCTTGATCTTCAATTTGATCATTAAAATACCATAAAGTTGGTTTGTAGAAGTAAAATATGATAGATTGTGGTTTAATTGTTTTTTAATGTTTAAATCTGTTAATTAGAAGTCAAATCTGACAAATTTATAGATTTTGGTTTAATTTGACAAATCTGACCGATGTCAAATATTTAAATCTGATGTAATATCAAAGCTAGATCCATATCTATCATAAAGAGATGCATCATGCATGCTAAACGTTAGAGATCTTACTGTGCATAAAAATCTCGCCAAAGTATTACACTTTTTTTTTGTTAAAATTAATTAATATAATGCAATAGAATTCAATATCGATGTAACTGCAATATCTTTTTTTTTTTTTTTTTTTTAAATTTATAACTGCAATATCTTTTATGAAGTTTTAATATTTTAATAATGGCCACGTAGTTTAATTTGTGTTATAGACGAGATACGATAATGATCCTCTCGTTTTTTTGTTTGCGTGTGTGTGTGGAAAATTTGAGATTTCCATTTCACTTTTTAAGATTATTAACTTATCAAAATCCAAATCATTTAGTATGTCTTCACTAACTTTTTCTGTATCCACATACAATGTACAAATCTATATGATTACATTAAATTGCATTTGTATAGGTCCTAAAAAATTAATCTATTTCAATGAACAATATACATTTTAATTGGATATCATATCACTTTAAATTAAGAGTACTTGCTTTTATTAATAAAACTTTTTTGAAGTATCGAAAGTTATATTGCATAGATTTTTCAACTTTTCTTTTGCATGACTTTATTTAATCTATAAAGCATTTAACTTGATCATC
This sequence comes from Pseudoturritis turrita, assembly GCA_900406555.1. NCBI lineage: Eukaryota > Viridiplantae > Streptophyta > Magnoliopsida > Brassicales > Brassicaceae > Pseudoturritis > Pseudoturritis turrita. The sequence continues at coordinate 7,410,652 of OVBL01000512.1, forward strand.
TCTACACCCAAAGAACAAAAAACACTTCAAAACATATTGAAACTTTTTGCATACTTTTATTCATGATCGGTCGATGATGGCTAGATTTGTGCTCATCATTCTGTTTATAGCGGCCGAAATCATCAGAAGCGAGTTTTATGATATTCATAATGCGGAAATAGATCGACTCTTGAAGAAACTTAACAAACCTGCTCTTAAATCAATTAAGGTTAATTACATTTGTGGATTTACACAATAATAATTACATTTAATAACTACATTTTTCCTTTTCGCTAACTTTTATTCATAGTTGCGTACATTTTGTAATCTTTGTACAGAGTCCAGACGGAGATATTATAGATTGTGTCCATATGAAAAATCATCCAATTTATGACCATCCTTTATTCAAAAATCACACCATTCAGGTTCAGTAAACTTTTTTCCAAATTTTGTTTGTTATTATTATTATTGTCTATAACATAGAAACTCAGGGGCAAATCTAGACAAAAATATACCGGTATCATGAAATAATAATATTATTAAAATTATATAATAAAATAAAGATTCGATCTCTCAAGTGGAGAAAATGTAGTAAATGAGGTCATTTGAAGATTCGATCTCTCAATTTATGGGAACAATTAAATGATTTTGCCACTTCATCCACCTAAATCAATAAGAATTTAGCTAGAAAATAATTTATTTCGAAATTTTACCCGTGTCACATAACACCATATTACTCTTAGTAGACTCGCCCCTGCATAGAGTTCTAAACTTTTGATTCATAGTTTTCGTAGATCCAAAAACATCATTCGATAGTACTTGTAATAGATTTACAAGTCATAAATAATCTTTCTCAAAAGTAGCACTGGACTCAGATCAATAACCGCTTAAACAACATCGTTCTAAATGGTTTGAACTAACTACATTTGGGTGGTAGTTTATTATCTATAATATGCTATTTTTGTTGTTGTAGATGAGACCAAGTTCTTATCCAAAAGAATGGAACAATAAATCTTCAAAAACCGAAAAACAGAATATGGTGACTCAGCTCTGGACAATCAATGGAAAATGTCCGAAAAACAGCATTGCGATCAGAAGAACGAAAAGAGAAGATATTTTACGAGTAGGATCGATTGAAAGATACGTGAAAAAAGATCCTAACAGCATCCCTCAATCTAAACCAACCTATTCAACTAAAAGCAACTCCTCCGAGCATGAGGTGCACATATATATATCTCTTGAAAACCATCATTTTTTACTCATGTGTATATATATAATATGTGTGTTTTTGTAATTTCTTTTATATGTATGTCTATATAGCACGCTGAAGTTTTCGTGACGGGAAATTTTCATGGAGCCCAAGCACTTATAAATGTGTGGAAGCCTTACGTACAAACGCCAAGAGAATTTAGCCTAGCACAAATATGGCTTGTGGCTGGCCCTAATAGTTCTGTTCTTAATACCATTGAATTTGGTTGGCAGGTCTTAGCGTGTTCTTGTTGTTGCATATATATACATATATTTATTTATTTATTTATTTATTATCTTCTTCTTTTCTCCATTGTTATTAATCAGGTGTATCAGGGTAAATATGGTGATAACAACCCTAGATATTTTATTTACTGGACTGTGAGTTAATTTATATAGTACGTAGTTGTTGTGATTTGTTTTGTTTTCATTATTTTTTGGGGTATGTACTTAGAGGAAACTTTTGTGTGTGTGTGTGTGTGGTTTTGTAACATAAAACAGAAGGATGGGTACGGGATAACAGGCTGCTACAATCTTGAGTGTCCAGGTTTTGTTCATATTAACCAAGGATTTGCTCTAGGTGCAGCCGTTCATGCCGTTTCCACCTTAGATGGTGAACAAGCGCAGTTTCCCGCAGCTATATGGAAGGTCAATATAATTCGGGATATTTTTCATCAAATATCTTCAACAAGTACTCTTTTATGGTATTTTAAAATCTGAGAATGAATGTGTTTAACTATTGTAGGATCCTCATACAGGGCACTGGTGGTTGAGAATTGGTACCCATATAATTGTCGGGTATTGGCCTTACTCATTGTTCAGCCATCTACAATACGGTGCGACCGAAGTTCAATGGGGAGGCGACATCGTAGATGCTAAGGATAGTTCACAACACACAACGACGAACATGGGGAGTGGACATTTCGCAGAGGAAGGATGGCAAAAAGCTAGTTATTTCAGAAATCTTGAGATAGTTGATGAAAATGGTATTATGAGACGACCAACCGGAACGGCTTCTATTTTTATGACGAAAGAGAACTGTTACAATGTCAATCCTGGCATTCATCATGTTTGGGGGCTATTTTTTTATTATGGTGGTCCTGGTCGAAGTCCTAATTGTATATGATTACATATATATTGTAGATGTAAGCATGCCTTATATGACTATCTATGCAAGTTTTTACCACCATCAATATAGTTTTCTTGTAAAAATAAAATAAAAATGTTTTTCACATAACGTCTATATATGTTTGGGAGAGTGATAATTTTACATGTCCATCCACCTCATATATATGTTAGCTAAAACTGGTGACATTACTCAAATTTCCATCAAAATACAAATGTGTGGTCAAAATGTGATCAAACTTCATCGACTGAAAGTGTTGAATCCAAATCTCATGGTAGAAATAGACTCGTACAAAAACAAAGTCTTTCAGCCATATCCACATTTATTGTTCCTCTCATCTCTCAATAATTATGTAAATACTAGGACTTTCCGCGCTATATGCGGGGATAAGATTTAAAAGCAAATTTAAAACAATTTGATAGTATAAGTCATTTTTTTGATATTTATTGAAATTTTTTTTATCTTTAATTAAAATACTTTATCCGCGTCATACCTCATTGTAAATAACATTTTTAAAAAATAATCGAAGCAAATTATTTGATATAGATTCTTCACTTTTTTTTCTTCATCTCCTAGATTTTCATCATCTTTTTCTTTTGGTTTTCCTTTGTAATCGGGTTTTATTTTTTCCGCAAATATTTATGATTGGAATTATGTTTTAAGAAAGATATAGTAATGCTGAAAAATGTGAAGTTTAAATTTTTTGTTGTAGATTTTGGATTAATTCGATTAGTTAATATTTTTAATTGAATTTAAAAACAAAATTAATGAATTTTTACCATTAAAAAATATATTTGAGATGAGTAATGAAAACATACAAAACAAATACTTTAAGGTATGATAAAAAAATCACTCATTAATTGGTGAAATCCCATCAAACTTCATAGGTTTACGTATTTTTTTGGGTCAAAATTCAATGTAAAAAACAGTAATGATAAAAGTGTAAAACCAATCTCTAATCCTCTTGATTTCCTGCACAACCAAATATTATGCAATCATGATGTTTTCTTGTATAGCATTAATAATAGAGCATGAATGATCAATCGAATGAATGAATATTCTAATGATCAATGGAATGAATGATACTTGCTTTTTATAGTATTTAATATGAGATTCACATTTGATATGTATTTGTTTATAATTATTGAATATTATTTTATTATGTTGTAGAGTTTTTAGAATATAAATCTATTTTTTTTTAAAGTTATTAAATTTTGCGGATTTAAATTTGGGTAGTTTTTGTCACAAAACATAATAAAATCTCTTTTGTAAAAAAATTGGTAAATCTTTATTATAAATTTCAGTAAAATATATTTTATAAAAAAAATTGTTTTAAAACTTGATTATTATGTTGTAGAGTTTTTAGAATATAAATCTATTTCTTAAAAAAGTTATTAAATTTTGCAGATTTAAATTTGGGTAGTTTTTGTCACAAAACATAATAAAATCTCTTTTATAAAAAAATTGGTAAATCTTTATTATAAATTTCAGTAAAATATATTTTATAAAAAAAATTGTTTTAAAACTTGATTGTGACAAAAATTAAATTCTAAAAAAAAATTAAAAGAAAAAAAATATTATAAAATATTTGTTAAAATTTCTTTCGCTTTATTTATGGAATATACGGTTTTCATTAATTTGAAATTAATTTTTAAAGAAAAAAATATAAATTTAGTTATAAAATTTTTTGTAAAAGATTTTGTTATGATTCAAATTTACCATTTAATATTTTTCTAAGCTAAATCAGATTTAAATTTCGGTAGTTTTTGTCACAAAACAAAATAAAATCTCTTTTATAAAAAAATTGGTAAGTCTTTATTATAAATTTCAGTAAAAATATATTTTATAAAAAAAAAATTGTTTTAAAATTTTATTGTGACGAAAATTAAATTATAAACAATTTTAAAAGAAAAACAAAAATATTATAAAATATTTGTTAAAATATCTTTTGCTTTATTTATAGAATATATCGTTCTCATTAATTTTAAATTATTTTTTTAAAGAAAGAAATATAAAATTAGTTATCAAATTTGTCATGTCATCTTTTTCTAAGCCAAATTATTATTTTTTAAGCCACGTCACAATTATTTTGGTGAGAACGATTGTAGAAACGACACATAAGCATTTTCTAAAAATTCACTTCAGATATAATATGAAGGGATGGTTATATAACTAAGCCAGTATATAATCAAAAGCAGCTTGTTATTCTACTATTTCGTATATATAACAATTAAAGATAAAATATTACATGAAAGAAAACTTACAATAACTCACACGAAAAAAACGAAATTCCCAAAAGAAATAAAAAATCACAAGCTTCTTCATATCGTACCAAATCTGATCATTCATTTTCTCACCCACTCATATCTCCACTTAGGCTCATCCCCAAAATGGATTAGAGAATTATTGATCTTATTCCTAATGCGCATATTCTCCAACTCAATTTGAGCATTCCTCAACGATTCCTTTCTTAAAGCTTCCAAGATCGCTTCTTCTTCTTCTTCTCCTTCTTTCTTTGGCTCATGATGTTCATAAACCGTGCAAGAATGCACATGTGTTCCATAATCACATTCTTTGCAATAATAAACCCAAAGATTCTCCGACATAATTTCCTTACAAACATCACATATGAACGTCGTACCGTCCTCACGACCTTTGCACGGTGTGTTGTATAGTAGAGTGAGTGGGTGTTCATGATCTTCACGCTCCATGGTCTCAGGGATAAACGCACATCCGACATGAACATCGTACTGGCACTCAGAGCAATGGTACGTGAAGCCAGATCCATACTCACCGCACGCGTCACACCCGTAAGACTGGTGATCATACGGTGGGGAATGAAGCAGGGTTAAAGGGTGATCAGGGTGAGACTTGTGATTAATTTCACGAGGTAGGTCGAAACACGACTTGTGCAAGAAGTAATCGCAGTCTGACTTCGTACACTTGAAAGCTTGTCCGGTTAGCTCGAGCTCGCATCCAAAGCATATGATCTCATCTTCTTCTACGGATTTAAAGACGCGCAGCGGATGGTTGTGACTCGGGTGCCTCACCGATGGGCGATTAACCGGGTTTCTTGAAGCCATTGTGTCTGGATTTGATTGTTTGAGTGTGGAAGAAGAGTTTAGGAACTATAAATACCAAAATCTATAGAGGATTTGTGATTTCTATTTTGGCTAAATAATTCTGAGTTTGTATAATATATAGAAGTTAATCGACAGTAAAGCTACAAAATTTGGACACGGAACTATTATTAGATTTATGGACAAAACACTAGTCTTCATCAATAATTGAGCTTCCCATATAATCCAAGTGGGTAACGACTTTGATCAAACAATCGAACCGTTGACTTTTAAAGTCGTCGACTTGAAATGTAGGATCCACATCACACCGTAACAAATGACTAGCTGACCACAAAACAAAGTCTTAAAACATATCAATCCAAGCCATTGATTTATTTTCATACGTACCTTCATGTGCCTCCTCTTCCTACATAGTACTTACGTTTATAGAGGTCCTAGGCGATTTTTAAGAAAATATTTTTTTTTTAAATTGCAAATAAGGTTTGACAGATTTAAAAAAAATATTTGACCTAATTTTGTTGCAAATTGTCATTTTAATCTTGGTGTAGTTTCTACCTTTGAAAAACAATCCTAGAGGCTTTTTCGTAGAACTAACAAAAAATACCTCTTTTAAACTTACAGTTCAAATGGTCCCTAAATTACAATTTAAAAAGTTTTAAAAGGCCTTTGAGTGATCAAATTCAAACTAGCATTAAGTTCAATCTAAGTGAAGGATCTAACAATAATCAACCTAAATCATCATCATCTAACCATCAAAGCATCCTAATCTAGCATTACCCATGATCCAACTAATTAAAGACTAAATGCTAAACATGATAACATATGAAAAAAAATGTATGAACATAAATATAAAAGACAGAGGTGAAGAATCTTTCACTAATTGGCATGAGAAGATGAAGATCTTGATCCAAAATGTAAGAACATGTTTAGACATCAAATCCCAACTAGAGAAAGAAAAAAAACTTAGGTTTTACAAAGCTAAAAATGTATTTATAGGCTAAGGAAAACGTACCCGGGTCGACCCAAGACAAACCGGGTCGGACCCGGGTCAAACAGGAAAAGTCAACAAAAACACAAAAAGTCAACTGTGCATCTGAAGGTAGACTTGTTCTAGGTAGACTTGAGGCAGACTTGTTCCAGTCTTCATTCTTCATCTTTTCAGCTAGCCCTTGACTCCTTTTCCATCTCCCGTGTATCCTCTTCATTTCATCCACTCCGCAAGCTCCGATAAGCACCTAAAACACATGAAGCAATATGCAAAAAATACAAAAGAAACATGTCCTAGACTCTAAATGCGTCTTAAATCAAAATGAGACTCAAAAATGGCAAATGACACAAGTATCAACCAAATATGGATGGAAAACAATGGAAAATGAGTTCAAAAACGTGTAAAAACACTAAACATCAATGATTATGGTTAGTTACCTTTTCTCTCATCCATCCAGCGAAATCACGTTCTATGTATGATCTCACTTCTTGGTCGTTTAGTTCCAGAAATGTTTCTCGTATTTGCTGTTCGAGCATTATGTGCACCACATAATGAAGGATGATTATAAATAAGTGTATATATATGAATATATAAAGTGGGTCATTTTCCTAATTATATTATACCTCTCATACGGTCGAAAGTAGTCAGTTTACCAAGATATATGTATGAGCTGCGTGACAATGCTTGTAATCACACCACTCGATTGCCTTTACTTTCCCATCCATTCGGCCTATATCCGAGAAAACATCAGGTACTCCCACAAGAGGATATGTTCGCCCAACCCCACCATCGTCGTATCGTCTACGACTTATTTTCTTTGTTTTCACGGTTGGGCTAAAGTAATAACTCGAGAAGTTAGATGTCTCCTCGGTCAAATTTCCTGTCACGATTCATCCCTCAACCCTTGCGAGATTTTTCACTTTCATCTTCAGATGTTTGAAGAATCTTTTGAACGGGTACATCCATCGAAATTGGACTGGTCCAGCAAGAGCTAACTCATGCGGTAAGGGGACTACCAGATGTTCCATCACATTGAAAAACGAAGGGGGAAAATGTCTTCTCCAAGTTGCAAAGAATAAGTGCGACATTTGTGTTCAAATTCAAGATATCGTCCGCAGTTAATGTTCGAGCACATAAGCCCCTGAAAAATGCCCTGATACCTGAAATGATAATTAAACGAGTTAATAAAGTACAAAATATATACACATAAAAAGAATAATACCTACTAGTGCCTCGTGATTCAGTAGAAGCTCCTGCAATGCAAATGGCAGTAGTCGTTTCATAAATACATGACAATTGTGGCTCTTTATTCCAGAAAACTTCTGCCCTTGCTCGACACACCTTGAGAACGTTGACACGTATTCATATGGGAACTTGACATCATCCTTATTCCACTTAAACAAAGCATTATTTGCATCCGATGACAGTCAAAAACTAGGAATCGGTACCCTACCATCGCTTATAATATGCAAATCAGGTCGTGCGCATTTACCAGGGAGTTCCAGACGTGATTTGACATTGTCTTTCGTTTCACCCGAAATATTCAACAATGTGTGGATGATATTTTCGAAAAAGTTCTTCTCGACGTGCATGACATCCAAATTGTGCCTCAAGAGATGATCATTCCAGTACGACAATTCCCATAATATACTCTTCTTATGCAAGTTATGATACTGCCCATATCCACCGGCCATATTAAAGGGGGCTACTGTGCCAGTTACCCCCAACTTTGCAGTTTCTTGAGCACCATATTCATCAATTTGCATTTCCAACTGTTCCCCTGAAAGATAAAGGGGGGGGGGGGGGGGGGGTTCTCTTGTTTGTGAACAACTTCTTGTTCTTTCTATATTGATGACCCATTGGCAGAAACTAACGATGACTATCGAACCATCAAGGTTTGCGTCCATTCGTCAATTGAAATGCATCGGTCTGATCTAGACAGTCATGAAATGATAATTTTCCGTGCGTTGTCCATCCAGATAGCATCCCATACGCGGGAAAGTCGCTTATGGTCCACATAAGCACAGTCTTCATGTTGAAGTTCCGACGGTTTGATGAATCGAATGTTCGTACACCGACATGCCACAACTCCCATACGCGAGGAAGGCCAGTTGTACATCCATGTCTGAACCGTGTATATCTCATGATGCCAAGACATGATCGATTATCGACCTCTCCCCAAAAATATAGGATTTATATAGTGTTTTGCAGAATGAAATCTTTTGTGAGTAGATTTGGGATGTTGTTGTTATGATTTTCATCTCCCCCCCATTGCTCGGTATCTATAGAGGATCAGCAATTTTTGCTACTAATTTACGACAACCATTTGTCACCAATTTGCTACGCCCAAAACATTTATGAGGTCTTTCCTCGTACTTTGCTACCAATTTGTGACCATAATATTAGGAGTAAAAAACCGTTATAAATCATTGAAAACATGTTGTAACTGTCAGCCTATTATACTCACAAATCAGCCGCAAAGTCTAGAAAATATCTTTTGCAGTAAATCACTCGCAATGTTGCGACTACTTTGCTACGATATCTGCGGCTACTTTGCTATGATATCTCTTCTCGTCGCAAATTAGACGCAAACTGGATGCTATTTGCGATGATTTATGTCCTCACAAGTTTGCGACTATATTGCGACCAACGTAGCACATTCGTTGCAAACTACACGCAACTTTGCGACCACTATATGTAGTCCCAAATTGTCCTCGCAAATTGGCCTTTGTTTTTGTAGTGCATATACTTGGTTTTGACAGAGCTTATAGTATAGCTTGACAATTTGATGCAATCATCACCTCCTGTACGTGCAGATACAACAAGCTCTGCATCACCCAAATGATACAACGGAATTCCGCAATAATTCTATTTCTAGAACATGTGAAAGCATCTCGGGCATGAAATAAGACCGATCCAGCGTGGTCTCTGGCAACCCAAGCTCCACCACAGTGTAGCCTCTGATTTCTCCAGTTCCCGTTGACATTACATTTTATCGTTGCTTGAATCGATTTCTACCATCTGTTTTCCCAAACCCGACCAGGATACATGTTGTCTATATGGATTATAGCCACGTAGTTTACTTCTCTCCATAGCCTCGCCTCTTCAAAGGCTATTTGGACCACTGTGTTTACCGATTGTTATTTACCTGCGTAGAAAATCGAGTTCCTATTCTTCCAAATATTTCACAATATCCAAGGAACATATTCACGAATGGTTTCTGCAATTTCTCTGCTTTCCAGGCTCAATTAATATGCCAATTTTATGGAAATTTCCGTTTTTAATTGAAATCTTGTTCGACTGCTTCCTACTTGCACACGTCAAAAGATAACCATATACATATATAATACTACCTGTAGGGTTATAATCCTACATGGATTTCATATATATATTTATCCATTTTGACACCTGATATTCTCATATTTTACATCATTTTGATATAGTGGTAATCACGTTTTCATCCCGTATTTGCATATCATTTAGGTATTTCTAGGTGCATTTGCATTCTCTTTTGTGTTTTATAGATTTGGAGATGGTGTTTCCACTTCGAGGCGATTTGGAGAGCGTTTGACATGCGAAATGATGGTGATTGAAGAGGAAACAAGAGTGGATCAAATAGATGTAAGAAGGAGTCAAGATGAAGGCAAAGAAGTGAAGAAAATGTAGATTTTCCAGCCCCCATATCGTGGCTCCATACCGAAGGTCAGACCTCAATATGGAGTGATTTCGAAGATTTTGAAGCAAAATGGCAGAGGCCATACCGTGGCTCCATACCGAGGGTCAGACCTCAATACGGAGTGATTTCGAAGATTTTGAAGGAAAATGGCTGAGGCCATACCGCAGGATTGCACCGAACTCATGACCTCGGTATGGCCTCATCTCAAGTGAAGTTTTTGAGATCTGACCTGGATGAAGATTGGTCGACCCAGTTATGTTTCTACTTGATATAAATACTTTTTTAGACATTAAAAACCTAAGTTTTGATTTTGCTATTTCATCTTTGAGCTTTCAAACTCTTGTTTTATGATTTGTGATTGGATCTTTGTTATTCTCTACATTTAGTGAAGTTTTCCTTAATCTTTTATCAATCTTTTTATGTTTATATCTTTTATTATGTTTATCTTTGTGTTTAGTATCATGATTAGTGAGTAGTTTTCCTATGGGTTTTTGGGCTTAGTAGATTATGGATGTTTGATGGATGATTATTGATGCTTAGGGTTAGATTCTTATGATTTCTAAGGTTTAAGGTGTGTTTAAAGCTAGATTTGACATGATCAATCAAAATCTAGAACATGGACATTTCATGCCCGGAAGGTGTTTGATAAAATGTTTAGGAGAACTTTAAATTTGCTTTTCATTCTTAACCAATGAGAATTGATGTTTAAGGTGATTAGTTGGCTTTATGAACCTATATTTAATGATTATTGATCATTTAATTGTAATTGAGAAATTAGTTTAATTGAGTGATTAGTAAATGGATTATTGTCATGGGAATTGATTAGTCTACTTTGTGTGATTCATGTCATGAAATTGAGTTTGAATTGTCTCCCTAGCGTCATTTGTTAGTCACTAATCATCCTGAGTCAATTGATTTACCCAAAGTCCATGTTTTTTCTTATTTGATCAAGTTTTTAGTTGTTGGCTTTTGTTGACTTTTAGTTGATTTTTGCATTTAAACTTTGTTTATACTTAAATTCTCTTACTTTTATCTTGTTTAGTGCTTGCTTACTCGTTTGGTCTTGTTTATCTTCCGTTTTCTTTATCATTTGCTCGTTTTATTTTGTAATTAGAATTTTAAAACACGAAATTATCATCTTGAATCACTTAGCTTAATCGATTGTTTGGATTCTTAGTGTAGTTATTCCAATCTCCCTTGGTTCGATCCTATGCTATGTTACAACAACTAGAGTGTGTTGTTAGTAGAGCTGTCAAATGGTCCATCCGCGTCCAATTGGGCTTGTCCACACAAACTATTTATTTTTATGGGCTATAATTGGTCGGTCCGTTACGGACAATGGTCCAAAACACAACCAAGCCCAATAAAGACAATGTCCATATGGACATGCCCACGGACAGCCCAATTTAACATATTTAAAAAATTTAAACTTCCAAAAATATAAAATAAAAATAAAAATATATGATTACTAATAAAAATTCGAAACACAAATTAAATTTTTACTATCCCGCCCGAAACACGATTCCGCGTTATCCCGCGAAAAATGCGATTCCGCATTTTCCCGCCAAAAATGCGATTCTGCTTTTTCCGCCAAAAACGCGATTCCGAGTTTTCCCTCCAAAAATGCGATTCCGCGTTATCCCGTCCAAAACGCGATTCCACGTTATCCTGCCAAACATGCGATTCTGCGTTATCCCGCCCAAAACGCGATTCCACGTTTTCTCGCCAAAAACCCGATTCCGCGTTTTCCCGCCATAAACCCGATTCTGCGTTTTCCGCCAAAAACGCGATTCCACGTTTTACCGCCAAAAACGCGATTCCGCATTTTCCCGCAAAAAATGTGATTCCGAATTTTCCCGTCAAAAATGCGATTCCGCATTTTTCCGCCAAAAACACGATTCCGCATTTTTCCGCCAAAAACGTGATTCTGCATTTTTCCGCCAAAAACGTGATTCCGCGTTTTCCCGCCAATAAAGTGATTCCACGTTTTCCCGCCAAAATGCGATTCTGCGGTTTCACGCCAAAAACGTAATTCCGCGTTTTTCCAACAAAAACGTAATTCCGTGTTTTCTCAACAAAAATGCGATTATGCGTTTTTCGACAAAAACGCAATTCCGCGTTTTCTCGACAAAAATGTGATTCCGCATTTTCCCGACAAAAACGTGATTCCGCATTTTCCCGACAAAAACGTGATTCTGCGTTTTCCCGCCAAAAACGCAATTCCGCATTTTCCCGCCAAAAACACGATTCCGAATTATCCACCAAATTTCGCCAAAAATGCGAAAACCTCGTTTTTTCGCCAAAAATGTATTTCCGCGTTTTCTCGCCAAAAACGTATTTTCGCCTTTTCTCGCCAAAAATGTATTTCTGCGTTCTCTCGCTAAAAATGCACCCGCGTTTTCTCACTAAAAACGTGATTTCATGTATTTCTGCCAAAAACTTGATTCTATGTTTTTTCTCCAAAAACTCAAAATCGTGTTTCCGTGTTTTTCTGCCAAAAAATGCAATCACACATTTTTCCATCAAAAATATAATTATGCATTTTTCCGTCAAAAACGCAAAAATCACATTTTTGTTTTTCGCCAGAAAAATGAATCTCGAGAAGATGTTAAATTTCCTCCAAATTTATTAAACCCTAATTTTTTTAAGTATTTGGGCTGCCATTGTCCGTGCGGTCTGGACCATTTTGACCGCGGACAAAATTGGTCTTTAACCCATTAAAACCATTTTCTATTTGGGTCTGACCATGACCCGTCCATATTGATTTGGACTGGGCTAGCCCACGGACAATTAGACCAATTGACAGCTATAATTGTTAGCAAGGTCTAGGTACAAATATAATTTGACACACATCAACACCCCTAACTATATATATGAAATCCATGTAGGATTATATATGCAAAGTCACGTTTTGGTGGGAAAATACGTGAATTTAGTTTTTTGGCGGGAAAATTTGCAAATCACGTTTTTGGCAGAAAAATTGGCTGGAATATTTGCGGAATCGCATTTTGGCGGAAAATTTTGCGGAATCGCGTTTTTCGTTGGAAAATTACATAATCGAGATTTTGGCGGAAAATTGTGAAATTACATTTTTGGCGGAAAAAATTGTGGAATCACGTTGTTGGCGGGAAAATTACGGAATCATGTTTTTGGCGGAAAAATTGCGGAATCACATTTTTGGTGGAAAATTTGCAAAATCGCATTTTTTGCGGGAAAATTGCAGATTCGCGTTTTAGCGGAAAATTGTGCAATCATTGTAGTTTTGGCGAGAAAACTGTGAAATTACATTTTGACATAATAAGTTGTGGAATCGTATTTTTATTTTTGAAAAAAAATTGATGGGTCAACCCATTTCAACCCAGTTCAATTCAACCTATTTGACCCATCAAACCATTTGACCCATCAATCCATTAGGGTCAAAATATTCAACCCATTAGAATTGATGGGTCGAGTTGGGGTTGATCGACCCATGAGTTTTGACACCCCTCTGTATAGTTGTTAAGACAAAACTCAGTTTTTGAATTTTATATTAATAAACCTGTAATTAAAGTGATACTTATATATAATATATGTAAACACAAAAAAATACTATTTGATTTTTTCAAATAATTAAAATATTCAATTAGTTAAACTCTCCTAACCTCTTGATGATTTTGGCTTCCAGTACTTCAATTATCTCTTAAAATTTATTCACACCATCACATATATACTATATGACGGTGGTGATTGACATAGATTGAATCATATATATCATCCTTACATTGACAACATGTAAATATATATAATCATTGACAATTAGGATTTCGACCAGGACCACCATAAAAAAAGAAAAGCCCCCAAACTGGATTAATGCCAGCATCGACATTGTAACAACTTTCTTGCGTTTCAAGAGTATAAACTTCATCAGGTTGTCTCATATTGTCATTATCATCAATTATCTGAATATTCCTGAAATAACTAGCCTTTTGCCATCCTTCTTGTGCAAAACGTCCACTCCCCATTTGTGTCGTCGTATGTTGTGAATCATCCTTATAATCTGTTATTTCGCCTCCAAAATGAATTTGGGTTGCAGTATTTTGTAGATGGGTGAAAATACTTGAAGGCCAATATCCGACAATTACATCGTTATAATGTCTCAACCACCAGTGCCCTGAATGGGAGTCCTATCCAATAATATAACACATTCATTCTCATTTTTAAAATACTATATAAAAGAGTATTCGTTGAAATTATATGATGAAAAATAGTATGGATTGTATAGACCTTCCATATAGTAGTGGGAATATGAAATTGTTGACCATCCAAGATAGAAATGTCATTAAAGGCTGCACCTATGGCAAATCCTCGGTCAAGTTGAACAAAGCCTAAACAATCAAGATTGTAGCAGCCTTTTTCTTTGTATCCATCGCCCTGTTTCCATGTTACCAAACAATGCACACAAAAAGTAGCCTTATAAGTACATATTTTGAACCCAAAAAAAAAAAAAAAACTATCATATATAAATTAACTCACAGTCCAATAAATAAAGTGTCGGGGGCTAATATCACCAGTACGTTCTTGGTACACCTAATTAATAACAATGAGAGACCGAAGAAAATAAGAAAAAAAAATATATATATTAAAGATGTAGCTGCAAGAACAAACTAAGACCTGCCAACCAACTTCAATACAATTTGTATCATCAGCTGGGCCAGCCAAAACCCACATTTGTGATAGGCTAAACTCTCTTGCCGTTTTTACATATGGCTTCCACACGTTTATAAGCGCTGTGGCTCCATGAAACGTTCCCGGCATTTTCATTATGGCGTACTATATATACATACACACATATAAAAAATCACAAAACATATAAATATATATATATATATATACACATGTATGAATGATGGCTTTTTAAATGTTTATTGAAATATATATATATATATATATATATATGTATATATATAAATTCACCTGGCGATATACGGTTGAATTAGTTTCTTTAGGTTGAATGTTGTTGGAATCCTTTTTCCCGTATCTTTTGATCGATTTTGCCCGTAAGATATCTTCTCTTGTTGTTCTTATGATCGGAATACTATTTTTCGGACAATTCCCCTTGGTTCTCCAGAGTTGAGTCACCATATTCAATTGTTCTTTGGTGTTCGAAGATACATTGTACAATTCTTCTGGGTAATGACTAGGTCTCATCTACGACACAACAATGTTAGAACAAAAAATGACATATTAAACATAAGAAATGATTGTGACCAAAAAAAAAAAAAACATAAGAAATGATAACTCAAATGCAGTTAATTCAATCATTTACAATGGTATTTTTCTAGTGTTATTCGATACGAGTTTTAAATCAAGTGCTTATTTAGGGAAAAATGATGCACCGTTTTTAGATCCATCACAAGTTTTATCAAATGATAGTTTTGGATCTAAGAAAACTATCAACCAAAATTCTAAAACTTTAGGTAAGAAAATAATACAGTAACGATAAATAAAAATTAAAAATGCTTTATTAACCTGAATGGTGTGATTTTTGAATAAAGGATGGTCATAAATTGGATGATTCTTCATATGAACACAGTCTATTATATCTCCGTCTGGACTCTACATAAGAATTACAATACATATACAATTAGGAAATTAAAAGCAAGAAAAAAGTAGTTAAGTGTATGTAGTTCTCGTGTAAATCCAAAAATTAACTAACCTTGATGGATTTAATAGCAGGTTTGTTGAGTTTTTTTAAGAGTCGATCTATTTCAGCATCTCGAGTAGCAAAAAACTCACTTCCCGTGACTATCACCGTTATGATTAGAATGCTGAGCACAATTAATATTGCCTTCATTCGACTGATCATGATTAACATTATACAAAATGTTTTGATATTTTTTTAAGTGATTTTCGTTCTTTGAGCTTATAAATGATTAAGTTAAATGCTTTATATATAAAAAATATATGCACTAAAATTATACTTTAAATTCTTTATTAAAAATAAAATAAAAAGACTCTTAATTTAAAGTGAAATGATATCCAATTAAAATGTATATTATGTCTTGAAATAGATTTTTACATTTCAGACATATACAAATGCAATTAATGTGGTCATATAGATTTACCAAATGTGGAAACGGACAAAATTTATTAAAGATATACAATAATGATTTTGGATTTTGAAAATAAATAATATCAGAAAAAAATGGTAAGAAATCTCATTTTTTCCCAAAGAAAAAAGAAAAATGAGAGGCTCATTCTTTTTTTCAAACAAAATTTTAGGAGGTATTATTGAATCAATGATTTAAAATCAATTCCATCAGTTTTAAAATCTTTAAAATTTTAATTTTTGATGGAGTTTATGTGTGTGGATTCTAAAATCTCTGCAATATACCTTGGATTTTGTTTCTAATAATTTATTCATTAAACTCCATCTACAAGTCATTTCAAATCCACTAAAAAACAAAGATTTTCATAATTTTTTAATGTTGAATAACACTGGATTTTAATGATGGATTTAAAATCTTTATTGAATAACACTAGATTTTAAAATCTTTAAAACATGATTTTCAAATACCATATCCAATAACACCAGATTTTAAAATAGATTATACCCGTATTATTTTTTTGTTATTTAAAATCTTAATTGATTTTTTTGCAAAATATTAACATCTGTATTGTTTTTTTTTTTGATAAAATCATCTATATTGTTTATTAAAATTTTATTTTACTTAGTTTAGGAAAAATAATTAAAACTTATAGTGCTTTTAGTAAAAGAGAAAGGTATTGACTTTTAACAGTAGACCAGGAAAAATACGTTATGCGTGATTCATCAAAAATATGAAAAGTGATGATGCTACTAAATTAATTGTATCTAATTGATGATACTACTAAATTAATGATACAATAGGGGTTTGATTGCTTTTCTAAATTTGCATTTGCCTTTGCGTTATATATAATAAAGTACGTTAATTTATTGTTAACTAATTTTAATAAATATATACTATATATTGATATAATTTCCAGACACATGCCAAGAAAAGGTTTTTTTAATTAGTAATTACCAGTGTTCAAGAAAACGTTAGGCGCTAAACGGGCGGCGATTCTCAGCTTAGTGCCTAGAACGTTTAGTCAGGGCCTAGACGATTTTGTAAGCGGGTTAGACAGTTTTATAATAAAACTATATATATATATAATCTAATTATATATATTATAAAATATAACATAAAAAAATAATTTTAAAAAATAAATATGATCCATAAAAATTAAAATAAACGTAAATGTAGATTAAAAAATAAAAAAAAATTGAGTTTTTAAAAATGAATAAACTTTTATGATGATTCTACTCACACTTCTCTTCACCTTATTTTCTCTAGACATGCTCATCATCTAACTCAAATATTAAAACGGTGCTATTTTAAATTTTAAAATAAAAATAAAAACAGGCGGATTTTACCCGTCTAGTGGCCGCTCAAGCCCGCTAGTGGTCGCCCAAGCCCGCCTAGTGGCCACCCAAACCCGCCTAGTGGTCACCCAAACCCGCCTAGTGGCCGTCCAAGCCGCCAAATGACCCTTCCGTCTAATACCACCGATTAATGTAAAATCCAAGCGGCCGCCTAGGCCGTTTTCTTAAACACTGGTAATTACCGTGTTTTTATAATTTTAATAAATATTGGGGTAATTTTTTATAATATTCTTACCCAAACCGCAAACCTTAAACATTTGGATGTAATTAAGACAATACAATCATGTCCTAAGAAATTATACTTTTGGTTTAAATGTCCAGACCTACTTCTTCTTCTACCTCTATTTATTTATCGGTCTCTTCTCGCCACCACCGATCATGTCCACCGCCCTCGAAATCAACGTCATCCGCCGCTTCTTTTGATCTCTCTCTCTTCAAGGTCTGCTCTTTCTTCAATCTTCTCTGTTTTCTTTCGATCTTCCGGTCAATTATCTGTTTTCGTGAAATCAAATTGTTGAAATTTCGATATGGAAAATTTGTTCGAAGTTGATTGTGTTGGCTCTGTTACAGATGCATGCGTTGCTTAATTGGGGAAGTTCCAATTCGATGATGTTTCTTAGTGTTATCGATTGATGAAAAAAGCTGAGATTTTGATTTTGGATGAATCGGTGGGATCTATCATCTATGGATCGAAAAATCAGAGATTGATTTGAGCGACGTTTGGAGGGGAAATCAGGAAACTTTGGTGGGGTTTTCTTGATCTGTGCGGAAAATTTGTAATTTTGGTGTTTTGAGCTCTCATGTCGACTAGTGTTCAAGGAGAGATAATGGATCTTGATTTGAATCAAGAGCCATCTTCTGATTCTGAGTCTCCCACCGGTTTTATCACGGAGCTTTCTCCATGGTTAAACGAGCTCGAAAGTGCTCACGAACGGATCGAAGAACGCATTAGACAGCTCGAAGCAATAGTTTCAAGAATCAGAGAACGAGAAACAACAACAACAACAACAACGACACCACCGGCTTTGGTGCCGCCTAACGAACATAGAGATTCGACCGCAGGAGTTATACATGAGCGTTCTAGAGAGAGACTTGTCGAAAACGGTGACAATAAGACTTATTTGATAGCAAAGGCATTAAACATGGAGAAAACAAGTTCTGTTCCTGGTGGATACTTTGATTGCAACATATGTTTAGAGAAAGCCGTAGATCCGATTTTGACTTGCTGTGGTCACTTGTTCTGTTGGGGATGCTTCTATCAGTTGCCTTTGATTTACCTAAACATAAAAGAATGTCCGGTTTGCGATGGAGAAGTGACTGACACGGAGGTGATTCCGATATACGGTAATGGAGATGATTGTGACGGTACTAAACCAAAGTTAGAGGATTGCGGTATTCGTCTACCTCCAAGGCCTAATGCTAAAAGAGTGGAAAGCGTTCGTCAAAAGATTATAAACAGGGCGATTCCTTTCATCCCGGTGCATGAAACAATCGAGCATATTAGAAGAACTATTGATTCCATAGGGTTACAAGCTTTAGCTCAAGGCGATGAGTTTGGTTTGACAAACATAATAACCAATGGAGGAGACAATGGTGGGCAACATCATCATCATCATCATCCGCCCTTTGGACCTTTGAGGTTATTATCTCCTCATATGCCACCATTTGCTTCTTTCCCAGGTCCTGTAGTTGATACCTCGGAAATGCCTCCCTTTGTTGATGATGCTTTTGATGTTGATAGTTTTGTTGACACAACTAGTTCGAGAAGAAACCGTAGAAGATCTTCTCGTATTGCTGAAATTGGTCCTTCGCCAGCAGTACGAGCATCGTTTCAGAGAAACCGAAGTAACAATGCTTCTCAGACCATTTCGTTTAGGCTCGGCCCTGTAGCTTTGTCATCAACTAGAGAGTTTGCTGTTCCAGGCTCCTCCACTGGGACGAGAAGCCAAACTGTAAATCCTACCGAAGTGGTTACTTCGGTTTCATCGGCTTCATCGTCTAGGAGAAGAACAGAAGATGTAAACAATGGACCTCGGACCAGGTCTAGAAGAAGGTTAAGGTAAACGAAAACCATTGTCCGGAATCTTGAAACACCGTCGATTTCTGACTATTGCTGAATCTCCATCATTTACAAAGCTCATGTGACCCTGTCTTTGTCCTCCTGAGGTTTGTCTGAATATGGCTGAATGTATGTATGTACATTCTATGTGTACTTGTAATTTCTGTTAGCCTCTGAAACTTTGGATATCATAGTTTTGTTTTTTTTTGGGAATAATAATTTAATTATATTTCTTGAAGTGTTTGATTTCGAAGTGCAAGTAAAAAAACTCTCCAAGTAATTAGCGTATGTTTCTCAAATTTATGGGGTAGATTTGGCAGAAAAGGAAACACAATGGGTAGATTCGCAATTTAGAATAAATTCCGTAGTCTACGTTTCCCGTCTTCAGAGAAAATAAAAAAACAATTAGCTGCAATTGAAACGTCACGCTGTTTTACGACAGAAACTAAAAACGACAAGCAGTTATTTACTTTGGGTATATATTATATACACACTACTTGTCAACTTTTGTTAAAGTCATCGGCGATTGCTTCTCCTTTTGTCATCGCCGACGTTGAAGGTCTTTGATTCTCTCGCCGGCCATCATGATCTACGTTGATGGAGTTCCATTTCAAAATGGGAATAGGTCATCGTCTTTGTCTTCTTCATCGAAGGTAGATTTCTTCGCATCTTCGTCTCTCACGAATCTCTATTTAGTGGGTTTAACTTACTAAGATTTGCTCATATGGTGGTAATGTGGTTTTAGGATTTGGATGATTCTGAAATTTCTAGAATCTGGGTTAGAAAATCAAGCTGAATGTTTTGATTACTCTTTTGCAACCACGGAAAAAATGGCTAACCAAAGTTATTTTGATGAACAGGGAAGTAGCTTGCTTCTTGATGTAATGAGTCATCCTGTGATAATCTTAGCTTCTGATTCTTTTAAGAATCTCGAGGAACGAATTGTTTCTTTCGGAGAAAGTGATTCAGAGAGCTCAACAAAAGACAGATATGTTTACATTTTCCAAAGAGAATATGCTGTTGTGAATCCAGAGCTTGTTGATGTATGTTCTTTGCCTCACTTTACATTTTAAAGTTGGTGAAAGTCTTGACTCTAGTTTTCTTGGTTCTCTAATGAATTTTCTTTTGTTTCTATTGATGAGAAGTTTGTCGGCACCGATGAAGCAACAACTTGCGTAGGTCTTGTTATACGCAACAGAAAATCTGGAATGTAAGGACTGATCCTATATATATATATATATGCTATTAAAAACCATAAGGTGAAATCACCTTTTTGATCTGAAATATTATTATTATCTGAAATTGCAGCACATCTATTGCACACATGGATTCACCAAAAGTTGTGGATTTGGGGATAAGCCAGATGTTATCATTGGTTTTAGAAAATGACATTGATGCTGAGTTAGATGTATTATCTCTCTCCTTTAGATTACTAAGTGTCTTTGAGCTTATTTTTAAGTCCTTTTGAGTATGTCCATGGCTTCGTATGCAGGTACATATGGTTGGTGGTTATGAAGATGTCGACATAAAAGTGTGCACTAGGATTTTCTATATTTCTCATTCTTGTTAGTACTCAGCTGTGGAATGGTCTTAAGCTGAATGTATCCACCGTTATATGCAGAATGCTAATGGTGGTGACTATGCCAAACCAGAGGGTCACTCCTTTCCTTTGTGTTGCAAATTAGTAGAAACTTTGCAGAAGAGAAGAGAAAACTTTCACATTAAAACTCTCTTTATTCTTGGGCACAATACCAAGTTGGACGCACAAGCGAACACGTGCCCCATTTTTAATGGATGCCTGGTTAGCCTACTTTCTCTTCTGTTTCCAACATTTACCTTATTTTTTTGCTGTCTTAGGATTTTAGTGATAACCTGTATTAATTGGTTCTTTACGAAAAAAGAAACGGAAATTGACCTCCCTCTATCTAAATTTTGTAGGTGACGTAAAAATTAATTGGTTTTCATTGTGAAAAGATTGTCTTTCTTAATCGTATAGGTTTGCTTGAAAAAAATTTGTATGAATCAATAAATAATGTTACCCTGTTTTGTTGGAACCTTTGTATCAGGTGAATACCTCCACCGGTTCAATTTTCCCA
This sequence comes from Pseudoturritis turrita, assembly GCA_900406555.1. Classification (NCBI taxonomy): domain Eukaryota; kingdom Viridiplantae; phylum Streptophyta; class Magnoliopsida; order Brassicales; family Brassicaceae; genus Pseudoturritis; species Pseudoturritis turrita. The sequence goes on from OVBL01000512.1 coordinate 7,432,348, forward strand.
GCCAGTTTCAATAGAACTTCTAGATGTCCGGATGAGATTGTTCGAAGAATTCGAGTTTCAGCATCATTCGAAGATTCTAGCTGGAAGGGGAAGTTGCTCGACACATACGACACAAAAACTGATAGATTCATCATCGCACCATGCTGCTGGTAAAAACAAAAATGCTTCTTCTGCCGCATTTCCTGTTTTTGTATAATATTTTTCGTCCTCGCAAGATTTAAAAGTAATCTACTTTTATTCACTCATCGCAAGTTTCAAGAATTGTGTTTATTATGTTTGTAATACAGGACAATGCGACTGATTGAAATGGTTTGGGAACTTAATCAGCTTCCTGATGAAGAAATTCTCACTACTTGTTCTACCTCACCTTCTGCTGAAGGTCCAGATTTCATAGACAATGAAAGAAGGTTAGTCATTTTCAAGCTTCCATTGGATCATTCATTATCTATATAACATTCACATGCAAACAGAGATGATAAACAATTATCTTTGATGTTTTCAGGATTTGGGAGTATTTACTTAAATATCCAGAATGGAGCAAAACCTTCCCAAGGAGACAACCACGTGTGTTTGAGAGGACTGCGAATGGAAACTGGAAAAACATGCTCTGACTTTCTCACCTTAATCGTGACATTATTCAGAAATCTGGCTAAAAAACAACGGTTAGTGTATATCTACATTTAAGTTATTTACATACATGTGATTCTAAGTGTTTGTAGGTTACTGTGTGAAAACATGGGCTCGATCCGGTCTGGTAGACCTATATGTTGAGGCCCATGGATCTTAGATATTCCAATTGCACATCAAACATAATTAGTCCAATATGTTCAATCCAAGTTTTACATTAAATAATGGATAAAATGTGTTCAATCCAAGTTTCGGGTTTCGATTTTTCGGTTTTACAAAAATAATTATCAATGTAAAATCTAATTAATTTTGTATCAATTTTTTTTTTTTTTGGATGGAATATATTTTTAGTTCGGTTAATATTCCGGATTGAATAATGGTACACTAGCATTGATTTGTAAACGTAGTCCGACCTAACTCTCACCAACAACATGATGGAAAAAAACGACATTCCATTTCTAGTAACCAATGAAGGGCATTTCTGTAAATATCCTCACATCTTTCTTCTTTTCGGAAGATAGTTGAACGAAACGGGCCGGGCTCGGTTTATGGGTTTAAAAATTACAATTTAACTATTAACAAAATCATTTGCCCTAAATCTAATGGTCGAAAAAGGGAAAGGGTCAAAGGATAAAGCAGCTGTTAAAATTAGGGTTTACTTAATCCACTTTTTCGGTTTAATTATCACTTATCTTTTTGTTTTTTTTTCGTATTATAAAAAAATATATAAACGACACTGAAGATAGTTGGGTTTGTTTCAAATTGTAATTCAATCGTTTGCCCTAATAGTATAAAAAAATATTTTTTGAAGAAATTTAAGTTTCCTTTCAGTTTTTTTTTTTTGAATTGGTATAGTCGTAGTTATAGATTTACTTGGATATAAAACAACCAATTTTTATTTTTTTTTAACGTTTTGATTTAGTTTATTTGGGTTGAATACCCTAATGAAAAAACCATACAAGACAGTATTTAAATAAGAAGATGAGAGAAAAGAAAAAAAAGAAAAAAAAAACGAGCGAGGGGAAGAGAAGAAAGCAACAATACAAATTAAAATATAAAAATAATAAGAGAGAGTAGGAAAAAAAAAAAGAATAAAAATCCCTAAAACTTCGAGCGTTTTTGTTAGTGAGAGAGAAGAGAGATTATGGAGGGATGAGGAAGGAAGTGGAAGGAGGATCTTATAGCATGAACAAGGATGGTAACAAGGACAATATTTGCAGTGATGATTACAAGAATAATCATAATATTGGAGAAGAAGAAGAAGACGAAGATGATAACACTAATCTGAAGAGCCAAGCATGGGGCACGTGGGAAGAGCTGTTATTAGCATGCGCCGTTAAACGACACGGATTTCGTGATTGGGACTCCGTCGCTACGGAGGTTCGATCCCGGACCTCTAACGCCGCCGTCTTCGTCTCCGCTAATATTTGTAAGCAGAAGTATCGAGATCTCAAGCTTCGGTTTCAGGAATCTCAGACCGATGCGGCGGCGGAAGAAGAAGAGAGAATCGGTAATAATATCCCTTGGCTTGAACAGCTACGTAGCCTTCGTGTGGCCGAGCTCCGTCGTGAGGTTCAGCGTTATGATGTTTCGATATTGTACGGAAACGACGAATCTAAATCTCTCTCTCTCTCTCTCAATCCGTCGATTTATGGATCTGAGATTTTTGAAAATTTTCCGTTTTGATTTGGTTTTTTTTTTTCTTCTAGATCGCTTCAGTTGAAGGTTAAGAAATTAGAGGAGGAGAGAGAAGGAGATCAGAAACCAGATCTGGAAGACGAGAGGAGGAAAGTTGAGAGATCGGAGAACGACGGCTCTGACTCTGAACACCGAGAAAAGGCGGTTTCTACGGCGGAGGAATCTGACCGGGAAAACAGGTCGATGAACGAGTCGAACTCGACAGCTTCCAGCGGGAAAATCACCGGGGAAGAAGAGAGAGTTGGCGGAGACGAACCGAGTCGCGATGACTCGGGTGATAATATTCCGGATCCGGTTTATAAGGCGGAGACGGCGGAGGAGGAAGGATCGGTTAGTAGAGGATCGGCAGCGAGTCACTCAGACGAGTTAGGCGAGTCAGGGACGTCGGGAAGGAAGTGGAAAAGGAAACGACGGAAACATAGTGGCGGAAGCAAGAATAATCACGACGGAGCCGCCGCCGGTGAGATCAGATCGGCGGTGAGTAAATCACAGCCGTTGATAGGTCTTCTTGATCTGATTCGGTCCCATCCGCGTGGATCTTTGTTCGAACGCCGGCTTCGGAGCCAGGTATGCATTTTTCCTTATTTTCTTCGATTTTTTTTTTATATAATAATCTTAAAATTAATCCATTAAATTACACGTTTCGTTTCTTTTACATCGTTAGTAAATAAATAAAAAAAACTCGAACTTGTTCATACCTAATTACACAAATTATAATTTAATCACATTCCTTCTTTTTAAATCCAAAAAAAAAAAAAAAAACTTGAGAAGCCTAAAAACGAAATCTTGTTACAAACTTCTGGTAATCAGTATTTATATTAAATATTTCGAAGAGATATTCCGTATTCTATAAGGAATCTCTACATTTTTGAAGTCTTTTTTTTATTTTTTTACGTCGATTTTCGAATTTTATTGGACGATTTTAAATATGGAGAAGAGAAAGATGAAGAGGGAAAAAAAGAAATTTTAACCAACCCACTTCTTTCATGGTCGTCGTTGTCTATTTGTTCACACAATCTACGACACGTGGCATATTCTTGGTGTAGCATGGCTTTGTCGTGTCTTGCCGATAACTTTTGGTTTTTTTAAGGCGTATTAATTTTGGGCTTTAAGTTAGGCCTAATGGGCCTACATTTTAATTTCTAATCTCATAAGTCCATTTTAAAACGCAGGAGACTAAGGATTACAAGAGCTTGGTTACGCAACATTTGGACATTGAGACAATACAGAGAAAGTTGAAGAAAGGATCATATAATTCTTCAAGCCTCTCTTTTTACAGAGATCTACAGCTTCTCTTCACAAACGCCATTGTCTTCTTTCCTTCATCTTCCTCAGAATCAATGGCTGCTCACGAACTAAGAGCTGTTGTTTCTGAAGAAATGATGAAAGGAACAGGAAAATCTGGTCTCAGGTTAATAAACCGGGAAGCATCAGCTATGATGAATAGTATCAAAGCAGATGCTGAAACATCAGATTCGTCTCTCTCGAGACAGAAATTTTCGGCGGCTCTTGTCGTTTGTAAGAAGAGGAAAATTGTTTCCGCTAAGGCTTCTCCATCGTCGTCAAGCGTTAGCCAAAAAGAGGAGACGAAAGAGGAGATATTATCAGAGGAGAAGGAGAACATTGTGACTGGTTCAAGAAGCTCAAGAAGGACCAGCAAAGTGGTTGCTGCCGCTGTGACCAGGACGGGCAAAGGCAAGAGCAAACAGAAACAGACAGAGTCGAAGAGAAATTCATCGAATGACAATAATAATAATACTAGTAAGCAAGAGACAGGTAAAACAGAGAAGAAGATGGTTTCATCAGAAAAGAAGAAGAGTGTGGCTGATTTCTTGAAGCGATTAAAGAAGAACTCTCCGCAAAAAGAAGGTAAAGATCAGAATAAGAGCGGTGGGAGCGGTAAGAAAGAGAGTAAAACGAAACCAAGAGAACTTAGAAGCAACAGTGTAGGTAAAAAGAAGGCCGAGGAAGAGAATACTCCGGTGAAAAGAGCTCCTGGGAGACCGCAGAAGAAGACAGTAGAGGCCACAGCGACTGCAACGGGAAAACGTGGTAGGGAAGGCGGAAGCACGGGAAAAGACAATCAACAGCCAAAGAAAAGAAGCAGAAGATGAGAATTAAAATCATCTTTTGCCACTTTAGTGGCTTTTGGTTAGAGCTTAAGGTATTGTATATTCATAGAAGATGCTTCGGGGTATTTTATCTTGATTCTAACATTAGAATTTAGAAGTCATATTCTCATAGTTAAGGATTAGAGAAACTGTATTTTGGGCTTGTTGGCATCAGTAATATTCATTCCTCTTTTTTTGTTATATTTCGCTCATTTCCACTATTTGAGTCCCTACAAAAGCTAGGGATATGGCGACAAGACACCGAAACCGTTCCATTGAACATATATCCAACAAAACCAACATTCGGGTAGAGCTAATCTCTAGACACCCAAAAAAAAGGGCAACATCAAAGAAGTTGTGACTCTGACCTTCGATCTCAACAAATGCTCTCTTCTTCACTGGCTCCTCATGGACCGCAGTGCATAGTGCCTTGGCAAAATTGCTAAAATTCAAACACAAGTTACCGACGAAAGGCACCTTCTGTACAAAAGAACAGAGAAGGGGAATTACATCAGTAAAGGTAGGAATATCAATGACGATATAGTGCTTGAAGATGCTAAATGCTTGATATCAAATTAAACACTTGCCGTCTTCTCCATCGGAAATATCTCCAAGCTTTGCGATTGCACCCACAAGCGCATGTTCTTGCTCCTAGATCAAAGGTAAATAATAGATCATTTAAGACTTTCACAAAATTAAGAAAGATAGGATCTTTGTCGTTGTAGCGATCAAACCTCCAACATTCTCTTAGCCCTTTCAACTTCTTGAGGATCTGGATTGTGTGAACCAAGAACTCTCTCCACCTATTAGAATCCATCATCATTTCAGAAATAACCATAATTACCGCGCTGTAAAACTCGCCTTGTAATCAATTAATACCAACCTCTCTGATTAGGACATTTGTTTGACGGATTCGTATATCGAGATGTTTCTTTTTCCCAGTTCCATTCTGTGACGTTCTGAAATCTTTTCTGATAGTGTTCTTCGCCAAACCGCTTCCTCGTTGTGGAACACTGTTGGGTCCTGTAGTTCTATTCAGTCCATGACCTTGCCCGTTATAACCATAACGATTTCCAACCCCAGGATCCTCTCCTATCCACTCAATATCTCCAGGAGATATCTGTAAAAAATTAAAGATATTGGTTACAGACCAACAAACAGTTGTTGACCAAAGTTTTAAAACATTTCCTTAAAAGTTTAAGAAGACTACTGATAAAAAAGTAATTACCTCTGAGAGATTAACCCATTCCCATGTCTCATTAGGTGTTCCAATGTCATAAACTAAAGCATGACGACCCTAAAATTAAAGATTAGAAGAATATTTAAACATGTACAAGGAAACTTCTTCTCTTTTTTATTTAATAAAAAGACGGAAACTTTATGCCAATTTAAGAAGCCACACACCTCAACTGGATTATACTTGGTGATGACAGCCTCGTAAAATGTATTGTCTTCAGGCCACTTTGTTCTAACTCTTCTTCCTATATAAGATTCAGGTTCGGCTCCGTTTGTGGGTTCACTTGAACTGGTAGGACCAGATGGTAATCTGTTCATGACTTGTCCTCGTGGAGGTTGATCTGAAGGATGGAATGAGACGGGTTTTGCGGAAGACGAACCAGGAAAAACCTAGAAACAGAAATAACTCATAAAAGAATAATTACTGATAAAAAAAAAGATTTCAACTTTCTGAGCTTTTAACTCACTGGTTTATGCTTTTTGCCCTTGACATTAGGAACAGATCCTCGTTTAGCTGTCGATGAAGCAAACGGGTGAGTGGGATCAGCTTGGGGATGAAAAGAAGGTGAAGAACCAGCGAATGGCTGAGAAGGAATTGGCTGGTTTGGTTTGTGCTTCTTAATAGAGGCTGAAACAGAAGGGCTTGGCAATGTATCGTGAACCACTTGAGCAGCATTGCGCATACTTGGTTGCATTCCTCCAGATTGTCTCCATTCCCTAATAACCGGAAGAAAAAAAATTGATGTTATTGATAGAAAAAGAAAGAAACTTTTCCCTCGCTCGATCAAATAAATGCTCAGATTTCAGCTCTCACCTTATCCTTCGGATTGTATCATCTGCATTAACACGACCAAGAAGCTCTCTATGCTCTTCATTCGATAATCTCAACTCTTTACGGAGTTCTGTTATTAGACTTTCTTTTTCCTGGACAAGTTGTCATTTTACCTAACCAGAAACTAACATAAGAAGAGAAATTAAAGTAAAAACCGAGATTGATCAAGTACCCATGTAATTGCATCTGCTTGGGCTTTAAATGCTCTTAGAACAGAGATGTATGCTTCTTTCTCAATCTGGTGAATTTGAGCTTCCATATCAGCAGCAACTTCATCATACATCTTTGGGTAAGATGGAGGAAGATTCGAAGGTCTTCCATTACCAGACACACGTCCTCCTCGTGGAACCCTATGCGATGGAGGCAGATCATCATCTGTTCCTGCAGACAACACCACCACACACACAAAAACCAGCTCTTGTATCAGACAATCAAACCTTTGTAATGAATCACTTTGCACAGATTACATTCAAAAGATTTCAGCTTGAGATCAACCTAGATAATCCTTAATTTTAAAGTCAAAACTCAGTTTCATTGATTTGCAACACTTAGTTAGTAACAAGAAGACCCTAAATTTCATATTGAAAACACCCCAAAATCTGAATACAAAAACCACAATGTATAATAGTAATTAGAAGTAGAAATCCCAAAACTTTCGTAAACCCTAATTATCAGCGACTGATAGAGAAAGCAAAGAGAACAAAAAGGAGCTATCTACACACAAATGTTTCGGAACTAACCGCTGCTATCAAACGATTCGTAGTCCATCACGAAGCTTTAATCCCAGGTAAAGGACTAATTCGAAGATGAAATTCGAGGAAGCAAGACGAAGAATCAAGAGAAAACACACACACGAAGCACAATTTCGAGTTTGAGTTTCAATTTTGACTAGAAGAAGACTCGATTTTGGTTGAGCTTTCTTCTTCTAGAGTTGTGAAAACAAAACTGAGCAATTTTCTTCCTCCGGAACTTTCTCCGGCAACAAATCCGAGCTCCGGTGGGAGTGATTCAGTTTAAGATTTACAGATTTGCCGAAAGATTATTATTATTTTCCTAAATAAGAACAGAGAAGGAGAGGAGAGTGTTGAGACGGAAAATAATTATTATTAAAAAAAAAAAAAAACAATTGTTGAGAAATCAAATTGCAGTCTTAATATCATTAAATTATTAAAATATAACGAGGGAATTAAAACACCGTCGTTTCGGTTTTCGTAGAGATCTGTAATTGATATAAAAAATAATCAAAAAAATCCAAATTTTATAAGAATGATCATATGTGTAAAAAAAAACTACTAGTAAGGCCCAATTCTATTCATGGGCTTACAGTATTTGTATACTACAACAACACAAATTTTCTCAAAACTGTATTCGTTCCATCAAAAAAATTATCCTTTTGATATTATACTATACAAAAATTGCAAATCAAATTTTTAAACTACACCAACCTTTGAAAGTTATTATTTTTCCTGAAATCTGTTAAATCTAAATAATTTGTGTGTAAATTTTTATTTTTCACTTCTACTAATAAAACCGGAAATTAAAATCGAAAATAATAAACTAGACATGTAAGACTAGTAACCGAGGCTAGAGGAAAAAATCGATTTGAGAAAAATCAATATTGGTAAGTATTTTTTTATAAACCGATCGGTTTATAAAAGAATATTTAATTTGTTTCGCGAGAAGCAACACAGTGATATCTTCCTTTTCCAAAGAGAAAGAGCTTTTAAATTCATTGCAAAGACATACTTTGCACACGAAGTCGACTCATCGGATTTATTGCAATGTGACATGGACCATATCTACGGCTTAAGTTTGAATTGTCAACTCTTTTTTTCGTTCAAATTATTTGTTCACATTTATGAACAACCCATTAAAATATTTAAATTTCAGAATATCCACTACTCTACTTATTACTTAATATATATTATGTGTTTTACAATTGTCTTTTTGTTAAAAGATTTTCTTATGTTTTTGTCCTTAATTTGTTTTTAACTTTCAAATAATGATTCTTTGTTAAGGAAATTATTGATTTTTTCCATATAATAATAAATAATTTGCATGTCACTGAGAAAACATGTCACATTTTATCAATTGTTTCAAATAATAATGTATATTCTCTTATTACTAAAATGTTACAACGTTATAATTTTTACATAAAAAATGTCGTTTCGACAAATTTCACACATATTAAAAAATTATATAATATATGTGTCATGTGTGTTTATTGATGATTAACTAAATATTTTGAAAATTATCAACAAAAATATTCATTTTGAAAAGAAAAAAAAAATTACATGTAAATAAAAACTTAAAAATGAATATTTGATACATGAGAACTTAAAATGAATATTTTGGTCAACCAATAACGATCTAAATCCATGAATTCCAAGATTGGATGCTGAAGTATCAATTAGTCACGTGCTACATTCATTACTCGTACATACTTAATTGATTCCTTTGCTTGGCGGTCCATTTTAAATAGGTTGCAACTTGCAAATCTATGCCCCAAAAGTTTTAGATATTTAACGAAAAAATCATTTTTTTTTTTTGATAAAGTTAAAAAAAAAATCATTTTTCTTTGGTTATCCCAAAGAATATCACAAATTTTTGGACAACCCTAAAACTTGGAAAGTGTTCAACTTCGTATACGCCACTAAATTAATCTTGGCGGTTTGCAGTACACTTTTCAGCAAAATCACTCAAAAGTCCATTGTTATCGTATTGCCTCATTCCCAGCATAGAGCCAAATATATTCATACGCACGAGTAACTTATAAAGAAAATTCTGTAAAAACTTATTTAATTGTAAAAACGATCGATTAATATTTTAATACATAGACTCATAAAGAAAATTATTTACTGGTCACACAAAAAAAAACTATTCTCAAACAAACAAATTCTGTCTCACTACCAATATTTAAAATCAATGATCAATATAATAATTAATAGATTGTTGATTTGTTTAAGGATTAATTGAAAGAAAAAAAAATCAAAATTTTGCATTGAAAAACAAAACATCTAAAATTAACAAAAATAATAATATTTAAACATCACTTATTCGGAAAGATAAGAAATACATAGATTAACTAGCTAGTATATTTGCTAATTAATAAGTATGTCTTGTAGGTCATTAAAATAAGTCTACAGAAACAGAATGATACATTATCCACTAATGCGTTTGTGGACTAATTAAGCTCTCAGATTTTTATATGAATTTCATCGGTTTTGTATTTTTGATAAGTGGAAAATGCTTCTTTAGAAAAATGAATTAGGAAATAAATTAATAAGCGAGATTCTTAGCAAAAAAATAAATAAATAAGCGAGATAATGCTTAAGCTCTCCTACTTATTAGACTGTATTAACGGTGAAAAGCAAAACCAAAATCTACTCCATGCAAAGCTCATAAATATAATTTAAAGACGTACAACTATAAATTTGACGAATGGTTTATAAATATTCAGAACGCTTTTCTAATTTATTTTTGGCTCGTGTATGTTGTGTGATCGTACGTACATGTACGTTATAGTCTATATCGTCGATAATATATATTATTATTATTAAAAGTAATTCACCGTAGAATTTCTACATATTTTGTTGAGAAGAAAACATAGTATAATTAGCATTAAAATAAAAAGTAGTTTGATAAAATAATGATAAATCAAACGTATGTTGCTTCTATGCGTTCAAGTAAATCGGACGTCTGAGAAAATTCTTATTCAAACTTGGAAAGTTTGAAATAGCTGACGAAAAGTAGAAAAATACAATTAAAAAAAAATTTCCATTTTGATGGATCCTCTGACTCTTTTTTATTTTATTTTTCTTTCAAGCTTTCGCTTTCTATCAATCTACCTACTCTGCATGATTATGTAATCCCGAGGAAAATAAGTAAAAAAATACAACCAAAAACTCACTTGTACTCTAAATTACGCGGTGTCTCCGAAGACGATCAATTCTAATCTACATATACTCTGTTGAAATGTCGATGGTTTCTTTTTAAAAATGTAAATTTTCAAGTTACTATAGGAATCCGATAAAACTATAGGAGACATACTCAAAGTCAACTTAATGCTGTTTTGATAAAACTTGGTGACGGTTTACGTACGTGATTCAATTTTGTTATCTGAATGTATCCATTTTATACATGTTTTCGTGATATAATTGATACACGTACCAGCGATATATCGAAATTAGTCTATTGGATAAATCAAGAGCCGGTGTTGTGAAAGTTTATCACGTATCATTAATTATTGACTTAGAATCGAATTTTAAATTTACACCAATAAACATTTTCCACGTTCTTTCATTAGACCGAAATCTGAAATCTGCAAAGTTATACGATGATTAAAAAAATTGGAAAGACTAAAGCTTTTTTTGTCAACTATTGTGATTTTGCAGTATTCTTTAGTTGGTTTTAGCTGAAGTTATTATTAGAATTGATTAGAGTATCTTAATAGTCGAGTCGTCTTATAAGCTTTTCCCCGCGGTTTGTGGAAACTGGAAAACTTATACTACTTAAGAATTAATTTTCTTCTTCTCGTTTAACTTGAGATTAAATTAGTCTTTTTAATTTGGTCGTCGGAATAAAATTTATTTATTCTATTAATTTCCGTTTAGATTAATATTATTATTTTCCTTTAGCCACAGTACATGCATGAATACAAACTGGGGAATGAGCCATACGACGAAAAACATATACATACATTTATTGAGTGATGATTTGCATATTCAAGAAGTCAACAAAACTGACCAAAACAAGATCCAAGCCCGGGCTTTGTTTTTATAGAAAAAGTAAGATATCAGTTTTGCTTCTTTCTTTTTTTGGCATTTCAATAGCATATATCTTAAAACTCTACTACAAAAGTTGAATCATGATTTTCAAAAGCCTCCCGACTTCGATGTGTGACATTACTGTTACAAAGAAACATAATTAACTTAAAGTATTGAAAACTAGACATAATTAAATATTGCAATAATATCGATGTCAAATAGATAGAGAGTGCATTATCAAATGGCTTGGATTTACATCTTACTATTTTAGGGTTTGATTAGTAAAACGTTTTAGGAACCTTTAAGTTAAAAAAAAATCCATTTATGTTCACTACATAAAGCATAAACAAAATAATTGACATTCCGAATGCTTTTTATATCATTATGTTTCAATAGACAGTTTTTTTCCTAGAACATTAAACTTTAAAATAAGAAAAAAACACAATAATTGTTTTGGGGTCTTTTTAATTAAAATTATATAATTATGTGCGTTTGTAATTTTTTAAAATTCAAAAGTTCACTTCGGTACCATTCGCATAAAATACCTTACAGCTATAATAGCTTTCAGTTTATAGAGTTGGTAGTTACATTTTAGTATAACTATTCCAATTACACCAAAGTGACAAAGACCACTATAACATGTTTTTTTTTTTGGGGATAGATATATGAATATATCCTACCTACAGAAAGATACATAGTCGACATAAAGAAGAACCAATCACTAAAGAAACAAAGACCACTTGTAGGATTACAATTTATTGGTGTTTGAAATGGGGCCAAATAATTATTCTGCCAACCAACTAGTAAGTGATCGATTTCCATGGTATTGTAGCCATGTGGGGAGTTTGCTCTATGCATAAAAAATGGTTTTGGAGCAAAGGGATTGTTTTCTTGAAACAGTTAATAGTGAAATTCAATCAACGAATTACTCCCCAAAAATGGTTGTAAACGAAGAAATGTGGTTCTATATAGTTTTATACTTGGAGAAAATATCGTTTCACTAAATCATGTTTTTTTCCCAAAACAGTTATCTACTAATCATTCTTATCGTTTTAAAATAAAATTCTTGAATGTAATAGTTAATAATATTTCAGGGATTTTTTGGTTGTTTATATATATGGGGCATTATCAAAATACCACAATTTTTTTTGTTTTTGATTAACTAGTGTCTGAGATCAGTTGTTGATAATATATACCGCGTTTAAAACATAAATTATCCATCTCAAATGGAGTTAAACTTGTAATCTTGAATATTTACTCTTAAAACCATTATATCGCCACTACCTATTTGGATTTAGAGTTTATGATTTAGAGTTTAAGGTTTAGGGTTGTAAATTTTAAAACTATTTTTGTATCATTTTTAGTAAAGCTTCTTTTTTAATTGGTCAACACATTTTACTAAGAGGTTTTGGACCTAGATCCGTATATTTCCTCAGGTCTAGGATTAAAACATTTTACATGCATAGTCCCCTCCCAAATACCACTCGATGGTCAACACATTTTTAGTAAAACTTCATAACCAAAAATTGTGGTATTTTGGATATATATATATATATATATATAAAGAATTTTTTCTCTTTGGTTTCACATTCAATATTTTAAATTTATCTTTTGGTAACTTTTATATCAGATATATTATTTATAAATTTTAGTAGATATATACCACGATAGCGATAGATTAATATCAACTTTTTCTATGTAATCCATATATTGGTAATTAGGAGTGCTGATGTTTCAACCGGTTTGGACAAAGATGATTTACATTTGTTAGAAAAAGTGCCAGTATTACAAAAATTGATTTCTGACCTAAGAACAAAATTAACCAAAGTTTGAAATTTTCTAGTTTTAATGAAGAAAAAAAAAACATTTTATCCAAACTTCTAAGATCCACCCTAGCTAGTCGTCGCAGCGTAATCTCCCCGACACTATCTTATTTATTACGTATTTTCTACTATTATTATTTATTATATTTTTGAAGTTAGCATAGGAGAATCTAGTTGGCTCATGTTCACAAGGCGAAGGTAACCCCATACTCTTTTTCTTTCTTTCGTTTTTGTTTATAAATGGCAAATTAATTCCAAAAAAACTAGCCTAGTCAACAGACGTAGTCACTACTAGTTGTCACGTAGGCAACTAGTTTGACTAAATTAAAGTTTGAATTTTCCTGGTTCCTTCATACGATTTCATTTGCCTATATAAACCTTTACCATATCCCATCGTTTCAATCACAACCCAAATTCCAATTACATTCATTCCATTTATTTCTTTATTTTTCAGAGAGAAATCAAAGATCTGTAGCTTCATTCCTTACAAGATCATACGTTGCAAACAAAAAAAACCATGCAGTACGTAATAATAACTTCCCAATTCTAATATATAATGTGAAGAAAACGTTGATTTTTTATGCTTTTTGTGCATGGATATAAATGTATACTACTTTTTCTGAATGGTTTTTAATTCTATATCAGAGGAAAGAAGATTTACGCAGCTAAGAACTCATTTGGCCGATCCGATTTTCCCGAAGGCTTCTTGTTCGGAACTGCTTCATCGGCTTACCAATACGAAGGAGCCGTGAACGATGCAACTCGAGGGCTAAGTGTTTGGGATACTTTTGTCCACAAGCATCCAGGTTTATATCTATCAATCGATCCTATTTGTTTACTAATCATTTAAATCGATACATATTAAACTAATTAAAACTTTAACTTATATATATATATATATATGTGCAGAAAGGAATTGTTACTCTGATGCGGACCAAGCGGTGGAGTTTTATCACCATTACAAAGAAGATATTCAAAGAATGAAGGATATAAATATGGATTCGTTCAGATTCTCAATATCATGGCCTCGGATTCTTCCTCGTAAGTCATAAACCTCAAACTCTCTTTTGTTTTTAATGAGGTTTAATCTTCATCAAACTCAATATGTAGATTTTTAAGTTTTTTTATATATCAAAAATAGATGGAAAGAAAAGCAAAGGAGTGAACAAGGAGGGAATCAAATTCTACAACGACCTCATCGATGAACTCATAGCCAACGGTATTTAAATCTAATCCCTCTCGTATGTATATCAAAACATTCAAATCTTTATACAAAATTGTTCGTTTGTATGTCTTCTAATTAACATGATATCATATACGTAACAGGAATCACACCTCTTGCGACTTTGTTCCATTGGGACACTCCACAAGCATTAGAAGATGAATACAACGGGTTTCTAAGCGAAAAAGCTGTGTAAGTAAATATTAAACATCCGATATCTATCGATTCTTTAACGTTAATTTCTCTTCAATTTACATCTAACATGTGCATATACTAATAATCATATTATTGATGCAGTGATGATTTCCGCGATTTCGCCACCATATGTTTCGAAGAATTTGGCGACCGTGTGAAGTATTGGATAACGCTAAATGAGCCATGGGTTTATAGTATTGGCGGCTATGATACAGGGAGAAAGGCTCCCGGTCGCGCCTCTAAATACATGAACGAGGCAGCTTTGGCTGGTGAATCTGGTCTCGAAGTTTACATTGTTAGTCACAATCTACTCTTGGCTCACGCCGAAGCTGTTGAAGTCTTCAGGAATAACCCAAAGGTACGAAACAAAAGTTGATTTCTATAAGTATTTTTTTTCTATACTCTTTTCTACATGCATTGTAAGTTTTTTAATTTAAATACATATATTGGTAAATTGATTATTACTAAATTTATTGATATTTAAAATGATATTTCGTGTTACAGTGTAAAGATGGGAAAATCGGTATTGCGCATTGTCCGGTTTGGTTCGAACCTTACGACTCGAACTGTCCTGGTGATCAAGAAGCGGTTGAGCGTGGCATGGAATTTATGTTTGGATGGTGAGCGATCGATCTTATTGAAACTGTCTATTTATACATTAGGTTTTTTATTATTATGTTGACTAATAACATTTTGGGATTTTTATTTTTTTGTTTCTTAAAGGCATATGGATCCAACGGTCTATGGAGATTATCCGGAAGTCATGAAAAAATTAATTGGAAAAAGATTACCGTCGTTTACTGCAACTCAATCTAAGAAGTTAAAAGGATCTTTTGACTTCGTAGGAGTAAATTATTACAGTGCCTTCTACATTAAAAATGTTGTTGACGTGGACCCTAACATTCCAAATTGGAGATCCGACGCACACATCGAATGGAAAAGTCAGTACTTTTTCAGTTACAAATTTGATATTTTCATAATCTGTTTTTTTATTTTTTGTTTTATTGGCTCACAAGTTTTTTTTTGTTACTTTAATTTATGAAACAGAACAAAACAAAGCAGGACAAATTTTGGGTCCTAGAGGTGGTTCGGAATGGGACTTTTTATACCCACAAGGGTTAAGAAAGTTTCTAAATTATGCCAAAAACAAATACGGAAGCCCCAAATTTATGATAACTGAAAATGGTAAATTTTATTTTATCTTTACCGCCTGTAACTCTTTTAAAACTTTTTTTTTAATCTAAAAGTTGGTAAAACTCTAACTTTTATTTCATATCAAAATTATTCAGGACATTGCGATATAGACTATGAAAAAAAGGCAAAACTCTCGAATTTGATGGATCTTCAAAGGACAGAATACCACAAAAAACATCTCCAAAGCATCCACCAAGCCATCAAGTAAGTCTCTTTTCTCTTTAGTTTCTTGACAAGCAAGAAAGTGCAAAAACCTAAATCTGAGTTTTTTTTCTTCAAAGTTTCCTTATTACTAATCAATGAATATATTATTATAGGGAAGATGGTGTTCAAGTAGAAGGATACTATGCATGGTCATTGCTCGATAATTGCGAATGGAACGCTGGTTATGGAGTTCGATACGGACTGTTCTTCGTAGACTACAACAACGGTCTAAAACGTTATCCAAAAATGTCCGCAATGTGGTTCAAAGAGTTTTTGAAGAAAGAAGAGATCGAAGATTCTGAGAAAGAAGGATTGTTGAATTCTGTTGTTAACAAGAAGAGGAAGAGATTCCTAACATCTTCTGGTTCGCTTTCTTGTTTCATTCCTAAGATGTCCGAATCCTCGAAAGCACTTGAGCTATTTTTTTAAGATCATTTTGTTTTTGTTTTGTGAATAAAAAGGTTCAAAACTAAACGTTTAGATGCTTTGCTGCTTTATTTTATTAATGCATATACAATCACAAATTTTAATTGTAGTTTAAGAAGTTATAAAAATATGTTAATACCAAAAAAATCATACTATTATTTAGCAAGTGCGAAATCCTACGTGGCGGCTCCAGAATCGTTCTCAAACCTGTTTTTACCCTTATGCCATTAATGAATCGTTTTAATACTATTATTTAGCAAGTGCGAAATCCTACGTGGCGGCTCCAGAATCGTTCTCATTGATTTATTTTTTCATTATATTACAATGATTATTAAAATATCATCGGAGTTTTGCACTATATATAATTTGTCCTATTATTTTTCATTCGTACGTTAATATTTTTTTTATTATATTACAATGATTATTAAAATATCATCAGAGTTTTGCACCATATAGAATTTGCCCTATTATTTTCATTTGTACGTTAATATTTTAATGTTTTCCAGACTTTTCGTAACTAAAACTTTATATTGGGCTTTTGGCTTTCGATTTTTTTTGTTATCTTCACCCATATATGTGTGGACTTTAAAAAAACCCTAGGTTGTCTCTATATCTTCTTATAAATATCATGCTATTAGATATTTCATTTTCTAAGCAAAAGTTTGTGTTGAAAATTGAAACCCTATATAGTGTTATTCTGTAAGTTATTGATTTCTGGCCTAATTATCGTTGTTGATATTGGTATTAATATATGCTTTCTGATTTATAAGTCTCATCAATTTGATCGTAATTTATATGCTTTCTGATTTATAAGTCTCATCAATTTGATCGTAATTCAAATATTATCTTCGTCCTTGGGTTATTATTAATCTTTAAATCTTTAAAGTTTCATTATGTGTTTCTAATTATTATTTTAATGCTTCTTTATTTAATCTATATATCATAATTTCTTCTTACTAAAACAACTGTTGTTATATTATAGTTATCGTTTATGATTGTAGCCAACTTTGAATATCAATAATATAATATGTTCTATAATTTATACGAATAATACACTCCGCATGTTGTTAGTTTTGTTGTTTATTCGTTTATTTCTTTTTATTTTTCAACTAATTATCGTTCTATTCGTTTTATAGGTTATAACCTCTTCTTAGAGGTATAATTCGTCCTTATATTTGTTGTTTATGTATATGTGTTTTGTTATCTATTATACTGTTCATGTTATATATTATATCGTGAAATCGTTATTTATTTTTTACTCATGATTATCGTTTTATTCTTTTTTATAGGTTTTAAACTCTTCTGTGAGGTATAATTTGTTCTTATTTATTCTTAAATTTATGTGTTTTGTTCTCTATTATACAGCTTGTATTCTTTTTATCTTATATTCGTCTTCTTATTGTTTTAATTATTATCGTTGTATTCGTTTTATAGGTTGTAATATTTTTGTTAATTTCAAAATAACTATAGTCTGTATTTTATATATTATATTATTTCTAACAATAATCAGTTATTTATTTCTAACAAAAAATTGTTTATTATAAATCTTATTTATTATTATTAAATTTGGTATGTACTTTTGTTCTAATATTTATTTTAAAATTTTAAAATAATATTAATTTGTTTACATGTCTTGAATCTGTAATGACATACATTTTTAGTAATTGTGTTTTTTTGTTAGTTACTTGATCTATTCATTTTCTTCTTCTTGCTATTGTAATGATTCTTATTTCTTTTTTTTTTCCCAGAATTTGACCTTTTCTATAAGGTAATTTTCTAATAATATTATCTCTACATATTTTCGTTTTTCGTTGAAAGGAGTTTGTTATCTAATCCTACTTCTTCTTTTAGGTTTTGCCTCTTCAACAAGATATCTCCTTATAATATTTTTACCCTTTATTTTGAAAGAAATTTGTTACATGAACCTATACTCTTTTTTCGTGTTAAACAAGGTTTCCTCTGTTTTTGAGTTTTTTATTCGATGAAGAGGTTTGTTCGGATTATGTCTGTTTTGAAGAATAATTCATAGTTCCGATAAAATAAACACTAAAACCCAAACAAACGGAACTATGAATTATTCTTCAAAAGAAGATAAAACATATTATTTAAAACAAAAAGAATTCTTATTGTTTAAATTCGAACAGTAAGCTCATGTGTTTCAAATACTTTATGTAGAAAAAAGAACAAAAATCAAACTAAAACCCATCGATCAAATTGTTCTATGAAATGATATAATGTGGAGATTTTATTACTAATATTGGGTCACGATGAATCGAGGACTTGAATCATTTACATCTAGCCTATGCATTTTCTGTAAACCATCAAATGAATTTATGTATAATTTTCAATGATTGTGTGCATGGTTAGAGTTTAGACGTTCATGGTGGGACTTAACATCTCTAATAAAAAATTTTGATGGCATACGATTACTAAAAAAATCAATTTATACGTATTTATATTTGGATTTAAGATTTGATGCTAGAGTTTAGGATTTAGGATCTATGTATTATTTTCAATGTTTACGTGCATTTGTAAGGATTTAGGCTCCCGAAATAGGGTTTGGCACCTCTTATTTTTTGAAAAACAAATTGATGGTATAATGTTAATGAATAATTTTCTAATGTTCTCTTAAAAATATATTAGTAAAAAATATAAATAAATACAAATATTTGCGGTGACTAAAGATAATAAATATGTGCACTGAAAAAGGATAACAATGATAAAAGAAAAAAATTTAAAATATCAAAATAATGAAATTGGTTATCTTCAAAATGATATTTTTTATTTTATATACAAAATAAAAATTACTTATAAAATTAGAGTGTTGATTTGTTAAATTAGATCTAAAAATTAAAAAAAACGAATAATAAATTCAAAATGGTATAAGTGGCATCATTTTCCTAAGAATCATTTTGGTGTGTATGGTTATTTTTAATAAATTGTTTTTGAACTCTATAAGTTGGTGTGAATCATTTTGGGGCAACACATAACATTCATCGATGCGAACATAAAATATTCATTTAATTGTGAATTTTTTTACAACAAAAGATATACATTTTAAAATAATATACTTTATATTTTTTTTTAATAAACGTCCCAACGATTTTTTAAATCCGTCCATACCAAATTTAACATTTTAAAATGCTACAATTTTATTTTTTTAAACGAGTGGTTTTGAATGAAGAAACTGAATGTGGTTTATATCAAAATATTTAAATCTCTAGAATTTTGAGTTTTTAGTTATTTTATGGAATTGAGGTTTTCGTTAGTGCTGTTTATAAATTATTCATTTCTATTTTGATTTTGTTAGTTATATTTTAGTATTTTTATTCTAAAATATGGTGTTTACGTAAAAGTTATATATCTATATTTCCAATCTCTTTTATTAGTCAATTAGATCCATATTATTTGCAACTACGTATAAATATGAAAATGTTATATGTTATATATCATTATACAAGATAAGGTGTCCAGTTAAGTTGATTTTTATGATTCTAAATTTTGTTTTGTAGTATTCTATACACGATAATGTCGTGTTCGATTTGTTTTATTTAAATATGTATTTTTAAAAAATGAATAGATAATCAAAAAATTTATATTTTAATTTCATTAACATACTAATGTATTTCATTAACACACTCACCTCTTGAATCAATTTACTCTCCAGTGGTAACCTGACTTGGGCGTCAGAGAGTCTTTAAGAGGGAAACCCCTTCTCATCATTCCGAAGATCTTCCTGACGATATTACTTATATATGGTCCAACGTATCTCCAGAGAATCATCGTGAATATCTCACTAGAGACAGCAACTTCGGCGGACGCACCTCTCATCCCCCAAAAGAACGGAAGTCCAACGTACCAGGAGCTCTCTGACTATTCTCATAGGACACTCTAAGGTTGTATGCAAGAAATCTACGACTCCATACGGAGGACCCAAAATCTGATCCAAACAATTAGCATTAAAGAGGAAACACCAAACGCTCCACCGAAAGAAAAGACAAAACATATATATGTGCACTGAAAAAGGATAACAATGATAAAAGAAAAAAATTTAAAATATCAAAATAATGAAATTTGTTATCTTCAATTTTTTTTTTAATCTTATATATAAAAATAACAATTACTTATAAAATTATAATACTGATTTTTTAAAAAATAGATCTAAAAATTAAAAATTCAATAATAAATTCAAAATGGTATAAGTGGCATCATTTTCCTAGGAATCATTTTGGTGTGAATGATTATTTTTAATAAATTGTTAATAAATTATTTTTGAACTCTATAAGTTGGTGTGAATCATTTTGGGACAACACAGACATTCGTCGATGCGAACATAAAACATTAATTTAATTGTGAATTTTGTTTACAACAAAAGATATACATTTTAAAATAATACACTTAAGATTTTTTTTATAAACGTCCTAACGATTCTTTAAATCCTTCCATACAAAATTTAACACGATTCGTACTTAAGTGATTAAATAGGTTGACTAATCATTTTAATATATATAAATTTTTAATATCTAAACGTGTATGACCAAACATATAAATTCTAACATTTATAAACGTACAAAAATGATATGTATTGTGCATAAATGTAATAAAGTTGAATACTTTTGATCAAGAATCTATTAATGTCATTATTTTTAATATTTTATGTGTAAAATTGATCAAAACATATGCAAATATTATTTATTTCAATATCTTTCAAGTGTAAAATTGATCTTTATTATTCATGTAAATTATAGAGCATGCGATAAATCAGATAAATTTTAGATTTATATGAATTTGTGGGACATAACAAATGAAAAAATATATATGTTCCAAATAATGAATTGTATAAATATATGCAAGTGTGATTAAATATGTATAATAGACTACATCATAATAAAAATATTTGTATAGTATATTAATCTAAATACATATATACACAATATATAATATTGTTATAAATATAAGAATAAAAAGTTTGTTAATATATCAGAAAAAATTAAAAATATATGATATGGTAAGTCTAAAATATTACATTTAGTTGGGTTTAAATTTGTAAAACATGTATTAATGGGCTTATGTTATAAAATTAATGAGAATATGTAGAGATTTCCACCATGGCATATAGTTTTAATTGAAATGTTCTGATTGGTTAAATTAAATGACATGTCCCCTAAAATACTATTTGAACGACAGCTATGATTTTTTTTGTGAATGTCTCCTTAATTAATATATATAGGATTGTATTGTTTTAACGAGTGGTTTTGAATGGAAGAAAATGAATGTGGTTTATAAGAAAATATCTTAAAGTCTCTAAGATTTTGAGTTTTTAGTTATTTTATGGAATTGAATTTTTCGTTAGTTCTATTTATAAATTATCCATTTCTATTTTATTTTTTAATTATATTTTAGTATTTTTATTCTAAAATATGGTGTTTACGCAAAAGTTATATATCTATATTTCCAATCTCTTTTTTTAGTCAATTAGATCCATATTATTTGCAACTACATATAAATATGGAAGAAGTTATATGTTATATATCATTATACGAGATAAGGTCGGTTAAGTTGATTTTTATGATTCTCAAATCTTTTTCCGTAGTATTCGATACACGAAAATGTCGTGTTCGGTTTTTTTAATTTAAATATGTATTTTTGAAAAATAAATAGATAATCAAAAAATTTATATTTTAATTTTATTAACATACTAATGTATTTATTTTTCCGTGCAATACGCGGGACCCACCTAGTTTAAAATAGTTCAAATAATTAATAACACTGAAATTGGGCTAAACTCCTGGCCCTGATTTGCAAATTGGGCTAAAGATAATATTAATCAATCTAGAGGATATATGATAAGCCTATTTGCAAATTTTGATTCGTTAAGGAAACATTTCGGCCTTAGCTCTTATAGAGGCCGTTCGCTTTGTTGGCCCAGCATGCGTCTGACCATTAGTTTTTTAAAAAGATTCACAAATTTGAAAACTAACCACTAAAACGACCCATAAATCAATCAAGTTTTCTCCTTTTTTTTTGGATAAAGTATCAAAGTTTTCTCTTGCTGTAGTTTCATTTTCATTCATCAGTGGAGAAAATATTTTTGATAAATTATAATCTGGAGTGTAATATTTTTGGTTTACTTCTAAATGTCTGAATTAATTAATATTACATCAATGTCTTATAACTTTATAAGAGTTTCAACTTTTTGTATATATAGAAAAAAAATTATTTAAAATACCACTAAATAAGTTTTTTTTTTCCAAATATACTATCTATAGTTTTTTTCCTTCCAAAAAATACCACAAAATTTTATTTTTTTCAAAATACCACAAACACTAAAAATGATTTTTAAGGGTTTATAATTTAAATTTTTGGATTTGAGTTTAGTATTGAGTTTAGGGTTTATTTAGTTTTTCGGATTTAAGGTTTAGTTTTGAGAGTTTTAATTTTAGATTTAGTTTTGTCATATTTTTTGGAAAAAAAATTTGCATGCTATCTTTGAAAAAAACTAGTTATGGTATATTTGAAACAAAAATTTATATTTGTGCTTTTGTGAGAATTGTCTTAAATAAATAGTGAATATTTTGATAATAATTAAGTTTTTCTTTTCCTTTTAATAATTTACTAGGTTAGTACCCGTACTTTGCACGGATTTAATTGTAACCGTCAATATAATTTAAAAATTGTTTGATTACATGTAAATATAGATATGGTTAAAAATTGTTGATATAATTAGGCAACAAAATTATCGGATTGAATGAATTGTGTATATGTACTTTGGATCAGTATATG
Organism: Pseudoturritis turrita; assembly: GCA_900406555.1. NCBI lineage: Eukaryota > Viridiplantae > Streptophyta > Magnoliopsida > Brassicales > Brassicaceae > Pseudoturritis > Pseudoturritis turrita. Next base: position 7,455,465 of record OVBL01000512.1, read on the forward strand.
TGTTTTTGATTTTGATTTTGTTTATTAAAATTATAAATGTAATTAAATATTATTAATACCAGTATAGTTTTAGTTAAGAAATCAATTGTAGTTATTGATTAAAATTATTATACAGAATCCAAGATCCACTTGTGTATATTCGAATCTGCGATTGTTTTGTATAGAAATATGTTCCACCCGTAAAATAATTCAAAACAACAGATTTTTAATTTCTTAGTCAATAAAAAAGATACATATACATTATAAGATCAATCATAATTTGTGAGTACTAAATATTTTCAAAAAATTTAATATATTTATTTATACAAATTTGTGTGAAATGTCTATGATATATAGCACTTAAATTAATAAAATGCTTTAGAAATTTTTTTGGATACGTTGAACATATATTATTTGAGATATAAAAGTATTTAAATGCCATTTCGTTGTTTGTTATATTTAAAATGTAATGTAGAGTTTACTTAAAACTTTCTAAAATATATTTAATTTACATTTTAAAGAATTAGCACATATTTTAAAAAAAATTAGCCTACATACTTTCACACAATATTGTAAAATATCCTCAAACAATATCTCGTAATTAAAATTTAGTTTTAGGTCACCTTAAATATATTTAAATTCAAATGTTATTATAATAAAATATTCTCAAACTATATTTTGGTAATACAAATGAATGTAATTAAGATTAAAACTAAAATTCAAGAAAAAAGGAAAATTATGTATTTAGTAAAAATAAAAAGAAAAACATGTGATCCTTCGAAAAAGAAAGATACAAAAAATTGGTGATAATAAACAAACAATAAACTAAAACAATCCTAACAAATTAATCTAGTCGACATTTACACGGTAAACCAATCGATTATATCAACCTTCCGTGAAATATAAAATTATGAGTCATAGTATTCTACAATTGCATTAATTTCTAATAGTTCGATTTGGTTTGTTAAAAAATAATATGAAGTTCATAGTATTTTTTTTCTAATGGTTGGTTTAGTCTGATTCCTTAAATATTAATAGATATTTCAACTATGTTTGGCAATAGAGTTAACTTGAACTCTCTCATAAATAAATAATTAAAATTTGTGTTTGGCAGTTAGAATAATAGTAGTTTAAATATAAAAATTAATTAAATAAAAAAACTCAAAAAATTATGGGATTGACACGTCAGTAAAAATAACCTGCAATATTCTTTTTTTAATATATAGAGAATTTATTTTATTAATTAAAATTCAAAACAAAAAAGATCCTTGTTTTTCTAACAAACAAAAAAAAAGATCATTTTAAAAGTTAAAACCAAACATCGAGGTAATCAGTCCTCGTTATAAAACAAATAAACATTGACTTGTTTAGTCGTATTCAAATGAGAAGAGAGTCTTTAATTAATTAATTAAATAATTTGTTATCTTTTCGGAGATTTATAAGGCCATTTTAGATTTGATAGAAGAATGCTGCATAAGTTCTTGGTTAAGAAAACTATTATGACTGTTTGGAATTTTACTGGTCCAGACCACAATGTTTAAGTGTTTGATATGATCATGTTGTGTAGAAAATCCCTCAATGGATGGAAGAAAGCTAATCTCGTATACTCACTTAACAAAATTCAACAAATTCAAGTAGTATTAGAGCTTGAGTAATTATCTTTTTATTCGTGTTTTATCAACCAGTGCAGGCTCAAAAGGGAGCTGGTGATAACTTATAAAAAAGAAGAGACTTTCTGGAGTCAAAAAGTAGAGTAAACTGGTTGGATGAAGGAGATGGGAATACCAAATATTTCCATAATCAAGTGAAGGCAAACAGATCCACAAAGTTCCTGAAAAAGCTGGTGGATGTCAATGGGAATGAAGAAAGAGCATAGGCCTCTAAAGGAGAAGTAGCAGTTGTCTATTTCTCTCAACTGTTTACCTCCTCCAACACAGAGTTTTCAATGATCTCTTTGATGGGTTTGCTACTAGAGTTTCAGAGGGGATGAATACCACTTTGACCATGCCATTGAGCAAAGAAGAGATCAAAGAAGCCATGTTAAAAGCTCCAGGTGCTGATGGAATGACAGGTATGTTTTATCAGCAATATTGGGATGTTATAGGGATCAGGTGACAAAGAAGATCCTGGACTTCTTTGAGAAAGAAATTCTCCCTGTGGAATGAAACTATACTCAACTTTGCTTGATTCCAAAGATAGTGGGGGCCTCCAAGATGTCTGATTTGAGGCCAATTTGTCTGTGTTTATTGGTGTACAAGACAATCTCAAAAGTTATGGTCAGTAGACTCAAGCCTTTTCTCCCTGATCTAGTTTCACCATGTCAGTCAGCTTTTATCTCAGATAGAATGATCTCGGATAACATAACCATAGCCCATGAGGCTTTGCATGCCTTGAGAACACACCCACGAATCTCATCGGATTACATGGTTATCAAGACGGATATGTCCAAGGCATTTGATAGAGTGGAATGGAGCTTCCTCAGAGATCTCTTGACAGCAATGAGGTTCAATCAGAAGTGGATAGACTAGATAATGTGCTGTGTAACTACAGTTACCTATGCAGTTTTAATCAATGACCAACCTCATGGCTTGATAGTTCCTCAAAGGGGTTTGTGATAAGGGGACCCTTTGTCCCCGTTCTTGTTTGTGTTATGCACAGAGGCTCTCTCACATCTCCTCAACAAAGCTGAGCTGGCTGGTAAATTAGAGGTTTGTAATTCTCGAACTCATGACCTTCTATAACTCACCTGCTATTTGCGGATGATACTCTTCTCATGTGCAAGGCAGAAATGAATCAAGGAGAGGAACTGAAGAGCATTCTAAGTGTGTATGGAGAAGCTACATGCCAGATCATCAATCTACAAAAATCAGCAATCTCCTTTGGAGCCAATATATCTGATCAGGTGATGTATTATGTTTTTATGCATTTTCTTGACTTACATTCATGTGCTTTTGGTCTTTTTGCATCATATTAGTGTTTTATCTTGCATTTCAAGTGTCATTCCATACTTTGCATCATTTTAGAGTCTATAATCCATCCTTTTTGCATTTTGTGCATTTTTGGTCCTCTTTTAGGTACTTTGAAGTTGGCACTTGGAGGAGATTTTGACGAGCTTAATTTGATGCAAGAAGATGTGGATTTCATGTAGAACAAAGAGGTTCAAGAGAATTGAAGAGATGGAGCAAAAGGAACCAAAGAAGTAAAATTTGCAAGTGTATAACGCCCGTGATCGACCCATGGATCGATCGAAGGATCGATCAAAAGTGGTCCAAAATCACCCATCCTACCTGCATTCTGATCGATCCACAGATCGAGCTGCAGCTCGATCAGGCCGTCCTACCATCGACCCATGGATCTACGAATCGATCAAAAGAGGTCCAGAAACACCCTTCCTGCATGCAATCTGGTCGATCCAGTGGGTCGAAATCTGGGTCAATCAGATTCTTGTTTTTATGTTGACTTTCCTGTTTTGGAGTTGACTTTCTTGATTTGATACAGATCCGACAAGATTTGTCTCGGGTTGACCCATATACGTTTTTAGGAGTATTTATATGTTTTAAGACCCAAAAAATACCTAAGTTTGATTTTGCTATTTCCTCTTTGAACTTTAAAACTCTTGTCTTATGATTTGTGATTGGATCTTTGTTATTCTCTACATTTAGTGAAGTTTTCCTTAATTTTGTATCAATCTTTTTATATGTTTATGTCTTTTATTATGTTTATCTTTGTGTTTAGTATCATGATTAGTGAGTAGTTTTCCTATGAGTTTTTAGACTTAGTAGATTAGGGATGTTTGATGGATGATTATTGATGCTTAGGGTTAGATTCTTATGATTTCTAAGGTTTAAAGTGTGCTTAAGACTAGGTTTGACATGTTCAATCAAAATCTAGAACATGGACATTTCATGTCCAGAAGGTGTTTGATGAAATATCTAGGAGACTTTTAAATTTGATTTTCATTCTTAACCAATGGAAATTGATGTTAAGGTGATTAGTTGGCTCTATGAACTTATGTTTAATGATTATTGATCATTTAATTGCAATTGAGAAATTAGCTTAATTGACTTATTAGTAAATAGATTATTGTCATGAGTCTACTTTGTGTGATTCATGTCATGGAATTGAGTTTGAATTGTCTCCCTAGCATTATTAGTTAGTAATTGATCATTCTAAATCAATTGCTTTGCCCAAAACTCATGTTTTTCCTTATTTGATCAAATTTTAAGTTGTTGACTTTATTGTTGACTTTTAGTTGACTTTTGCATTTAGACTTTGTTTATGCTTAAATTTTCTTGCTTTTAACTTGTTTAGTGTTTGCTTACTCGTTTGGTCTTGTTTATCTTCCGTTTTCTTTACCACTTGCTCGTTTTATTTCGTAATTAGGATTTTAAAACACGAAAATATCATCTTGAATCGCTTAGCTTAATTAATTATTTGAATTCTTAGTGTGTTAATGTTCTTGACTCCTTGTGATTCAATACCTTGATTACTACTTGATTACTTTCACTTGGGTATTAGTTTGGGATTTAAAATTTGTCTCAACATTAGGTTAAACTTTTTATTCAAGATCTTTTCACCGTCTATAGTGAAAGGGGAACTGGAACCTATTTAGGACTCTTTGAATGCCTTAATGGTTCTAAGATAGACATGTTAGCCTATATTAAGGACAAGCTAAAGGGTAGAATCTCTGGTTGGTTTGCTAGATCACTATCTCTAGGAGGGAAGGAAGTTTTGTTAAAAGCAGTGGCATTGGCAATAAACTTAGGTTTTTAATGTCTAAAAGAGTATTTATATCAAGTAAAAATGGAACCGGGTCAACCCATCTTCATTCGGGTCGGATCTCAAAAACTTCACTTGAGATGAGGCCATACTGCGCGAGGTCATGAGTCCGGTGCAAGCCCAAGGTATGGCCTCTGCCATTTTACTTCAAAATCTTTGAAATCACTCCATATTGAGGCCTGGCCCTCAGTATGGAGCCACGGTATGGCCTCTGCCATTTTGTTTTAAAATCTTCAAAATCACTCCATATTAAGGTATGACCCTCGGTATGGAGCCATGATATGGGGCTGGAAAATCAACATTTTCTTCACTTCTTTGCCTTCATCTTGACTCCTTGTATCCATTTGATCCACTCTTGTTTTCTCTTCAATCACCATCATTTCGCATGTTAAACGCTCTCCAAATTGCCTCGAAGTGGAAACACCATCTCCAAATCTATAAAACCCAAAAGAGAATGCAAGTGCACCTAGAAATTCCTAAATGATATGCAAATGCGGGATGAAAACGTGATTACCACTATATCAAAATGATATAAAATATGAGAATATCACCTGCTTATGCAATGTCCTGCTCTAAGTTATCAAAAGCCAGATGTACCTCTCTGTCTAGTGCTATGGTGGATTTTTGGTGGAATTCAGTGGAAGAGAAGAGGAAAATGCATTGGGTTAGCTGGGAGAAATTTTGTCTATCTAAGCAAAATGATGGTTTAGGTTTCAGAGACATATAATGCTTCAATCAAGCTTTGTTAGCAAAACAAGCTTGGAGAATATTACAGAATCCGGATAGCCTCTGTGCTAGAGTCCTAAAGAGTATATACTATGAGGAGTTAGACTTTCTGCAGTCAGTGGTTGGAAAAAGGCCATCCTTTACTTGGAAAGGCATTGTGCATGGAAGAGTTTTACTGCAGCAAGGTCTTGCTAAATATATTGAAAATGAAAATTCAATCAGTGTTTGGATTGATCCCTGGTTGCTAGATGGAAGATATAGAATCCATTTCATGAAGAATATCTTTATTGACATTGATCTTAAAGTCAACCAGCTTATTGATATGGATTCTAGGGGTTGGAATAAAGCCATTTTGGAGGATTTGTTATATCCCATAGATGTGGCCTTAATCACCAGCATTAGACCAGTGGTTAGTCAGAAAGATTTTTGGGTTTGGAATTACTCAAAGAGTTGGGATTATACGGTGAAATTTGGTCATTAGTTGGCAAATCAAAGCAATCATCTTGTTTTAATTTAAGATGCAGAAGCACAACCATCAACAAACTGCTTAGGAGAAAAAATTTGGAATTTAAAATGCCCTGCAAAGATCAAAAACTTTATGTGGAGAGCCCTCATTGGTGCTCTGCCAGTGGTAGATAAATTACTCCAGAGAAAGGTGATGTTAGATTCCTGATGTCAAACTTGTGGACTAGAAGGGGAGTCCATTAACCATGTTATGTTCAGGTGCACATCTGCAAGACATGTTTGGGCTTTGTCAAACTTTTCATCCCCAGAAAATGGTTTTGCTCAGGGTTCCATTTACTCTAATTTCCACCACATCCTGTTACTTGGGAAAAATCTTTTGGTTCCTCTCGATCTCAGAAAACTTATCCCATAGGTTCTCTGGACAATCTGGAAGAATATAAACACTTTTTTCTTTAAGGGAAGAAGAATTATGACAAGTGAATATGTGGTAAAAATCAGAGAAGATTCCCAATACTGATTTTTAGCTCAAATTATTGATGATAGCCAGCAAAGGCAAGAGGAAAAGAGGTTATTGGAACATGAAAAGAAGTGGAAAAATCCTCCTACGGGCAGGCTCAAATGCAATATTGGCTTTGGATGGTAAAAATTTGGGTGCCTAGGAGGTGCTTCATGGGTACTAAGAGATGAACAAGGTAACATGTTGCTTCATAGTATAAGGGCTTTTGCTAATATTCAGAGTCTAGAGGAGACAAGCTTTCAATCTTTGTTGTGGAGTATAAAAAGTATGCAATCTCACCACATTGATAAGGTTTTCTTTGCCTTCACTGATCCAGACTTGGTTAATGCAGTTTTAAGACCAAGAACATGGCTTTCTTTTAGATTCCGAAGTTCCAAATTGCTACATGTTCTTGATGGTTTTCAGGACTGGACTTTGGATTTGGAATCGAGTGTTTCAAACATAGGAACATCTCTCATTGCTTTAAGTGTTGTCCAAGACTTTCGTTGTCAATCTTATGTGTCTCGAGGGCCTCCGGCTTGGCTGCAAAAACTCTTTGATGATGAAAGACCTTGTCCTCTGTTGTAAGTCGATGGTATTGGTTAAGATTTTTGGAGTATGGGCTTAACCCTTTGCCTATTATTTGACTATTTTTGGGGAAGGATCTTGTAATTATTAACAGTTGCCAAATTAATACTTTCTCCGTTTTTTTTTAATTGATGGTTTAGAAAAAAAATTTGTTTCTAAAAGATTGATTTTTATATTTTCTAATGAAAGCATAATGATGAATTGTAAATTTCAAGACATATTAATTGATTTTACTGAATTATTATTGGCGTAGAGTTATGGAAAATTGTTTAGTTCAAAAAATAATGCATTTATAGTTAAGTATTAATTTATTTTATTAATACGTGTGAAAAATTTAAAACTTTAATAAAAAAAATAGAGGGAGTATATGTTACTTTCAGATGAAAAAAAATAAGATAATTATATTAGTATTTTGACCGACAAGTCTCTATTCCCAACGCGTTCCAGACTACACTACACCAACCTGTGAAAAATACCTTTAAAAAAAACAAAACACAAATTATATTTAATGAGATTTTGAAACAACGTTTAAAAGGAGAAAACCAGAAGTAATTCACCAAATTTTGAAATAAATAGCCGTTACAAGAATCTTATTAGTAATTTTTTTTTATTCAAAAGACGTTTTAGCACAAAATGACGAAAATGGACTTCTCAATCCTCACACGTCTTCACGTTTCCTTGAGAAAATAGCACATCCCGTAAATGTCTAAAGACGTGCAATGATGTTTTGCGTATTATATATTTTTTCCTATAATGACTCAGCTTTAGATTAACTTTTAGACAATCGATACCGGTTAAACAAAATATAGATGCAAATATTTTGCTATTTTTTACCTATTTAGATAAGGCTAGTTATTTTTAATTTTAATTTTCTTTACTAATTAAGAAACATCTCTCTCTCTCTCGCTGTCTCTCTCTCCATCAGATAATCTTCATCATATTGCTCTATTTATAGATTCACAAACCGAGGGCAAAAACAATTTTCTTCCCATATAAATCTCCACTTGATTCATCTTCTTGAAAGAAAACAAGATTTAGTAATCAAAAGAAAATTTAAAAATGAGAGGTAAATATCTTTCTTTACTACTAGTGATCATTGTCTTGGCCTCAAATGAAGTTCTTGCTAAGAACATCTCTTCAACACCTAAAATAAGAAAAAGTGATTTCCCAGAAGATTTCATTTTTGGATCTGCAACCTCTGCTTACCAGGTACTATTTCTTTTATGTTTTCTTCTAATTTTTTTTTTTTTTTTTCTGATTAGTGATTAGAGAATTTATGGGTTTTTGTTTTAACATTTTGCAGGTTGAAGGAGCTGCTCATGAAGATGGTAGAGGACCAAGTATCTGGGATACCTTCTCTGAGAAATACCCAGGTTTTATTTTAATTAAAATCCCAATGTTTTATGATCTATATGGATATTTTAGACTCAAGATCCGTGAATTTAGTGTTCATATGAAAAATGGGTTGATCATTGATGAATTGATGAGAATTGAAAGATAAAAAAAGACCAAAATGTGAATTAGCCATGAAAAAAAAAGCTCAACTACTCTGTTTTGACTTACTTTAATGAGATTATAGTTATAATCAACTCAATTAACCATTCATTGATTTTAATTTTTTTCAGAGAAGATAAAGGATGGTAGCGATGGGTCTGTTGCAGATGACTCTTACCATCTTTACAAGGTAATTGTCTCTTTTTTTTTTGGGGATTAAATAAGTAAAAACTAAATTGTTAAATCTAATTTTCATTGGCATCAAAACCAGTCGATTTTGATTATATCATTAATTAAAAATATTGGATTACAGGAAGATGTAGCTTTATTGCATCAAATTGGCTTCAATGCTTATAGATTCTCCATCTCGTGGTCTAGAATCTTGCCTCGTAAGTTATCTAATACGATTGATCTTCTTCTCTTTGATGATTATTGACAACTGAGATTTGATTAATTATCAGTCCTAAAACAATATTAATGAGTTGTTTCTTGTTTAGGTGGGAATCTAAAAGGAGGAATCAACCAGGCTGGTATTGACTATTACAACAACTTGATCAATGAGCTTTTGTCCAAAGGTAAACAGACAAAATCCAATTTGAACAGAGAGGCTAAGCTAAAGTAACGCTCTCGGTTTCATATGACTTTAATTAAGATTTTGTTAACTATAAAAACAAATTAAGCTTAATAATGTTTTCAAACTCGGACTTATGTGTGTGTCTATATATATAATGTTAAAATTACAACCTCCTAATTGTGATATATTGGATCACAAATTATTTCACAGTGTTATACTTATACCTATATACTTAGATTTTTTTTTTATTTTTTAAAATGAATGTTAAATTATATTCAAACAAAAAAACCTTCTTTACATGAACTGCATCAGTTTTCTGAAATTAATAAGAGGTAGAAACAGAAAATAGAAACCGAAAAGATCTAAAAGTGGAAGTTTTGTTGTTTAACGAGTCCCAAACCATGTACTAAGACCTGCGTCGTGATATACATGATCATGCAATTTTTTTCTTAAATTTTATATGTTCAAAATTCAGAAAAAAAATATGTGGCCCAGCCCGATAAAACCTAATTGGAACACGATCCAAAAACTTGGCTAGTTTGATTTCCCGTATGGATTTGGAAACATTACATTTTAGTACATGAATTTGTTATAACACTTTGACGGGAATCTTCTGACTTTAAGAAAATAATCTTAGAGAGATAGCGACTAATCAATATTTCTTCTACCCCTAAAATTAGGATATGCTTTAGTTATAAATGCAATGCAAGCACTGATGTAAATATTATTATGTTACTGTCTATAGGAATTAAGCCTTTTGCCACAATTTTCCATTGGGACACACCACAAGGCCTTGAAGATGCTTATGGTGGATTCCGTGGAGCCGAGATTGTGTAAGTCCTCCAAATCTATAACCTTTTTTTAGCATTTGTAAGATCAGAAAAAATTTAAGTTTTTACTGGTCATTATACAATTAACATGACATATTGGAAGAAATTCTGATTTAATTGTTTTTTTCTTTTTTTGTAATGAAATAGGAACGATTTTCGTGATTATGCGGATATTTGCTTCAAGAGTTTTGGAGATAGAGTAAAGCATTGGATGACACTGAACGAGCCATTGACAGTGGTGCAACAAGGATATGTTGCAGGTGCAATGGCTCCAGGAAGATGTTCCAAATTCACTAATCCTAATTGCACCGGCGGAGATGGAGCCACGGAGCCTTATATCGTTGGTCACAACCTCATCCTTGCTCACGGAGCTGCCGTCAAAGTCTACAGAGAAAAATACAAGGTCAGTAATAAAAAAATCCGCTATGTTTTTTGATCGCCAAGTTACTGAAAAACCAACCGCGTTTGTAAGTGTCACGCCGGAAAATTCAGAACTATGAATCACTAATCTTAGTATGTTTATTCTGGTTCGGATTTTGACAAATATGCTCTTAAATCTTGTTCATCAGGCGTCTCAAAATGGTCAAGTTGGTATCGCTTTGAACGCGGGATGGAACTTGCCCTATACAGAATCAGCTGAAGATAAGTTAGCCGCTGCACGAGCCATGGCCTTCACATTTGACTACTTCATGGAGCCACTTGTGACTGGTAAATACCCGGTCGACATGGCCAACAATGTAAAAGGCGGTCGCTTGCCTAGATTCACTGCAGAACAATCTAAGATGTTAAAGGGATCATATGATTTCATTGGCATCAATTATTACTCTTCTTCTTACGCAAAGGATATTCCTTGCTCCACTGAAAACGTTACAATGTTTTCTGATCCTTGTGCCAGCGTCACAGGTTCGTTTTTGCATCATCCAACCTTTTTTAAAAAACAATATAAACTAAATTAATCGAATTTTTACGAGTCCGAAAACTGTCTTTTGATACGTTTCAGGTGAAAGAGAAGGAGTTCCCATCGGTCCAAAGGTACTTGTCTAGACTAATTTTATAAAACATTGCAACCGTTAATAATCTATGAATTTATTTAAATAACCGGATTTGATGGATCAAAAATCAGACTAATCTGAAAACCAAACAACCTTTGATGGTTTTATGAATTGAAGTTTTGTATGTGTGGTTTTTATTTTTCAGGCTGCTTCAGATTGGCTTTTAATATACCCAAAGGGAATTCGTGATCTTGTCCTCTATGCAAAATACAAGTTCAAGGACCCTGTCATGTACATAACCGAAAATGGTAATTCACAATGCTTCAATTGTTGATATATATATATATATATATAGTCACATTCTTTTAGTTTTCTAATGATAATATTCAATCTTTGCAGGGAGGGATGAAGCTAGTACCGGTGCAATCGATCTTAAAGACGGCGAAAGGATCGATTACTACGCTCGACATCTCGAGATGGTCCAAGACGCTATCTCGTAAGCATCATTTTATCTCTAATGTTAAGAATCCTAAATTCCTGATTAATTCCAACATTAAAAGTGAAAAGGAACAACTTTCATTCATATAATTGTGTCGTAAAATGGCAAATTTAGGGTTGGAGCCAATGTGAAAGGATTTTTCGCATGGTCGTTGCTGGACAACTTCGAATGGGCAATGGGATACACGGTCCGGTTCGGGTTGGTTTACGTGGATTTCAACGATGGACGCAAGAGATACCCGAAGAAATCGGCTCAGTGGTTCAGAAAGTTGTTGAACGGAAAGAAAAACAATTGATGAGATATGGCATCATTCTATTTTATTAATATCTCCGTTACTCTGAGAGATTTATTATTATTTTGTCTCCTTTGAAAATAATAAGCAATGGTTTCAGTTATTTTACAATGAACCCGATAATATATTACTCTACAGGACACCTACGTTTTTTTCTTTTTTGATAAAGAACTACACGTACGTTAAAGCTTGTGTATATTGTATACTATAATCTTCTTTCGATGTAGTTACGATGTATAAGTTATTAAACGAATTTCGTTGGAATTTGAATAAAAAATGAGAACATGCATGTAAAAACAATATATGCATATATAGTTTGTAAAATCTATATATATATATATATATTTTTTGTTTGTTTGTTAAAACGTTAATCTATTACCAATTTAAGCTTAATTATATCACTTTGGAAAAAGATAATATTAAAATTTTGAAAAACTTTTTATATGACTCTCTAGACGTTATTGTTTGGACGTTATGTTTCACGTCGTTTCCGAAAACGAAGTTAAAATAATTAACGTGGTCGCATGTAAAGATGGTGTGATAAAAGAATAATTACTCAAACAACTTTAGAAAGTCAACTTTTAGAAAGTCCCATAATTAATAAAATAATTAAAATAATTAGTAAAGTCAACTTTAGAAAGTCACGAAGTTAAAATAATTACTCAAACAACTTTAGAAAGTCCCATAATTAGTAAAATATTTTTAGAAAAAAATGAATTTGTTCAAAAATTGGTAAAAACCTTTAAACTTTTTTTTTTCTTTTTAATAACGAAAATGTCATTGGCATTTAAAAAAAAAAAAAAAATTTAATAAAAACTTAACTAATTTTTTTTTTTTGTATAGCAAATACTATTTATAAATGGCATTTGCGATTGACGATTAGCATTTGCGACTGGCATTTGTAATTAGCGTTTGCGATTGGCATGTGCGACTGACATTTGTAATCAGCGTTTTCGACTGGCATTTGTAATATGCGTTTGCGATTGATGCTTGCGTTTGCTTTTGAAATCATGGTAGACTTGTTTTCTAAATGATGGTAGACTTGTTTTCTAAATAATGGTAGACTTGTATATCGAACGATGTTTGCGACTAGCGTTTGCGTTAGAAAGTCATTGTATTTAAATACAAGTCTACCATCAATGTATATAAACATACAAGTCTACCATCATTGTATGTCAGTATACAAATCTACCATCATTGTATGTAAGCATACAAGTCTACCATCATTGTATGTAAGACCATATTAAATCTACCTCCGTAGTAACTAATAAATCTACCAACTGAAAGTTGTTTTAGTAAACTCGAAAGATTGAATAACTCTACTGCGTCAATAATAAGTCTACGATCCAAAACACGTGTAAGTCTATCTCCCATGAATTTAAGTCTACCACAAATATTTAGTCTACCGTTAAACAAAATAAATCTACCACTCAATAATAAATTTACGAGATAAATCTACCATTCAACTACTAAGTCTACCACTCGAAAACAAATCTACCACCGTTGGCGTTAACTCTACCACTCACAATATAAGTCTACCACTCCCAAACATCTCTACCACCAAATAAAAATAAGTCTATCGAATAAGTCTATCATTTGAATATTAAGTCTACCATTCATGGACTAAGTCTACGGACTTGAATTAAGTCTACCGACCATTAAATAAATCTACCATCACTAGAACGATAGACTTTTCATTTTTTTGAAAAATTCATTAATGGCAGTTTCACAAATACGTTTTTTGTGTTCAAAAGAAATAAATTGTTTGAGTAATAATGAAATATTAGCATTGGTTTAATAAAAAACAACTTTCTAAAATTATTTGAGTAAACTTCCCTTTAATAAACGACGTTGTTTCTTTTGGGTCTGTTTATAAACGACGTTAGGCCCAAGTATAAGCGACGTCCTCTAGCGTATTTCTTATAGTGCGAATCACTTACCTTTGTCATGAATCTCAAGTATTAGATCGGCGAATTCATTTCACCACTAAAATATTTTGAAAGTGAATCATATTCCATAAATATGATATTTGTTTAGTAAGGTATATTGAATATATATGACAAAATAAAGTGAATTTTTCCAATAACTTTGTTTTGAAACTGCTGCGTTAATTTTCAAAAAGAAAAAGAAAAAAAAAGAAACCACTGCGTCGGCTTTTAAAATAATTTATGATATTATGAGTTGAATTATTTGAAAAAATTAATACTTCTTTTAACAATGTGATGGTCCCATGATTGATCATAGGCCATAGCATGTGTGAAGTTGATGCAAACTCGAATACAATTATTCCCTCTGATGTGGGAATTTTCTATCCTACGCATTCAAATAGAATATCCACTGAACATGCATCCATAAAAAAAAAAATTATAAGCCTCTCGCGACATTCTCTTACCATAAGGTAAGTTATCGTTTTGCAAAAACTCCTTTTATTAGCAACGGAATTGCGACGAATTTGTTTATTTTTTTAATTAGTTACAAATTTGTTGCAAACTAGCAACGGAATTGCGACGATTTTTTTTGATTTTTTTTTTTAATTCGTTGTAAATTAGCAACGAAATTGCAACGAATATTATTATTTTTGTCTGTAAGGTGTATAAATGTATTTTATTTTTAAAATATATCGTAAATTTGTATGAATAAAGTGTAATTATATTTTGCAACGAATTTGCAATGAATTATATTTTGCATCGAATTATTAGTGACGATTTGAATTTTGTCGCAAATTCATCGCAAAATAGTTTTTGCAACGAATTTACAATGATTTTTTTTCGTTGCAAATCGACCGTTTTCTTGTAGTGATTCTCTTATGCATGGATAATAACAACCGCCATTTTTTATTTTATGAATATGAGGTTGTTAGCCAAAATCTGTACATCTTTCAGATTCGGAACCAAAGCGTGTTACGACACTTTATTGAACAACCACTATTTACTTACGTAATAAATATGGAGATTTTCCAAATTACAAGTCATTAAAGGCGACTATGCCACCATCTGGGCTGATCCATATACTTTCATTAGTTAGATACAATTTGATGAGTGTTCCAAAATCAGTACTTCAATGTAGGGTTCGGCACGGAGCAGATATCCAAAAAAATACAGTATTTGTGATCCGCTTTGTTTTTGTAGGATATCTAATTTTCCGATTTGCTTTGCTTTAGAAAATTTCAGATATCCAAAATTGCGGATATCCGAATTTTTTCCGGATATTTGTGGATATTCGCGGATATCTGTTTTAAACAAAAAAAAAAAAATCAAAACACCATATATATATATATATATTTTTTTTTTTTTAGTATAATATTTAAACTAACTAGTGAATAAATAAATTAAATTACATAATTTTATTCTATATAATTAAAAAAAATGAAAAGTGTAAGATTAAAATGGTGAAAAATAAAACATGTGTTTTTTTTTTTTTTTAAAAAGAAATAAAATATATTTTCAATTAAAAAGCTAGTATCTACCTATTCTTACTATAAATATTTTAGCCAAATGTATTTTAAAAGTCTAAAAATGCAAATATACATTATAAATCTATCATATTATATGTATATATTAGTAATATACGGATCAGAATGGATATGCCGATTTTTATAATTGGTATTTGTGATTTGCTCCGCTTTAGACAAATACTAGATTTTACTATTTGTTCCGCTCTGATTCATGACGGATATCCGGATTTTTCGGATCGGATCAAAGTGAATATTGAATCGGAGCAAATCTAACGAATAATTTTTCCGGCCCTACTTCAGTGGATCAATTTAATTGATGTTTTAAGTAAAATTAATTAAATAGATCCTACGTTCGAGTGACGGCTATGAAAAACTGATTTTACACTTTCGCAAGATTAGTTGTATATTTATCAAAATCATGTTCAGAGCTGTGCCTAATGGGTGAAAAATTCCCAATTTCGACAATCCTAACTTTATAAGAAAAGATATGTTATAAAAATAATTTGTGTACACAGATTCACTTGTGGTCACTAACCACGTATACTACGAACTTATGAATGAAGACATGATTGCGACCATATCCAGACTGGGTGCAACATATATATCATTCTCAAATCAAGGTATACGGTGTAATGCATCCACCGATAACATAAAAAGGACAATATCTGGATATTCAAATGTAGGAGAATAACATTCACCATTTTTGGCAAACTCGGAATGGATTCTGGTAGTGAATCGCTCTAAGGTTGTTTCTGTAAAACCGACTTCCTCTAATGTTCAATCTCAAAAGTCGATTGCTACTTCTCAATTTACTGAAGAGGAAGAAGTGGTGAAAACTGCTTAAGTAACGTTTCGGAACCGCTTTCTGGCGTCTGGTCCCTCGGTTACTCTTCCTCCAAAAGCAATTTAGAGATCCCTAACTGCTAGGAAAAAAGGCTCGAAGGAAGCAAAGGCAGGGCCTGCTATCTGATTCCCAAAGACCACATGTTGCCAGGAACTATATTCTTTCTAAAGGCAACAAAGCTCCGATTATCTCAGCTTGTTCTGATTCTCGTGGTCGCTCGCCTCCAGGACAAATACCGGTAGCCAAAGCTTAAGCTTTAACTAGACCACCACTTTTTGGGTATATATGAAGATTTGTTGCTGGAATTTAAGAGGTCTTAATAGCTTTAGTAGACATGGAAGTCTTACTCGTTGGATAACCGCAAATAGGCCTACGATTGGCGGTATTTTGGAAACACATGTTCAAGAGGTTAATGCAGATGAAGTACTAGCTCGCATTCTCCCTGGATGGAGGAGAGAGTATAATTACTCAGTGGAAGCTGAAAATGGGAGGATTTGGCTTGTGTGGATTCTTCATTATCGGTTATCACTTATAAGAAATCGGATCAGTTCATTCTATGTAGAGTTCATAATCTGGTCAAAAACCAAGAATTTTCGGTGGCCTTTATGTATGCCAGAAACACTTTGGTGGCTAGGAGGTCTTTTTGGAGTGATATTTGTGATCTCGCTTCTTCATCTCTTCTTAGTAGGTCACCTTGGTTACTTCTAGGGGACTTCAACTAGATTTTGTCCCCGGAAGAGCATTTCTCTATCTCTCCAGCTATCCTCTCTCTTCAAGGGATCTCTACATTTCAAGAGTGTCTTGAGACTTTGAGAGTAGCTCTTTATTTGATCTGGTCAATTGGGGAGCTCGGTTTACGTGGTCTAACAGGCAGGTTCATAACCCTATAGCTCGTAACCTTGACAAGGCTATCATCAATGAGTCTTGGATAAATGCTTTCCCCATGTCTTCAGCTGTTTTCGACCTACCAGGAGGGTGTTGTAAGAGTTTAAATCTCAAGTGCTTTGCGAACATTCAGACCAGAATTAGAGAAACTTTTGAAAAGTTGAAAGTCATTCAAGCTACCATATTCTCTACTCTTTCTCAAGGTCTGTTTGCTAAAGAAAAGTTGGCAAGGGATCATTGGAGTATCCTGGCTAAAGCTGAGCAATCTTTCTTCCAACAAAAGTCAAGGTTGTGCTGGTTCAAGGAGGGAGATGCTAATACGGGATTCTTCCATAGAACAATTACGGTACGACAGTCTATTAATTCCATTAACTATCTCCGTAATGATGCAGATTTGAGGATTTCTAATAAGGCTCAGGTTCAAGAAATGGTAATTGGCTACTACCGTGATCTCTTAGGCACTAAAAACTCTAGAACCAATATATATTCAATGGCTTATCTCAAAAGAGTCCACCCCTTCCGATGCTCGAAATCGCTATCGACTCTTCTAAGTTCTTTGCCATCGGCTTTGGATATTAAAAAACAGTGTTTGTTATGCCAAAAAGAAAAGCTCCTGGACCAGACGGTTTTTCAGTGGAATTTTTCACTGGCTCTTGGGAGGTTGTAGGGTATGCTCTTGTCACATCTATCCAAGAGTTTTTCAGATCATGATTTTCTCTTAAAAAAGCCAATGCTACAACTATCTCCTTAATCCCAAAGTCTACCGGTGCTGACAAGCTCTCTGATTTTAGGTCAATCTCTTGCTGTAATACTTATTACAAAGCCATCTCTAGAATATTGGCGGCAAGACTTAAATTGTTCACTGCTCTGGCTGTTCAACGGAATCAGGTTAGTTTCATTGAGGGACGGTTGCTTTGTGACAATGTTCTGTTAGCGTCTGAGCTAGTGGCTGATTTCCACATTTAAGCATAAATAAGTCTAAATGTAAAAGTCAACAAAAGTCAACTATAAAGTCAATTATAAAGTCAACTACTAAAAACTTGATCAAATAAAGAAACGTATGGGCTTTGGGAAAAGCACACGACTCGGAAGGATTAATGACTAACTAATGACACTATGGAGACAATTCAAACTCAATTCCATGACATGCATCACACAAAGTAGACTAATCCATTCATATGACAATAATCCATTTACTAATCACTCAATTAAACTAATTTCTCAATTGCAATTAAATGATCAATAATCAATAAGCATAAATTCATAACGCCAACTAATCACCTTAAACATCAATTCTCATTGGTTAAGAATGAAAAGCAAGTTTAAATTTCTCCTAGACATTTCATCGACATCTAGATTTTGATTAGCTAAGTCAAATCTAGCATTAAACACACCTTAAATCTTAGAAATCATAAGAATCTAACCCTAATCATCATTAATCATCCATCAAATATCTCTAATCTACTAATCCCATAAACCCATAAAATGACTACTCGCTAATCATCATGCAAACTTCAAGGATAAACATAATGAACTGCATAAACATAAAAGAAATGATAAAGGTAAAAATAAAATTTCACTAAACTATGAGAAATCCCAAGATTCAAACACAAATCATAAGAAATATTTGAAAGCTCAAAAGAAAAATAGCATAACAAAACTTGGGGTTTTTCTATGTCTAAAAAAATATTTATATCAAGTAGAAATGGAACCGGGTCGACCCATATTGATACGGGTCGGGTCATAAAAATTTGGCTTGGAGAAGGTCCATACCAAGGGTCGGACCTCAGTATCAAGCCACCGTATGGGGGCTGGTCTTTTTGCTTCAAAAACTTCAATTTTTCATATCTCCATACCAAGGGTCGGACCTCAGTATGAAGCCACCGTATGGAGGCTGTCAATTCAACATTTTCTTCACTTATTTGCCTTCATCTTGACTCCTCCTTGCATCTATTTGATCCACTTTTGTTTTCTCTTGAATCCCCATCACTTTACATACCAAATGCTCTCCAAATCGCCTCGAAGCGGGATCACCATCTCAAAACTTATAAAACACAAAAAGAGATGCAAATACTCCTAGGAATACCTAAATGTTATGCAATTGCGGGATGAAAACGTGATGAAAACATATCAAAATGATGTAAAATATGAGAATATCACCGGGTCAATCCGGGATAAACTGGGTCGGATCCGGGTCAAATAGGCAAAAGTCAACGAAATTTGAAAAAGTCAACGAAATCTGAAAAAGTCAACTGTGTGCATGCCCACTTGGTGTAGCTCCACTTGGCTTTAAAATCGAGTGTGAGTGCATCTTCACTCAAATTTTCATTCTTTAGCATTTTTTACCCATCCTTCCATCTCCATTGTCTCTCCCAAGCCTCCAATGCATCCACATAGCTCCAATAACTCCAAAGATATCTAAATCAAACCAAAAAAGAACCAAAATGCACAAACACAAATCATAACTTTAAAATGCATGTGAAAACTAAAATGAGGCTCAAAGACTAAAATATGGTGTAAATGTGACACAAAAGAGGGTGAAAAATGATGAAAACATAAACTCAAATCGGTGTAAAAACACCAAATATCATGTATTCTGGGATATTGACCCTGCAAATCACCACGTGATCTTTCCCCGTGTTTTGTCCTCACTCGCACGGTACTGAAAATGACTTCCCAGTAGGCCATCCATCCTGAAATTACTCAAGCTCAAGCACGTTTAACCCTGGAGTTCTTTCAGGACCAGTGACCGAAAAGATAAGTACACTTTGGTGATATAGGTAGCCAAATCAATTCTTATAATCCTCTCCGCATGCACCACATATTTCCAGAAATTGGGGTGTTACAATCACCCCCACTCACAGAGAGCAACGTCCTCATTGCATACCAAGATCGTCACCCCGATGGTGTGAGTCCACATAGCTCCACACTCGTCTAGGTTCGGCTCTGATACCACTTGTAACTCCCCGACCGCCACCGTTCGTGGGCCCCCACGCCCCCTCTCAGTCTGTGGTCCCCACCCTCGTCCGACGGTCTGTGCGTTAGTTTGGGAGGCTCGAAAGACTTTTTTACTGACCCTGCAAATCACCACGTGATCTTTCCCCGTGTTTTGTCCTCACTCGCACGGTACTGAAAATGACTTTCCAGTAGGTCACCCATCCTGAAATTGCTCCAGCTCAAGCATGCTTAACCCTGGAGTTCTCTCAGGACCAGTGACCGAAAAGATAAGTACACTTTGGTGATATAGGTAGCCAAATCAATTCTTATAAGCCTCTCCGCATGCACCACATATTTTCAGAAATCGGGGTGTTACAAAACACCCTAATCATCAATTCCATTGGCTAGGATATGTAAAGCTCATAAAAAGTTTGGTTCAACCATTTTCACAAACACCTTCCGGACATAAAATGTCTAAGTTCTAGATTTTGAGTAATCAAGTCAAAACTAGCATTAAGAATAACCTAAATGAAGGATCTAATAAGATGCAACCTAAATCACACCATCTAACCATCAATTAATCAAAATCTAGCCTAATCCATGATCCAACTAAAAGATAGATTCTAAATAAAGAGAAAGAAAAAATAAAAGACATAAACCTAATAAAAATGCATAAATTAAAAGATAAGGGATAAGAGTTTGAAGAATCCTTCTCTAAAGTGGCATGAGATGTTGAAGATTAATCCAAAACATCAATAAAGAGTTTGGATCTAAAACCAACTCTAAATAAAAGAAAACTTAGGTATTTTATTGGTCTTAAAACATATAAATACTCTTAAAAATGTACCCGGGTCAACCCGGGATAAACTGGGTCGAATACGGGTCAAATAAGCAAAAGTCAACGAAATATGAAAAAGTCAACTATGTGCATGCCCACTTGGTGTAGCTCCACTTGGCTTCAAAACCGAGTGTAAAATATCCAGAGAGCCAAATTTCTTGCTTCCACACTCGGTGTAGCTCCACTTGGCTTCAAAACCGAGTATGAGTGCATCTTCACTCAAATTTTCATTCCTTAGCATTTTCTACCCATCCTTCCATCTCCATTGTCTCTCCCAAGCCTCTAATGCATCCACATAGCTCCAATAACTCCAAAGATACCTAAATCAAACCAAAACAAGAACCAAAATGTACAAATACAAATCCTAACTCTAAAATACATGTGAAAACTAAAATAAGACTCAAAGACTAAAATATGGTGTAAATGTGACACAAAATAAGGTGAAAAATGATGAAAACATAAACTCAAAATGGTGTAAAAACACCAAATATCATGTATTATGGGATATTGATTTTCAAAACTTGGGAAGTTGGTTATGGAAGCGTCTAATGAAAATCAGGCCTCTTGTGAGACCTTTTATCTGTACCAAATTGGGCTCCGGCTACTCTACTCTTTTCTGGCATGATGACTGGACGGATCTAGGATATTTGGTGGAGATAACGGGTCAGATTGGTCCTCAAATTTCAAGGATTTCTAGGACAACAACAGTTGCTCAGGCAGTTCAGAAATGAAGGTTAACTACCAGAGATAGGTTGAGAAGCTGGGGATTGAGTATTCCTGAAATTTTTCTTCTGTGTGGGATGGAGACAGAAAGCATGAAACATCTCTTCTTCGGATGTGATTTCTCAAAAGAAGTCTGGCTCTACTTCTTCTCACAATCATCTATCAACCCTCCTCCTTTCTTTGGAGACATCTTGACATGGTGTATTAATCCTACTTCTAACCCGAAGATGAATATCATCTACAAACTCTTGCTTCAAGCAACCTCTTATGAACTTTGGAGGAAACGTAGCGTCAGGCTTCAGAGAGCAGTGTCAAGACTGCCAAATCAAATTGTCAAATGCATTCAGCTAGTCATGCGTTGTAAACTTGATGTTCTAATCAGAATCCCGTATTTATGGTTCCAAACAATCGACAAGATGATCACTCGTTCCTATACCTTTGGTTTGAATAATTTCAACACGCTCAGAACAATGGCTAAAATAAAAGGCTATCATAAAATGTAACATGTTATCTTCTCCTTCTCCACAAGTATAAGTTATGTATTATCCTATATATATATATATATATATATATATTAATAGATGAGACATTAGAGAGAAATTCAATGTGTCACTCAAAGAACAATTTAAGTGACACATCATTTAATTTTAACCAATCATAATATTTCAATTAAAAATATATGTCATGGTGGAAATCTCTACATATTCTCATTAATTTTATAACATAAGCTCATTAATACATGTTTTACAAATTTAAACCCAATTAAATATAATATTTTAGACTTGCCATATCTATTTTTTTTTTTTTTATGATATATTAACAAGTTTTTTATTATTATGAAGATTGATTTAGACGGAAAAATGAAGGTCAATTTTAAACTTAAAATATATTAAAATAAATAACATTTGCATATTTTTAATCAATTTTACACATAAAAATATTAAAACTAATGGCATTAACATATGTTTGATCAAAAGTATTTAACTTTATTACATTTATGCATAATATATATCATTTTGTATGTTTATAGATATTAGAAATCATATATTTTATTATACATATTTAAATATTCGTCAATCTATTTAATCATTTAATTCTGCATTTGGCGTGGATCAAAATCTAGTGCCTTTTAAAATGTAATGTACCCCTGAAAAATGGAAGAAACATGCTATGTAACAGTTTTACTATAAATGAACATTTTTGGTATTATAAAAAAAAAAAAACATTCACATTCTTTATATTCACTTGGAATTAATCTTTGAATTTCTTTTGTGGAATTGGTGTTGTTTGATAAGCATTACAAAATTTCAGAAGAAATCGAAAGAAACAGAAAGGTTGTTTTAATTTCCAGTAATTAAAAACTCCAATTTCTTTGGGAATAAAAAAAAGGACTCCAATGCGAATGCCAATTCCAATTCGACAAAAAATAAAAACAATATCGACAAAAAAAGGGGTTTGGTTTGTAATGACTATTATTACATCAACGGTCAATGTTCCATCAATCCGTAAAAGGAAACGTCAGCTTTTTGAACGTGAAAGTGGTAAGCGTCCAGAGAGTTTTATTTACATGCAAAAAAAGACACTGAACATAGTCAATATCAAGACCACATTCAATCTCCACTTGTCCAAACACAAACACACATGCATAGATAAACACATATTTATATAGAATTGAATTTAAGCAGTGATCACGACCACATTCAAAGATGAAGATGAACAGAAGCTAAGATCACGGTCGAATTTGGGGGGTAATAGGAAAAGGAAACCAAAATTGAATTCTCTTTCTTATTCAAATACCATAATTTTCCTAATGAGGGAATTTAAACGTAAATCATTATTTAAGCTTAGTTAAGTTACTTTTATGATAATACTAGACTAAAAGGATATACCTTTCCACGTAGACCAACGTCACGAGACTAAGCTCTATATATATATAACAAAGAGAAACGCTTAGTTTGTAACATCTCTACAAATCTTAGCTTATATCACTTTGAAGAGATACATAACATATTAAATCCAAACACAGACAAAAAAAAATTATGAAGGTCAATTGTTTCATCCTCCTTTTGATAATCTCATGGTTGTCGAAGAAGATTACTTCTCTTCCTTCTGAATCTCGAGTATTCGATCGTCATAGTTTTCCGGATAATTTTGTTTTTGGAACAGCTGCATCGGCTTTTCAGGTACTATTTAGTTGGTAATATGAAATAATTAGTCGATTTTTTCCAATTTTAGTTTTAGATTATGATAATACAATTGGTTATAAACTTAACTATAGTTGTGTGACGTTGATAAAGTGATGCGAAATCGAAGACTCATACGTAATATTCCCTTTGAAGTGGAATTTAATTAATATTCTAAGAACATTAATGTAAAAGCGATATAAGTCAGCCGTCTTATAAATTTGCTGCAATTAAGATGACGTCGTTAATTTTATTCTTCAACTTTTGTCTATGTTACAATGAATAATATATAGACAAGTTATAGTAGTTTGTACCTATTGGGGTTTCTATAAATATGTTTAAAAAAGAACATATATTTTTTGCTGCAATTGTGTCTAAAAATTAAGCTGTCCCATTTGTCCATTATGTAGTACGAAGGTGCAACAAGCGAAGGAGGAAAATCGCCAACTATATGGGATCACTTCAGCCACACTTTTCCAGGTCTCTTTTATATCTTTTATATTCCGTACAATTATTTAAAAATTCGTACTACGTATAGTTTTTTTTTGTAAATAATATATTAATGACTATCGTTGTATAATAATTTGTCAATTTTCCAAATGCAGAAAAAACTAATATGCAGAATGCAGATATAGCTGTCGATTTTTACCATCGTTACAAGGTACGACAATTTTGGAGGCCAAACGATATTGTTTTTTTTTTTTCAAGGTCGATTAAAATTTTTAATTTTAATTTTATTTTGGATCCATTATTTTATATTTATAATTATTTTAAATGAATAAAAATTGTATAAACCAGGATGACATCAAGTTGATGAAAGACCTAAATATGGACGCTTTCAGATTTTCGATTTCGTGGGCTAGACTAATACCCAGTAAGTAAATTTACATTATATTTTTTTACTATATACGTTTAGTTACAATTAATATGTATTTTACATATTTTGATGGATTTTCTTAATAATTGGTATTATTTTAAAGGTGGAAAGGTAAAGGATGGAGTAAACAAAGAAGGTTTACAATTCTACAAGGCTCTCATCGACGAGCTTATTGCTAATGGTAAGTTGACTAATCAACTAATACAAACCTCTCTCATAAAACATTTTTAAACGTTAAATTATCTTATAATATAACAAACATATATATGCAGGCATCGAACCTTCGATGACCCTATATCATTGGGAACATCCTCAATCTCTCGAGGACGAGTATGGTGGTTTTTTAAGCCCTCAAATAGTGTAAGCGGACTTATCACAATACTCCAAGACATATACAATCTACTATCTTGTATGCACCTAAAAAAAAAAAAACTAATTTTTATTTTTATTCTCTTAAACAGAGAAGATTTTCGAGATTTCACAAGAGTATGTTTTGAAGAATTCGGAGACAAAGTTAAGATGTGGACAACTATTAACGAACCTTACATTATAAGTGCTGCGGGATACGATTCGGGAAACAAAGCCGTTGGACGATGCTCGAAATGGGTGAATAGTCAGTGTCAAGCCGGTGATTCGGCTATCGAGCCATACATTGCATCACATCATCTTCTTCTTGCTCATGCCGCAGCTGTACAAGAGTTCCGAAAATGTAACAAGGTGCATATATATATATATATATATATAGAAGCTTATAATTTACATTTTAATTATTTTCTTTAAATTTACAAATATATTTGTAAATTAAAAAAAAAATTGTGTGTTGACAAAAAAAAATGTGTGACAGACTTCACAAGATGGTATAATTGGGATAGTGTTATCCCCTTTGTGGTTTGAGCCTTACGACTCTACTTCTCCTGCCGATAACGAGGCTGTTAAACGATCATTTACCATTGAGCTAGATTGGTAAGTTGTTATGTACTTTAGATAAACGCAAAACAATAATGCTATTTTTCTTGTAAGTGTAACTTATTTTATTCATCATTTTATAATATAGGCATTTAGATCCGGTTATTCATGGGGATTATCCAGAAATAATGAAGAAACAACTCGGAAAAAGATTACCCTCTTTCACCGCGGAACAATCCAAAATGTTGAAAAATTCATCAGATTTTATTGGAATAAACTATTATACTGCGCGCTACGTTGCTCATATTCCCAACGTCGACCCTGAACGACCTCGATTCAAAACCGATCAACATCTCGAGTGGAGAGGTAAGAAATCTAATTTTAATATCCATAAGACTATATTATTTTTGAATGAAATTCAATAAATTACTAAACTAGTTTTATTTCTCTGTTTTTGAACAGTAACAAATCACAGTAATCACAACCTCGGACCAGGGGTACGTAACTTTTTAACTACTTCTAATCTTAATTTTGGATTATTATTATTATTAGTTTTTAGAATCAATGTCACAAAGATTCTAAGAATATTAATGTTTTATTTTTTGGCCACACAGGAAGGTCGAGGCATACTCCAGTCACACCCAGAAGGTTTACGAAAAGTTCTTAACCACATCAAAGATAAATACAACAACCCTATAGTCTATATAAAAGAGAACGGTGAGTATTTTTTAAAAATCTTTTTTATCTACTATTAAACAATAAATTTTTCTCTCTTTATTAATTTTTATTTGCTAAATAATTGTTTATAGGAATAAATGACCACGACGATGGTACAAAACCACGAGAGGAGATTCTCGAGGACACATTTAGGATAAGATACCATGAGGACCATCTCCAACAACTCCACAAAGCTATAATGTAAAGTCCAGTCAACAAAATTAATTAAGTCCCCAATATTTTGATATTTGCGTTGATAAATTAAAATATTTTGTTTATATTTTGAAAACGAAAAAATTAAGTCAAATTTTTATTTGAAAATTTAAATTCAAACAAGATTAAAAACATTAAAATGTCATGTTTTATTACATTTTAATCGTAAATGCAAGAAAGGCTTTACATACATTAACATTTTTATTAATGATTGCTATAACAGAGAGGATGGATGTGACGTCAGAGGATATTACACGTGGTCGTTACTAGACAACTTCGAGTGGGAGTATGGATACTCAACTAGATTCGGTCTGTACTATGTTGATTACGACAACAATCTCGAACGTTATCCCAAAGATTCCGTTAACTGGTTTAAGCAGTTTCTCGATCGACCGGTAGTAAAGAGTGAAGAAACAGAGGAGGAAGTAGTATGGGATGTGTCACGTGAGAGGTCACGTGAGGGAGGGTATAATAAGACTCTGGGTGACTCAGAAGGTTTCGAAGCATCCGTTGGTTCGACTGTCTATCTCATGATGAACACATCGAGAAGAGAAGAAGAAGAGAGAGATCGATGTGTTTTCGAGATTCCTTATGATCCATTTGATTTCTTGTTGGGTTCCCATAATTCTTTTGGACTCTAAAAAAAATGTTTTGTGGATAGAGCTATTCAGATTTCCAAATTAGATTTTTTTTTAAAGTAATCTATGAAACTTGCCGATGTAGGAAGAAAATTTGTTGAATGGAAATCAGAACAACTAATGAGATATGCATTATTCATTTGTTGCTATGATATTGCCTTTTCTTCCCTTTGAAACCAATGAGCAATGGTTTTAGCCAGTCCTTAATGAATTCGACGGATTACTAATTTGTTCGCTAGCTATATATTAGTGTTGGTTCTTTCTCAATTCAAAAGTGAAATTTTTAAGAGGTTAACTCCTTC
The DNA here is from genome assembly GCA_900406555.1 of Pseudoturritis turrita. NCBI lineage: Eukaryota > Viridiplantae > Streptophyta > Magnoliopsida > Brassicales > Brassicaceae > Pseudoturritis > Pseudoturritis turrita. The sequence continues at coordinate 7,482,696 of OVBL01000512.1, forward strand.
AAAATGACGGTACTTTTCCATTTGGGTTTTACTAGATTTTAGTACATGTAGAAATGGAGAGAGAGAAAATGTGAATCAAGTCTTGTTAAGAATAAATCTTTTATTGCTTAAACTGATTGCATCCGTTGATTTTGTTGTTTATATAACTACAGAGTTAATGTGGTTGAAGACAATTCTTAACAGCTGGGAATACGAGAGGATCGACCATCACTATGCACATGACCGACCTTAGTATATTTGTTGCATAAAGTGGATACGTGTGAACCCAAAATCAGGTACCAAAAAAAGAAAAAAAAACACACCTTAGAGGTTTGAACCTAGGTTGTTTGTAGTGAAAGGAAAAAAATTGCCAAGAGACCATGAACCACCTTTAGTAAATAAATGTTGTCACAAATTTATATATATTAATTTTAATACCTAACCCTATAGTGTTTGTTGGTTTTAGCCTAGAGCCGGACATGACTATGTATTGTGACAATCAAGCGGCTATACATATCGTATCTTACCAAATCTTTTACGAGAAGATAAAACACATGCAATACTATGTAAGTAGATTGTCATTTTATACTGAAGAAGACACAACTTAGGTATTCAGCTAATTTATGTTAGAAGTTGTGATCAGCCTCACAAATGTGTTAACCAAAGCAATAAGTCAAGAAGTTTTTCTTTTAATGATCTATATGGCAAACTTGAAATGCGCAATTAACATGCTTCAGGTTTGAAGGGAAGTGCCGAAGAAGGAAACATGGCTCTCATAGGAAAGAAGATCATATGAACAAAACAATGAATGCAAATCTATCGAAGCAATAAACTACATTTACTCTAAACAAGAACTGCTTCACATTTTTTTCTCTTTATTTTTTCAATAAATCTTCAATTTTATTGAAAACAACAATATGTTGTCAATCTTTGTACCAATAATTATATCTCAAAAATCTAAATCATTTCTTAGTAACAAAAATTTAAACGAAATTTGTAGTTTTTTCCCCTTAAAAAGTTATGTTCTTTTTCTTGAGGATTTTCTATATTAACTTAGAAAAGTAAAATTGCTTGAATTGATTACTCTAGTTATTATTTTCTAACAAGCATGACCCTAATCCGGGTTTCAACCAGTTGCGGATCTAGGAATTTATTTTACTGGAAGCATAATATATTTAAAAAAATTATAAAAAATAAAATCTTATTAAAATGAAATATTTAAATAAATAATACCATAAACAAAATAACATTTTTTGTCAACAAACAAAATAACATTTTTTTTACAAAGAAATTAACATTTTCTAAGAAAAAATTACAAATCTTTGTTTATATCTTAATGCAATTTGTATTGATATTGATATTGGTATCTTAAAATTACTTTGAATTTTTTTTAGTTAACCAAACCAGGATAATTCTAAACCGAAATTCAGACTAATCTCCGAAACCTATAAATTTGGGTTTCTTGTAATTTAACACTTCCACAATGGCCAACTATAATCTTTCCGTTTACATATATAAATTACTTAAATTTAAATCTAATAGTATGAGTGTATAAAATATAAACAAAAAATAAGAGGAGAATTTATAAAGATCAACGTCTTACAATATGTCTTAATTCTATTTTTTAGTTTACAATTTAAATGATATTTGATACTGAGGATATTTTTGAGAAGAAATGATAATTAAACTCTACTAAATAGTCAAAGTTATAAAATCTAGCATATCTAAATGAGATTCCTAGGAATATGAATCTTGGAATTGTTATTTTACAAACGAATTTAAATTAACACAAACAAAAAAGAATGAAAGAATTTTGTTTTGAAAAAGCACGAATCGAAAAAGGAAATGGGGGCAATAATATTATTTGACCGGGACATTTAATGTTTTCTTCAGCAATTACAGCTGATCTTAATAATATTATAGGCCCCTGCCCCCTTACCCAACACTTGGATCCTCCCTTGGTTTCAACTCCCATGTCATGTGTAAGGTAAAAGATGGTTTAAAAAAACATTAGACTATCGACAAAAAAAGAAAAAAAAAAAATAATATATATATATATATATATATATATATATATATATATTAACCACATGACTAGTAGACAAAAGGAAGATATAAATTCAAATATATAGTAAAGAAGAAGTGATTATATTGTGATGTGGGCAAAAAAAGAACGTTACACCGTCAACGAACTTAGTCCTTATAAAGGAGCCGAAAAAAACAAAGACAAATTTAGGTGGCGACATAGAAAGTTTCGAGGTACGTAACGTATGAGCTCTTTAAGGGAAAAATAAGGTAACGTAAGAGTGTATTTATTGCTAGATAAGATTCCACTACATCTTTTGTACATCTGTCTACATTTTCACTAGATATATTTCATGCGTTATTCATGGATAATATTAAAAAAATTAATAAGTTTTTTATAAAATAAAAAATATAAAGATAATTCGAGAAATCCAAATATATTTTGTGTTTTTATTTAGAATGATTTATAAAATGCTTTAATTTTTCCAATCCAATAAAAAATATGTATTTGAATACTTTATGTATGTAATTTCTATGAAAATTATATTAAACATATAATTACTAAATTATAATTATATTTTTAGTTTTTTTCATACGTTATTACTTCTAAATAACTCTAATAATAACTATACACTTGTTAAAACCAGTCGAACTAATCAGATTCAGTCGGTCCATGACCCAAATACTCATTTAGTTCAACAACTGGGTTCTATAATCAATGTTTAACTATTACTATATGCGTAGTTATTATATATGCTTAAGAATGTTTTAAAATCACAAAACATAGTATTATTTTTATATATTAATTGAGAATATAGAAATAGAAAATAAGTACAAAAACGTAGACATCGTTCAAATAGTATTTTAAAAAACACGGCATTTAATTTTATAAATCAAAATATTTTAATTAATATTATATGCCATGGTAAAAATCTCTACATATTCTTATTAATTTTATAACATAACCCTACCAATACATGTCTTATAAATTTAAATTCAGCTAAATGTAATATTTTAATATTTCAAAATGTTATATAATATAATATTTTAAAAATTAATTATTTTTAAATGTTAATTTAATTTTTTTGTCAACAATTTAAATCTACTTTATAAAAAATAAATTAATGTACATTTATATATCATAGAAATAGAATTGTATCCTTATTGTATTTGATAATATGATTGATACTACCATTAATCTCTTTAATATCGTTTAATGGTTAATTATTGTTTTAATTAATGTTGAGGTTTCGGTTATAACTTATAATTTTACAAATTATAACTTTTTTTTTAATTTTCACAGGAAAATACTATAGAGTTATCGATAAAAAATTAAATATATTAAAAAAGTTTTGAGAATTTTTTTTATAAGGAGATAGACGACTCATTACTCCGTTTGCTATCAATCCAATATTGGAGTTTATAAAACTATAAATCATCCATACAAGCTGTTAATATTGGTGAAATCCAACCAGTTCATACCAAATAAATTGAAAACAAAAATTATGCTTGAATTTCGAAAATTATAAATTTTATATTTTTATGATTTCTTTGATTTTTTTTTTTTTAAAGTTTACATACTAATTCATTATTTTTTATTTTAGTTGAACTTCTAAATTTATACGCATTATATGATTGATCAAATTCTTAAACATATACAATTTATATCAAAAATATTTACATCCAAACCAAATGTTATGAAAATAAATATTTATAAAATAAAATATATTTAACTATAATGTAGATATACCATATAATTTATCTCTAATTTCTCTTATGTATTAAAACGTCTTTTATAAAAATTTAAGTAATTTGGAGAATTTTCTGCTAACCAACATGCAAAAGAAAAAGAAAAATGTCTGCTAACTAAAAAATATAGGCTTCGCTCCTACCATATAATATTAAAGTTAAGTTGCTGTTATAATTAAAACTGAGCACGAATCATATATTTTAATAATTTTAGGGTAATACCAAATTCAGATCTGTCGAATCCAAAAAATTATTACTCTGTTCCGGATTCGCTAATACTAGTTTGTGGGTATCCTGATTTGTCAAAAATAGCTTTAAATAATTTTATTATTTTATAAAAAAATTAATATAATAAATAGATTAAAATATTAAATACAAAATAAAATTAAATATATTATATCATATAAAATTTTCAAATTGATTTTTATAACATTTTAGAATATATTTGTTATAGATATTCTAAAAATAATCTAGTTTTTATAAATAAATTTTAGTTTTGGTGATATTTTAAAGTACATACATATATTTTAAGAAAATATGTATTAAAGCGGATTCGGATTGGATTCTGATATTCTGATCTTTAAATCAGAACACTCGGATCCAGATCCGAAAACTTCAGATACCCTATTTTTTTAATCGGATTGGATCTCATATATTTTGTCCAGTCCATGTTATAATCAGATATAAAGTGCAGTAAAAATTATGTGGTAGAAACTGTAAATTTATGTGGTGAGTTTGATGTAGAATATGAGTTATCATTCTTTTCAAAACAATTGATTAGTAACTTTTATGCTGTATTTTTTTGCCAATAACATTCATCATGCCGCATTGAACCCGAATGGTGACACTGTAACGACAGTAGCACAAACACTAGGCTACATATCATGGTCTTGTTGTATAAATTGCAGTATGTGCTATTGATGTAGGAGATTAAAGAGCTAATTTCCTTTTTTCTAAAGTTTTCATTTTTGGCTTTTTAGGTGTTTTTCATTTTTCTTATAGGTTTTTATTTATTTTGATTTTCCTTATTTATATAGGATTGCCTATTTTGTGTTTGGGTTTTAGCTATGTATAGGGTCCTAATGATTTGTAATAGATATCATATTATTCTTAATTGAAACTTTGAGAGCTTTTTTCTTTTTGGTGGATTCTAAAACCCCTTTCTAGTAGATTCCAGAGTTTTATCCTTCAAGTTCGTCGCTTGCGAACTTGATTTTTATCTAGGTTTAGCGCTTGCTATTCCTAAGGATTTTCGACTGCATCAAGTGGTATCAGAGCAGGCTTTATCCTGTCTCTTTTCAAAGCTTGATCATAGGAGATCAACCGGTAACTAGAGCAAATTTTCAGGGTTTTACCGCGACTATTACCACGGCCCTAACTGCTTTAACCAAACAGATGGCGACTTTAGCAACTGAGATTATAAATGCCCACAACAACAATCAACAAAGAAGCAGAGAAAGAAAACCAATTAGGGTTCTAAAGAGTGAAAACAATCATGTTGTAACTGATTTTACTAATCATATGACAGTGTTAATAAATAAGATTAACAATCGACAATGAGACAGAAGAGAAGAACTAATTAGGGTTCGAAAGAATGAAGACAATCATGTTGTTATCAATGAAAGTTCGAGCTCTAATGAAAAAGAACCAATGGAAGAAGAGATTGATCAAAGGAATCAACAGAATAATCATGATTATCGCATGAAGGTTGATGTTCCATTATTCTACAAAACTTTAGAAGGGGAGGAGATAATAATTCCAGAAGCGGTGCTAGTGACCCTAAAGGATTTTAAAAAATTGATTACAGATGATCAACATGAGAATGAAGTTACTCCTAACAAGTGTAGGAGGACCAAAGTTTGTGAAGAGGGTGAAGATGTGATCATGTTCTTTCATAAGATGAGATTTCCTGTTGGTACGTATAACAAGTCACAACCTAGCAACTATAGTTTTCCATTCAAGGTAGATGTGATTCGTTATCCAGAAAAGAATCCGAGGTCGAGTTCTTCGGAAGTGGAGGAGTCTGATGTAGGAGATTAAAGAGCTAATTTTCTTTTTTCTAAAGTTTTCCTTTTTGGCTTTTTAGGTGTTTTTCCTTTTTTCTTATAACTTTTTACTTATTTTGATTTTCCTTATTTCTATAGGATTTCCTATTTTTCTGTTTGGGTTTTAGCTATGTACAGGGTCCTAGTGATTTGTAATAGATATCATATTATTCTTAATTGAAATTTTGAGAGCTTTTCTTTTTTTGGTGGATTCCAAAATCCTTTTCTAGTGGATTCCAGAGTTTTATCCTTCAAGTTCATTGCTTGCGAACTTGATTTTTATCTAGTTTTAGTGCTTGTTATTCCTATGGATTTCCAACCGCGTCAGTTATTAACAATAAATTAATAGAGTTGGTTTTACACAGAGTTGGTTGATTTTGAAAGTTGAAAGATTTGTTAATTCTACAGAGAATTTTGTGTATTTAAAAACTCCATCAAAAAATATGTTAATAACAACTTAAGAATCCAATTGATATTCATAGTACTCTGAAAGTTTTGTTTTATGAATAAAATTATAAAAATTTCATATTTCTAATAACACTTAATTTTAATAGGATTGTATAATAAATGAAAATACACTTTTTGAATAACAATGAATTTTGACTGGAATTTAAATTAATCAAATCAATAAAAATAGATTGCCACATCCGCTCTATAGAAATGACACATGTAGATGAAAAATACGATTAAGAATTAAATGCTCTCTAAAATTTTATATTCCATCGATATTTTCTTTATTGTGCTCTTCGTCTCTCCATAAATCGTTTCAATTGACCTTATTTTCACCATCATGTAACTGATACAAACAACTTCAAAATCATCAAGGCAGTTTCATTATTGTTTATATACGAAAGAAAAGCATTCTACTTTTTCCTAAATTAGGTTTACAGACTTAATTCTAAACGGAGTGGCTCTTTCTTTCTTATATCTGTCGAATCGTACCACTGTGATTTTCCTCTCCAAGTAAGTCTTACGCAACTCCTCTGCATTTGTATAACTCTTCAACCTCTCTAGCTCAAAATAAAATTAAAACACTTCATCTCCTCGACTAAAATGCTTAGTGATCTACAAGGCTTTGGTAGTTTGATTCGAACAATTATTGGTATTATGTTCTAACCCATTGATAATAGGAGATCCCGTTGAATATAATCCAATCGTTAGAAATACATATTTAATTTTTCATTTACAAATAAATCATACGTTTTGATTTCTATATATTAATTAGTAATATGATATAAGCACTGATTGAGTGCTTATGAATCCATCCAAGTGGATTAAATTCAAGATGGCCAAATAACTATCTTGAATCTAAAACTCGTGAATCTTAGGAAGACTATGGATTTCGATAAATATGGAAAATTTCAATCTTTCATCTTAAGTTTGGGCCGAAAGAACCATTAAGATTACTTTGGCTATGAGTTCCAAATAAGGAAAAGTTCCCAAGCCTACAGTCCAAGTTGCGGTTTGTCCATTAGAAGAAAAATTATACTCCGGCTAAGACATACGATGGCTAGTGCCAGCTTCTAGCATGTCAAGGTAAAAGGGAACCTCTAACCGAGTGCTGAGAATGGGAAATCTAGCGCGGTTTTTACTTGATGGTTATTTTTCTTAGAGTCTAAGTCAGAAACTGGCTTCGGCTTGGACCCTCGAGGTAAAGGGGGTCTTCGAGCATCTCTTCATGGGAAGACTTATGGGGAGAGCAAACGATCATGAAATATTCAGGATGAAGGTATCATCCTAAAGATTCTCCCACTCTCAAATCAGAGTAAGACCATGCGTTTGATCAAAAATCGAGAATCAGATAAATAAAAAGGTAATTAGTTTTTGAATCGTACATGTAGAGCGATTTGTGGTTTAATATGTTGTTTATGTTTCTCTCTAAGAGGTGAGATTCATAGGAATGATACCTTGAGTTGTTACAAAAAGCGAATCAAAGATCTATGGAGATATTTTGTCCTCTTCATATGGCACATAAGATGGTTTGGTTACAGGAGGATCGATGGGTATTTCTCGAGAATCGTTCACTAGAAATTAGATATTTTGTGAAAAATATAAGTTTATTTATAAAATTTACCTAATCTAATTCGAATCACGAATTGACCTGATACGGTGGATTCGTGAATGAGTGACCTTTGATGTAGAGCGACATGTTAACATCAACATGCCAAATGCCATGTTGCACAAGTGTACTAAATTCGGCGTCTTGTGATGCAGATCCTCATTCCGCGCATAATCATGGTATGGCGCGTACCTTTAGTTCTAATGACTCTAGACGAGCATCTATTTCTATGTGTAAATTAGTTCTCCTGAGGTATACGCATTGAGGGTTTGTCAGATGGGATTCTGATTGACGAATAGACCCCGAGCATGTTCTTGTGGGATGGTTCAGCGATACTGTTTATGAGGGTTTTGAAAAGATGAAATTTGAAGGAAAGTATTTCAATTGATAGTATTTTCACGTATCGCAATCTGATAGATTAATTTCTAAAAATGGAAAAATCACCGCAAGACCATCTTTGTACATTATAAAATATGAGATGCTAATTAGAGATATACAATCCAAATTTTAATTTCTATATTATGACCATTTTAGCTTTTTCCAGTCTTTAATTTTTTTTTTCAATTTAGGAAAATTAGTAAATAAAGTAAGTTCAAATCTAATATAGTTTGTAAACGTTTGACCTAAATTCAATTTAAGCAAATACGTGTTCAATTTGAAGATAACTCTAAATTTCATTTTTTTTTTTTCTTTTCTGTTCCGTTGTAGTACCAAACTTATTAAAAATATTTTTTTAATCCAATTACAGTTTGTTTTGTGTTTTTTTTGTTACATAAATTTTTTTAAGGTTAATCAAAAAAAATTGGACAGAATCTCATATATTTTTGTTTGTCATAATACATTTTGTTTACTTTTCAAGCAGGGAACTAGAAGACTCAAAGATGCATCATTTTTAAGGAATTCGAGTGTTAGAATGTCTCACATTAAAAATGGAGATGATTCAACATTACTATATAAAAAATATATAAATCTCTCCATTCATTGTCAATTGGTTTTGAGTTGAAAGCTACAATTTCATTTGGTATGAAGATCCACGAGGTATATTTTTTATACTCTTTGTCTGAATTAAATAGTTCTAATTCTAATTTAGATCAATTGCTAGTTAATGTCACTTTTTCAAACGACCAACTCTGAAAAACAAAATTAGCATCGGTTGATTAATAAACCTCAGAATTTAAAGTTCGCATAATTTAATATGCATTAATGTCGACTAACAATATTTCCATAGGAAGTCGAAATAATTGAAATGCTGTTTTAAACTTCAATAACTAAACCTCCAATTCCACTTCCACTAAAAAAAAGTACAAATCTCTCTAAAGGGAAAAAAAAACGAATAGGTTTCAATCAAAATAGCTGTTATAAAGACTTAAGATCAAAGCTCTCGTATCAAATTTCTAGTAATGGCGATGAACACTTAACGTGATTAAGCTTTTTGACTCGCCTTAAACATGTAAGATGATGTTAAATTAACCCCTAGTTAATTGAAATCATCTCTCACCGTACGATCAATCTCTCCATCCAACGGCTCACGTGGAGTTCGTACCAGATAAGATGTGGACTGTGCCACAGTGAACCCACTTTCGTGAGTTTATCATCGTAGAAGTCATTTCAGTTTGAAATAAATTCAATTAATTTTAATTACTTTCGATCAATGAAGACACATCTATGTCATGTGTACGTAAGTCTCATTAAGACTTGTCGTTTAAAGATTGAGAGATAGAGAGATTACGTTTGTGCTAATCTCTCATGCCTGTTTCGCTTTCTTTAATTAATTTCTTTTGTCCGATCGATTTTAAATTTTCATGGTACTTTGCTAACCATGACAAGTAAAATTGATTGATCAATTATTTATTTCTACACAGCTAATAACCATAGAAAACCTTATGTTCGAATGTCGTATATTCATTTTACGAATTTCAAAAGGTTATATAACAGTACATTTTGGTTGGTTTTTTTCCTTCAAGTTTTACATTTTAAACTAATTTTCTTGGTAGAAAACTACAGTCTATCATTACAATTTGCTATTTTAGTGTTTAAAAACAAATCATACTCCTTCTATTTTACTTTCAAAAATATTTAAATTTTTTGCATACGGATTAATATAATTGATTTTTAAAAAAATTAAAATATCATTTATTATCTACCTAAAAATAATTTAACCATTAATAAAATAAACTGTTGAATACAAATAGTCATAAAAAAATTTGTCTGGAATAAATCTAAATTCCATTTTGATTTTTTTTTTCTTTTCAGTTTTGATTTAGTACAAGTATGGTTTTACAAATATATTAAAAGTATTATTTTAACAAGATTAAAGGTTGTTTGTATATTAAAAGTATTATTTTAACAAGGTTTTACAAAGTTTGCATCATTTAATATTAAGAATGTTTCCATAGGAAATCGAAATAATTGAAATGCTGTTTTAAATTTCAATAACTAAACCTCCAATTCCACTTCCATTATAAAAACACAAATATTTAACCAAATGGATATTGTAATGAATATTACATCAGCGGCCACGATTTCATCAAAGTCCGTAAAAGGAAAATGCCAGCTTTTTGAAACGTGAAAGACTGAAAGTTGTAAGCGTTCCAGAGACTGTTACATGCAAAAAGAGTTTTTGACCATAAGGATATATATACATTTCCACGTAGATCAACGTCTCGAGACTTAGCTCTATATATATCACTAGAGAAGCGCATTGTTTGTAACGTCTACACATCTCAGCTATTAATCACTTTGACCCCCAAAAACAAATCTCTAAAATCGAAAACACAAGCAAAAAAACAAAAAAAATGAAGGTGCAATTTTTCATTCTCCTTTTGATAATCTCATGGTTTACTAAGAAGATTACTTCTCTTCCTCCTGAAAATCGAGAACTTGGTAGAAGTGATTTTCCCGATGATTTCGTTTTTGGAACTGCTACATCGGCCTTTCAGGTAATTATAACATGCATCAGTATCCAAAAAAAAAAAGTTATATATATATATAGCATGCATGCAATAACAGAAAAAAGACATTAACATATAAAAAAAGATGGTAACATGAAATAACTAGTCGGGATATATCGAAAATTTTGATGTTTTATTCAGCTTATAATGATACAACTGATCATATACTCTCTTCTTCTTTTTTTTTTTTTTATAAATACAACTGATCATATACTTTATTAAATTATTATAGTTGTGAGACGTTGAAAAATAGTGCGAGATTGTCGTATGTTTTTTTTTTTTTGATAAATTTTTTTGTCGTATATATGTTACCGCGTACTTGTGGAAATATTAGTAGAAAATAATGAAACGTGATATATAAGTCATTTGTCTTATAAAGATAAATTCATCAACTTCATATAAATTGCAATATCTTTATAAGACAAATGAATTTTTATTCTCCACCTTTTGTTTGTGTTACCGTAAGTAATAAATAGACATATAAAACAGTTGTAAATATACTAGGTGACGGTTCAGGCCGTCATCTTCTACGACTACTCCGTCGCCAAGAAAACTCTCATGGGCCTTTCTTGTGTCAATTTCATCTAAAATCTTGGTTCAAACTTAGGTTAACTATTGTGGGTCTTTTGTAAACTTTGGTTGATAAACTTAATTGCATTACCAAATATATTTTAAAACCCACTACGTTTATGTCAATATTATCGTTGTTTAGTGGACCGGGTTTAAATTCGCATGACAAAAACAAAAATACAAAACCTTATTAAAAAAATTAGGTTCTATATAAAATGTTTTCTTATTGTCTACAAATTAAGCTGGTCATTTTATCCATTTTATGTAGATCGAAGGTGCAACAAGTGAAGGTGGAAAATCGCCAACTATTTGGGATCACTTCAGCCACACTTTTCCAGGTGTCTTATATATATATGTATTTTTTTTTTTTTGAAATCCTAGTTAATTTAATATATACACTAATTAGTTGTAATATTTTGAAATGCAGAAAAAACCAATATGCATAATGCAGATGTAGCGGCCGATTTTTATCATCGTTATAAGGTATTATAATCTTCGATGTGAAACTTTGTTATTTTAAGGTCGATAAAGAATTATATTTATTATTGAGGACCCATTATTTTATTGTGAACCAATTTCTCTATTTTATTTTCCTAATTATTTTTGTCACAAAACATTATTAAACCAGGATGACATCAAGTTGACGAAAGAGCTAAATATGGACGCTTTCAGATTCTCGATTTCGTGGGCCAGATTAGTACCCAGTAAGTGTAATTACATTATTTTTTACTCAGAATATATTTTACTTAACTAATATTAATGTTAACTTAAAGGTGGAAAGGTAAAGGATGGAGTAAACAAAGAAGGTGTACAATTCTACAAGGCTGTCATTGACGAGCTGATTGCTAATGGTATTTATTAATCAATTAAGTAAACTAAACCTAATTAACTATAGTATAGGTACATTTTTTTTTTTAATATATAATGGGTATATATTCTTTATCAAGCGATTTGAAAGAAATAAACAGCGTTTGTGTTACAAATATATAGATAACCAAAAGCCAATTGAAACTAAAACCAATAAGTATACTACGTACATATGATCTTATATTATATGGTTTGGTGGGCAAAAATATGTAGGCATTCAACCTGCGGTGACTCTCTATCATTGGGACCATCCTCAAGCTCTGGAGGACGAGTATGGTGGTTTTTTAAACGCTCAAATGATGTAAGCGAACTAAACAAAGTTTAGAAGACACAGAAAAATTAACGATTTTACATGCACATAAAAGAAACTATGACTAATACGTCTTTTTTATCAATTCAATAAATCAGAGAAGATTTTCGAAATTACGCAAGAGTGTGTTTTGAAAACTTCGGAGACAAAGTTAAGATGTGGACAACTATCAACGAGCCTTCCGTGATAAGTATTGCGGGGTATGAATCAGGCAACAAAGCGGTTGGACGATGCTCAAAATGGGTGAATAGTAAGTGTCAAGCGGGTGATTCGGCCACCGAGCCTTACATTGTATCACATCACCTTCTTCTTTCTCATGCCGCGGCGGTACAAGAGTTCCGGAATTGTAACAAGGTGTATATATAGAAGTTTATAATGTAAATATTTGATTATTTAAATCAATTTTTGTATTTAGAAATAAATCAAATTTTTCATGTGGACAGACTTTACAAGATGGTAAGATTGGGATAGTATTATCACCGTGGTGGTTTGAGCCTTATGACTCGACTTCTTCTGCTGACCTTGCAGCCGTTGAACGAGGCCTTGCCTTTGAAGCAGAGTGGTACGTTATATCTTAGAAATAAAGGGAGAAAAAATTATATGTTTTTGAATTATACAATTTTATTTATCATATTCTGAATGTATATGTATTAGGCATTTAGATCCGTTGTTTTACGGAGATTATCCAGAAATAATGAAAAGGTATGTCGGAAATAGACTACCTTCTTTCACCGCAGAACAATCAAAGATGTTAAAAAATTCGACGGATTTTATTGGACTAAACTATTATAGCGCACGTTTCATCACTCATCTTCCTCACATCGATCACGCACGACCTCGATTAAGAACCGATCCACATACTGAGAAGAAAGGTAAGAAAATGTTAACAAAATCCAAAAACCTTTTTTATGTATGAGTAAATTAATCAAGTGAAAGTCGGAAACTAAACTAGTTTTTATATGCATCACTTGTGAACAGTAACAAATCGCAGTAACCACCTAATCGGACCAGGGGTATGTAACGTTTTATAATTACATATAACCAACAAAAAAAAGATTTCTTTTTAACAGTATAATCTACAAAAGTTTTAAGAATATTCATTTTTCTTGTTTTTTTTACACAGATACATCGAGGCGTACTCTACTACTCGTACCCAGAAGGTTTGCGGCGAATGCTTAACTACGTCAAAGATAAATACAATAACCCTATCGTCTACATAAAAGAGAATGGTGAGAGAAAAAAAAAAAAAAAAAAGGAATTTTTGATCTATCAACAGTATATTTTCTCTTAGTTAATGGTTAAATTGAATAATTGTTTTTTTAGGTTGTTTAATTTGCTAAATTATTTTTGCAGGCATTTATGAGTACGATGATGGTACACAAACACGAGAAGATTTGCTCAATGACACATTTAGGATAACCTACATTAAGGACCATCTTCAGCAACTCCAGAAAGCTATAATGTAAATTCCGGTCCACAGGTTATACATATATATATATATATATAACTCAAATTTTTCATATATCATATATATTATTAAAAGTCTGTTTTAAACTATAATGTAAATTCCGGTCCACAGGGTAAATTCGAAAACTCAAAATTTTCATATATTATATATATTATTAAAAGTCTGTTTTAAACGCAAATAGTTATGTTTGCTTTTACTAGTTAAGTATTTTTGTTTAAAAAAATATTATATTAATTTTTTTTTCCATACGCAAATGGAATTTTTGTTTTGTTTACGTTTTGCAGTTTCCGAATGATATTTGATTTTAAAAAAAAAACTATTGTGTTCTCTTTTGAAAATCAAAAGTAAACACAATAATTCACCGTATAACACATAAAAATGTAGATCCGGAAAGAAAAGTCTGCCCCAATTTTTCAGTCCTCAATCCATCGACCCAAAATTGTTCTTAATGATTTAAAATATTTTAAAGTATTTGCACTAGATGGTAATTTAGAAAATGACAATGGGTGTCTTCGTACAAAGAAGCAAAATAAGTTAAAATGCCTTTTGGACTTTAAATCTATTATTTAACTGTTAAAGAACGTGTAAATTTTTCCCATATGTTATTTTTCTATGTACATATTTAATTTATCGAATATAGGTTTTGGATGGTTTTACTCCTACCATTTAATTTTTGCAGGACGCGTAATTTTTTTTTCGTAACATGTTGTTTTTCTATGTAGACATATAGTTTTATCAAATAGACTTCTATTCCATTATATAAATGTGTTATTTATTATATTGAGATTTTATATTATTATTTATATGATGTGTTAAATATTGGTATATCTATTTACTAGAATACAAATGTATATATATTTTTAAAGAAACTCTACAATGTGCTAAATTTCATCCCTAACTTTTATCGGTAACTTTTTATCATTTGCTAATAATAACTTATAAATTTGTCATTTTCTTAAATAAATTATTTTCTATTGTCATTTACCAAATTACTTAGTGTTTTAACTGTTATAACAGAGAGGATGGGTGTGACGTCAGAGGATATTTCACGTGGTCGTTGCTAGACAACTTCGAGTGGGAGCATGGATATACTACTAGATTCGGTCTGTACTATGTTGATTACGACAACAATCTCGAACGTTATCCCAAAGATTCCGTTAACTGGTTCAAGCAGTTTCTTGATCGATCGGTCGTAAAAAGTGAAGAAACAGAGAATGAAGAAGTGTGGAATGTGTCACGTGAGGAAGAAAATAATGATAATAAGACTTTGAATGATTCAGAAGATTTCGAGACATCGAATTATTCTATTGTCGATCTCGTGACAAACGGATCGAGAATAGAAGAAGAAGAGGAGAGAGGTTTCTGCCCTTTTGAGAATCCTAATGATCAGTTTGGTTTCTTGTGGACACCAGAAAAATCTTTGGGATTGATCTAGAGAACCTTTTGTGGACGTACGAGCTACTCTTTGGATGTTCAAGTTGTGTGTCTTTTAGTAATCAATGTATATTATCAATAAGGAAAAAAATCAAGTCGAAGATGTTTTCGTGATTATGGAATGTAATCACGTGAAAAACTCGTAAAATGTAAGTGTTGTTTTGTTTACTGTTTGTTTAAGAGTGAATCCTATGAGATTTTGAAACAAAGAGAGATGAATTACAATTGATATGGGTTTGGTCTTCTTTTTTCACACAGCCACCTTTAACCCCTTCGGCTGGATTAGAGACCATTGTCGCATGGGTAAGGACAGCCACGAGAACCCAAAAGCTCAATACAATCTGTAAACTTATACTTCAAGCAGCAATTTATGAAGTGTGAAAAGAGCGAATCTCTAGACTTTATCGAGCTATATCCAAGCGACTAGCTCAAGTCGTTCGTGAGATTCAGCTTACTATCCGCAGCAAGTTGGCAGGCTTAGATTCTCCTCCATCATCAAATCTTCAAATGGTTAGATCTTCAGGCCTCTCTTACTTAATCCAATTGGTTCGGGTTCTTTCAACTTTAAGTCCTTGTTTTGATGTTTGATGTTGTATATGATGATGTAAACGCCAACCTCTCTTGCTTCACTTTGTTAGCTTCTTTTATATACTCCATTGTAATCTCTAAACGGTATCCGTTCGGGAAAAAACCAAAAAGTAAATAAAAATGTATTATTCAGAAGAAGAAAATTTACAATTGATGACCAAAACTAAAACAGAGAGATTAGTTACAATTATCTACAGATCTCTTAAATTTGTCTAATTTTTTTAGTCTCTTGTTTAATGTATTATCTCTGTTTACATACCAAAGTGATGCAGATAATTTAACATTTTCTAGAGAGCAAAAATCCAACTAGACACTTAAACTTTACATTTATGAAGCCTTAAACAAAATCACAAGTGCATGGTACACCGAGGTAGTATTTAAGGGTCGATCCCAAAGGACTAAAGTTTGCACATTAGAGATGCGAGAAACAAACTAAGCTATAGCAAATGTTTTTGGGTTTTTTGTTGTTTAAAATGGTAAGAAATGCAAGAAACTAAAATGCAAGAAGTAAAACAAAGGAAAAAGATTGGACATTGAGCTAAACTATCATGATAATGGATTAACAATCAAACAATGATGCAAAAGTTTTAATCAAGCACTATCCTAGACAATGGAATATTCATTCTTTATGTTAATCGACGCCAATGGTAAAAACCCCTTTCTCTAATCACATTCAAGATCAGCGATGAGGCATACCATCTCAATGATTAGACAAGCATTAATATACTCCCATTTTCGTCACAAGAGTTCATAGAACCGCGATCAAGTAGCTATGTGACTCAAGCTCACAAAAGGTTTGGTTCAAACATTTCCACAAACACCTCTCGGGTGTGAAGATGTCTAAAGATCTAGATTTTGAGTGATCAAGTCAAAACTAGCATTAAGAACAACCTAAGTGAATGATCTAACAAGGATCAACCATAATACTCATCATCTAACTATCAAAACATCATAATCTAGCACAACTTATGGTTCAACAAAAGAGAAAACATGGATCATGGGCAAAAGTAATTGATTTGGAATGGCTAATGACTAATTAATGATGCTAGAACAAACAAGTATGCTCAATATAAGTGACGGAGATACACGATTTAAATAACAAAAGATCCAAGTCCAACTGATCACCACGCATGTATTGTAAATAAGCAGTTACGAATAATCCAGCCAAAGTAATAGGAATTAGACCCGGTAACGTAGGGTTTGATTCCATGACAAGGATCACTCACAATAGACTAATTCACTCTCATGACATTAATCTATTTATTAATCACATAATTAAGCTAATCTTCCAATTGCGATTTAGTGATCAATAATCATTAAGTTCAAGTCCACAATATCAACTAATCACCTTAAACATCAATTCTCATTGGTTAAGTATGAAAAACAAGTTTAGAATTCTCTTAGACATTTCATCGAACACCTTCCGGGCATGAAATGATCATGATCAAGATTTTGATTAGCTAAATCTAATCTAGCATTAAACACATCCTAAACCTTAGAAATCACATGAAACTAATTCTAAGCATCATCAATCTACCATAAATCAACCTAATCTACCTAGCCCATAATCCATGAGAAAACTAGTTTCTAAAACATGATAAAAGATGAAGCAAAATATATAAACATAAATATAAAAGATAGAATTGAAGAATCATTCACTAGAGTGGCATGAAGATGAAGATCAATCCAAATCATCAAGAAAAAGAGTTTGGATATAAATCCAACTCTAGAGAGAAGAAAACTTAGGTTATTACAAGCTAAAATTGTATTTATAGAGGTCTAAAACTGAACCGGGTCGATCCGAAACACTTGAATCGGACCTCAAAAACTGCACTTGAGATGAGGCCATACCGAGGTCATGACTCCGGTATGGAGCCACTGTATGGCCTCTGCCATTTTGCTCCAAAATACTCAACATCCCATACCGAGGTCATGACTCCGGTATTGAGCCACGGTATGGGGGCTGTCATTTTGCTCCAAAATACCCCATACCAAGGTCATGACTCCGGTATTGAGCCACGGTATGGGGGCTGTCATTTTGCTCCAAAATACCCCATACCGAGGTCATGACTCCGGTATGGAGCCACGGTATGGGGGCTGTCATTTCTTCATTTCTTCACTTCTTTGCCTTTTTCTTGACCCTTTCTTGCATCCATTTGATCCATTCTTGTTTCCTCTTGAATTCTCATCATTTTGCATCCTAATTGCTCTCCAAAATGCCTCGAAGTGGAAACACCATCTCCAAACCTATAAAACACAAAAAAGAATGCAAATGCACCTAGAAATGCCTAAATGATATGCAAATGTGGGATGAAAATATGATTACCACTATATAAAAATGGTGTAAAATATGAGAATATCACAAAGTTAAAATAACTTACTGTTTTAGGATCCGTTTTGGTTAAGATTGTAGTCATTGATTAATAGTTGTAAAAATTACTCTCTCCGTTCCATTATATAAGATGTTTTAGAGTTATTTTTTGTTTCATTTTATTTGATTTTTTCAAGTTTCTATGCAAAATTTAATGTATTGTGACTATTTATATTATGCAGTATTTTTTCTTATTGGTTGATTTGTTTTTAATTAGATATTAAATGATGTTTTTAATATAAAATGACAAAATAAAAACTAATATTTATATATTTCTTAAATTCTGTACTTTTAGCTAGAAAATCTTATATAATGAAACAGAGAGAGTAGTTTGAAGGACAAAAACCAAAGCATCTAACGAATTAAAATAACTGTTTAAGTGATTTAAAAAAAAATTGTTTAATGTTTATTTGATCAAAAAAGAAAGAAAATGAACAAATAAAAAATGGTTATAGGACCTACTACAGCTACAGTATGATTGGTAAATAAATTCGCATATAGCCCATATCAATCACACAATTAATTTCCTTTCTTAATATATTTTTGAAACAGATAAATGTTGGGCTATGCGGACGCATATCCAACTTATTTTATTAGTATAATATTATCCATTTTTAACTATGTAGACAAAATCTGCACGAATTTGTTTTTGGTTCTTTCTAAAAAAATTTTATATTAATTAGAATTGGACATTACTTATATACTAAACAATATTTGTCTAAACTTTTGATGTGAGATTTGGATTGATATTCCAACAATAAATTTTAAAAAAAAAAAAATCACCGTCTTATCTATGAATGACTCGTTTTAATAAATAAATTTTTAATAAACCGTTCTCTTGAATTTTATTAATATATATATATATATAGTTTTTATACGTAACATAAATACTATTGAATTCACCAGCTTTTATCATTTCTTTTGTTATTATAATTTAAAAAGTCTTGAAAACAGGAGTACAATTAGAAAGAGTTTCCAAATTTTGATAATTTGTATTTTATGGTAATAGTTGCGGTCATGTTTTTTGTTGTTCTATAAAGTTTCAATTGGATAAACACCTAAAATAAATAGTAGTTTTTTTTTTGTTAATAAAATAAATACTAGTTGGTATGTCGCACCCATGGCAAAATTCATAGTTTCATGGAAAAATAATTGTCAAAATAATTGTTAGCTATAAAAAATATAGTCCAGCACATGGCTACGCATCCAAACTAAATTAATATATCAAAACCTATATCAAAAATTAAATTTATATGGTGAGATATACAAACAAATATATGTTATGTGACTAACACTATAACTATCATTTTTGGTACTGTTTCGGTGTATCACGCCGGAATCCGGTATCATCCGGTTAGACCCGAATTAACCCATAAAAAATATCCGACCTGGTTAGTACTTACAACCGATCCGACCCAAAACTCAAGTGAATCGGCCTAGGTCCGACCCAATTCTTAACCAAATAAAACATATTCGACTCTAGGTTTGGCATTCGCGTATTCAATTCGGTTTAGGATAGGAATTGATCGATTTCGGATCTTTTGAGTAGAGAGGTTTACGATCCATATAGGTACCGAAACAATTTCGGTTCAGTTCTAATCGGTTCCGGGTCATTTCGGTTTTTAACTATGAAAATCGACAATTACCCGAAAAATTTCGATTCTCATTCGGTTCGGTTCGGGTCCGTTATTTTTTACCCAAACTACCGGAAAATACCCAAAAATATCCGAAAATACACAAAATATCCAAATAATACACCTAAATTGGTTATTTTTATCCGAATTTTCCGAAAATATCTAAAAATACATGAACTAATTCAAATTAACAAAAAAAATAACAATTTTTTTTGTAAATTTACACGAACTACCCGAACATACCTAATCCAGAACCAAAATACCTATAGGTTAATTTATGTTTCGGATATGTCTGGACCGATTCACTTGAGCTTTGGGTCGGGTCGGTTATAAGTACTAACCGGATCGGATATTTTTTATGGGTCAATCCGGGTCTAACCGGACGGTACCGAATTACACTGTGCGGTACACCGGAATAGTGCCGAAAATAATAGTTATGGTGTTAGGCACATAACCTATATTTGTTTGTATATGTCACCATATAAATTCAATTCTTAGTTTTGATACATTAATTTAGTCTAAATATGTAGTCATATACTAAACTATACTTCGTGTAGCTGACAATCATATTTTCTAGTATCATATGTTATCCTTAATAGGAAAGTATTATATTGTCGAATTAAATTACTTTCGACTTCAGTTAATTAAATTAATTAGCTTACTTAGTTACTTTCCAACTAGTCGAATGAATTAATTATCTAACAAAAATGTTATATTGAATTTTAAATATATATATATATATTTTCAAAAAATAATGATCAATAGGTATATAATAAAAGTTGGAAATTATATTAAATAATATGGGTGTCTTAAACATTTTTAACCATCTTGAAAGAGATATTAACTTGTATTTATCATTAATCAGATAGTAATTAGTGTCTAATGATGGTTAAAGTAGTTGTTGGACCATAAGTCAGTCTAGTATATAAGAAAAGAACACCGTACAAATTCATTTGTTTTGTATATGAGAAAACAAAAAGTTCTTCTACCGTTTCTCCTAATATAAAACATGCAAGGGATATTTGTATATATCTAATTATAATAATAATGTATTTCCATCAACTCCGAAAGCGCTACGGTGCTTCTTCATGTTCCTTTTTTTTGTTATTTATATATATATTTTTTTTAACTTGAGGCTTTTATTAAAAAAAAAGACTCACTTTAAAAAAAAGAGACTCACTTGAAAATGGTTAGCGAAAGAACAATAAAAATAAAGAAAAGAAAAAGACTAACGTGTATTTAATTGGGAGAAATGACAAAAGAAATAAGAATAGACGAAGACTAACATGTGTTTCATTCATTATACTATCTTTGTTTTTCTTGTATTTAATTTTCATTGTTGTCGTTGACGCACTTGACGCCACGTATGACGTAATTATCTACGTATCCTTCATATTAATTAGCTGATGCGAGCATGGTAGGACTGTCAATTTGGGTCAAAATCCGTGGTTCCGTCCCGTCCGAAAAGCCGCGGGTAGGTGTGGGTTAAAAAAATTTCAACCCATTTATAAACGGGTTTCGCGGGGCGGATCACTATAAATGCGGGTTTGTTGCGGGTAAATCATGCGGGTTTGCGGGTTATCCGCGGGTTTTTAATTTTTTTTAAAATATATTAATTTTAAATATTTATACTAATAATATTACTAAATTATTGAAAATTATATAATACTAGATTAGGATCCGCGTAATACACGGGGTTTTAATTATAACTTATTTATAAATGATAAAAAAATAAAATAAAACGTGTCGGTAATCGATTAAATTTAATAAAGATAAAATTTATGAAAATGTAAGAAATATATGTTAAATCTTGTTGATGTAAATATTTAAATTTTGATTGTTACTCGCACACTTATTTTAGATGTTGATTAATAACTTTGTTTCAAACTGAATTTCAACTCCACGTATTTCATCTCGCAATACAACTCATGTATTTCATCCATAATATTAAAACCATATTTTTACTCCATGCATTCTTTGTCAATCAATAATACCCAAAATTTTCATATCAAAATAATATATGCATAATACATTTTATCAAATTTTTGTCTATATATGTCATTAATATTAAACAAATAGTAAGAAAATTAACAAAATATATTAGTAAATAAATTTAAAAATATTAACAAAACATATCGTAATCTCATGAATATCAATTTTTTATATGCCGCACTAATACTTTTAGTTATTGGAAATAATTCGTCTTATTTTCCTTTTTCAGTTTTTTATTTAGTATTCCCTTTTAATTTTTTAATAATATGTCTTATTTTCATTTTTTGACTATTATTTCATTTTAATTACACTACAATTATAAATAATTTGTCTTATTTTCTTTTTTTTAGTCTTTTTGATTTACTCTTTCCTTTTAATTTTTTTTAATAACATGTCTTATTTTTTTAGACTATTATTTTCTTTTAGTTACATTACACTTTGATTTAAGAAATAAATAATGTAGAGAAAGAAAATTTATATTTTTATATTAATATATTGACACATGTCACAATCTCAATTAAAATTAACACATGTCACGATCTGGTGAGTTACGATTTTGCGTACGTGTTACACTCATGTTGGGCAAAATTTAAAGTAAAATAGCTTTGATCGATCTGGTGAGTTACGATTTCTCGAATTCTCAAATTTTCCTTTTTTAATGATATTTTTTTTTTACAAATTTTCCCTTTTACCTTTTTTAATAACATTTTTTACAAATTTTCCCATTTACCTTTATTTAATGAAATTTTTTTTTACAAATTTTTCCAATGATGTATTTTTTTCCTTTCTTTCTCGATTAGTTATGGCATTTTTTCTTTTTTTTGTTTTTAAAGGTATTGAAATGAAACAAATTTTTCCTCTTTTTTAATAATATTTTTTACAAATTTTCTCTTTTACCTTTTTTTAATGATTTTTTACAAATTTTCCTTTTACCTTTTTAGTGACATTTTGTTTACAGATTTTCTCTTTTTTAATGACAGTTTTTTTAAAAGAAGGACATTGACTTTTTTTAGTTACGTTAGGACATTTTTTTTTTGGCGATGATGTATTATATCTTTATATTAATATATTGACACGTGTCACAATCTCAATTAAAATTAACACATGTCACGATCCGGTGAGTTACGATTTTGCCTACATGTCACACTCACGTTGGGCAAAATTTAAAATAAAGTAGCTTTGATCGATTTGTAGAACTCTCGAATTCATGATTTGCTTGAATGATGTATTTTTTTCTTTTTTTTCGATTAGTTATGACATTGTTTTTTTTTAAACGTATTGATATGAAACAAATTTTTATTTTTAATGATATTTTTTTTTTACAAATTTTCTCTTTTACTTTTTTTAGTAACATTTTTTACAAATTTTCCCATTTACTTTTATTTAATGACATTTTTTTTTACAAATTTTTCCAATGATAGATTTTTTTTCTCGATTAGTTATGGCATTTTTTTTTTAAACGTATTGACATGAAACAAATTTTTCCTCTTTTTTAATGATATTTTTTACAAATTTTTTCTTTTACCTTTTTTAATGACATATTTTACAAATTTTCCTTTTACCTTTTTAGTGATATTTTGTTTACAAATTTTTCCTTTTTTAATGACAATTTTTTTTACAAAGGGACATTGACTTTTTTTTGTTACGTTAAGACTTTTTTTTTGCGATGATGTATTATATTTTTATATTAATATATTAACACGTGTTACAATCTCAATTAAAATGAAAACATGTCACGATCTGGTGAGTTACGATTTGTCTACGTGTCATATTCACGTTGGGCAAAATTTAAAGTAAAATAGCTTTGATCGATCGTGGAACTCTCGAATTCATGATTTGCTTGAATGATGTATTTTTTTTCTTTTCTTTCTCGATTAGTTATGATATTTTTCTTTTTTTTTGTTTTTAAACGTATTGATATGAAATAAATTTTTCTTTTTAATGATATTTTTTTTTTACAAATTTTCTCTTTTTTTTTTTTTTAATAACATTTTTTACAAATTTTTTTATTTACCTTTATTAAATGATTTTTTTTTTACAAATTTTTCCAATTATGTATTTTTTTTTTCTTTTTTTTCTCGATTAGTTATGGTATTTTTTTTTTTTTAAACGTATTGACATGAAACAAAATTTTCCTTTTTTTTTAATGATATACAAATTTTTTCTTTTATCTTTTTTAATGACATTTTTTACAAATTTTCCTTTTACCTTTTTAGTGACATTTTGTTTACAAATTTTCTCTTTTACCTTTTTTAATGACATTTTTTACAAATTTTTCTTTTATTTTTTTAGTGACATTTTGTTTACAAATTTTCCTTTTATCTTTTTAGTGACATTTTGTTTGCAAATTTTCCCTTTTTTTAATGACAATTTTTTTCACAGAAAGATATTGATTTTTTTTTGTTACGTTAGGATTTTTTTTTTTTGCGATGATGTATTTTTTTTTTTAACTTTTAGATAAAAAAGAAAAATTATTTAAATTAAAATTAACTTTATACGTTAGTATATTAAAACGTGTTATCATCTCAATTAAAATGACACATGTCACGATCTAATGAGTTATAATTTTGAGTGCATTCTCCTTTATATAATAAGATATATAAATTAAGTAACAAAATTTTAGTTTTTCTAAGAAAACTATGTATTTATGTTTTATAATATTTAAAATATGTATAAATTAATATTATTTATTTATTAAATTAATTAAAATATGTATATATTAATTTTTTTTTATTTATTTAAAATACCTACGGATTACATGCGCGTATCCACAAAATTAAGTGGAGCGAGTGCGGGTTCAATATTTAGATCCGAAAATTTTGTGGAGTGGATTGGGGCGGGTCAAAAAAAAATTAAATCCGTTGCGGAACGGGTTCGACCCGCTTGACAGCCCGAGGGATAGCCAACACGATGCTAATCTAATTAACATGTTAATTAGTGCTGGCAACAACTTTCATGATTAACATATTAATCTAATTACACGACGGACAAAAAAAATAGCCAACACGATGAGATGAGTGATGTAATTATTTATCGAGTTATACCATGAAATTTTGAATTAAGAAAAAAAATAAAAATAAACAATAGTTAATTTTGTCTCTAAAGTCGTAGTAAGATATGTAAGATCTTCCTTTTATCAAAAAAAAAAGATACTCTGTAAGATCTTTTTTAATAATAAATAATTAAGTTATCAGCGTTTTCCCACATTAAATTAATAGATGAACAGGCAAAATTTGACCTGATTTATGACCTCTTCGGTTTAAAAAAGTAAAAAACCATATTCAAAGCACCAGATCTGGGAAAGGACATGCGCGTTCGTATATTGACTAAATATTTTATTCTCGGTGCCGTTATTAATTTCCAAAGTAAGAAACGCCGTGGAAATCGCAGAATATTGACTAAAATTTGTCCCGATGACTGTGCCCAAGACATGGAACACTGTTACTGATTTTAATAAATTAAAATTTTGTGAATAAATAGGTGGTTAAAATCAGTATCATTTGTTAATTGATTTAGGTGGACAAATTAATTAACTGTCCAATTTATTAGAACGATTTTGATTTAATTGCAGCAAAATAGTTTCATCAAACGATTAGACGGCCGTTTAGACAGTTAAACTACTAAATAAAGTATTAGTATCAGATAGATATTTTAATGGACATGCTAATTCATATATATATATATATATAATATAATCAGTAAATTTAGGCAGGATATGTTTTTAACATAAATTTTATAGATTGGAAGGTTTGTTCAGTGTCGTTATTAATTTCCAAATTAAGAAATGCCGTCGAAATGGTAGAATATTGACTAAACATTTTGTCTCGATGACCATGCGTGGAATATGAACACTACTGATATATTGTGTTTTTGTGCATTCCCTTAGCTTATATTTATGTGCATTTATAGTCATTAGACTTGTATTTTGCATATTTCTTCTCATTTTGAGTCTCATATTGAATATGTTAAGTCCTAGAGTCATAGGCTTCATATTATGCATTTGCATTGCATTTTGTCTTTTTCAGGTACAATGAAGGCTAAGGAGTTGGAGAAACCAAATAAAGTTGGAAGAGCATGAAGGAGAGTGAAGAAAACACAAGAATGCAAAAACATGCAGAAAAATTCCGAATCGGCTAAAAGATCATATCTGTTGAAGGCCTTCCCTTGATCGGATTAATCTGAAATTTGGTGGAGAAATAGAAAATTGAGTTAGCTTTCCAATGGAAGTGGTTTCAAGTCATTCGGAGTTGTGGTTCAAAAGTTATGGGCAATTCAGTCGATCAAATTCGTCCAGGTTTCACGTTTTCTGCTGCATTCTGATCGACCCATGGGTCGAAATCTGGGTCGATCAGATCACCATTCCTGTGTTGACTTTCCGTTTTTATTTGACTTTTCTGGTTTGACCCGGATCCGATCCGGGAACGTTTTTAGGACCTATAAATATGTTTTTAGAACAGAAAAACCTAAGTTTGGATTTGATTTTTCTCCTCTCTTATTCTCCAAACTCTTACCTTATGATATTTACTTGGATTTTGCAATCTTACCATTTCTAGTGAAGTTTTCTTAACCTTTCATCTCTTCTTTATGATTATGTCTTCGTCTATATTTATTCTTGAAGTTAGCATGGTGATTTGTGAGTAGTTTTTCAATGGGTTTTTGGGCTTAGTAGATTAGGGATGTTTGATGGATGATTAGTGATGTCTAGGCTTATATTCTTATGATTTCTAAAGTTTAGGATGTGTTTAATGCTAGATTAGATTTAGCTAATCAAAATCTTGATCATGGATATTTTATGCACGGAAGGTGTTCGATAAAATGTCTAGGAGAATCCTAACCTTGCTTTTCATTCTTAACCAATGAGAATTGATGTTTAAGGTGATTATTGGCTCTATAAACTTATGCTTAATGATTATTGATCATTTGATTGCAATTGGAAAATTAGCTTAATTGAATGGTTAATAAATGGATTAGTACCATGGGAGTGGATTACTCTATTTGTGTGATTCATGTCATAGAATTGAGTTTGAATTGTTAGTCCTAGCATCATTAGTTAGTCATTGATCATCTCAAGTCAATTGTTTTGCCCAAAGCCCATGTTTTTCCATATTTGATCAAGTTCTTGTTTGTTGACTTTACGGTTGACTTTTGCATTTTAATTTGCTTATCCTTGAATTTTCTTGCTTTGATCTTGTTTAGTGTTTGTTTACTCATTTTGTCTTGTTTGTCTTTCATTTTCATTTATCATTTTCTAATTTTCACTTAGTTTTATTTCGTAATTAGGATTCTAAAAACCGAAAATACAACCTTTGAATCACTTCGCTTACTTAATTACTTGTATTCCTAGTGTAGTTATTCTTAACTCCTTGTGGTTTGACCCTATGCTATGCTACAACAACTAGAGTGTGTTGTTAGCTAAGTCTAGGTATAAATACAATTTGACACACATCAAATTTGGCGCCGTTGCCGGGGAGTTTAGCAATAGCCATTAGGATTTGGTATTTGATTAAGACTAAGTCTTTATTTTTCTTTTGATACTAACTTGTGTCTTTTGAGTTTGTTTTTCCTAAACCTTATAGGTGTATGAACTTGAGGAGTAGAGGACCAACAAACCTCCAGCCCTTTGTTTTGGACATTAGGCGTTTGGAAAGAGAGACGAGAAGAGAAAAGGAATGGCAAGATCATTTGAGGAGATTGAATATGGAACCACCAAGAAATGATCAAGAGCGAGAGGCTCATGCATGGAGTTGTTTACAAGGAAATGTGGGAGCTAGAGCGCCCATCCACCAACCGCGAGAACCAAGAAGAATAGGTGACTTTGATGAGCCTATAACCAATGGAACAAGGACGAGTATTAGAGCTCCATCTTGCGGGAACAACAATTGGAAGATCAAGTCAAGCTTGATCAATATGGTGCAAAACAATCGCTTCTTTGGTTTGCCCATGGAGCACCCTATAGAGCATGTGGATAACTTTGAGCGTCTTTGTGCAACGGTTAAGATAAATGGAGTGCCCGAAGATGTCATCAAGTTGACTCTCTTCCCATTTTCTCTTGGAGACAAGGCTTCTCAATGGGAGAAGAGTGTAGTGACGTCTTCCATCACAACATGGGAAGAGTGTAAGAAGCAATTCTTGTCTAAATTCTTCTCAAACCAAAGGACGGCAAAGATTAGAAACGATATCACAAGCTTTCAACAAGGGCCGGATGAAACTTTGTATGAGGCATGGGAAAGGTTAAAGGAATACACGCATTCTTGTCCTCATCATGGAGTTTCTATGGAAGCACTCTTAGGGATATTCCACCGTGATATTGAGGAAAAGTATCACATCGCCCTAAATACCGCTAGTAATGGAGATTTTGCAAGCTTGACCATAGAGCAAGGTGAACAATTAGTGGAAAATCTCGCCCAAAGCAACCAATGCTATGGAAGAGAATATGATAGGGTTGTGAGAGAGCCTAAGGGAGAAGACACAAGAATCAAAGAGCTTAGTGATAAATTGGACAAGTTAATTCTTGCCAACAAGAGACAAGTCCATTTCGTTGGGGAGTTTGAAGGAAATCAAGAAGGTGCAAAGGAAGTTTGCCAAGATGTTCAAGAAGAGGTGAGCTACATCCAAAACCAAGGAGGCTACTATCAAAAAGCTTTCAATCCAAACTATAGAAGCCACCCCAACTTGTCCTATAGGAGCAAAAATGTGGAGAATCCCCAAGATCAAGTCTACCCTCAAAGCAAGCCTCAAGGACAAGGATTTGTTCCACAACAAGGGTTAGTGGCAAGACCTCAATTCCAACAACAAGGGAACTATCAACCCAATGCTCCATTTGTTCCCAACCAACAAGGTTTTCAACCACAAGGGAATCAAAACTACCAAGGACAAGGTAGTTCATCTCAACCACAACCCAAAAATGATGAGACAAATCTTCTTCTCAAGTAAATTCTAGAAAGACAAGGAAAAGGAGCTATTGAGTTAAACAAGAGGATGGTGGAGATACACAACAAGGTAAATGGTGCTTATAATGATCTAAATGCCAAGTTTGAGCATTTATCTACACATATGAAGACATTGGACAACCAAATAGCTCAAGTTGCTTCAACCTCAAAGAGTCCAATAAACACTCTACCGGGTAAGCCCGAGTCAAACCCAAAGTCCTTTTGTAACATGGTCCTCTTGGATGAAAAGAAAGTCTTGGAAACTCACCAAAGACCCATTGGAGACCTACAATTGGATGAGGATGAACAATACTTTGAGGAACTAGCCAAGCTTCTTGAGTTTCCCAATGATGAACAAGTTGTCAAGATTGATGATGTTGTTGTGGAAAGTGCTAAAGGAGAAGAGATGGTGTCTAAGAAGAAGGAAATGGAATGTACCTCTATAGTTGATCTCCCTAAGGATGAACCCCCTCCCTATGTACCAAAAGTTCCATTCCCACAACCGGTCTACACTAAGGCTAAAAAAAAGTCTTCTCGAAGTTTAAAAAGAATATGCATCATGTTGGAGTATCTTTGCCCAAGAATGATGACTTGAGTCAAGTCCCAAGCCAAAGAAAGTTCATCAAAGAAGTCCTAGAAAATCATGCAAAGGTTATGGACGTGATGAAGACCTATGAGCAACAACATGAGGCACCACTTGAGCCAAGGTTGATCCTTAAGAAGAATGATCCCGGTAAATTCACAATCCCTTGCTCTTTTGGTAATTTGAAATTAGATGATGCTTTGTGCGATTCGGGTTCTTGTATCAATTTGATCTCTCTTGAGATGGTGAAGAGCCTTGGGATAAAGGATTTGAAAAGAAACACTAGCTCAATCTCATTTGCGGATGCATCATCAAAGTGTCCAATTGGCATGCTTGAAGACTACTCACTAAAAATTGGAAATTGTGTGGTTCCAACGGACTTCATGGTGGTGGAGATGGAAACCACGCGGAAGCTACCTCTCATACTTGGAACCCCATTCTTGGCAACCGCAGGAGCAAGCATAGATTTTTTGAATGAGAGAGCCATACTCTTCAATGTGGACTCCAAGGTATACTATCCCATTACTCCCACCACTACCAATTTATGTGGCACAATCACTTGCACCAATGAGGATGATTTGACGAGGATTCAAGTGAAGGATGAACCTTTTCAAGTGGTAAATGAGTCTCTAAGCCTTGATGGTGAGAAATTTGGTGAAGACCTTTTTGATGGAAGTTGTTTAAACCTACTCTTTGAAGAACCTTTAAAGTTGGGTTTGGAAGTGGACGCACCTAGAATCACAAGGGAGAAGTCCACGAATTACAAGAATTCAACCCTCTTTTTGTATCCTATGAAGTTTGTTGATGGTGCCATAGAGTGCAAAGTGAAGAGCACGGGCGGTTTTAAGCCTTTCTCTAAGGCAAAAGTGATCTTAACCTCCAGGTTGAATGAAAAGGAGATTGAAGTAGCCAAGAGGGCAATGAACTCACCGATTGGGGACCATGCTTTGAAAGTGACTCCACTCCCGTATCCGCCTAATCTCCTCAAAACGTCAAGCTAGGGACGTGAAACAAGCGCTCTTGGGAGGCATTCCCAAAGGTATCTCTTGTACATATTTTTATTTCTTGTTATTTTTAATTTTCTTTGGTTTTGTTTTTATGTGTTTGAGTTGTAGAAATACCGTCAATCTAGCAACGTTAAACGCGCCCTTGCGAACTCTCCCAAGCCCCATTTCCTCCACCGCCTACTCCTTACCATGAGCCTCCCGAGTTCTTCTAGAGGCTCCAAGGTACACCATTCTCTCTCTTATACATAATTTTCGTTTTTGTTTGTCCTTTGTGTTTTGATCCCTTCTTCGTTTCTTGTTTCTCACCGAGACGGTGAGAGATAAGTTCGGGGGAGGGAACACGTTGCTAATCATATTTTAGTTGTGTTGTTTTTCTTTTGTTTTTAGCATTTGCATTGTACATACTTTTAAAACCGAAAAATCAAAAAAAAAAAAAAAATGCATGTAGTTCACATGACATTCTTGCATGTTAGAATTGAGTGTAGTGCATTCATAGGTTGCATTTGCATATGCATTGGAAATCATGATTGACTTTCTTTGTAAATCCATGCCTTAAACCGAGCTTAAACCCCTTTTGATGTTTGAACTTAAAAAACACTCTTGAGACGTTGCAATTGCTAAGATTTGATCATTCACATTCTTGGATTTTCTTAGACTAGAAAAACCTTGCATGATTAGACTTAAGACTCTATCAAGTGAAAACCTTAATGAATAATTAATTATCCTTACCTAGGGGTTTGATTTCGCATCTATGGTGCTTTTTAGCTATTCATTCAAGTCTTAAGCTATCTTTTTACCAACCCTTTGAGGGCTTGAATGACCATTCTCATCTTTAGAATGGAACCTCACTAATTACCCTAACCTTCTTTGAAACCCCTTGCATTGTTGAGTGAGGCCTTTTTGCATTGCACTTCAAGTGTAAAATGGTCGAAGATACGGAACGACAAAATCAATGCTTCCATAGACTAGCTTGGGAATCACATTTAGCTAGCACTTAGGATCACTAAGGGTGGGTTTGTTTTGTTGATTCTTGAGAAGAGTTATGGGTAGTTAAAGCCAAAGTGGTAAAAGGAAGAAAATTTCAAAAAAATCAAAAAGTGAGGAAAACAAAGCTAACACCGAGTGTGGTGGAAGATTTGTGAGAAAGAAAAGGGAAACCAAGTTGAGTAAATAGCTCTTAAGCCTTTAAGAAAGATCCTCCCTAGAGTAAGAAGAAGAAAAATGAAAAGAAAAAAAAAATGATGAGAAAAGAGCAAAGATGCTAGGAAAGAGGATCCAAAACCGAAATGAAAGAGCTTGTGTTTATAAAAGAAAAGTTCACAAAGAAAAGAAAAGAATGGAAAAGCTTGGTTACTTGATATTTTTGGTTGATATTTGGCTAAAGAAAAGAGTCTTTGGCTGGGATTACTCTCTTGAAAGGGTAGTTAAGATGTTGTCATTGGGGTAGACTCTAGGATTTGAAGCTTATGGTTGGGTAGAAAATGGAAGCAAATGTTTTGTATGAATCAATTGTTCCACCATCTTGAGCTATTTTACGCATTGACACGCATTGCTCCTTTCATTGAGAGAAACCACCGTTAAATCAAGTTAGCCGTCTTTTCTTTGCATTAGCCCCTTTCTTTCACCCTTGAACCGATTAGACGCAAAAGATACTCCCTCGGTAAGGATTCACGAATCTCGGATAATGAATGTTAAAGAGTCTTGATCATTGAGTTGTTTTTCTTGTGAGATTGGATGTTGGGTGTTTAGGATAGATTTTTGAGTTTGGTTTTAGATATGAATTCCCGTTTTCAACTCTCTCCCGGGTTTGTGTTTTGTTGTTTGCTTGCGGACAAGCAAAAGGCAAGTCCGGGGGAGTTGATGTATTATGTTTTTGTGCATTCCCTTAGCTTACATTCATGTGCATTTATAGTCATTAGACTTGTATTTTGCATATTTCTCCTCATTTTGAGTCTCATATTGAATATGTTAAGTCCTAGAGTCATAGGCTTCATATTATGCATTTGCATTGCATTTTTAGTCTTTTTTCAGGTACAATGAAGGCTAAGGAGTTGGAGGAACCAAATAAAGTTGGAAGAGCATGAAGGAGAGTGAAGAAAACACAAGAATGCAAAAACATGCAAAAAAAGTCCGAAGCGGCTAAAAGATCATCTCTGTTGAAGGCCTTCCCTTGATCGGATTAATCTGAAATTTGGTGGAAAAATAGAAAATTGAGTTAGCTTTCCAATGGAAGTGGTTTCAAGTCATTCGGAGTTGTGGTTCAAAAGTTATGGGCAATTCAGTGAGGGTATGTCAGTCTGATCGACCCAGCTGGGTCGATCAACGGGTCGATCAAATTCGTCCAGGTTTCACGTTTTCTGCTGCATTCTGATCGACCCATGGGTCGAAATCTGGGTCGATCAGATCACCATTCATGTGTTGACTTTCCGTTTTTATTTGACTTTTCTGGTTTGACCCGGATCCGACCCGGTTTGTCCCGGGTTGACCCGGAAACGTTTTTAGGACCTATAAATATGTTTTTAGAACAGAAAAACCTAAGTTTGGATTTGATTTTTCTCCTCTCTTATTCTCCAAACTCTTACCTTATGATATTTACTTGGATTTTGCAATCTTACCATTTCTAGTGAAGTTTTCTTAACCTTTCATCTCTTCTTTATGATTATGTCTTCGTCTATATTTATTCTTGAAGTTAGCATGGTGATTTGTGAGTAGTTTTTCAATGGGTTTTTGGGCTTAGTAGATTAGGGATGTTTGATGGATGATTAGTGATGTCTAGGCTTATATTCTTATGATTTCTAAAGTTTAGGATGTGTTTAATGCTAGATTAGATTTAGCTAATCAAAATCTTGATCATGGATATTTTATGCACGGAAGGTGTTCGATAAAATGTCTAGGAGAATCCTAACCTTGCTTTTCATTCTTAACCAATGAGAATTGATGTTTAAGGTGATTATTGGCTCTATAAACTTATGCTTAATGATTATTGATCATTTGATTGCAATTGGAAAATTAGCTTAATTGAATGGTTAATAAATGGATTAGTACCATGGGAGTGGATTAGTCTATTTGTGTGATTCATGTCATAGAATTGAGTTTGAATTGTTAGTCCTAGCATCATTAGTTAGTCATTGATCATCTCAAGTCAATTGTTTTGCCCAAAGCCCATGTTTTTCCATATTTGATCAAGTTCTTGTTTGTTGACTTTACGGTTGACTTTTGCATTTTAATTTGCTTATCCTTGAATTTTCTTGCTTTGATCTTGTTTAGTGTTTGTTTACTCATTTTGCCTTGTTTGTCTTTCATTTGCATTTATCATTTTCTAATTTTCACTTAGTTTTATTTCGTAATTAGGATTCTAAAAACCGAAAATACAATTTTTGAATCACTTAGCTTACTTAATTACTTGTATTCCTAGTGTAGTTATTCTTAACTCCTTGTGGTTCGACCCTATGCTATGCTACAACAACTAGAGTGTGTTGTTAGCTAAGTCTAGGTATAAATACAATTTGACACACATCAAATTTGGCGCCGTTGCCGGAAAGTTTAGCAATAGCCATTAGGATTTGGTATTTGATTAAGACTAAATTTTTATTTTTCTTTTGATACTAACTTGTGTCTTTTGAGTTTGTTTTTCCTACTTAAGTCTTTATTTTTCTTTTGATACAATTTAACACACATCAACTACTTAAGTAAACGAGTCTAATTAAATTGCATGTGCATGTACAAGAATGGCTGCACCCAACCACAACAAAAAAAACGTGCATATGCAACATCGGTTCTACCCACTATACTATTAGATCCAAACCGATCTATTTGATTAGACAGATCATGTCCATGATATGAAGGATCCAACATGATGTTAGTGGTGTTGACAGCTTCGTCATTAATACAAGATTTGATCATTTATGGTATACATATATATACAAATTAATACCATCAAAATGATTCAGCAAATCTTTGTAATATCCTCTCATCAGTTACTACTGCTGCTTTTGCTTTTAAATAGATTTAACTCTATTATCAAAAACAAAAAAAATGATCACTTATTCCTCTTAAGCTATGATAAATTGGTCTGCATTTTTTTTGTCTCTTGAGGGTCATTGATGCTCGATATTTACAAATGTTTTTGAAGACCAGTTAGGATAGGTTTTGGTGGAGATTAGATTCAAGTTTTCGTGATATAATGATGACAAAAAGAATAGACGACATCGAAGATAACCAACGTTATTTTGGTATCTTTAAATCTTTTGAAAGTTAGTAAGATAATTGTTGATACATCTTATACAATATAATATCAATGAATTGTATTATTGAGTTGTTGTGATATGAGATCTTAACATACATATAATATTAGCAATTAACAAAATGTTAACACTATGTATAATATAAATTTTTTTAATCAAACTCTAACCCATAAAACAACTATAGTTATAATGAAAATATATTAAAAATAATATTGAAATTTAGAGAATTTTTTTTTAACATCCTTCATTTCATAATCGGGTTTTGATAACCTTCATAAAATATACATTTTATTTCCAAATTATTTTCAATAACATTTATAGAAAGTTATTGGTATTTTATTTAGCAAACTATAGTATTGTTATAACATTTTCATTTTAAGTTGGGCAAAACAAATTTAAATGACGAAAAATCATTTCGATCCGCGCGGAAATCTCTAATACAATTTTTGACAAAAAAGAAAGAAGTAATACCACTTTGGCTCTTGACCAAAAATAGAAAATGTAATAATACCACTTTGGCATTTTATTAGGAAGATCGTTCTCCTTTATGAACGGATCATTTTATTAATTATATATCATAATAAAGAATTATTACTGAGGTAATCGACAAACAACAGAGCAAATCATGACAGGAGGAGTATATATATAATGTTTTATTGAAAAAGGTGGTTTGGGTTTATAAAAGTATATATATATTTTTAATACATTGAAAAAACGTGAACATGTCTGAGAAACGAATCATATTTAAAAAAAAACGGGGGAAAAGGACATAATGTTTTATTGTTGACACATATTGTTTTAAGTCATAGAGATGATTTCTCTATTCTCGCCAAACTTTGAATATTCATAGCAAATATAACATTCTTCATAGCAAATATAACATTCTTCTTTTTTTTTTGCTTATAGAAATTTTCATTTTATCCATTTTTTAAAGAGATTTATTTGTCACGATATTTTCTTTATGATATTATATCTATAATTATATTGATCAAAGTAAGCATGCTTGTGTACGTGTCTCTATTTTTAAAAGTAAAATTTACATATCTTCTTATATAATAAGATTTATGCTTCTTTGAATAGCGTTCGACTTGACACATCATATTTGTTTTCTCCTGAGTCCTGACATCTATTTTAATATAAAGAGAATTATAATAGACTCCTTTTTTTTACGAATATAGACTTAATCTTACTAAGCAGCAAATCAAGATGGATCAGTATTAACGATTAAGTTATTCCCAAACAAGAAGTGTTGATCAACTTTTAACAAATACAAGTCAATGAAAGGCTTCTCATAGGGATTATTTAATTCTATATTCTGATTATTCCCGGTCTTACCGCACCATGTTGCCCTCGCTTCCTCTCTCTATATAAACCCTTCCACATCGATTAACATTTCTCAGAATACGATCAGCATATAAACACTAGCTGCATTCTAAGTATTCATTTAACAAATTTGCTTAAAATAGGCTGATAAAAATAATGGCGATTAAGCTTGCACTTGTAGTCACACTCTTTGTAGCCTCATGGGCTGTTTCAGTGGGAAGATATCTTCCCTTTTCGACCAAACCACTTGATCGTTATAGTTTTCCTCCTGATTTTACTTTTGGTGTTGCTTCTTCAGCTTATCAGGTTAGTATTTTTTTTTTCTTTTATGTAATTGTGTTGCTTAAACCATTTTGACACCCAATGATATATATTATATCTACTGCCTCATAATTTAAAAATAATTAATCATATGATGCAGTATGAAGGTGCAATCGAAGAAGGAGGGAGGACAATGAGCATTTGGGACACCTTCACACATGCATTTCCAGGTCCGCATTTAAATTTAAAGTTCGTGGTATTTAAAATAAAATAAAAATCTAAGTTGTGGTATATTAGAATATTTTTCAAGGTTAATTATTGTTGACATTTTTATGATAATATATTAATTACAATTTACAAATATATCTTGGAAAAGTTGATATATTCTGAAATATTAGTTCTGGTTCATTAAATAGTAAGTAACATGGTACAATTTTGCAGAGAGGACAAATATGGATAATGGAGATATAGCCGTTGATTTTTATCATCGTTACAAGGTATCATCTTTTTGATTTTTATTTTCTTTTTAAGGTCTTCAGTTAATATTACCTGAAAATATAAAATCTGTACAGTGCAGTGTTCGTTTAGCGGAATGACTAACAAAAAAAAGTCGAGAGTCATATATTTAAGAGACTTTTATTTTTATTATGTTTGGCCATATAGAAGAACCACCTGAGACATAGAAATTGACCCAAACTTTAATTTAATACTTTCTGTGCCTTTTTACGTCTCACTCATATTTTTTCGTCTAACTCATATTTACAATAAATTCACGTACTGAACAAGCAGGATGACATCAAATTGATCAAAGAAATGAATATGGATACTTTCAGATTCTCCATCTCCTGGTCAAGAGTATTACCAAGTGAGTAGTAATTAAAATTTCAAAATTTGTTTTAAAATTTTAACTACGTAATCATGTCTTATATGCATGTATATATTCTTACACCATTGTTGAATATTCAGGTGGAAAACTAAGTGGTGGGGTAAACAGCGAAGGAATTCAATTCTACAAAAATCTCATTGATGAACTTATCGATAACGGTCGGAATAATATTCTCAAACGAGTATGTATAAAATAACAACTCTTAAATTTTATAGTATTTCTAATCATACTATATTCAAACATGTATACAGGCATAAAACCTTTTATAACTATCTACCATTGGGATATCCCTCAAGTTTTAGACGATGAATATGGTGGTTTCTTAAGCCCTCGGATCATGTAAGTAACCAATAAAACATATTATTTCATAACTTACCATATACATATAAAATCATAAACGTAAAGTTAATAAAAAAAAATATTTATTGATGTTTGCAAAACAGTGAGGATTACCGGAACTATGCTAGATTGTGCTTCGAAGAATTCGGTGACAAAGTCGAAACGTGGGTTACGTTCAACGAACCATATGTTTATAGTGTTGCGGGTTATGACAGTGGTAACAAAGCAATGGGACGATGCTCGAAATGGGTAAACAGCTTATGCGTGGCTGGTGATTCGAGCACGGAACCTTACTTAGTCTCTCATCATCTTCTTCTAGCTCATGCTGCAGCTGTTGAAGAGTTTAGAAATTGTGACAAGGTATAAATATATATATATATATCAGGCAATATCTATCTCACTATATTAGTGAGTTAGAAAAATGCTACAACACCCTTAAATTTTGATTCGGATAATAATCAATTTGTTTTTGCAAAACAGATTTCAAAAGATGCTAAGATCGGCATAGTGTTATCTCCTTTTTGGTTCGAACCTTATGATGTTGCTTCCCATGCCGATAAAGAAGCAGTTGAACGAGCTCTTGCCACCTATATTGGTTGGTAAGTCTTCTCATTTACAACTTTACAAAATTATTTGAAAATTTTCAGATAAGTTCGTGTAAGAATTAATTGGCTTAACTTGTTATTTATGTAGGCATCTTGATCCTCTAGTTTTTGGAGATTATCCGGAGACGATGAAGAAAAACGCTGGGAATAGATTACCTTCTTTTACGAAAGAACAATCCGAAATGCTCAAAAATTCATTTGATTTTATTGGAATAAACTACTATACTGCCCGATTTGTCGCTCACAAGCTTCATACTGACCCTTCACGACTTCGTTTCTCCACGGATCAACACCTCGAGTACAAAAGTAAGAATCTCAAAAAATCAAGAGTGAATAAAATTTAGTTTTTTAATTCATGTTTGTTAATCTACTAATAAAGCTTCAAGTAAAACTAATAATACTTTTTTTTTTTAGTGACAAATCGTAGCGGCGATCACATCTCTTTAGAATCGGTATGAATTCTAATCTATCATACTAATTATTATTATTATTATAGTATTATTATTATTTGAAATTTTTATGTGAATTACAACTTTTGGAACAATGCTTGACTAAGAGAGTTATTCTTTGTTTTTGTTTTTCAATTTCAGGATGGAATAAAACTTATTTATTCATATCCTCAAGGCATACGGAAGATTTTAAATTACATTAAAAATAAATATAACAATCCAACGATTTACATAACTGAAAACGGTAAGAACTTATAAGAGAATTAATTTCGAGCATTTTCGTTAATGTTCACCTAATTATAATTAATTATCTATTTTATTAAACCAAAAATAAATTGTAGGATTTGAAGACTACGATCCTTCCGGGAAAGTTCCACGTGAGCAAATATTAAAGGACACACAGAGAATAGAATACCACGAGAAACATCTTCAACAACTCCACAAGGCTATCACGTAAGAAAGTTACAAAAAACACTGATTAATGACTTAATTATAATAATCTTGTGTGATAGTTAATTTATATTAATGTGTATATATGTACAAATGCAGTGAGGATGGGTGTGACGTCAGAGGCTATCTCATATGGTCGTTGTTGGATAACTTGGAATGGGAACATGGATACTCTGGGAGGTTCGGTCTTTATTATATTGACTATTCAGACAATCTAAAACGGTATGCTAAAGATTCTGTCAAATGGTTCACACATTTCCTCGAGAGATCAGAACAATCGACACTGTTGGATCGGTTTAAGAGTATCAAGAAGTGGTGGTATGCGTTGCAGATGATCTAACTTCTTTGGACAAATTAGAGAAGCAAAAGCATTTGAATTTTTTTTTTTCGTCAACAAGTTTGCTAAATTTTTTCTCTCGACCCTTTACGAGAAGTAGTCGAACTCTCGTGCTCAAAGATCTTGCAGAGATAGCAATGCTACCTACCTAAAAAATTCGAACTCAAGCAATTGAGTCTTTATTCTTTGATATATGTAGAATATATATACACATGTTTGTAGAAATATGTATAATAATTTTATGAAAGTTAGAACTCAATTGAAATTGAGTTCTCAGATCGAAAGTATCATTTTGTTCTTTTTTTTTTATATAAAGATAGAAAGAATCTTGAACCGCGAATCCGACGAATGCCAACGAAAACCAAATCACACCGTTGAAATGCATCCGGTTAAATATACCATAGCAACATTTTCGACCATATGGATCAATAAAATACGATTAAATATACCATAGCAACGTTTTCGACCATAGCAACATTGAAATGATTCCGCTTTAGTTTTTTTCAAAACATGATTGAAAAACACCGAATCTGTCTGATATGCATTTGTGCTCAAGAAATTTAGTTGTGTAAAAAAAAAGGATTTTTTAAGCTGTAGAAATACTTTATCCTAATTAATAGGAAAGTATTAAGTTGTCGAATTAAATTTAATATTTTATCCTAATTAATAGGAAAGTATTAAATTGTCGAATTAAATTACTTTCCACTTCAGGCAATTAAATTAATTAGCTTACTTAGTTATTTTCCATTTAGTCGAATGAATTAATTAACTAATAAACATGTTATATTAATTTTTATTTCTAAAAAATATTGATCAATAGCTATATATATAATAAATATTGGAAATTATATTAAATAAGATGGGTGTCTTAACCATTTTCGCACCATCTTGAAAGAGATATTAATTTTTATTTATCATTAATCAGATAGTAAGCTGATATCATTAATCATTTGTTAAGAGAAAACAAACAAAAATCTTTTTAACCGTTTCTCCTAAATCCTAATACTATAAAACATGTAAGGGACATTTGTATCTAATTATAATACTTTCTCTGTTCTTAAAAAATAGATTTTTTAGATTTTTCTTGTTTTATAAAGATAAAAAATTATATTTTTTATGTAATTTTTTATGAAGTAATGATGATGAATTGTAAACTTATTGATTTTATTAAATTATTGGTTTAGAATTATGAACAATTATTTAGTACAAAAAATAATATATTTATAATTTAATATTAATTTATTTTCTTCATATGCGTAAACTCCGAAACCGCTACGGTGCTTCTTCATGCGTTTTCTTTTAACGTTAGGCTTTTACAAAAAAAAAAGACTTAAGAACTTAAAAAATGGTCAGTGAAAGAAAATGAAAAAGACTAACGGGTGTTTGGCAAAAGGACAAAAGAAATAAAGAGTGTTTCATTCATTATTTTTGTTTTTCCGCTAACAAAAAATATTATTTTGTTTAACTGCGCCAATGTAAAAACAAATAAAAAATTAATTTTGTTTTTCTTGTATTCATTGTTGTCGTTGACGCAGTTGATGCCACGTATGACAACGCGTGGAATATGAAGACATGGAACACTGTTACTGACTTAAATAAACCAAAATTTTATAAATAATTAGATAGTTTTAATCAGTATCAAAATTCGTTAATCGATTTTAAAATATTTTTATCAAACAATTAGATGGTCGCTTCGACATTTAAATTACTAAATAAATCAAAATTTGTTTATAAATTATTAGTGTCAGATATTTTTTAAAAAAATGGACATGCTAATTCATATATATATATATATATATATATATATTGGCAAAATATTCCTCTGTTTCATTATATAAGATTTTCTAACTAAAAGCGCGGAGTTTAAGAAATATATAAATATTAGTTTTTGTTTTATCTTTTTATATTAAAAATATTATTTAATATCTAATTAAAAATAAGTCAACCAATAAAAAAAAATACTGCAGAATATAAATAGTTACAATATATTAAATTTTGCATAAAAACTTGAAAAAATTAAATAAAATAGAAAAAAAAATAATATAATGGAACGGAGGGAATATGTTTTTAACGTCAATTTCTAGATTTGGAGATAAAGGGTTTGTTCAGTGTCCTTATTAATTTCCAAATTAAGAAATGCCGTAGAAGACTATAAGTTGTAGAATATTGACTCAACATTTTGTCTCGATGACCGTGGGTGGAATATGAAGTCATGGGATACTAGTACTTAAGTAAACGAGTCTTTTATCAAAAAAAAAAAAAAGTAAACGAATCTAATTAAATTGCATGTGCATGTACAAGACTGATTTACCCAACAACAACAAAAACGTGCACATGCAACATCGGTTGTACCTACTACTATTAGATCCAAACCGATCTATTTGATTCGACTGATCATGATGATCATGATCTGAAGGATTAGGATTCACATGATGTTAGTGGTGTGGACAGCTTCGTCATTAATACAATATTTGGGATGATTGGCAAAATAATTTTTAAAAATGTAAAAACTTTAAAAAATATTAAAGTTTTTAAAGTTATAGTTTAACCAATCACACTTTAATAGATTTAAAGTGGGTCGACGATCTATTTCCCTACGAAAATTAGCATATAACTATATATGCAGTCCAAACTAATGCCTTTTTATATATATCCCCGAAAATAAAGTTCGAAACACATATCCCCGAATTAAAAGTTTGAAATCTCATAACACACAAACTCGATTTTACCGATTATTGGTTACAAACCAAACACAAACCGACCAAATCTTGTCATAAACCAAATTAAAATTCGATTCCAACTAAATCCGACCAAAAAAGTCGACCCGACCAGGTTTTTCTTCTTCTTTACCCGAGTTTTACGAAACTCTTGCATGACATTCAAGCTTATGCAACGTCAATTCCAACAACAATTGCATTACATTCACTTGCAAACTGAAGATGATTCCCAATTTTTATTATTTTTTTGCTGGAACAAATCACAAATCTATATACATTAACAAAAAAATAAAAATAAATTCACAGATCTCAGATTCGATCGAATCAGTGAGTTGAAAAAAAAGTACCAAATTTTTTTTTCTGGGTTTTTGAGATATTGAGATTTTGTTGTGAGAAGAATTTGTTTGATTGTTAGTTTTTTATCACAACCGGAGATATCAATTACTGAAATCAAGCGACTTCAAAGAAGAACATCTACTGATGTCGGAAGGAACATCACCAGAAAATCAGTTTTTGGATAATTCAAGCTCATGAAGATCGTAGAGACCGCCGACCCCATCGGGGATCTCTCCTTGGAGGAAATTGTCAGATAAATCTAGGGACTTTAAGCTCTCGAGGAACCAGATTTCTCGTGGTAATCTCCCAGAAAACTGATTGGTAGAGAGATTAAGGTGGGTGAGAGTAGAACAGTAGCTGAGGGAGACAGGAAGAGGACCCGTGAGCTTGTTGCTAGCTGATGTTTGGCATTTTTATATCTTTAAAGATTGCATATTCATTTTTTTTCATCCGCTTTTGCATTGTACTTGTGCCATCTTACATCTTTTGAGTCTCATTTCGGTTTAGGATTACATTTAGAGTTTAGAATCCATCTTCTTGCATTTTGTGCATTTTTTGTTTCCTTTTTAGGTACTTTGGAGTTGGCACTTGGAGAAGACTTTTATGAGATTAATTGGATGCAATAAGATGTGGATTTCATGTATAACAAAGAGGTTTCAAGAGGATTGAAGATATAGAGCATAAGGAGCCAAAGAAACAAGTTTTGAAGGGAAAAATGAGCTGCCATCGACCTCCAGGTCGAAGTCCAGATCGATCAGAAGTAGGCCAGAAACATCCTCCCTGCGTGCTCTTTGATCGACCCATATTTCGAGTTGCACCTCGATCAGACGGCAATTGATCGACCCACACATCGAGCTGCAGATCGATCAAATCCAACCCATCGACCCATGGGTCGAAATCTGGGTCGATCAGATCACCATTCCTGTGTTGACTTTTCTGTTTTTATGTTGACTTTCTCGGTTTGACCCGGATCCGGCCCGGTTTGTCTCGGGTCGACCCGGTTCCATTTTAGATCTCTATAAATACAATTTTTAGCTTGTAATAACCTAAGTTTCCTCTCCTCTAGAGTTGGATTTAGATCCAAACTCTTCTCTTGATATTTTGGATTGATCTTCAACATCTTCATGCCACTCTAATGAATGATTCTTCAACTCTATCTCCTATGTTTATGTTTATGTCTTTTCTTTTGATTTTCTTTATGTTTAGGAATTAGTTTTCTCATGGATTATGGGCTATGTAGATTAGGTTTATTTATGTTTGATTGATGATGCTTAGAGTTAGTTTCATGTGATTTCTAAGGTTTAGGATGTGTTTAATGCTAGATTAGATTTAGCTAATCAAATTCTAGAACTTGGACATTTCACGCCCGGAAGGTG
Organism: Pseudoturritis turrita; assembly: GCA_900406555.1. Taxonomy (NCBI): domain Eukaryota; kingdom Viridiplantae; phylum Streptophyta; class Magnoliopsida; order Brassicales; family Brassicaceae; genus Pseudoturritis; species Pseudoturritis turrita. Next base: position 7,526,580 of record OVBL01000512.1, read on the forward strand.
TTCGATGAAATATCTAGAAGAATTCTAAACTTGCTTTTCATACTTAACCAATGAGAATTGATGTTTAAGGTGATTAGTTGATATTAGGAACTTGAACTTAATGATTATTGATCACTAAATTGCAATTGGAAGATTAGCTTAATCAGGTGATCAATAAACGGATTAATGTCATGAGAGTGAATTAGTCTATTGTGAGTGATCCTTGTCATGGAATTGAGCATGCTTTTTTGTTCTAGTATCATTAATTAGTCATTAGCCATTCCAAATCAATTACATTTGCCTATGATCCATGTTTTCTCTTTTGTTGAACCATGAGTTGTTCTAGATTGTGATGTTTTGATAGTTAGATGATGAGTATTATGGTTAATCCTTGTTAGATCATTCACTTAGGTTGTTCTTTATGCTAGTTTTGACTTGATCACTCAAAATCTAGATCTTTGGCATTTTCACACCCGAGAGGTGTTTGTGAAAATGTTTGAACCAAACCTTTTGTGAGCTTGAGTCACATAGCTACTTGATCGTGGTTTTATGAACTCTTGTGATGAAAATGGGAGTATATTAATGCTTGTCTAATCATTGAGATGGAATGCCTAACCGCGGATCTTGAATGTGATTAGAGAAAGGGGTTTTTTACCATTGGCGTGGATTAACCTAAAGAATGAATATTCCGTTGTCTAGGATAGTGCTTAATTAAACCTTTGCATCATTGTTTGATTATTAATCCATTCTCATGATAGTTTAGCTCAAGGTCCGATGTCTTTTCTTTATTTCACTTCTTGCATTTTAGTTTCTTGTATTTTTATTTATTTTAAACCAAACAAAAACATCAAAAATATTTGCTATAGATTAGTTTGTTTCTCGCATCTCTAGTGTGCAAACTTTAGTCCCTTGGGATCGACCTTTAAATACTACATCGGTGTACCATGAACTTGTGGTTTTGTTTAAGGTTTTATAAATGTAAAGCTTAAGCATCTAGTTGGATCTTCGCTCTCTAGCAAAGGTAAAATTATCCGCATCACTAGCCAAGGAGACAGACCTCAAGGACCCGCATTGCTCGAAGAACCCGTCTGGGATCCGACCTGAGAGATTATTGCCGCTGAAATTGAGGATTTGGAGGGTGCCAAGGTGAGGGAACTCGGGGTTTAGAGTTCTTCTTCTTCTTTGAAGAACCCGTCTGGGATCCGACCCGAGAGATTATTGCCGCTGAAATCGAGATTTGGAGGGTGCCAAGGTGAGGGAACTCGAGGTTTAGGGTTCTTCTTCTTCTTCATCGAGGATTTGAAGGATGCTAAGGTGAGAGAACTCGGGTTTTAGGGTTCTCTTCTTCTTCTTCTTCTTTTGTATGTGTTTGATTTTGAAATGAGATCTACGAATTGAGAACTGGGGTTTTTAGGTCTTGAATTTGAGAACTCGCTGCAATTTTTTGGATCCAGAATTCGCTGTAATTTTGGATCTTGAAGAACGAATTTGAAATGAGATCTACGAATTGAGAAATGGGGTTTTTAGGTCTTGGATTTGAGAACTCGCTGCAATTTTTTGGATCCAGAATTCGCTGCAATTTTGGATCTTCGGGAACGAATTTGGAAAACAATAGGGGAAGAAGAAGAATAAGAAGTGTCGGGTCGGTTTTTTGGGTTGGATTTGATTGTAATCAGGTTTAGTTTTGGTTTGGTATTGAGTTTAGATGATTTACAAATTGGTAAACAGTAAACCAAATAAATCGGGTATGCGTGTTATAAGATTTCGAAGTATGAATTTGTGTGTTATGAGATTTCGAACTTTTAATTCGGGGAAATATATGTTTAGATCTTTATTTTTGGGGACATATATAAAAAAACATTAATTTGGACTGCATATATAATTATATGGTTTTAATTTATATTTAAAATCATAGCTATTATTTAAAATGAAAGTTTACACTTAGAGCCCTAATCAATCATCCCTTTGATCATTAAAGTTTTACCTAACCAATCACCCATTTGATCACTTCGTCATTAATACAAGATTTGATCATTTATGAAGTGGTGATACACTAGTATTAGTATATCTTCGTCATTAGTACTATGTTTTAGCTAAACTTATAACGATTTAAAAAAATTATTTTTATTTAAATAAATATTATTTAATATATAAAATAAAAATAATTTAAATAATTATGAAAAAATACTGCATAATACTATTGGTCATACAATATTCAATAAATTTTAAGGTTGTATAAAAATATAAGAATATTTTATATTTTAAAACAAACCAAAAATCTTACATTTTATATTTTGAAATGGAGAAAGTATATCTATGTTTTCTCGTCTCTTGAGGGTCGTTCATCATTGATGCTCGATATTTACAAATGTTTTGAACACCCGTTAGGATATATAGGTTTTGGTAAAGATTTGATTCAAGTTTTCGTGATATAATGATGACACAAAACGAACAGACGACACTGAAGATAGCACTTTATTTTGGTTTATCTTTAAATCTTTTGAAAATTAGTCCATTAAACGGTAAAAAAGAAAAAAAAAATATATATATATATAATATAAAATAATATTATTAAATTATTTTATTGAGTTGTTGTGATATGAGATCTTAGCGTACATACAAAATTAGCAATTAAAGTAATATTAACACTTACATAATATAAAAATTTCTAATCAAACTCTAACCCATAAAAAATAGTAATAATGGAAATATATTTAAAATAATATCCAAATCTAGAAAAAGATTTTGTTTTGGCCTTAACGCGCTTCAGTCATAATTAGATTTTGATAGCCTACAATAATTAATCTGCAAGATATAAATTTTCTCCCCAAATTATTTTTAAAAAATTTTATTAAAAAATTTCAAAATTTATTGATATTTTATTATTTTATTTAGCAAACCATATTATTGTTATAAAATTTTCAGTTTAAGTTGGATAAAGAAAATTTATGGACAATTCTAAAAAATACCACAAAAATAAGTTTTTGTCCAAATATACTATCACTTAGTTTTTTTCAAAAATACCACTAAATTTTTTTTTTTCCAAAAATACCACTAAACCCTAAATTTTAAATCCTAAAAATTAAATCTTAAATCCTAAAAACTAAATCCTAGCCTCTAAAAACTAAATCCTAAACACAAAATACTAAATTCAAACACAAAAATAATAATTATAAACCATTAAAACTTGTTTTTAGTGTTTGTGGTATTTTTGGAAAAACAAAATTTTTAATGGTATTTTTGAAAAAAAAAACTAACTATGTTTAGAACAAAAACTTATTTTAATGGTATTTTAAGAAATTTTTCAAAATTTAAATGGCAAAAAATCATTTCGATTAGCGCGGAAATTTCTAGTACAACTTTTGACAAAAATAAAGAAGTAATACCACTTTGGCTCTTGACCCAAAAACTAAAAAAATGTAATACCACTTTGGCATTTTATTAGGAAGATCGTTCTCCTTTATGAACGGATCATTTTATTAATTATATATCATAGTAAAGATTATTACGGAGCTAATCAACAAACAACATTGCAAAATCATGACAGGAGATCTTTATAAGAAACCAAAAAAAAAAAAATCATGACAGGAGATCGTATTAAACAAAAAGGTGGTTTGGGTTTACAACAAAATTAATTTTTAATACGTTGAGAAAACGTGAACATGGCTGAGGAAGGAAACATATTATAAAAAGACGGGGAAAAAAACGTGAACATAGCTCATAATAAACTAATTTATTATTAGTTTTCCTATTGTTGACATCTGTCTCTCGTATATTGTGTTAACAATTACTATTCCATACAGAAATACTAAAATTTTATAAACGCAAATAGGCTTCGCATTTGCACTTACCATTTTTTTTAAAAAAAATTCACTTGCCATATTTTGATGGAAATTTTTTTAAAATGTTGATTTTGTTCTAACATACATAATATTTTAAGATATAAATGCAAATGTAAATATTTACGTTTTAAAACAATTATAGTATCTTGAAGAAAATTATCCTAAAATATCGTAAAACAAGTTTTAATTCAAAAATACAACTATTTTGTTAAGTTTAATCATTTAAGACACCTACCTAAATTTTTATTACCTTCCATAAAACTTAAAATTTGTGGTATTTTTAAAGATTTTATGGTTTTCATGGTAATTTTTGAAAAAAAAAACATAAAATAATTTTTAATTTTAAATTATTAAAAGGATGGTGGCCTAGTGGTAATACAAAATGCTTCGTTTTTTGTGCCCTATATTCAATTTTTCTTTGGAACGGAAAATTATTCTTTAAATCGGAATATCTAAAAGCTGACTCGGCTGGGTCCAAAGCCCCAGAACTCCCACGGTTTATAAAATAAAATTAATAATAATAACAATAATTTTAATTTAACATATAATATTGGATGGTTTGTAAGAGATATGTAAAGATTTAGTACTACATTTCGATGGCAAGTAATTGTTTACGAATTAAAGGTTGATTTCAATTTCTATTTGCCAATTAATTTGTAGAAGATGCTCACTAAAAATGTTTAAAGTATGAATGCGGCCGAGATATAATTTTTGTGTTAAGGTATTAAAGCTCATTTTTAATATGACATGTGATGATTAATACGGTCCGAGATCCAACTAATCTTTTCAGGATGAGTGTAGTCGTCGAGTAATTCATTCACCGAATTTTTTAATAGATCTAAAGTGTAACACAATTTCAACGAATGAAAGTGCTTTCAGTGAGAATCGAATTTAAGGCAAAAAAGTTTCACCTTATTTCCAAATTTTTTTATCATTAGACCACCACCACCACCGGATTAATAGCATTTCACTTGACACATATCATATTGGTTTCCTCCTTATTTTTATTTTAATATTAAGAGGATTATAATAGACCCTTTTTGGACGAAGATAGACTTCATCTTACCTAAGCAACAAACCATATTAACGATTAAGTTATTATTTTTTTCTGTTTAAGAGTACGATTAATAACTATTTAAAACCATTATTGATAATATACATAAAACATCAATGAACCAATGAACATATTGTTTTAAGTCAAAGAGATGATTTCTCTATTCTCGCCAAACTTTGAATATTCATAGCAAATATAACCAAAAAAAAAAAAATTATGCTTATAGAAATTTTCATTTTATCCATTTTTTAAAAGAGATTTATTTGTCATAATAACGGATCATTTTATTAATTATATATCATAATAAATAATTATTACTGAGGTAATCGACAAACAACAGTGCAAATCATGACAGGAGGAGTAGATGCCTATCGTATTAAACAGAAAGGTGGTTTGGGTTTATAAAAATATATATTTTTAATACATTGAAAAAACGTGAACATGTCTGAGAAAGGAATCATATTTTTTTTTAAAACGGGGGAAAAGGACATAATGTTTTATTGCTGACACATATTGTTTTAAGTCATAGAGATGATTTCTCTTTTCTCGTCAAACTTTGAATATTCATAGCAAATATAACATTCTCTTCTTTTTTTGCTTATAGAAATTTTCATTTTATCCATTTTTTAAAGAGATTTATTTGTCACGATATTTTCTTTATGATATTATATCTATAATTATATTGATCAAAGTAAGCATGCTTGTGTACGTGTCTCTATTTTTAAAAGTAAAATTTACATATCTTCTATATAATAAGATTTGTGCTTCTTTGAATAGCGTTCGACTTGACACATCATATTTGTTTTCTCCTGACTTCTATTTTAATATAAAGAGGATTATAATAGACTCTCTTTTTTTTTACGAATATAGACTTAATCTTACCTAAGCAGCAAATCAAGATGGATCAGTATTAACGATTAAGTTATTCCCAAACAAGAAGTGTTGATCAACTTTTAACAAATACAAGTCAATGAAAGCCTTCTCATAGGGATTTTTTAATTCTATATTCTGATTATTCCCGGTCTTACCGCACCATGTTGCCCTCGCTTCCTCTCTCTATATAAACCCTTCCACATCGATTAACATTTCTCAGAATACGATCAGCATATAAACACTAGCTGCATTCTAAGTATTCATTTAACAAATTTGCTTAAAATAGGCTGATAAAAATAATGGCGATTAAGCTTGCACTTGTAGTCACACTCTTTGTAGCCTCATGGGCTGTTTCAGTGGGAAGATATCTTCCCTTTTCGACCAAACCACTTGATCGTTATAGTTTTCCTCCTGATTTTACTTTTGGTGTTGCTTCTTCAGCTTATCAGGTTAGTATTTTTTTTTTCTTTTATGTAATTGTGTTGCTTAAACCATTTTGACACCCAATGATATATATTATATCTACTGCCTCATAATTTAAAAATAATTAATCATATGATGCAGTATGAAGGTGCAATCGAAGAAGGAGGGAGGACAATGAGCATTTGGGACACCTTCACACATGCATTTCCAGGTCCGCATTTAAATTTAAAGTTCGTGGTATTTAAAATAAAATAAAAATCTAAGTTGTGGTATATTAGAATATTTTTCAAGGTTAATTATTGTTGACATTTTTATGATAATATATTAATTACAATTTACAAATATATCTTGGAAAAGTTGATATATTCTGAAATATTAGTTTTGGTTCATTAAATAGTAAGTAACATGGTACAATTTTGCAGAGAGGACAAATATGGATAATGGAGATATAGCCGTTGATTTTTATCATCGTTACAAGGTATCATCTTTTTGACTTTTATTTTCTTTTTAAGGTCTTCAGTTAATATTACCTGAAAATATAAAATCTGTACAGTGCAGTGTTCGTTTAGCGGAATGACTAACAAAAAAAAGTCGAGAGTCATATATTTAAGAGACTTTTATTTTTATTATGTTTGGCCATATAGAAGAACCACCTGAGACATAGAAATTGACCCAAACTTTAATTTAATACTTTCTGTGCCTTTTTACGTCTCACTCATATTTTTTCGTCTAACTCATATTTACAATAAATTCACGTACTGAACAAGCAGGATGACATCAAATTGATCAAAGAAATGAATATGGATACTTTCAGATTCTCCATCTCCTGGTCAAGAGTATTACCAAGTGAGTAGTAATTAAAATTTCAAAATTTGTTTTAAAATTTTAACTACGTAATCATGTCTTATATGCATGTATATATTCTTACACCATTGTTGAATATTCAGGTGGAAAACTAAGTGGTGGGGTAAACAGCGAAGGAATTCAATTCTACAAAAATCTCATTGATGAACTTATCGATAACGGTCGGAATAATTCTCAAACGAGTATGTATAAAATAACAACTCTTAAATTTTATAGTATTTCTAATCATACTATATTCAAACATGTATACAGGCATAAAACCTTTTATAACTATCTACCATTGGGATATCCCTCAAGTTTTAGACGATGAATATGGTGGTTTCTTAAGCCCTCGGATCATGTAAGTAACCAATAAAACATATTATTTCATAACTTACCATATACATATAAAATCATAAACGTAAAGTTAATAAAAAAAAATATTTATTGATGTTTGCAAAACAGTGAGGATTACCGGAACTATGCTAGATTGTGCTTCGAAGAATTCGGTGACAAAGTCGAAACGTGGGTTACGTTCAACGAACCATATGTTTATAGTGTTGCGGGTTATGACAGTGGTAACAAAGCAATGGGACGATGCTCGAAATGGGTAAACAGCTTATGCGTGGCTGGTGATTCGAGCACGGAACCTTACTTAGTCTCTCATCATCTTCTTCTAGCTCATGCTGCAGCTGTTGAAGAGTTTAGAAATTGTGACAAGGTATAAATATATATATATATATCAGGCAATATCTATCTCACTATATTAGTGAGTTAGAAAAATGCTACAACACCCTTAAATTTTGATTCGGATAATAATCAATTTGTTTTTGCAAAACAGATTTCAAAAGATGCTAAGATCGGCATAGTGTTATCTCCTTTTTGGTTCGAACCTTATGATGTTGCTTCCCATGCCGATAAAGAAGCAGTTGAACGAGCTCTTGCCACCTATATTGGTTGGTAAGTCTTCTCATTTACAACTTTACAAAATTATTTGAAAATTTTCAGACAAGTTCGTGTAAGAATTAATTGGCTTAACTTGTTATTTATGTAGGCATCTTGATCCTCTAGTTTTTGGAGATTATCCGGAGACGATGAAGAAAAACGCTGGAAATAGATTACCTTCTTTTACGAAAGAACAATCCGAAATGCTCAAAAATTCATTTGATTTTATTGGAATAAACTACTATACTGCCCGATTCGTCGCTCACAAGCTTCATACTGACCTTTCACGACTTCGTTTCTCCACGGATCAACACCTCGAATATAAAAGTAAGAACCTAAAATTTTCTAATCCATGTTTGTTAATCTACTAATAAATCTTCAAGTAAAACTAATAATACTTTTCTTTCTTTTTTTTAGTGACAAATCGTAGCGGCGATCACATCTCTTCAGAATCGGTAAAATTTTTAATTTATCTTTATTAGTTGAAATTTTTATGTGAATTACAACTTTTGGAACAATGCTTGACTGAGAGAGTTATTCTTTGTTTTTTCCATTTCAGGATGGAGCAAAACTTATTTATTCATATCCTCAAGGCATACGAAAGATTTTAAATTACATCAAAAATAAATATAACAATCCAACGATTTACATAACTGAAAACGGTAAGAACTTATAAGAGAATTAATCTCGAGCATTTTCGTTAATGTTCACCTAATTATAATTAATTATCTATTTTATTAAACCAAACATAAATTGTATAGGATTTGAGGACTACGATCCTTCCGGGAATGTTCCACGTGAGCAAGTATTAAAGGACACACAGAGAATAGAATACCACGAGAAACATCTTCAACAGCTCCACAAGGCTATCACGTAAGAAAGTTGCAAAAAACACTGATTAATGACTTACTTATAATAATCTTGTATGATAGTTAATTAATATTAATGTGTATATATGTACAAATGCAGTGAGGATGGGTGTGACGTCAGAGGCTATCTCATATGGTCGTTGTTGGATAACTTTGAATGGGAACATGGATACTCAGGGAGGTTCGGTCTTTATTATATTGACTATTCAGACAATCTAAAACGGTATGCTAAAGATTCTGTCAAATGGTTCACACATTTCCTCGAGAGATCAGAACAATCGACATTGTTGGATCGGTTTAAGAGTATCAAGAAGTGGTGGTATGCGTTGCAGATGATCTAACTTTTTTGGAAAAATTAGAGAAGCAAAAGCATTTGAGTTTTTTTTCGTCAACAAGTCTACTAAACTTTTTCTCTCAACCCTTTACGAGAAGTAGTCAAACTCTCGTGCCCAAGGATTTTGCAGAGGTGGCAGCGCCATTTGACCTAAAAAGTTCGAGCTCAAGAAATTGAATCTTTATTCTTTGATAGATTGTAGAATATATATATATATATATATATATATATATATATATATATATATATAGATATGCTTGTAGAAGTACTTTATAATAATTTTATGGAAGTTAAAACTCAGTTTCGATTGAGTTCTCATATCGAAAGAAGATCTTCTTGTTTTTTTGGATAAAAATCGAAAGAATCTTGAACCGAGAATCCGACGACTACCAACAAAAACCAAAGCACACCGTTGAAATGCATCATTGGTCAACAAAATACGTTTAAATATACCATAGCAAAAGTTTTTTACGAGAGCAATCCGGATTCCGCTTCAATTTTTCCCCAAAACATGATTGAAAAGCAATGAATATGTCTGAATTGCATTTGGTTCACCGATCTTAGCCGCCTAATACTCTTGACCTAAGTAAAACACTTATGGAGATGTTACATAGATATACGTAGCTAAATGAGAATGGGTTTCCGGTAACCGGTTCGATCTATATATCAAACCGTTTAGAGATCCAACCCGAAATAATTTCGATTTTCACGTCCTGGACATATTTTGGGCCTTGGCCCAATCGTGGAAGATTATTAAACCAGTTTAATATTTTAGATTTTCTAAAAAAGTTTAATGTAGAGGATAAAGCTTCGGTTAGTGGACTTAACGACTATGAACGGAGACAAACGGACGTTTACTCACACCGTTGTATAGGAGAGCGAGTGTGATTCACGCGCGTCAGGTTTTATCATCGCAGTGGTGGGCAGGTGGGTGAGGATTATTCGGCCTCCATTAATGATTAGATAATTAAGGAAATATTAGGCCAACTTTTTATGATTTGTCGCCTCTTTTTTTATTTTTTTTTTAGTTTATTTTTTATGAATCTTTTTCTAAGAAATAAATACTAGATAAAGTCATAAGTCATGAGGTTAAAATTTTGGCTCTTAAATTCCATAATGATTTTGACCCCAAAAAAAAAAAAAAACGCTGCAATGAAATCTGAAAAAAAGACAACTGCTGTATGAACAAGCGATCGTTCGTGCGATTACTCAATCTCTTCTCGTTTCCAAAGCTTTTGCTTTTCCGGCCGGTGTCCGGCGTCTATGCCGGCTCCGTGCCTCTTTTAATTGCTTTTTTTTACATATTTTTTCTAGTTTCATCTCTTCAACCAAGTCCCGATTTCTCTAATGAATTCCTCCAAATATCATGATCGGTGTCCTCTCGTTCGTGTTTGTTGGGGACCAACAACGTCTGCGTGTAACACAACGACCTTTTATCAAAAGTAGGAAGAGTTCATCAGGATATTTGGAATTTTGGGTTTAGGAAGACGATGGGGTTTAATAAGCGGTACTTTGCAATCATTGATGGTTGTCATTCATACTCTCGTAGAAGTGATAGTTTGGATGATACGATTGTCTCCACACAAGGAGTCAAACCATATGCAGAGGATACAACAATTTCTCTTAAAGTGTTTCGTGTCGATTGTCTCCTTTTTCTTTCTCTTCAAGACGATTGAAAGGGTGCTTCTCTCCTCTCCAATAATGAGGTTTCCTTCGCTTGATGATGGGCGGTTTTGCCTTCGAATCATCAACAGTTTTTGTCAAACGGTTTCCTGTAGTTTTTGTCAAATGGCTTTACTTTGGAAACTATCATTATGGAAACCACCATGGAGAATGCGAAGGACCAGAGACGCATCATACGACAGTATGACAAAGTCAAAGCCAAATCCTGATAAAAGGTCTTGGATACAGAATCGTTGGTATCTAATTGTAGAAACAAAACTTCAAATGGAAGCATTGGATTTTATAATGTTGTGTGTAATTACGAGTTTTAGCCAAGAGTTGCTAGCCAAATATACAAGTTGCATTAGAGGAAAATCAAATACAGAGAAGGAAAATAACGGATTTAATCATCTGTTAGCGAAGAAATTTTCATTTCGGAAAGCATCGTTAAATTCACTTCTCATGTTGTATCGTATTCAATATATGGAGCATATATCTATTTATGTAATAACTAGATTAGGACCCGCGTAATACGCGGGGTTTTAATTATAATTTATTTATAAATGATAAAAAAATAAAGTAAAACGTGTCGGTAATCGATTAGATTTAATAAAGATAAAATTTATGAAAATGTAAGAAATATATGTTAAATCTTGATAAAATAGCTTTGATCGATTTGTGGAACTCTCGAATTCATGATTTGCTTGAATGATGTATTTTTTTTTTTTTCTTTCTCGATTATTTATGACATTTTTCCTTTTTTTTGTTTTTAAACGTATTAACATGAAACAAATTTTCCTTTTGTAATGATATTTTTTTTTTACAAATTTTCCTTTTTACCTTTTTTAGTAATATTTTTTACAAATTTTCCCATTTACCTTTATTTAATGACTTTTTTTTTAACAAATTTTTTCAATGATGTATTTTTTTCCTTTCTTTCTCGATTAGTTATGGCATTTTTCCTTTTTTTTGTTTTTAAACGTATTGACATGAAACAATTTTTTCCTTTTTTTTAATGATATTTTTTACAAATTTTCTCTTTTACCTTTTTTAAATGACATTTTTTACAAATTTTCCTTTTACCTTTTTAGTGACATTTTGTTTACAAATTTTTCCTTTTTTTAGTGACAATTTTTTTTACAGAAGGACATTGACTTTTTTTTGTTACGTTAGGAATTTTTTTTTTTGGCGATGATGTATTTTTTTTTTAACTTTTAGATAAAAATAAAATATTATTTAAATTAAAATTAACTTTATACGTTAGTATATTAACACGTGTCATAATCTCAATTAAAATGACACATGTCACGATCTAATGAGTTATAATTTTGAGTGCATTTAAATTTATATAATAAGACTCTCGAATTCATGATTTGCTTGAATGATGTATTTTTTTCTTTTCTTTCTCGATTAGTTATGACATGTTTTCTTTTTTTTCTTTTTAAACGTATTGACATGAAACAGATTTTCCTTTTGTAATGATATTTTTTTTTACAAATTTTCCCTTTTACCTTTTTCTAATAACATTTTTTACAAATTTTCCCATTTACCTTTATTTAATGACATTTTTTTTTACAAATTTTTCCAATGATGTATTTTTTTCCTTTCTTTCTCGATTAGTTAGGGCATTTTTACTTTTTTGTTTTTAAACATATTGACATGAAACAAATTTTTTCTCTTTTTTAATGATATTTTTTACAAATTTTCTCTTTAACCTTTTTTTAATGACATTTTTTACAAATTTTCCTTTTACCTTTTTAGTGACATTTTGTTTACAATTTTTCCCTTTTTTTAATGACAATTTTTTTTACAGAAGGACATTGACTTTTTTTTGTTACGTAAGGACATTTTTTTTGGCGATGATGTATTTTTCTTTTAACTTTTAGATAAAAAGAAAATATTATTTAAATTTAAATTAACTTTATACGTTAATATATTAACACGTGCCATCATCTCAATTAAAATGACATATGTCACGATCTAATGAATTATAATTTTGAGTGCATTCTACTTTATATAATAAGACTCTCGAATTCATGATTTGCGTGAATGATGTATTTTTTTCTTTTCTTTCTCGATTAGTTATGAAATTTTTTCCTTTTGTTTGTTTTTAAACGTATTGACATGAAACAAATTTTCATTTTGTAATGATATTTTTTTCTTTTCTTTCTCGATTAGTTATGACATTTTTCCTTTTTTTGTTTTTAAACATAGTGACATTTTGTTTACAAATTTTCTCTTTTTTTAATGACAATTTTTTTTACAGAAGGACATTGACTTTTTTTGTTACGTTAGGACTTTTTTTTTTGCAATGATGTATTTTTCTTTTAACTTTTAGATAACAAGGAAATATTATTTAAATTAAAATTAACTTTATACGTTAGTATATTAACACGTGTCATCATCTCAATTAAAATGACACATGTCACGATCTAATGAGTTATAATTTTGAGTGCATTCTCCTTTATATAATAAGATTTGTTTTTCGGAAGCTTTGTATATTGACTTTGTCATCCCGATTTGTTATTAATGAAATTGTTTATTTGTCGGAAAAAAAAAGAAGTCATAAGTCATAATGATTACAATATAGACTTAGTAAATTAATAAAAGCAGGGTTGGGTATTTAGGTATTCAGATCGGGTTCGGGTCGATTCTTTCGGATTTTGGGTTTTTTGGTCTAGAGGTTTAGATTCTCTTTGGGTATTATAAAATTTCGGCTCGTTTTCGGTTTGGGTTCGGGTCGATTCGGATTTTCATCTGGAAAACCGAAACATTTTCGATTCCGGGTCAGATTGGTTACTTTTATACCCAAATGTATCCGGAAGTATATTTGGGTACCCGAAATATCCGAAAATTCGAATATAAAACTAATATATTCGGGTTTATAATTGTAGTTTCGGGTATTTGGGTTATTATAAATCTAAATATAACTTATATTTTAAGTATATACTTGTATTCGGGAATTTTGGATATCCTTTCGGTTATCGGTTCGGTTCGGGTTCGGTTCCAGTTTTTTGAATATAGTGATCTAGGTCCGTTCGGGTATTTTGAGGAAACCGAATCCAACCCAAAAATCCGGGTTTTTTCCCAGCCCTAAGTAAAAGACTGACTGATATACATTTTTTTATTATATAAAAGTTTGAATGTGTTTAATTATAGTGTGACACGTGGCAAAATTATATTTCATATCTAATTGTAGAATCATTGTCTTAATATTTGTCTATTTGTTGACTGAAGGCAAATACCTCTCACAAATTGCAGAACATTAGGTTAACAAAAATTGGATTACAGAAAAAAATTATTAAAAAAATGAATACAAGGATGTTAGTTAAAAAGAAAATTACAGAAATTAGTCAATAAGTGAAATAGCGTCTGTGGCAATAATTGCTCAACTAGTTAAATTTTTAACCAAATCACCAAAAAACAGATTTTTGTTATAAAAAGTGTCTGAGATTTTATCATAAAGATAAATCTAATAAAAGACGAAAATTTTATACCCGGTGGGAATAGTGTATGAGAATGAGAGACAGAGAGAAATTTCTTTTATTATGATATGAGATTGATGATCACAATCGAACGAAAAACGTTCGTATTTATAGAGTTAAAAATATGAAGTTACTGTGCACGCATAGTGACGTGAGCTCCACACAAAATGTTATTTTACCCACAATGTTTGAAATATATATGCCTCCTTATTTGACGTTCTCGTTGCCTTATATTTTTGACATTTTTGCAACACTCCCCTTGGAGACCAGTGTCACTATTGCGTTACGTCTTTGTTACCTCGTTAAAAACCATTCCAGGAAAACCCAGTGGGAAAAACCTTAGTAAGGTAAAAAGAGTACAACCACGCAAGCTCCCCCTTGAATGATTATGTGTCATCTTGTAAATATCGTTGATGACGCATTCCAATGTTATGGACATGTTTCCTGAACATTGTGGTAGGTAATGACTTCGTGAAAAGATCTGCGGTATTGTCACATGATCGGATATATCTCATTTCAATATCTTTATTCTTCTCAAGTTCTTGGGTGTATGAGAAGAACTTCGGAGGGATATGTTTGGTCCTATCACTTTTGATATATCCTTCCTTCGTTTGAGTGACACATGCAGCATTGTCTTCATATAAGATAGTTGGCTCTGTATTTACGTGAATCCCACTGTTCGATTGGATGTGTTGTCTTATTGATCTCAACCATACACATTCTCTACTTGCTTCATGGAGGGCAATGATTTCAGCATGATTTGAAGAAGTTGCCACGAGCGTCTGCTTCTGAGAACGCCAAGATATAGTAGTGCCTCCGATCGTAAAAACGTATCCAGTTTGTGATCGGGCATTATGTGGATCTGACAAATATCCTGCATCTGCAAAACCAATCATTTGACCGTTTGAATTCTTTGAATAAAATAAACCTAAATCAGTAGTCCCCTGAAGGTAGCGAAAGATATGTTTAATCTCATTCCAATGCCTTCGCGTAGGGGATGAACTGAATCTTGCCAAAAGATTAACGGCAAATGATATATCAGGTCTTTTACAATTTGCAAGATACATAAGGGTTCCAATAGCAATCAGATATGGTACTTCAGGACCAAGTATCTCTTCATTTTTCTCATATGGTCAAAATGGATCACTTTCTACATTAAGTGATCTAACGATCATAGGAGTACTAAGAGGAGTTGCCTTATCCATGTTGAATCGTTTTAACACTTTTTTGGTATATGTGGATTGGTGTACAAATATATCCTTTTGAGAATGTTCAATTTGTAGCCAAGACAATACTTTGTCTGTCCGAGATCTTTTATCTCAAATTCTCCTTTTAAATAATCTGAGGCCTTTTGTATTTCCCCTTGAGTTCCTGTTATATTTAGAGCATCAACATACACCGCGATAATCACAAATCCGGGTGTTGTTTTCTTGATGAAAACACATGGGCATATAGGATCGTTTACATATCCTTCTTTTATTAAATGCTCACTGAGACGATTGTACCACATACGTCCAAATTGTTTCAACCCATATAATGATCTTTGCAATTTTATTGCACATAACTCTTTGGGTTTTGAACTTAATGCTTCTGGCATCTTAAACCCATCTGGAATTATCATATAGATATCAGTATCTAATGATCCATATAGATATGTTGTAACAACATCCATGAGACGCATTTCTAAATTTTCATCAGCTGCTAGACTCATTAGGAATCTAAATGTGATTGCATCCATGACGGGGGAATATGTTTCCTCATAATCAATCCCTGGTCTTTGAGAAAATCTTTGAGCCACAAGACGAGCTTTATATCTCATAATCTCATTTTTCTCATTTCGTTTTCGAACAAAAACACATTTGTGTCCAACCGGTCTTACATCTTCAGGTGTAAGCACAATAGGTCCGAATACATTTCGTTTGTTCAGTGAATCAAGTTCAGCTTGGATGGCGTCTTTCCATTTTATCCAGTCATGTCTCTTTTGACATTCATATACAGATTGAGGTTCAGGATCTTCGTTTTCTTCACTTATTTCTTTCGATACAAGGTATGAGAAAACGTCATCGACTACATTCATTTCACTTCGATTCCATATCCTTCCACTATGAATGTAGTTTATAGAAATCTCATGATTTTCTTCAGGTTCATGATGTTCTACATCATCATTATTCTCATGATTCTTTTCGTCCAAACTATTTTCTGCTATTTTGGGAGTATTGAGCTTTTCAGCTTCCTTTCGTTTTCTAGGATTTTTATCCTTAGAACCAACAGGTCTACCACGCTTCAAACGTGTTCTAGACTCATGTGTATCATCTGCTCTTCCATGTTCTTGTGGAATTTTAATCCGAGCAGGAACATTTGCAGCTGGAATATGTGATTTTGTTATCGTTTTGGTATCGGCAAAAGCATGAGGTAACTGATTTGCTATACTTTACAAATGCATAATTCGTCGAACTTCCAGTTCCGACTGTTATGTAGGAGGGTCAAGGTGTAATAGCGATGGTACACTCCATTCTATATCCTTTCCTACTTGTTTATTTTCTCTCCCTAGAACCGGGAATACCTTCTCATTGAAATGACAATCGGCAAATCGTGCCGTAAATATGTCACCAGTTTGTGGTTCTAGGTATCGTATAGTTGATGGGGAATCACAACCAATATATATTTCCAACCTTCTTTGTGGTCCCATCTTTGTTCGTTGTGGTGGTGCTACAGGCACATATACCGCACAACCGAAAATCCTTAGATGAGAAATATTTGGTTCTCGACCAAAAGCTAATTGTAATGGGGAATACTTATGATATGCACTTGGTCTTATCCGAATGAGTGCTTCTGCATGCAAAATGGCATGTCCCCATACAGAGGTTGGAAGTTTTGATCTCATGATCAATGGTCTAGCAATTAATTGCAGACGTTTAATTAATGATTCAGCCAAACCATTTTGTGTATGAACATGAGGTACAGAATGTTCAACTTCAATCCCGGATACCATACAGTAATCATTGAAAGCCTGGGACGTGAATTCATCAGCGTTGTCCAGTCTAACTCTCTTAATGGATTAATCAGAAAACTGAGCCCTCAGTTTGATTATCTGAGTTAGAAATCTCGTAAATGCCATATTTCGAGATGATAATAGACAAATACCATGAAATAGTGGAATGGTCCACATGGTGGATGTATTGGTCCACATGGTGGATGTATTGGTCCACAAATATCTCCTTGGATCCGTTCAAGGAATTTTGGTGATTCTATATCAATTTTGGTTGGCGATGGCCTTATGATCAATTTTCCAAGAGAACATGCAGCACATGTCATTTTATTCCCCTGATATATCTCCTGGATTTTCAGTGAATGACCATGTGAGTTCTCAATGATTTTTCGCATCATTGTGGTGCCTGGGTGACCAAGGCGATCATGCCACAATGGGAAATCTTCTGGATTTCTTTTAATCACTAGATGCGACTCGATTGCACTTATATGAGTATAATGCAATCCTGAAGGGAGTTTTGGAAATTTTTCCAATAGAGGCCTTTTTCCGGATTTATCGGAAGTAATATACATATACTTTTTTTTCATCCTCAGTTGCCGACTGAGTTTCATATCATTGAAGGTATATGTCTTTGAAACTCAACAAATTCCTTTTAGAATTTGGAGAATACAAGGCATTTATTTATGGAAAATCTTGTTCCATTAGGCAACATAAAGTTGGCTTTACCGGTTCCTTTTATCACGTCTGCAGGACCTGATATTGTATTAACAATAACGTTTGCCGGTTTTAGATTAGAGAAATAACTTTTTTGTCTCAGAATAGTGTGCGTTGTTCCACTATCTGGTATGCAAATTTCTCTAACATTTTCTTTGGGTATTGTTCCGTTCGTATCGTGATCCATATCTGTAATTAACATAAACATCAATAAAGGTAAATTTCATTCATAGTAAAACATTCAATAATTATATTGTTATCGAAATAACATTATTCTTCAAACAACGGAAAAACATAATATTACACATGGCATAACTGGAGACTATTCAGCAGTCTCGTTACAAATATTTTAATTATCCGCAAAAGTGGTCTCGTCGAAATCGTTTGCAAAATCAGGAGAATCGAGGTACGATGTACCCTCAAAGTGTTCCATGAGGTTCACTTCTTTCCCTTTGCCTTTGGTGGAATCAATGTATAACTTACAAAGATGTGGAGGGATTCGACATGTACGGGCCCAATGTCCTTTAGACCCACATCTGTAACACACATTCTCACGCTTCTGGGTGGAATGTTCTTGGTGTTCTTTTCCTTTGGAATTATGCTCAGAACGAACCCATTTGAACGACCCTCTCCCTCGTGGGTTGTAAGTTCTTCCACGTCCACGATTAAATCGACCGCCACGGCCACGGCCACGACCATGATAGGTTTGACTTTCTTTTCCAGAATTTCTCATATCTGTTGCATTCACTTCTGGGAATGCTTGGGTTCCCGTGGGTCGGGAATTGTGATTTTGAATGAGAAGTTCATTATTCTTCTCCGCCAATATGAGTGTCACTATCAACTCAGAGAACTTTTTGTATCCTCGACTCCGGTAGAGTTCTTGCAGGAAACGACGCTCTTTATGAAAAGTCATGTACGCCTTTTCGAGCATTTCTGCTTCGGTGACTGGTTTGCCACAATATTTGAGTTGTGACACTATTCTCAAAATAGCGGAGTTATACTCATTCACCTTTTTAAAATCCTGGAACCTCAGGTTTCTCCACTCTTCAAGAGCATGAGGGAGCGTTATTTCTTTTTGGTTGTCAAACCTTTCTTTCAGAGCTTTCCAAAGCTCTGCTAGATCTTTTATGTGCGCATAGTCATGCGTCACATTTTCATCGAGATGTTTCTTCAGGAAAATTATTGCTTTAGCCTTATCCTTGGCAAGCGATTCATTTCCGACTTTTATCGTGTCGGATATTTCTTGCATCTCTAGATAAAGCTCAACATCGGTGGTCCATGAAATATAATTTGCTCCAGTTATTTTGAGAGCCGGAAATTTAAGCTTCTCAATATTTGCCATTTGATTTCTAAAAATAAAATCACAAAAATATTATTAGAAACATAACATGATATTATTTTAGAATGAACCGTTTACATAAATGATAACAGCGATTACAGTAAACATTAATGAATGAAAAAGTAAACCAATATTTATGATGAATTCTTCGGGAGTAAATTCTCCAACGAAGAGACCATAAATACAAGTAAAAATTACACCGATAGTAAATGTTAAAAACAAGTGAAAGATTTTTTTCTTACAAGATGAAAACTAAAAAAAATATTTGGGAGAAGATTAAATGTTTGAGTGATTTGAAAGTGTGAAATATGAGTGTATTTATAGATTGAAAATACTGTTCATAGCCGTTGGAAAAGTATAAAAATTTGAAAAAAAAATTCTTTGTGACCGTTGTGAATAACGGTATAAAAGAAAAATTAATCTAAAAAAATAATAATCAATCAGATAAAATTTACGAAATCAGATAAAATATTTATATATAGGTGATTAAACATCCTTGTATAATAATCATAGTATAAATAAATATTTAACGGTGATATTATGGTGATGGAGTCATCCACATATGAGCAGTAAATATGTGGCGGCTCAGCCGTCCATGAACAAAAATAAATAATTAAAACAGTAAATAAATTATCTGGCGGCAAGCCGACCATAAACAGAAAATAAATAATTATGACAGTAAATAAATTATCAGGCGGCAAGCCGACCATAAACAGAAAATAATTAATTATGGTGCATGAAGCAACCATTATAAAAATAGTATATTATTATAGAGGCGATAACCCACGCACTATAGGGTATTATAAATATACATATAAAAGTTGGATTTTTAGAGTGATCGTGCTGATAACGTGTTATAAAAAGTGTTTGAAATTTTATCATAAAGATAAATCTAATAAAAGACGAAAATTTTATACCCGATGAGAATAGTGTATGAGAATGAGAGACAGAAAGAAATTACTTTTATTATGATATGAGATTGATCATCACAATCTAACGAAAAACGTTCGTATTTATAAAGTTAAAAAGATAAAGTTATGTGCACGCAAAGTGACGGAAACTCCACACAAAATATATTTTACTACAATGTTTGAAATATATATGCCTCATTATTTGACGTTTTTGTTGCCTTACATTTTTGACATTTTTGCAACAATTTTGAGGTTTCTCAAAGGGATAAGAATTTTAAAATATATAACTATTTAAAGCAGCTATATAGTTAAACCACTAAACCCAACAAACATCTTTGATCCAATTATAAAACTTTCCTCTCTGCACACCACATAGAACACTATCTTTTGTTTTTCTCTTTCTCCAGAAGAAATAAAGTCCAAAAATGAAAGAAACCATGAACATCAGATCCATCTTCACCATCATCATAATCATCATCATATCACTATCAGAACTTTATGCTTTGGATCATTCGTTTCTTCGTTCTTCAACCTCTCTCCATCGAAGTAGCTTTCCTCAAGATTTTCGGTTTGGCGCAGCTTCAAGTGCTTATCAGGTCAATGTTTCTTGTATAACCGGTTCTCCTTAACCGGAATTTAGAATAAAATGTTATATAGATTTTTCAATCTTGTATAGAGTGAAGGAGCTACCAACGTTGATGGAAGAGAACCAAGCATATGGGATACGTTTGCTAAACAACATCCAGGTTCTTAATTTTTCACTAGTCCTAATTAGATGTTAACTTTTTATATAGATTTTTAAAAAGAAATTAAGGTGCGTTTACATTATGATTATATATGTTTCTAACCTTCTATGTGAAGATAGAATTATATATTTACGTGTATATATAAATATTTTTATTTATTTCTATTTTGCATATGTGTAAAATATACAAGAGCTAATATAGTTTTACTATTCAAACGTGAAATGAAAACAGAAAAATAAAAAATAAAAGATTTTCTTGTTTATTTTTGATGTTTTTGTACATGTTTTTTTTTAAATTTTCAAATGGTTTTAATATTATGTTTGGGAAAATGACTAAAAAAAACCTCTACTTTTTAAAAGTGTTTATTTAATACCTAAACTTTTTCAAAAAATATTTTATTTCTCTAAAACATAAAACTCCACAAATAAATACCAAACTTTTTTAAAAGTGTTCGTTTAATATACAAAATTTTCAGAAATCGTTTTATTCCTCTAAAACATAAAAATCAACAAATAAATACCAAACTTTTTTTGTCAACTTATGAATTTCAATTAAACAAAAAAATTTGGTTAACCAAACAGAGTTTACATATATAAACTCTAAAGAGCGAGAAGTAGTGATGCGCGCTAACCGTCTGCCTTACCATTATGACCGCATGGAATGTAAGAGATTGAAAAAAAACGGAAACATGCTTTTAAGCTTGAAAACACAGTGAGTAACATGGAGAAACCATCTCTTTATCAGCTCCTCAAATCTACTTTAAGGAATATCGTATGAATTTTAAAATAGAAATATATTGGTTATATTTATAGATGGCAAAAAACAACAATTATAGAAGCACGAGACGAGTTTCAGAGAATATGCTAGAAATAGAGAGATGAAGAACGTTAATGAACAACTGCGTGTGAATATCTTTGAGTAGCAAGCATTGAAAAATGACTCGGAGAATGTAAATCTAAGCACTATATTTATTGTAATTTGTTTTTCGTTTTCATTGGAATGATTGTCATTCATATTCTTATAAGCTTGATAAGTTAATAAGTATTGGTCATATGGAGCATTTGATCAGCCTCGCAGTGAACACTTTTTTCTACATACTTATGTTATTGATACCTAGGTTTTTTTTTATTCCCAAAATCAAAATGAGACAAGAAGAGAACGATGTTTATTTCTTCTGATTTATCACTGAATGCTTAATTATAAGTTATCATGGTTTATAGTATATTCAGTTAAGTGAAACATATCAGTTTTATTCAATCTCATCAATTGCATATACTACGTCATCTTCCGTTAACGGATTAAAAACGATGTTTTGACAATTTGACGGAAATAACATTTGAGATCCAAAACGAACACTTTAAAATATATATTGAGATCCAAAACGAACACTTTAAAAATATATATATATTTATTTATTTGTGGAGTTTTATGTTTTTAGATGAATAAAATGATTTTAAAAAAAAAATTAAGTATTAATTGAACATTTTTAAAAAATAGAAATTTTTTTAGTCATTTTTCGTATTACGGTCGTATTTGATTGTCAAACTTGAACGATGTGTTTGATACAATTAAACTCTTCTTAATTTCGGCGCTAATAAATACAATTATATAAGTTGATTCGACAAATGTTATAATACAGTTAAATTTTGTGACTACAGAAAAGATTTTTGATGGTAGCAATGGCGACGTCGCAGACGAATTTTATTACCGTTTCAAGGTTTTGTTTTTAAAGCAATCCACAATATTTTTTCCTTTTTCCTTATATTTTAACATTATTATAGGTATAACATTTTTGCTGATTGGTCAGGAGGACGTGGCAGTTATGAAAGAAATTGGTCTGGACTCATTTAGATTTTCGATTTCGTGGCCAAGAATACTACCTCGTATGCTTCCTTTAAGCATTAAAAGTCGTTGTATATTTATCGTTAGGTGGCCATAATTTCCATCAATTGGTTACTTTTTGGTTAATTAAAGTGACGCCAGTGACAAATTAATGAAACCAATGTTGGTCTATTTTAGGAGGTAGGATTGCTGGAGGAATCAATCAGGCAGGAATAAACTTCTACAATCATCTCATCAATGAGCTCATTTCAAATGGTTAGTTAAGTTATATTATCTTAATTACATTTTGAATATGTGTGCGTAATTTAATTAAAGTCTTGTGTACATTATTTGTAACTGAGTTTTCAAAATTCAGAGGTCAAAAAGAGGCTTTTTCTTATAACCATATAAATTATGCGCCAAAATTTCAAAATCTATACAAATCTGTTTTTTTTTTTTTTGGGTGCCATTTAATGTGTTTATAATATAGTGGTCAATATAAAACATAATAGATGAGATGAATTTTCGAGCACTATATTATTCCCATCTTACAAGCAAGATAATGAAAGATATTCAAGAATATCAATTATTGTTTATAAATATTGGGATTTTCATTAAATAATTTATATATTTATGTTTTTTAAAGGGAAAAATCATGAGAGACAAAGTTGGTTAGCCTAATCCAATCATAAACGTCCAGGCCATATTAAATGATTTATAAGTGTGATAAGTTAACAACTTAAAAAATATTTTTAAAAGTATGAAATGGCATAACATCCTAATAAAAACTTGCATGTCCTATTTAAAATTATATATGTAATCAACTCTAAATTTTTACACTCATAAAAAAATTAAAATAACATAAAAATGAATTTGCTTTTTTGTTATTAGGATAAAGTCAGATAATATCAACTTGGGGTTATATTCTCCATAATTTTCCAATATATGTTATTTTTATTCTAAATATAACAGTATTATTATAATCAGGAATAAGGCCTCTGGTTACACTGTTTCACTGGGACACACCTCAGGCACTTGAAGATGAATATGGGGGATTCTTAAACCCACAAGTCGTGTAAGAATCTACTAAATACATTAATACTAAATCTTATAATAAAATAAAACTAATCTAAATAAAATCAGGATTTAACAGCAAAGATTTCGTAGAATACGTGGATATATGTTTCAAAGCGTTTGGAGACAGGGTGAAGGAGTGGATCACAGTCAACGAGCCTAACATGTTCGCAATGTTTGGTTACGGCGTCGGTTTGTTTGCTCCGGGACGTTGTTCGAGCTATGTCGGGAACTGCACGGTCGGAAACTCGGCCACTGAGCCATACCTCGTGGCTCATTACTTGATCCTCTCTCATGCTGCTGCAGTCCAACTCTACAGAGAGAAGTATCAGGTTCCTTGTTTTAAAAAACTTTTTGTTTTGGATATATTTAGGTTTTCTTGGTTTATATATTGTATTGGTTCCTCTGAGATTATGGGTTTCCAACTAAAAACTAATTGACAATTAGTGGAGAGGTCCAATCCGTTTATATATTACTATAAATCTGATCATATTACTGATGTAGGATAATTAACATCTGATACACAGAGTTTTAACCCTAAAATATCACTGCAAGTGCACAGCAAACGAAGTAGTATTTAGGGATCGAATCCACGAGAACCAAGTGAAACGCTACGAATCTATATGAGTGAAATTAAGCTAAGATGACAATATGGTTGTTTGTTGAAAAGTGAAACGAAATAGCAATGTAAAAACGATGTAAAATCAATTAAAAACAAACGTTATGTCAAAGGCAATTCGCAGGAATTCAGAGATCATGAACCAGACAATTATTCAGGGAACAATAAGCGCAGTCTTAAACTCAAACATGAATGTTTAACCAATCCACTGTCGTGGTATCAATTACTTTATCTAGCAACCTAAGAATCTAAACTGTCGTTTGATCTTAGAATTCTAAACAAGCATTAACGAGCAGGTTTAATATGTTCACGAATTACCTTAACATCAGCTTTCGTTGGCTAAGGACAATTCGCTCACCTATGTTCTATCAAGCAATCTATAGCACTTTTGATGAATAGATTAAATCCTAAATCAGAGATTAAGTGATCAATTTAATCTAAGCAATGAGAACAACGATAGGTGAAGACAAGATGATAAATCCCTATCTATGTTTGATTCAATGATTCATAAATTTCCTTGAAATCCTAAACCTAACTATGAAACTACTCAGACATGGATGCAAAGAAACAAGAAGGAGATGAAGAAAAACTCATAATCAAATAAATAGAATTCCAAAATGGTTCAGAAATCTTCTCAGAGATGTAGAGTCAGAGCTTCGTCTCCCCTCCAAAGCTTACAAATTGCAGAAAACCAAAAGTCTGAATAGAATAATAAGTTGTTTGTAAAAACTTGTGTAGAAAATAAAGTGTTCAGAGAATAAAAGTGTAGCCTCCAAAACTGGCTTCAAATAAGTATATATAGGTTTAGGGTCGGATTTGGTGGAGTTTTGATGATTCTGGGGTTAAAAAGGAAAGTCAGAATTTGCCTTTTTCGTCTGGGAAGCAGATGGATCAATCCAGAATTAGATGGATCAATCTGGCTCGATCTGGAAAATTCTTGTGTGCCAGATGTGTTTAGATGGATCGATCCAGATTTGGATGGATCGATCTGGCTTGGTCTGGAAAATTTATGCGTGCCAGATATGTCTGGATGGATCGATCCAGATTTGGATGGATCGATCCAGATTTGGATGGATCGATCTTTCTCCTTCTGGTCTCATCTCCTGCACATGCTTCTTCTGCTCGCCAGATTGACATATCTTCGTTAAAAATTGTATAACTTTCTAACCGTTGATCGGAATGACTTCAAACCACCTCCAAATGAAAGCTAACTCAAGTGGCTATCTTGTCTCCAAATTTCATCGCAATCCAATCAAGGAAAGCCTTTCAAATAACACCAGGTTTCCAAAGTTTCATCATGATCCCATATCTTCATAAGTCCAATTGCACCCGAAATTCTGTGTTTCCTCCAAAACGACTTAAAACCTGTAAAGATTAGATAAAAGAAATAAAAGACTCTAAAAAACACACTTTGACTCGATAAAACAACGGATATCATGATTGAAAACCGGTGAAAACCATGATATATCAACACCCCCTAGAGATGATGATTCTTCCAATCTATCTCGAACGGAATCCCACTGGGCCACTTTTCTTGGGTTAACAAACTGGGCTTAAAAAATTGCTCTGATATCATGTGAGATTATAGATTTTCAACTAAAAATTAATTGATAATTAGTGGAAAGGCTCAATCCCTTTATATATATTACTATAAATTCCATCATAGCCGATGTGGGATATCAAAAGAGTTTTAATTGGTAACTAAAGTTTTAACGTGTTCGCAAGAAAAGAAAACAAAAATTGGCTAGAAAGAAAAATTTAGCGACGACCCTAAATAGACGAATTAGATTTGTCGTCATTTATCTGATTTTTTTTTTTAGCAATAGATTTTAACTCATAAAGACAAGTATAACCGTTTTTATTGTTCGTATTTATCCAAATTCTATAAGTTTAGCAATTTATTGGGTTGTTAATAGGGGTGTGCATTTTAACCGAATCAAACCGAATCGAACCAACTCAACTGAACCTAAACCAACCTAAACCAAATCAAAGTTTTTATACAAACCGTTTGGTTGAGTTTCTTTCCAACCCGAATGGTTTGGTTCGGTTCGGTTTTAAACCGAATCGAACTGAAAATCCAATGTATTTATTTTATTAATTAGTTAATTATATTTAATAATATTATAGATGTATGAAACTCAAGTTTAATTTTTTCCAATATAATTATTTAATGTAAAAATTAATTAGTTTAATTTTTCATATTTTAAAAAAAAATTAACTCAAGACAAACATATGTATTATTTTATAATAGTATAGTGAAGGCTAACAATCTAATAACGAAGAAATCAATAAGCATTGATTTAATTTATGTATGACTTATATATAAACTATTAATTTGTTGGAATAACATAAAACATGATAAAGTGTTAGGTTATTTTTATTTGTTTTTTTTTATTTTAAATAAATTTTGTTTTAATATGTATTTTAGTTTGTTTCATAATTTTTTCTTTATGAGTTTGGTTTCATGTTATGTGAATTGATTTTTTTAAATCGAATTAAAATCGAACAAAACTCAAACCGAACCAAATTAAACCAAATTCAAACCGAACTAACCCGAACCAAATCCAAACCGAACTATACTAATTTTGGTTGAGTTCGGTTAAAGTTTTATCAAACCCAAAAAAATCAAACAAAACCGAACCCAAACCAAACCCGAATATAAACCGAAATACTCACCCTAATTGTTAACACATAGTTAGCATGCTGTGATAGGCGGAATTAACTGACCTAGTGGTTTAATCTTCCAAACTTACTCCTCCTAAAACCGGTTTCAAATTCTGAAATAGAGAATTGAAAAAGTGATTTCTGACTGTTGATTAAAAAATGATTTATGGTCATTGGAACATGAAAAACATAAATAAAATTGAATCATGTCAAAAATCATAAGTTTCTTTAAAAAAAATTAGAATCCGCCAGTTGAAAAAAGTGCAAGTGTGTGCAACGGAATATTCATTTTTTTTATATATATAGTAGTGTCGAATTCTTTTATATATAGTAGTGTCGAATTTTTTTATAATAACACTATTTTCCTGAAGTTTTGATATGTTTTAAATGTATCGGGTGCAAATGGATGTTTAGTTTTCGGAATAAAATGTTGTGGAATGAAGAATTCATGAAAGTTTTGTCAAAATTTTACCATTTATGATGAATGGAATGGAACCAACATTTCACTTAAGTTTACCATTTAGAACGTTCGTGTGTTAAAAGCAGAGTTTTCATGGAGGGACCATTGGAATGACTATTCAAACACATTGGATGATTCCAAAATATAACACTCCTGCTTGTAGAGAAGCTGCCAAAAGGGCTCTTGACTTCTCGTTCGGATGGTAACTTATTTTATTTTCCTTTTTTTCATTCAATGTGGGTTTACTAAATCGAAATTTATTTTGATTTTTTGAATCAATTTTTTTCTATTGAATTTGGTTTAGTCAGATTAAACATCTCTAGTTTTCGCATTATATGATTCCAAATACAGATTTTATCTTTAACTTTATCAGCAAATTATTTGTAATGGCGGGCTAATCCATTTATGTATGTGTTTTGGTATGATAGGTTTGCTGATCCGATCACATACGGAGATTATCCAAAGCTGATGAGAGAGTTAGTGGGAAATCGACTCCCAAAATTCACAAAAGAGCAGTCAAAAATGGTGAGAGGATCCTTTGACTTTTTTGGAGTCAACTATTACACTTCAAGATACGTTGAAGATGTTATGTTCTACGCTAACACCAATCTTAGTTACACAACGGACAGTCGCGTCAATCAAACAAGTAACAAACATATAATATATATTCCAAAAAAATTGCTAATTATTATTTTTAAAGTTTGTTTGATAAATTGTTGGAAACTTGGAATTACAGCGGAGAAAAACGGAGTAACGGTGGGTGAACCGGTAAGATTGTTCTTCCATATTAGGTTGATTTTATTTTATTTAGTGTAGTAGGAGTGTGATCAGATTAAGTTAATTAAATCATATATTTTGAAATGTTTAATTTTTCAGACGAGTGCTGATTGGCTCTTCATATGTCCAAAGGGGTTTCAAGATCTTCTATTATACGTAAAATCAAAGTATCAAAACCCAATAATCCTGGTTACCGAGAACGGTAGGTAAAAGAAGATTAAAAATGGTAAATGGGTTTTATAGTCGATAAAATTGCATATCAATAATGGCAACCGGTTGATAATTTCTACTTGGCGGAACATTGGTAACAAATATTTTATAGTATTTTTATTAAAAAATTATTTTATAGTTTTCGTGAAAAAAAAAAGAGTTAATTGATACCAAAAAAAAAGATCAAAACTAACATATTATATATCTAGTAATGTTACAACAACATAAAAAACACTATTTGATTCTTTCCTTTATTAGTTTTTACAAATTTAGTGTTTTTTCTAGTTGTATTAGTAAACTTTGTCAGATTGGATATTTTGGTCAGAACAATATTTGATTCCAATAATTTGGTTAGAATGCTAACTATTTAATTTGGCTCTATTTTCTGATATTTATATATATTTAGGAATGCCTAGCAAAAACGACAAATCAATGCCCTTGAACAAATCTCTCAATGACGAGGCAAAGATAAAATATCACCAACTCCATCTCTCTGCTCTTTTGGAAGCAATCGAGTAAGTAATCTAATTCTTCATATATATATATATATATATATATAAATTAATTTCAAAAAATTCAAAGTTCTGTCAAAATTTAACAAAACTTATTGATGGTTTTTTTATTGGAACATTGAAATAGGCGAGGAGCAGATGTAAGAGGATATTATATATGGTCATTAACGGATGATTTTGAGTGGAGATTTGGTTACAAAGATAGATTCGGATTGATCTACGTTGATTATGAAAATGGAGTTAGACGATATCTCAAGAGTTCTGCTCTTTGGTACCATCATTTTCTATCCAACTCGTCCTCTTACTTAATGGACTAGCAAGTCACTACAACATCTTCGATTTATTCAAGTTTATTATGTATTTTTTGTTTGTTTGTTAAAGAATAAAAAAACATGTAATTTACCAGTGTTTGTCGAAGCTGATCTGGGACACGGACACTGTTTATATAAATCTATAATTTTTCTTTGTGGCTATCAATAAATTAAACATGTAATTGGAGCGTGGTTTACTTTAAGCACTTGGTTTCAAGATCCGAATTGAGCTAACCGGTTAAATATATTAGGTTTTCTGGTCTTGTGTTAGAGGAATTAACTTGGAGTCACCCACTTGTATGTACCAACTACCACATAATCAATGTAAATATATATATATCCGCCATTATAACAGACCATGATGGGTGTTCACATCAGACAATTATTGCATCCACTACCTTTGTTAATAATTTTCTTTTTCCTACGTAAAAAAGTTATCACAGTGACAAGTAGTAGATGTTAATAAACGCTATACTAAAACCGTTTTATATAATAAACGTTATAGATGTTAAAATGCAATACTGAAACCGTTTTATAATAAACGTTATTTTATTTTTATTTTTAAATAAAATTAACATTTTATATTCTGATAAAAATAATAATTTATTAACCATGAAATATATTTTATTAAATAAATAAGAAAAAAAGGATAAAACATTGTTTTTCTAATAAGGTTCTTAAAGGCAAAATTATTCCGCTTAGAATGATTCTCCAATCACTGATTAAGTATTGATGATTAATAGTTACTTAATAACCGGCAAATTTGACCGGCTTCGACGCCACGTCATCAAGACTCTTCAAGTGGGTCCCGCTCATACAATCAATGACGAAGTCTAACTAACATGCACCGCCACCGTTCACGCACATCTGTTTAAATTATGATCCGCGCATGGAATGGATATCAAAAAAAATATATTTATTTTGTTTTTGTCGAATATCTAATTTTTCGATTTGTTTTGTTCTGAAAAATTTTGAATATCCGAAATTGCGGATATCCGAATTTTTTTTGGATATTTGCAAATATCTGCGAATATCTGACTATCCGGATTAAATCAAAAAAAATAATCAGAACACTATATTTTTTTTTAAAATTATTTTAATATAATATTTAAACTAATTAGTGAATAAATATATTAAATTATCTAATTTTATTCGATATAATTAAATAAAAATAAAAAGTAGAAGATTAGAATGGTGAAAAATGAAACATGTGTTTTTTATTTAAGAAAATAAATATTTTCAATAAAAAAACTAGTATATACTTATTCTTACTATAAATATTTCGCCAAATATATTTAAAAAATCTAAAAATATAAATATACATTATAAACCTATCATATCATATGTATATATAAATAATATATGAATCGGAATGGATATTCGGATTTTTAAAATTAGTATTTGTGATTTGCTCCGCTTAGACGGATACTAGATTTTACTATTTGCTCCGTTTTGATTTACAACGGATATCCGAATTTTTCGAATCTAATCAAAGCGAATATCAAATCGGAGCGAATCTAACGAATAATTTGTCCAGTCCTAATTGAAATTACGAGCATACCCTCTTCTTTGGCGAACGATTCAAAGTCAACGACGACCCTCCATAAACAATAATAATATACGACATATTATTATTAAATTCTAATTATAAGAACATCATTACTCGCAGAAACTTAAAAGGTCAAAAGAAGCTCGAATTTAAAATTGTGATTGCCATGTATAATATACAGATTTAAAGCACTAGTATTTGCATTCTCGTAATTAACTTAGTGGAATTTTAAGTTTGAATCCATTCCACTGATTAAGTGTTTTTTTTTTTTTTTTATAAAACTCTGGTTAAGTGTGGTTGAAAGGGTCCCATGGAACTTATTTATATTTTGTTTTTCCTGATATTGAATACTATCTATAATTGATTTATTATTTGTTTTTTTTTTTCCAACAAAGTTATTATCATTGATCACAATCTTTATTTACATAGACTTGTAAAAATCGAAGACAACTATGAAATATTGACCATTGGAGGCTATTCGTTTTCGCTGTCTTTGCCAACATATCCACACAAGCATTTGCTTCACGTTTTCGAAACTTGAATGATACATCTTCAAACATACGGACCCAATCTTGAACTGTGTCGAGATAGTGTTTTAATCTTCGGTGTCTTGTGTTGCTGCTAATGAGTCTGTTGATTATCTTGTTGTCTCCTTCGAATTCTACCTTTCTATAACCAAGTGAATACGTAGATTGCATTGCCCATATCAAACCGGATAGTTCTGCTTCTTCTATTGAGAATCTCCCTTGGAATTTTCCAAATCCACAATCCATAAATGTACTTTTGCAGTTCCGTATTATCCATCTTAAGCCATAAATTTGATCCCCGTCGAAATATGAAACATCATAATTGCACTTAATCCAACCGGAATGAGGTCGATTCCGTTGTTCTCTTTGGTTGATTCGCATCTGGTTCCCGTTATGTGCCGTCAACCAGCAATTGGGATCGACGTTAATATTCCTTCGTCTCAAATTTGTTGACACCGCAATTGCCCGAGATCCCACTCTCCATAGAAAGTGTCTTAACTTTGGGGCAATATTCAATTTCCATATGCTTGTTGCTATATCTGAGTTGCTCTCAATGGTGGTCCAGGGTCCTACACATCTCCGTCAATTGTTGAAGCTAACCAATATCCCAATTTAACAGTATAATCTCCATCACGCTAAAGACTCCAAATATAGCTGTCTTTTGTTGGCCTTGGGGAAAAAAAGAGTTTACGTATTAAGTAATGATTAGAAGCATCAATTAAAACTTAAGCTTCTGATTTATTATTTGTTTAGATACACTTATGAAGACGCAAATTTATATCAGACTAAAATAGAAATTGAAGTTTTTTTTTCAAGCAAGAAATTTAAGTTCTTTTTTAAAATAGAAATATACTAAAAAAATGCAAGTGTGCTGAAAAATTGAAGTTGACCGGTCTGCTATAGGATTCAATAAATTCGATTTTAAAAAAATAATAATGCTGCAAATTTGACTTCTCAATTATGTATCTCAATCACACATTTATATATCATATATCACTTCAAGGGTTTATCTCAAGATCTACTACTTCTCATCATCATCATCATTATCTCTCTTCTTCTCCTCCAAATCAAAATTCTTCAACAAATATCAACAAAGCTTTAGTTTCAGACAAGACAAAACCCACCAAAGATGACACAGTGAGTGCTCTGTTTTTTTCTTTCTATGATCTCAACCATTTCAAGATTCATTTCCCAGAGAAGAAAAAAACATTTTGATTGATTTTTTTAATCAATCTTTAATATTCTTGGTTTAAATTTTCTTGAAATTAATCTGCAGTCTTCAAAGAACATATCCTACATCGATGTCAAAAGGTAGAGCTAGTTTTCCAAAAGGCTTTCTCTTTGGAACCGCATCTTCTTCTTACCAGGTAAATAAAATAAAAAATCAAGAAGTACAAACAAACAAAAACATTACAAGATCAAATGATGTTTACTTGAGTCTTGTTGTTTTCATGTATTAGTATGAAGGAGCAGTTAACGAAGGTGCGAGAGGTCAAAGCGTGTGGGATCATTTCTCCAACAGATTTCCTCACAGAATCAGTGATTCTAGTGACGGAAACGTCGCCGTCGATTTCTTCCATCGTTACAAGGTTATCTTCTTGTTCCTTTTTTTTTTTTTTTTTTTTTTGATTTCTTGCTTCTTAAGGTAAATTAGTACTTACAATATTGAAGATCTATATGGTTAATTTCTTGTACAGGAAGATATCAAGAGAATGAAAGATATAAACATGGATTCTTTTAGGCTCTCCATTGCTTGGCCAAGAGTTTTACCTTGTAAGTATATTACCGTTTCCGAAAAACCTTAAATTTTATCGACATTCATCGCAATATATAATCTCTGGTTGATTTTGCGGAAATTGGAAAAAACAGATGGCAAAAGAGAGAGAGGAGTTAGTGAAGAAGGAATTAAGTTTTACAATGATGTTATAGATGAGCTCTTAGCCAATGAAATCACTCCTCTTGTTACTATCTTTCATTGGGACATTCCTCAGGATCTTGAAGATGAATATGGCGGTTTTCTAAGCGAGCAGATTATGTAAAGCAAATTCATTTTATTTGAAATTTGAATATAAAGTGGATGTATCCGTTCGAGATATTTATGTTAGGTGATGTATGTGTATATACAGAGATGACTTCAGAGACTATGCGAGTCTCTGCTTTGAAAGATTTGGGGACAGAGTGAGTCTATGGTGCACATTGAATGAGCCATGGGTCTACAGTGTTGCGGGTTACGACACTGGGAGGAAAGCGCCAGGGCGTTGCTCAAAGTATGTAAATGGAGCTAGTGTTGCTGGAATGTCGGGATACGAGGCGTATATCGTGAGCCATAACATGCTTCTAGCGCACGCGGAAGCAGTGGAAGTGTTTAGGAAATGTGACAATGTAAGCAGAGAGTTAAATTTTCTATTGATGGATCATAATACACTTTCCAATTTTATGTTGTAGTGATCTGATTTGAATACTATGCAGATTAAAGATGGACAAATCGGGATTGCGCATAATCCGCTTTGGTACGAACCTTATGATCCTAGCAATCCTGATGATGTAGAAGGATGTAATCGAGCTATGGACTTCATGATTGGTTGGTAAGTGATTTAAATTGAGTTAAACAAACTTCAATCTCTTACATTTTAAAAATACGAAGATAACAATCAAATCAAAATGCGTCATGACTCAGTTTATTCATTGTCAATTAGTTTTGAGAAAGAAGTTCGTTAAAAAAATTTAGTGTCAATGTCAAACCGATTTTGATTGTCTTCTTGTCGCGGTATTTTTGGCAGGCATCATCATCCGACTGCTTATGGAGACTATCCAGAAACAATGAAGAAATCAATCGGAGATCGATTACCGAGTTTTACACCAGAACAATCCAAGAAACTTATAGGATCTTGCGATTACGTTGGTATAAACTACTATAGCTCGCTTTTCGTAAAGACTATCAAAGATGTGGATCCTACGCAACCCACTTGGAGAACTGATCAACGCGTAGATTGGATGAGTATGTCTTCTTCTTCTGATGATAATAATGATAGAAACTTTGTGACTAATTTATGGTTCCTACTAACACATTTTGCAGAAACCAACATCGATGGGAAATTTATAGCGAAACAAGGAGGATCAGAGTGGAGTTTCACATATCCAACAGGACTTAGAAACGTTTTGAAGTATATGAAAAACAATTATGACAATCCTCGGATTCTCATAACCGAAAACGGTATAAACACACTTAAGTTTTCTTTACATGAGTAATTTGTAATTTTCTCTGCTTCTCTCGATCTCTCATGCAAAACATTTTCTATGATAAATCTCAGGGTACGGTGAAGTAGCGGAACAGAGTCAGAATCTGTTTATGTACAATCCTTCAATCGACACAGAGAGATTGGAGTACATAGAAGGACATATCCACGCGATTCATCAAGCAATTTAGTAAGCAATACATATGATTTAAAGCCATTTTTTGTATCAATTAAGTGTGTTTAATGGCCTTCGGTTTATCTAAATTGAACATTCCTAGTCTTGAAATGTATGAAATCATCGAAATAATTAAACTTAAATGTTTCTTGGTCTTGACTTTAACAGTGAAGATGGAGTTAGAGTGGAAGGCTATTACATATGGTCATTGCTAGATAACTTCGAGTGGAACAGTGGTTATGGTGTGAGATACGGTTTATATTACATTGATTACAAAGATGGGCTTAGACGATACCCGAAAATGTCGGCTTTATGGTTAAAAGAGTTCTTGAAGTTTGATCAAGAAGATGAGTCATCTTCTTCGACGTCTAAGAAAGAAGAGAAGAAAGAGAGCTACGGAAAACAGCTATTGAATTCTGTTCAAGATAGTCAATTTATGCATTCGATTAAAGATAGCGGTGCGTTACCCGCGGTTTTAGGGAGCTTGTTCGTTGTCTCTGCAACTGTTGGTACTTCTCTGTTCTTCAAAGGATCTAATAATTGAAAGAGAGTGTAAGAAAAAACTTTTAAAAGTGTTGTAAGTTGCTGAAGAAGAAGAAGGATGTTATGATTTTGTAAACATTTTTTTTTGTATTTTTTGTGTTTGTTCTATGATGTTATTGGAAACTTGTTTGATCTTATTGGCCTTATCATCTCTATGATGCAAAATTGTACTTTCTAGCCCATTGGAGGAGATGGGGATATGATGAAACAATCGGAAGTGAAAAGGGTTAGATTTCGGAATTTTGAAGCTAAGCAATTATATATTATGCAATAAGGTCTGACATGACCATGTGTTTACTACGATTATGTTGATTATTATTTTATTTTTTTATCGAAGGAGAAGCGATTTTCTCCTTGTCTAAATTTTTTTTTTTTTTCAAGACGAAATAAAATAAAAAATTTCCAGAGATTGTCGAATTTGTATCGATACATAAGATCCAAAGTAATTATTTTATTTCATCTAAACGGCTAAACCAATGAGGTTAAGTTGTTTGAAAAGAAAAGAAAATGGGCTTCTAAATTAAATATGGGCCTGTGCGCGAGCAAATCCTTATGACATAATTAGTCCTAAATCTTGAAGCCCATTAATTCCAGTCAATTACCGCCCATTTACAATTTTAGGTTGCTTCGATTTTTTTTTTTTCCTTGGATTAACAAGGAATTATAGACCGAATTTTTATTTATTTTTTAATTATAGCCCGAATTTCATACATTTTTATCGGTGTCTAATTTCTTTCTTGGTTTTCCCAAAAGGTTTAAATTTTTGTTTTTGTCGTATGTTATACTACATCATTCAAAAATACTAAACTTATTAGAAATGATAATTTTATATTCAGAACGAACGAATCTAAACTCATACATCAATTAAAAATATAACGGATAGTTTTACAACTGTCTCCACACGAACAGTTCTACCTGTATTACAATAATTCACATTTGATAATTCTACCTACACCACGAGATCCATGACCATGTTCACGATAGACAACTTTACTCTTGACACACAGACCCACAAACGACTATGTCTACACTATACTGCATCACGACGAACAGGCTTCCGATAAACTTGTTTTCACTAATCTACAATAATTCGTGTTCTCTAAATTTTAAACCATAAATCTAGTGTGGTGTAGAAACATTAATTAATTATTGATCAACCAACATCCACACAAACAAAAAAAATTGAAAACATAATAAAAGGGTCATTAAATAGATTCAACCAACGCCTAATATTTGCGAGAACATTGTGATGGTTTCATACATATATAAATGGTGAAATTGGATCACTGACTTTGGCATATATAATGAATCCTTTAATACATATATAATATTAAATAAGATATTGCATAAGATAAAAATTAGAATATGAATATTTTCTTTTTTGACAACGGTCGTTAGCCTTAAACTTCTAACTGATTTAGATGAGGATTATAAAATTGGAATTATTTATAAATTCTGGGGCAGAAAAAAAGGGTTACTAATACTACAATGCAATAAAGTGAAGCACATGGAAGTAAAGAGAAGACAAAGGTCACATGCCATAATTCTAGTGTTTGTTCCCTCTCTTCTAAACCTCCATTCTTCTTGTTCCCTTCTTTCTTTCTTACTCTTCTTCTTATCTTCTTTCGTTTTTGAAGTTTTATTTTATTTTTAGTAGCTATGAGATTATAGACATTTGTTCGTATTCTTCATATATATTGTGTTCCTAAATATAGTAGTGTGGTGTTCTTTCGCTTTTGAAGTTTTAATCTAGGTATAGTAACTAAGAAATTTAGATATTTTTTTGTATTCTTTCTAAATACATAATTAGCTGTTGATGATACATGTGAAACAAAAAACCTATCATGTTTGTTTTGTATTTATTAGTTCAACGACCAATTTTGACGACATATCACTAATCAAATTTAGAACGCTAAAAAATTGTGCATTTGCATTTTTTGGTGTTAGTTACCAAAATTTATCGTAGAAATAGAAATATGTCGTCAAACAACGTCTAAATACACATAATTTCATTGTTTTAAATGATTTTGGTTAATTGAGGATTTCTGAATCGAAACTCGTATATTTTTTCATTGGAATTTAAATAAATTCCTCCAAAATAAAATTTGAATCTTGGTTTCTAGAGTTTCTTTTATTCAAAAATCAGTCAACGATCAATAGAAGTATCTATACTTGATAATGTAATTGTTATTGTTCATTATTGGTTACTGGCAACAACGAAACGAACAACTAGTCACTGATATCAACTACAATTAGTCAATACTATTAAATAAAAATTCGGAAGAAAAAAACTTAACAACCAAATTAACACCCTTAGAATTAAGATGATAAGTAAAATTATCGACAGACTCAGGTTCCTAGTCTAGTAATAATGATGGATAAGACATTGTCGTCGGCTTTAAATGGGCCATGAACCCATCATGTGAGACTCTTTCATGTGAGCCATCGAATTTTGGGGCACCCTTTGTTTTTCTTTTTTCTTTTACTATTTTCTCCCTTATGGGTGTTTCAATGATTTCACACTTCTCTCCGTTGACCTGCGTTGAGTTAAGGGGCTTAATGGTCATTTTTCCATAAGGGGTAAAACTGGAAAAACATAATTCTGCAATCGATGAATGGTGATGATGTGATTGGCCACTAAGTTTGTCCAATTGGCGTCTGCGAATGTCTTTGGTTCCCATATGATTGGCGTTTTTTGTGATGTGATGAGACCAAAAGACCAAAGCTTATATGTATTTGGTCCATTTTATGTAAAGTTAAATTGATAACATTAATTACTTTTGCCTGCTTAACAAGGCACCTTGTGGGGATCTTTTTTTTTTTTTTTTGTGCTAAAACCTTGTGGGGATCTTATTGACCTCTAATTAGATAACTACTCAAATCTCCTGCCCTAATCAATTATTGTATTGTCCATCCCCATAACAAAAAACAAAAAAGGTTAGGTTTTTGCTTGATAATTCTATAAAATTTCCGTTTTACTATGTTGTGATTTTCTTATTTTCGATTCTTAATTTCACTGTTTATATATTTGATTCAATTCAGATTAATCCTGAAATATTTCGAATTAGTTGGATCAAGATATATTTTTTCAAAACTACATACATTTTGAATTAATAAGATTAACACAACTATCTAAATTTATCATTATATTCATATTTAAATCCTCATAATATAATAAATCGAGAAATGCTCTAATATAATTCAATTGACCATGTTGGGTTAATTAAACCTTAATTTGGTACACTCAAGCGTTTTGCTAGTTGAATCCATGATTTTCTCATCAATTAATAATCCAAAAGATTTCTATGTTATTTATAACATGTGAAAGTAACCTCTTTGCGATAGGGATAAGAGAAGAGAATGCTCAGTTTTTCTCACATGAGGATGGTCCCATCATGTTTTCACATCTTTATAAGATCAAATTCATTGAAACTTGGACCATCAACGTCTCTTCATTATGATTTCATTTAATTATTCATTCTTACGATCAAACTGAAACTTTGGATTTTGGGTTTAGTGGGAGGCCTTATCACATTTATTTATTCGTTACAGTAATGATTCGAAGAGCGCACAGAATTTGTTTTTTTCCTTTTAGTTACCTAGAGATCGTGTTTACTTGATTTTCAAGTTCTAAGTACCTTTTCCACTTTTTTTTATAGCTTGTTAATTTTTTTTTAATTGTTTTATGTCGTCACGTCCATAGCAAATTAAGCATGTGTTATCTCTAAAAACTATGCGAATCTAAAAATGCCACGTGGCACATTTCCAAAAATTCGCAGGACAAAGTAAACACGCAAGTACATTAGTGTTTCATACGCAAACGAACATCTCCATAGACTCCATTCTTAACTATGATTGCAATATATGAAGCCAATAATGCTCTCTGGTATTATTTTCCCCACTTAAAATTTTTGAAATCAATTATATATATCAAGATTTGAAATTTACAGTCATTATTATTGCATAATCATAGTGTTTTTTTTTTTTTTTGTAATTGCAAGGGATGATTATTGCATGAGAAAATTAGGTTTTAGACTCGTGTATTTAACACGGACAAATTAAATGTTTA
Source organism: Pseudoturritis turrita (assembly GCA_900406555.1). Lineage (NCBI taxonomy): Eukaryota > Viridiplantae > Streptophyta > Magnoliopsida > Brassicales > Brassicaceae > Pseudoturritis > Pseudoturritis turrita. The sequence continues at coordinate 7,566,135 of OVBL01000512.1, forward strand.
TCATACTTTTTATTGTCGTAGCATATATTTATTCTATTGAATATGTATATATATACTCACAGTCTGTACTCATACGAAAATATAGCAAAAACTTAAGCAGTGTATGTATTTTTATTGGCCAGTAGTATAATCAACATCGAAAGCTTAATTAAAATAGCGACGTAATTAATATTTTGATGTTGAGATAACAGTGACTTGAATTTGAACTATTATAAGAGACCCCAATATCTTCCTCTTCGCCAGATTGGGTTAAATTTAGTGGATAAGAAATTATGAATTGCCATCTTAATAAATAAGCAAGCAGCACTACACTTTCTCCATCCAAAGCAAAGTTTTTCTTTATTTCTATATATAACATTTTTGATTTTCTCTTATACTTGGCACGTAGTAGAATCTCAATTGGTCCTATATCATAAACTGAATATGAAGAATAGGTTTTTTTTTGTCAAAGATGAAGAATAGTCCAAATCTAAACATATTATTGGTTTATATAGGAATTATTTATCGGTTTTCTTACAAAATAAAATGTCTTCGAGGTCATTACTGATCTTCCCATAGATTGCTACGTGAAAACCTCAATATCTTTCGAGTTTCGATCGAGATTATACATAATATTGGTATATCGATTCTTTGTGTGGCAGTAAGTAGAATTTAGCGAATTGAATAAGTCGTCTCAAAACAACTTATGAAACCACTGTCCTTTCTTAATAATTGTCTTGGCCAATTCATTTAAATATTAGGAGATAAATATGATATGATAATAAGAAAGTCTTAATTAATTTGAAACAAAAAGTCTTAATTAGAGGTTCAACCCTCAAACACAAAGTCTTGATTAATGGTGGTTCAACTCCTGGTTCCATCGATATGTTCCATTGTAAATGCCTCAACGCATTAAGCCAAGGGAAATTTAATAATCCGAACGATACTTAATTGAAACTAAACCCAATTGGTTGTTTGTAAACTAATAATTCCTAACTAAGTTGATGTACCAACTAGGCAACTATCAGTACCATCTCTTTACATCTTTATTTTTCATCAATTGTTTATATACAATTATGTTTAATATTCCTTCTGTTTTGTTTTACATGAAGTTTTAAGTTTTTACACACAAATTAATAAATTATTTAATTTTTTAGTTTTACAAAATAAAATATGTTTTATTATCAATTCTAAAAAAATTCAACCAATAATAAAACAATCTGCAAAATTTAAAGAGTCAAAAACATAATTAATTTTGCATAGAAATTTGAAAATATCACTTAAAATAAAACAAAAAAAAACTCTAAAACCTCATTTAAACTGAAACAGAAAAATATTAATTACGCTAAAAATAGTCGATTATTCCAAAAATATTATAATAAATTAGTATGCATGCGGATTATATACATGACTAAATGGCCGCTTATGAAATTTAAATCATATCGAAAAGTACACCTAATACTGTCACCAAATCAAGAAAAAAATTATATTAATTATGGATTGTAGGAGTTGTTAATTAAGCTAATTAAAGTTGTTACGATTGAATATAGAAATGTAAGAATTGGTATGATTAAGAGAGGTTCGTCCTCATTGTTGAATAATTAGGGTTTCGAGTTCTCTGTTCTCTATAGTTTACTAATTAAAACCTCTGGAATTTTCTGTAAGCGGTATACAATTATGTTGTTGAGACAGCGACATTGTACTAACTTAACTAGTGATCATTGGACTCAGACATGATATGGAGCACTATAGTTAGATGAATTTTAGTCTTATTACAAGAATATTACTCAGTTTTAGTTTTAATTTTGTTTTAAATCCAGTTTCTTAATACAATGTATATATCTTCGATCATAAGAATTCACAAATGTTTAAAATTTTGTTCGATTGTTTTTTTGTTTTTATTCGATCAACAAGTTTTCATATATGAAAGATAAAACCGAATAGTTTGGATTGAAATTCATTTTGGTACATACCTAAGCGTATGTGTGCACACGTATGTGTAACATGTCGTCCGCATATATCTACAATTGACTAAGCAAATGATATGGAACTAATGGACATTAATTATTCCATATTCTAATATCCCAGCTAAATTACATATATGTTATATTGTTTTTGTTTATTTTGTTGCACGTAGGCCCGACTTCATTGCCGTCAAAAAGGGATGATACAAATTCTTTACATTATTGAACTAGTTCTTTATATTTTTATTTTATTTCTTTTATAACGTTAAATAAGGATAATTCCGTTCATAAATACTACGAGAATATATTATGCCCGATAAATCAATTCTATGGGACTCAGGATTAGTAAAATCTCATGAAATACAACACTATAGCACTAATGCAGTGGTTTTAATTTACAAAAAAAAAGTGTATATTTATTGAATACGATAACGGTAAAAGGGGAACATGAGGGCAGATCTAATATCACAGTAAATCGAGATAAAACAAATACTAATAAGTATAAATAATAATTTAGTATGCTTTATAATCTTACGGTAAGATTCTCATTTTGATGGAAATTGAGGAAGTGGTGCAACGTGATGACTGATGACATTCTAAAACTCCAATAATTTTATGGTTCCCAGAAATTCCAACGAATATTAAATAATCGGTAATATTCTCTGAATACGTTTTATTTTTATTTTTTCATCAACTTCGAATAATGTCATTTGGATAAGGACGAAGAAGCATGAACTCATAATTCGTCTACCTCTCTCACATCACAACGTAATTACTAAACTAAAAACAATATTATACTATGTTGATCCTATTACTAGTTGTTCTATTTTCATTACTTATACTGTTGTTCTTATATATACCAGAAATTCGTATATTTCAAAATCCAACTAATTAATCATGAAATTTATAGATCTGAAAAAGAGTTTTATATAAAACTTACTTCCGATATATATATATCATCACTGAATCAAACAATTCGGAAATAATTATATTTATATACATATATATACTCATCATCAAACTTAATTTGAGCATATGAATTTAACATTCAGACTCAATAAACATCTTACATCTACTTATTATGTGAAGCCATACAAATATTCAGACAAGAAAAAATAAAATATATATTTTAGTACTGTTCGTAATTTTTTTAGCACATTTATATTTTATAAAACGAATGAATAAAACCGGTTTTATAGTTCATAACTACAATCACCACCAAATATGAGATAGTAAGATTAATTATTTCATATCTCTCCATGACTCCATCTACTCAACTAATCAAACTGTGTAAGTTTTTAAATAATTTCCAATATTGTTTTTTTGTATGGAAAAATAATTTTCGTTAGCTCATTATTAACTTGGTCAACGTCTCAAAATGTGTATGCTCGTATTATAATAAAATGGATGATAAAAAACAAAAAAAAATAAATCAAATGGATAGTCAGACGCTTAGGACAGACAGATCTAGCAAGGCCAAACGATAATATACCCATTTTTATTTAATTAATTAAATTTCGTTTTCAGTAACCAAACTAGAATATTCAAGTCCACACGAAATACATAATACTATTGTATCCTTGAGATCTTCAAACTTCTTCTACACCATATGATGTTCACAAGTTGCTAATTTATAATATTTTTAAAACTATGACTCGTTTTTTCTTCTTCTTAACCGACTCTCATACTTTAAGCCTTGAGGGTGTAAAGAATAATTGAGGTTGTGAAACAATCGGTACAAACGCAACAACCACACTTAGTCATTGTGTGTTTATATTTGTTTTGTATAACTTTTTAAGTGTAAAAGTTTGTCGAATGTTCCATAATATAATTGAGGTCTAACATATTCAATTCAGTTGTTGTTTACGATATTTTTATGAAAAAATGTAAAAGTTTGAGAAATTATACAAATTACACTTTTTAATCGATTATATCTAAAATATTAGCTGAAATGGGAGAATTTTTTTTTTGTCAACTATAAAATTAAACTAAACATCCGAAATGGATGTTCAAATCGGAAACGAAAAATTACAAATAAAATTGGATAACTTTTGAATATAATACTACGAGTTAAACCATCCGCTATAATATTTGGAAAAAAAAAATGAAATAAATCTATTTCAAAAAGAGAATTATTAATTAATACACTATTTTAAATTAGTCCTTTAAAATTTTCATATATGTTTTGAAGTAGTCGCAATTGTTCTACATGTTCCATTTAGTTTGTTATATTTATTCTACAAGTTCCATTTATTTTGTACCGTTTGTCCAACCATCAATATTCATATATACTTTAAAGTTTCATAACTTTCGAATTCAAAAACAATTAAAATGATGATTACGAAAAAAAAACAATTAAAATACTCGTGTGGTAATTAATTATCACGTGTAGTTTCATAAATTCAACGGAAAAATACTCAGTTGCTTATACATGCTCATATGTAACGTTTGAATATTGATACTATTGTTTTTTAAAAATCGAATATTGTAGTTGAATTAAAAAAAAAACCGCATCAATCTCTATGTTAAGAATATTGGACTGTGATGAAAAAAAAAAAAAAAAAAGAATATTGGACTATGAAAAACTGAAAAGCTAATACTTTAATTTTCCCCTATATCGACTACTCATATCGAGAAACGTGAGTGGCGCAGATGGACACGTGTCAAATGACAAGACGTTTAAATTATCCGACGTGGAATAGAATACCGATGTGTCAAGTGGATTCCAGCTGGCATATATACTTGCAAAGTAATTCAACAAAAATAATTCCGAATAAATGACTTGTGAGAAATTACCTTAATAACATGTGATTGTGACCTAGCAGTTAGCTTACCTTATTTGCAAATTGCAATATGTCATAATAATTTTATTTTTCTTGCATAACAATCTATAAATCTAACTCATCTGTAGATGATAAAATTGTTGACCAAACTTTTGATAATTTTATATTATTAGCATTCATTTTCGTTAGGGCATAATTCGAGGAGCCAAACGAAATGATTTTTTCTTCTTCTAATATATTAATAAATAAATACTTTGAATAATAATAATTGTTTTAGGTATAGGCTTATTAGGAGAAGTGTATTCACAGGCTGTCGTGGAAACTTTTAATTTTTTGGTTATTCGAATGATGCAAAGTAAACAGCTGGCCGTATCACAACAAGACACTTTCATCGTTGTTGTTGTACGCAAAGGATATACATCATTTTGTGTTTCGTATTTATGGTTCGTGTAATTGTTTAAAACTTTAGATTAATAAATTGGTCTCTTTCATTAATATTTTGTTTCTTTATTAATTGGACTGAAAAGTGTTTGGGGTTTTCCTTTTTCTACTATCCCATATCATAACTCATATTAAGAAAATTATTCAACAAGTAAATTAATATGATTTTAAACTTATAAGTACTGTTTTAGTTGCATTTGAAAATTTATCATAAATTCTATAGAAATTTAACAAATTTCCATACATATATTTTTGGAGAAATTTGATATTATATATCCAACTTTTACAATACTTATTATATGTTAATTAACCATCTTCTTTTTTGTCAATATTAAATATGGAAAATGACTAACTAAATATCTAAAAACACACACAAAAACGAAGATGTGATTGATCACCTTACCAGTTAACAAGAAAAAAAGCGATTATATCATCATTTCCAATTCATTATCTCCTAAATTCTTTTAAAATACAATATCAACATAATTTTTTGTACATTTTCGTTTGTTTATTTTTTCCCAAAATTTTCGATACGTATTAAAAAATATTAATCGAATAGTTAATTGCTTATACAAAATACCTCATTATTCATATGAATTTAAAACTTAGACCCACCAAAAAACCTTCCAATGACTTTTTTATTTCTTAACCTCACACAATATATAGGAAAAAAAGAAAAAGAATGCACTACCAGATAATATAGACTAGTGGTTAAGCGTAAAAATTGATCATGTTGCGCTCATAGTTCGAATCCCAGCGAAAAAGATGTTTTACGCCATGTTTTAACGGTATTAGCAACGGCTAGTTCCGTGCTGAGGAGGATTAAGGTCAGGTCCGAACCCTTCGTAGTTAATAAAAAAAAAAAAAAAAAAAACGCACCTTGTAATTTTTTTTCCTTAACACACTTGTAATCACTTAAGTTAAGAACAGTCAAAATAAGGGATTAATTATTTTAATTAAAGTATACACAGTTTAACAAATTTAAAAAAAAACTTCCATGTGGTCTTCTCTCTTCTTCTCTCTCGCTTCCTTTAAGAACGCGTTACAGACTTTGATCAGACTTCGCGTTCCCGCCGCCCAAATCTCTCTCTCTCTCTCTCACACGTTTTTTATTTGTCTCTCCCTTATTCATCGCCGAAGCTGTAACAACAAAACATTGCGATTTCTCAAAAAACCCTTCTTTTAATCTCTTCTTCTTCCCTAAACCCAGATTTCTTCAAGACTCGTCCTTTTTTTTGTTCTATCTTCGTTTCAATCTGAAAAATGGCGTTATCGAAAAATAATAACATCAGTAATAGCATTAAGAAGAAAGTTTCTTACATCTCAGTCCCGTCTCAGATAATAAACTCTTTATCTTCTTCTTCTCTACAATCACTTCTTGTTTCCCCCAAGAAATCCTCAAGATGCACAAACAGATTCACCTTTTCGTATAGAAACCCTAGAATCTGGTTTTTTACTCTCTTCCTCTTCTCACTCTTTGGTATGTTGAAACTCGGTTTCAACGTTGACCCAATCTCTCTCCCTTTCTCTCGTTACCCTTGTTCCACTAATCAACAAGGCTTCGACGGAGCCGAATCACATCTGGGTTTCGCTCAAAAGAATGACATTGAATCGAATTCGTCTTCTGGGTATTCGAATTCGAGTGCGATTGTTCAATTAAACGGTGGAAAAAACGAGTCTTTGTTGACGGAAGGTGATTTCTGGAAACAGCCTGATGGGTTAGGGTTTAAGCCGTGTTTGGGGTTTAGTGGTCAGTATAGAAGAGATAGCAATTCGATTTTGAAGAATCGTTGGAAATATCTTCTCGTTGTTGTCTCTGGTGGGATGAATCAGCAAAGGAATCAGATTGTTGATGCTATTGTCATCGCTAGGATCCTTGGTGCTTCTTTAGTTGTTCCTGTTTTGCAGGTTAATGTCATTTGGGGAGACGAAAGGTATAATAAAACTTAAAACTCTGAAATTTTCTGAAAGAAGAGTAATAAAAGATGTGACATTGTTAATCTCTAATTGTGTGTTTCTTTGTTTGTGGCAATTTAGTGAATTCGCGGATATATTCGATTTGGAGCATTTCAAGAATGTTTTAGCGGATGATGTTCATATAGTTTCGTCTTTGCCTTCGACTCATGTAATGACGAGACCTGTCGAAGAGAAGAGGACTCCACTTCATGCTTCTCCTCAATGGATTCGTGCTCATTATCTCAAGCGAGTAAGATTATTTCTTACAAACAATCCGATTTGGTTACAAGATTGGTTCTGTATTAAGCTAATAGTGTTGTTTCCTCTGTTTTTGCAGATAAACAGAGAAAGAGTTTTACTTCTCCGTGGACTTGATTCAAGACTCTCTAAGGACCTACCTTCTGATCTTCAGAAACTCCGCTGCAAGGTTAATGTTTTTTCGCTATTTTACCTCCCTCCAAAGTTACCTTGTGAGCTCAGTTTTTAACATTTACATTTTCTTGCAGGTAGCTTTCCAAGCACTGAGATTTTCTCCGAGGATTCTAGAACTCGGTAACAAATTAGCTTCAAGAATGCGTAAGGAAGGACAGTATCTCTCACTTCATCTTCGAATGGAGAAAGATGTTTGGGTTAGAACCGGTTGTCTCCCCGGTTTAACTCCTGAGTTCGATGAAATAGTGAACAGCGAAAGAGAACGCCACCCCGAGCTTCTAACTGGTAGATCAAACATGACTTATAACCAGAGAAAACTCGCCGGTTTATGCCCTTTGACCGCTCTAGAAGTCACAAGGTATAATAACAACTAAATCCACAATTCCTTTTTGCTTATGGTTTGGACATTTCAGCTTTTTCGGTTTTGAGAAATGTTAACATTTTATTGCGATTCCGCAGGCTGCTTAAAGCTTTAGAAGCTCCAAAGGATGCAAGAATCTATTGGGCAGGAGGAGAGCCTCTAGGTGGCAAAGAGGTTTTGGAGCCATTAACCAAAGAATTCCCTCATTTCTACAACAAGCATGATCTTGCTTTACCCGGTGAGCTCGAACCATTCGCCAAGAAAGCTTCGGTTATGGCTGCAATTGACTACATTGTCTGCGAAAAGAGCGATGTATTCATACCGTCTCATGGCGGAAACATGGGACACGCGTTACAAGGGCAACGAGCTTACGCTGGTCACAAGAAATACATCACTCCTAATAAGAGACAGATGCTTCCTTATTTCATGAATTCTTCGCTTCCTGAATCGGATTTCAACAGGATTGTGAAAGATCTTCATCGAGAATCTTTAGGACAACCGGAATTGAGAACGAGCAAAACCGGAAAAGATGTTACCAAACATCCTATTCCAGAGTGTATGTGCTCAGATAGACGACAACAACACTCAGATGCTTAAGCCTCAAATGGCATTTTGGTCATTTCACATTGTTGGTGGCTCGGAAGATGAAGAGACCTGCCAAATTTTGTTCCGATCACCGGAGGTTTATTGAGGAAGACGATTCATGGTGGTTCGTGCAATATTCTTTTAGTTTGATTAATCTGATCATTTTTTCTTGGGGAGTATATATATTCGTTTTTTCTTTCAACTGAGGTTATTTTTTATATGTTTTTACGAAATACGTGGGAAGTAGAATAGTGAGGATATCATATGATATGATTCTTTTATTCGATTTATTTGGACTGTAATGATATATTACAGGGTTGTATACGATTATAGTTGTACTTGTACCATAAATAAAGAAAACAGTTACTTATTATGTCTGAAAAATCTTTACTTTTCTTCTATTCTTCTATTCTTTCATTTATATATAGATTCATATTACCATAGTTTTATATGTATCTTCACAAAAGTAAAAAATATTTGGCTCTGTTTTTCTAATGGTTGCATTTGAGCAAACCTTACGAATATTCCAACTACAAATGAAATTATTTAATAGGTCAAAAGATGACACAATAGTATTGTGCCGATAAAGACACTACAAGTACAAACGACGTCGCTTTAACGGACTTTGTCAAAACGATGTCGTGTAGCCTAGGGCTTTTTTTGGCTAAACCGACGTCGTTTGCTTCTTCCCCACTCTGATTCTGATAGTTCGAAGTCGAAACAGTTGTGTTCAGGTTTTGGGTTTTACAGAGAGACAGAGAGCTTCTGCGTCGTGTCGTGTTTGATCAAAAGGGTGAAATTTGAAGGGTTTTTAGCTTCTGCTCGTTGTTATACGGTAAGCGTTTCCATGTCCGGTTTACTTTTCTGATTAGGGAAACTCATTAAGGGCCTTAATTGTATCACAGCCCGTTTCTTAGTAGGTTCTTCTCTCGTCTCTCTCTCGGTGTATTTCGAAAAATTACAGTTCCTTGAGCTCAATTCATAGAGCAGGATAGATTTTTATGTGCGTTTGCATAGGTTTTAGTGAATTAGTCTGAAATTTTGTTAGCTGTGAATTGAAATAGATGCCTCGGAGACCATCAGGAAGAAGATTTTCAAAGCATCAACCTTTAGCGTTTTCACCGTTTATGCGGTCACTTGCTTTCGCTTCAACGGCTAAGCGTAAATTGCCTCATCCTAAAGACTGTCAATGTTCTGAAGAGATGTCTTTTGGTGAGTAAACCTTAGATCGTGACTTTTCTATTCATAAACATTGTATTGACCTGAAGATTGTGTGTTATACTGACTTTGTAGATGAAAAGCTCCCTAATTTATCTGAAAAAGGGGGAAAAGAACAGTTTTCGGACTCCTCTGATGAAGAAGACTCTCAGGTAAGAGATTATTTTGCTCTTCTGTTGATTTTGTAGATGAAAAGCTCCCTAATTTATATTTTTCAATGCTTGATCTTTGAAGGGAGATGTCCAAGCAGACTTTGAGTTCTTTGATCCTAAACCTACAGACTTTAACGGAGTCAAGATCCTCTTACGAAACTATCTCGATGACAAGGAATGGGATTTGAGCAGTTTTGTTGATTTGATATTGGAACAGACAACAGTAGGAACTGTGGTGAAAGTAGCAGATGATGAAGACGAGTCTCTATTTGCGGTTGTCTCTGCTCTTAACTTGGCAAGATATAAGGCAAGTCACGGAAATGTGCTCTGTGTTATATAACTTTTACATTGAGCTTGGTGATTTGGTCGCTAGGCTTGCTGAAGTAATTCTGATCCTAAAATGTGTTTGTTCGCATTTGTTCAGGACAATAAGTGCTTTAGAGAGTTAAAAGAGTTTCTTCTTAAAGTTTGTTCCGAAAAGAACAAAGCGAGTCATCTAGAAATGCTCTTAGAGAAAAAGGCACAACATGTTGGCTTGTTGGTATCTCAAAGAGTGATGAATCTTCCTCCACAACTTCTTCCTCCACTGTACGATGGATTGTTCGATGAAGTCTCATGGGCCACTGAGGACGAGGTTTGGCCTCTTAAAATAACACTTTAGGTAACTTTCTTATGAGCAATACAAATTTGACAGTTTTAAGTTTTTTTTTCTGTTTATATTAGCCCACAGAAGAGCTTCGAAGCTCATTCCGCTTCAAGTCGTATCTTCTAGTCACCAAGATTTACAAGGTAATTTTGTGTTACCGTAAGATTTTGCTTTGTTTGGTTCTCGAATCCGCTTTCAATGTGATATGGATTCTTGGTTATATAGCTAAAGAATCCTAAGCAGAGAAAACCTCGTCATGGTGAAGAAGACAATGAGGAAACAATATTTCTTAAACCCGAAGATGAACTTTTTCTCGAGGTAACTTATTTTTCAAATATATACTTACTCGAATTCCCGTGTGAAAAAGAAGAAATCATTCCCTAAACATTTGTTGACAAAAAATTGCATTTGCAGCTTAGCTCTTGGTCCTTCACATTCCCTATGCGCTCACAGCTCGTTACTTCCCATGAAGTAAGTTTATCTCTACGGCTTATACACATAGTTTCGATTTTCAATTGTATCTGATTTGTGATCTTTTGGTTTTAATGGCGATTCTCGCAGATGAAGAATTATCAGCTGATGGGTCTAGTGATGGTCTTGGAGGCAGACAAGATTCCTAAATTCAGAAAGATGTTGAATTCTCTCATTGATGAACATTGATGAACATCTTCTTCTTCTTCTTCTTAAACATTCGGTTAACGGGTCAATTGTTTATCGATTCTTACCAGTTTTGACAAGATTATTTCGGGGGTTTTCCGGCAAAATTTGAAGGCTTTGTTGTTTATCTTGAGATCTTGTTCTACATATCATAGGAACCATGGTTTCTTTCTTTTGTCTGAAACAATGTTTTGTTAAACTCTTTATTGGGCCTAAGCCAGTAAAATATCTGCCTTTTAAAAGTGACTTCATGGGTCAAAGAAGAACAACCATGGTCCATAAAGCAGATACTTTAATTTATTTATGCAAGTACCCCCCCCCCCCCCGAATTCTCCGATAATATTCGATTGACCCTAAAACAAATATCTATACTTAATAGTCCCATCAATTTTCATTTCTTTGTAAAAGAGAAGAGTCACCGTGACTCCGATATCTGAAAGCAATCAATCTGGTCAGATGATGAAGAAGCGTCTCTCGATCTCCTTCAACGCGTAGAGAGATTCGGATTACGATGTGGCGAAGATCTGTTGTGTCTTGTTTCTCTTCGAGGGTCTCTGTGTCTTCTTCTTCTTCTTCGTTGCCAAACCCTAGACTGCTTCCTTGGTCCCATGAATTTTGTGCCGCTAACAGTTTCTCCCAGCCTCCTCCGCTTTCGTCGGAATCAACTGCTAAGCTAGCGATTTCTGGGGATAGATCCGATGCGAATCGTGTTTTTGCCTCTAGTACTGTCGCCGCCACGGCTACTACCACCGGTGAGATTTCGTCGAGAGTTTCGGCTGCGGCTGGATTAGGGTACCACTACGCTCGTTGTTATTGGGAGCTCTCTAAAGCTCGACTCAGGTATATGATTACATCTCGTTTCTCATTGAAATTTTGAAAAATTGGAAAATCTCGAGATAGAACATTTTCATTTGTTTGATCTTCGCAGCATGCTCGTGGTTGCGACTTCTGGGACTGGATATATTCTGGGTACGGGAAATGCTGCAATTGACTTCCCTGGGCTTTGTTACACTTGTGCTGGCACCATGATGATTGCTGCATCTGCTAATTCCTTGAATCAGGTTTCATCTTTCTCTCTTCCCTCTTGATTTATCATCTAAATAAACAGAAACTTCCAGTTTCATCATGGAGTTTTGATAGTATGGTCTCCTTAATAATTGGGGAAAAAAGGCATAAATTTTTGAATCTTAGTTGTGTTCGTGTAGTTGATCTTGCTTGGTTTCCGTTTTATCAGATTTTTGAGATAAGCAATGATGCTAAGATGAAGAGAACAATGCAAAGGCCATTGCCTTCAGGACGGATCAGTATTCCACATGCTGTTGCGTGGGCAACTATTGCTGGTACTTCGGGTGCTTGTTTGTTGGCTAGCAAGGTGAATCCTTGTTTCTATGTTTTATGTCTCAGTGATAGAGTGATTATGAATCTAATCTTTTGCTTCCACGACAAGGTTATTGCAGACTAATATGATGGCTGCTGGACTTGCATCTGCCAATCTTGTCCTTTATGCGTTTGTTTATACTCCGTTGAAGCAACTTCATCCTATCAATACATGGGTTGGGGCTGTTGTTGGTGCCATCCCACCCTTGCTTGGGTAAAATTTTGTTCCTTTCCTCTTTATTTCACTTAGTTCTTGTCTGCTTTTTTTCTGAGTTCAAGTGTTTAAGACTGAGTTTTAGCAGTGTCTGTTTTGTAAGGCTTGGATACGGGTTTTCCCCTCGAAATGGAATCAACTTTCGGGAAATCTTTGCTTATCTGTTTTGGGTTTTTTTTTCCAGGTGGGCTGCAGCTTCTGGTCAGATTTCATTCAATTCGATGATTCTTCCAGCTGCTCTTTATTTTTGGCAGATCCCTCATTTTATGGCCCTTGCATATCTCTGCCGCAATGATTATGCAGCTGGAGGGTAAGATAATATGGTTTCATATGAGATTAGAATGTCTCCTCCCATGTAGTGTTGATCTTGAAAGTTTTCAATTCTGCTGAACGATCTCAATGCCCTAAATAGTGTTATAGTGCTAGATAATAGAAATATCGAAGAGAGGATCAGCCTAGAAAAGTATAAAGTGTCACAGCAGTCGATTTTGTGGTCGCTAGATAATGAATTTCTTTCTGTTAGAAACTAACATTCAAGAATATTGCAACCGGACCTAAGTTCTGATTTTCTGCCTTATTACCTTTGTTTCAGTTACAAGATGCTGTCGCTCTTTGATCATTCAGGGAAGAGAATAGCAGCAGTTGCTCTTAGGAACTGCTTTTACATGGTCCCTCTCGGTTTCATCGCCTATGACTGTGAGTCGTTTTTTCCTTGTGAATTCATCTTTCTTTAGTTCATAGACTACTGTTTCTGATTTTAGCTGTTCCTTCCATTTTTGTGAACAGGGGGATTAACCTCGGGTTGGTTCTGCATCGAATCAACACTTCTCACACTAGCAATTGCTGCTACAGCATTCTCATTCTACCGACACCGAACCATGCAAAAAGCAAGGAAGATGTTCCATGCCAGTCTTCTCTTCCTCCCTGTTTTCATGTCTGGTCTGCTTCTTCACCGTGTCTCTAATGATAACCAGCAACAACTCGTGGAAGAAGAAGCCGGTTTATCGAATTCTGCATCCGGTGAACTAAAAACTCCCAGGCGAAAGAAACGTGTGGCGTCTCAACCTCCTGTGGCTTATGCTTCTGTTGCACCATTTCCTTTCCTCCCAGCTCCTTCCTTCTATTCTCCTTAAAAACCGTTTGAGCAAGCTCTTGAATTTTGGATACACAGAAGTGAAGAACATTCTGAAAAAAAATTGTTTTCGAGTTTAATCTTTGGTTAATAAGGAAGTGGAGAACACATAAAACAAGTTTATGTTTTTGTTTGGCTCCACCATGGTTGTATTTGTTTAAAGTTAATACGTCTATTTTTCCACGAGAACTATGATAATGATATATATAGTCCAAATTTTATTTTCTTTACAAACATCGTTGAGAAGAAAGTTCTAAACATGTATCTCCACCAATACAAAATTAAATACATATATCTCCACCAAATTAAAGTTAAATACATATTTACCTACTGCCACGGTTTTAATTGGTTTACTGTTTACAAAATTAACATTTAACCATTACAAAATATTATTAACCGGATAAAAACTGGATTATGACCTATTAGGATCTGATTACTATGCGAAAACCGGTTTTTGACCCGATTAGGATCCGATTACTATTACTAGGATCGTTCAATTCTCTGTTGTCTCACTCCCCATGGCTGAGTTGCAGTCAGTGGTGGAAAGTCACTTGATTAACGGCGGTTTTATGCTGCCGGCGATAACTTTAGCCGAAGCGCCGGAAGCATTTGCCGCCGTTTCGGCCGGATCGAAACGACTGAGAAGATCGAACGTTCGGTTAGGAGATATCGGCAGCGCCGACCAGTACCAACACGTGGCGTACGATTCTCACTTGCGTCGGTCGAAATGGAGACCGGTCGAATCAGATTGGGAAGTCTTCGAGAACTCGAACCCTAACGAATTTGAGCTCCGGTGGTATGAGAACACCATAACCCTAGATGATGAAGATCCGATTTCTATCGGTACTTGGCGGGTCAAGAAATGGGTCAAATCATCGGGTGTGGATACGACGACGACGGCGACGACATCCGCGAAGCGAGTCGGGTCGAATTGGGCTACAAAAATCGACGAACCCATAGACGGTTTAGAACAAGGAAATGAGAAATTTAGCAAAGGAGAAGAATTGGAAGAAGGGTTGTGATTTCAGCAGACAAAATTTTGAGAGTCCGATGAAAGAACAAAGACACATGAGAATCGGAGCGAGAGAGAAGTGTTTGAGAATTGGAGAAAGTACGAGACCGTTGAGTCGGGTCGGATTTTTAAAATGGATCGGGTTTTAATTTCAATCGAGTTTTCTGATTCGGTTAACTAACGGTTTTATCGATTTGGTGTCGGGTTAATAACAAAACCAATCCAAGTCAACATTAATGGAGATATATGTATTTAATTTTGTATTGGTGAAAATATATGTTTGGAACTTTCGTAAAGATGTCTGTAAAAAAAATAAAATTTGGGCTCTATATATTGTGGGAAAATATACATTTTTCAAATTAATGGATTCTTGAAGCTTTTATCATGTGTTGGGTCTGAAAATAAACAAATAAACAGATATATATATCAATGAATTGGGTTCGCTTTTGGTTTGAGCAATGAAATCTAATAACCGATGATGGTAAAGTAAACCACTAGACCGGGTTGGTAAATTGTTTCAACATCTCCCCATCAGGACATTGAGGTCTCAGAGGTTGTAGGAATCTGTGGAGATGGCGATGAGGCAGAAATCAATGGCGACTTTGCCAAAATTGATTCAAAGTATGAGAAAAGAAGCTCCGAAGCATTCAAATCCAGTTTTGCCATCTCTGAGACGAGCTTTTTCTCTCTATGATCAGATCAATCTCATTGACAATGTTCCTGAAGACCAGCTTCGCTTCCAAGAGTAATCAATTCAAACTGATCATCGTTTTACTTGTTGTTCGTCGTCGATTTTGGATTTCCCTACCGATTTTCTGGGTTTTGATTTTAATGAATGATTAGGGTTTTGGATTTGGAAATGTATAAATCTGTGGTGGTGTTTCTCTTTGCTTAATTTGCAGATTCAATGATACGAGTTTCACGGTGAATGGGGTCAAATACGAAGGTAGCTTACTCTGTGTTGGGAATTTGCTAATGTCATGGAGCCCTCGTAAATTTTCTGAGATCACCACTGATAGGTTATCTTCTCTCTTCTCTAATTAGGGAAATGTTCTTGAGCAATAAACAAAAGCTTGAAACTTTAAGCTATGTAGATACTTCCTTAACTGTTATTACCAGTCATTGTTTCTCAGTCCTGGATTCTATCCAATGTTCTGTCACAACCTCATCTCGATTTGTGCCGATTTCGTATGACCTTGTTTGGGTGAGAGTTATGTGCTTTTAACAATAGATTTGTTCGAGGTTTCGATGTTCATTGTCATCAGAGGATTTTAAAGCTTTATCGATTCAATGTGTTTGATCAAACATTTGGTGTTTGTTTGATAGATACGTGTTCTTCTGCTGCTGTTGCTTTTGTGCTCTTTCTATCTAGTTTATGAATAAATGCTGTTGCTAAGCAGTGGCTAAACGATCGTACATTTATATTTCCATGGATGCAGCTTGTCAATCTTCCAGACAGTTCGACCGATTCCAGGTAATAAATTTGTTTTTATCATCTTTTGTTGTGCCCCCAAGTGTCAACAGTTCAAGCATACTTACATTACTCACAATGATATACATATGAGAAAAACCGCATTGTCATTGGTTGGTGAACTATTGCTGCATACTAGCACCAATCTCAACTCTAAATATATACTGTCTAAACTAAATTATCGACGGTTTATAATCGTGTGTCTTCCCTGCAGAGCTCTTAATTGTTGGTTGTGGAAGAAACATTCACCCGGTAACTCCTGAGGTCCGTCAGTTTGTCAAGTCCATTGGCATGAAGCTAGAAACAGTTGATTCTGTATGTTTTCTTTTATCCATTACAACAGGCTTCTATGATCCCAAGCTTAGTTCATAATTTCTTAATGCGCTTATCGATTACTTTAATAATACAGAGAAATGCTGCATCAACTTACAACATTCTGAATGAAGAAGGAAGGGTCGTTGCTGCGGCATTGCTTCCATACGGAGTTACATCCTAAAGAAAACTAACAACTCGATCTCGATCTGTCTAACTGTAAATGAATGTTGAGACTTCTCTTCTGAAGAATAAACCGAAATTCGTCGGATTTTTCTCTTGCTTTCGAGCTATATAACAATCGTTGTAACATCGGGAACTTTTTCTTGCATTTCTACAAGCTTTCTTCTGTGAATATGTTTGTGGCAATGAGATATGAAGATTTCAATTTCAGTTTCGGATTCTGAGTGTTTGGTTACAGAGATATTGTTACGGGTTAGTTAGAAACGGCTTTGAGAGTCAGAGTGTAAATTTTAGTCGTTATTTCGTATCTCGCGGAGAAGAAGAAGAAGAAGAAGAGTCATAACTCGTTTTACTGTTTACGAGCTTTTTCAAAAACCCTAAAATCTCTCCGGATCCATGGCGTCTCTTGTTCAACCATCGCCTACTTTTCCGGCGCTAAATCTCCGGCGTTCTTCTCTGATTCGTCGCCCTTCTTCTTCGGTTCGATTCCCTGTTGTAAGTCTCCTCTATTCTCTCTCTGTCACTATCTTTGTATCAATAGCTTTTACAGTCTTCGTTCGCATCTGATGAATCTTGTTCTGCGATTCGTTGTTGGAAAAAGAGGTGTAACGCGGCGGATCCGTTCAAGTTCGACGGCGGAAACTCCGCCGGTTTCGATCTACTTACAGGCGACACCTTTCCGGCTAGTGCGCTTCTTTCGAGGCCACGTTTGGAAGATGCGATTTACAATAACACTACACGGCTCCGTATATTTTCCGGCACTGCTAATCCTGCTTTGGCTCAGGTTTTTTCTTAATTTGTTAAATCGCTGCAAGAATCAGTAGCTTGAAAAACTGGAGATTTCTTCAATCAAACTTTTTTTTTCTAGTGAATCCCTCGATCTTGGTGTTTTCCGATGATACAGGAGATTTCTTGCTATTTGGGTCTGGAGCTTGGGAAAATCAAGATTAAACGTTTTGCTGATGGTGAGATCTATGTTCAGCTACAAGAGAGTGTAAGAGGATGCGATGTGTTCCTTGTGCAGCCTACATGCCCACCTGCAAATGAAAACCTTATGGAATTGCTAGTTATGATCGATGCTTGTCGGAGAGCGTCAGCCAAAACCATCACGGCTGTGATTCCTTACTTTGGTTATGCTCGAGCTGATAGAAAGGCAAGTCCTTCTCTTGAAATTATAGAATCTGTCTTGGAACAAACTTCTTTCAAAGCATTACATCTTTGTTTAGTATCCATAAGTAATCAAATTGGTAGCTTAGTTCTCGGCATGAAGCTGATTTGAGTTTGTTGATTGTTTCGTTCCTTTGGCTCCATTTAGTTTCTAGTTGATGGCTAACAGAGTTTTCAAATGACTCTTTTTGTTCTACAAATTCTTGCAGACTCAAGGACGTGAATCTATTGCAGCCAAGCTTGTGGCCAATTTGATAACAGAGTCTGGTGCAGACCGTGTTCTTGCCTGTGATCTTCACTCCGGACAGTCTATGGGATACTTTGATATCCCAGTCGACCATGTTTATGGCCAGGTAAAAAAGGTTCCTCTTAGCATTGATTTCCTTTTGTGAAAATGGATTTTCTTATGGTCCCGTGTTTTGGTTAATATTCATGAACAGCCTGTCATACTTGATTACCTAGCAAGCAAGGCCATATCCTCTGCTGATTTGGTGGTTGTTTCACCTGATGTTGGTGGCGTCGCAAGGGCTCGTGCTTTTGCCAAGAAGTTATCTGATGCTCCTTTAGCAATAGTTGATAAAAGACGTCATGGGCACAATGTTGCAGAGGTAGAAATCAATTGGCAAACACATTTCAACCAAGACTGGATTTGACATTTAATAATCCATTTCATGTAGGTGATGAACTTAATTGGGGATGTTAAAGGGAAAGTAGCCATAATGGTGGATGACATGATTGACACAGCGGGTGAGTTATAAGTCTCTTATCTGCATATAAATCCGTAAAAAACTCTCCATTACGCTTAGATACAATGTTGTAACAAATTAGGAACCATAAGCAAAGGTGCGGCTCTGTTACACCAAGAAGGGGCAAGAGAAGTATACGCATGCACCACTCACGCCGTTTTTAGGTAACTGCTTATGAAATATTTTCTGTGTTGGGAGTATAAAGAGATTAGCTTATATATGCATCTGTGTCGGTATATGGAAACAGCCCTCCTGCAATCAGCAGACTATCGAGCGGACTGTTTCAAGAGGTGATCATAACCAACACGATCCCATTGTCGGAGCAGAACTATTTTCCTCAGCTTACAGTTCTCTCGGTAGCAAACCTTCTCGGGGAGACCATATGGCGTGTTCATGATGATTGCTCTGTGAGTAAAACAAAAACATTACTTCAAAAACACAAATTTTTTTTAAGAGAAATATTGGGTCTGATTAGTTTGTTTTTTGGATTTCTCAGGGAGCCATTGAGCCCTTTTCGACGTTGGGGATTGATTGACTGATGCAACAACGGTAACGAATCGACTTATAGCCTCTCTCACTAGTATGAATTTCTGATAATGTACAAATTCTTTTGTGCTGTACATGTTAGACTTTGAGTGTGAATGTTAAAAATGGAACACTTTTGTAGAGAAGAAGAAGATTTAAAGGACCAACTTTTCGTTCCAAATATAAAATTTTATTATATGTTTAAGCCATATTACATTAAACCTCTCGGCAATTTCAAAACCTAGGGCTTGTGTATATGATAACAAGGTCTAAAACTTAATATAAATTTTACAAAAACAAAGAGAGAATGATCAAGCAATGGCGGCCAAGACTCCAACAAGTGGAGCAACGGTGACCGGCGCAGGCTCACAATGCTGGAAATCAGTCCTCTGATCTCCATAAGCATCGTTCTGATCGGGTCCGCCCACGACTGCTCCGATTAGAACGTTAGGGTTTGGTGCAGGATTGTTATACCAGTGGTTGAACCCTTCAGAGCAAGTCACAGGAGCTCTGCTCTTGTTGATTGACACTATAGAGGCTGCTCTATGGTGTGGCCTTTTGGGATAATTGGTCCCAACTCCAACCATGTAGCTCATTTTCTTCGGGTTCGACCCTAGTATATAGTTTACCTGTATATACGCATATAACATGATGTAATTGTTAGACATACGCATTTATTGCTAATTATATTTGAGATAGAAGTATATGAACATTCATAGTGATGATTGAATATCTTTTCAAGAAAATGTCTTGTGGTTGGTACTATATTAGGTTTAAGTACCTGAGCGCGAGCGAGGTGGAGAAGATCAGAAGCTTGAAGAGCACCATTGGGACATTGAATTGAGGATTTGGCTTCTTTAAGATACTTGGAATACGCAGAGAGGACAAAGGAAGCGGTAGAGGTGTATTGGAGATTGTTCCATGGCAAGAACCAGAGCAAACCTCCTGGAGTTTTCTTTACGTTATTGGAACCCTTTTGAGCACAATTGCAGATGAATTGCTCCGCCATACTCTTGTACTCTGCGATCTTCCCATGGCTTTTCACTTTCCCTTCAAGTGCAAGCTGCATTTGTACAATTTTGTGTGATGTTTGTTTCTTGTTACATAAGTTAATGGTGCATGTTTTTCTAGTGAAAATAGACATAGCCTACCTTGGCTACCAAGACTTGTGCACCCAAAAACTTGTCGTCCCAGGAAAAAACAGTCCTAGGACCTCCGCTACCAGACGCTTGTGTTAAGTAATTGAGATAAGTCTGGTCGTTGGTGGCACGATGGAGCCAAGCCGCGGCCCACAACAACTCATCTTGGTATCCGCTGCTCGCGTAGAAGCCACCCGCGTCAGAAATAGAGTTTTGGTAAAAACCAGGGTGAGCCTTAGCGAATTCAAATAAATCTTTTGCGTGACCAATAAGTGTTTTTGCGTAGGCTGCATTCGTAGGCGCAAAAGCCAAAGAAGCTGCAGCCATAGCTGCAGCTGTCTCGCCTGCCAGGTCAGCACCTGGATGATGGACATCAATGCGGTATGAAGGGCGCGGAGTGGTCATATCCTCGGGTCTCATCCAACACGCGTGGTCGGAATGTCCCTCACCCACTTGTCCGTAAAGAACATTGGGCTCGGGATGGGCTTTGATGAGATAGTCAGTGGCCCATTTGAGAGCCGCGAGCACGTGCTCGTGCTCCTTATGGGCCTTAAGTTGCGGTGCCATCTCTATACTGCTCCAAGCTAGCATTGTCGTCATGAACGCTAAAGGAAATCCAAACTTCATGTTGTCTCCGGCATCATAGTAGCCTCCGGTGAGATCAACCTAACAATCAGCAAAAAAAATTACTAAGATACATTACAAAAAAAATGATAATAACAATGAAAAAAATACAAAATAAGATTGAGTTTTGAAATTACATGAGCATCAGAACCATCTCTAAGTGCAGAATCTCCTCTCCAATGAACTCTTTGGTTCGAAGGCAATTTTCCAGAACGTTGAGCTTCGAAATACAAAAGACTCTTTGTGAGAGCTTCTCCATAAACTGATGAACCTGCAGAAACATCTCCATAATTTGTAGAGACAGCTCTTTGAGCCATCGACATTGATAATATCACAATGCAAATACTTGTCCATAAGCATTGTGAAGATCCGTTTTTCAATGGAGACATCTTATAAGATCTCATGACCAAATTGTAGAATTGATTTTTACTTTTAGTTGTGTTGACATATGCGTGTGTATGTGTATGCTAATGCCAGTATATACAGAGAATCTATAAGGTGGAATTCATGGCTAATTAAGATTGTACTCAAAAAAGTATTGACTAAAATTTTTTGCCTAAAACTCATCATATGAGACATTTCTCACTTTTCCCATAAGATATAGATAAGATTCATACGAAAGCAGAAATTAAATATCATTAGATATGTGCATATATCTGTGAAAATATATCTACTTTTGTTAACATATTATATGTACGCAGACAATTCTCAAAATACTAGAAAAAAGTTTTTGTTCCAAATATACCACAACTAATTTTTGTTCTAAATATACCATGACCAACTTTTCGTTCCAAATTTCAAATTTTATTTGATGTTCAAGCCAAATTACATTTAAGACCTCTCGGCAATTTCAAACTATATTGATGAAAAAACCTGGGGCTTGTATATATGAAAACAAGGTCTAAAACTGATAATAAATTTTACAAAAACAAAGAGCGAATGATCAAGCAATGGCGGCCAAGACACCAACAAGCGGAGCAACGGTGACCGGCGCAGGCTCACTATGCTGGAAATCAGTCCTCTGATCTCCATAAGAATCGTTCTCGTCAGGTCCGCCCACGACTGCTCCCATTAGTACGTTAGGGTTTGGTGCAGGATTGTTAAACCATGCGTTGAACCCTTCAGAGCATGTCACAGGAGTTTTGTTCTTGTTAATTGACACTATAGAAGCTGCTCTATGGTGTGGTCTTTTGGGATAATTGGTCCCAACTCCAACCATGTAGCTCATTTTCTTGGGGTTCGACCCTAGTATATAGTCTACCTGTATATACGCATATAACATGTCGTAATGGTTAGACATAAGTAAAAGGAACATAATCTTAGTAACTTTTCAAGAAAATGTCTTGTGGTTGGTACTATATTAGGTTTAAGTACCTGGGCGCGAGCGAGATTGAGAAGATCAGAAGCTTGAAGAGCGCCATTGGGACATTGGATGGAGGATTTGGCATCTTGAAGATACTTAGAATACGCAGAGAGGACGAAGGAAGCGGTCGAGGTGTATTGGAGATTGTTCCACGGCATGAACCAGAGCAAACCTCCCGGAGTTTTCTTTACGTTATTGGAACCCTTTTGAGCGCAATTGCAGATGAATTGCTCCGCCATACTCTTGTACTCTCCGATCTTCCCATTGCTCTGTACTTTCCCTTCAAGTGCAAGCTGCATTTGCACAAATTTGTGTTATGTTTGTTTCTTGTCACATAAGTTAATGGTATGTTTTCATTTGTGAAAAAATAGACATAACCTATACCTTGGCGACCAAGACTTGAGCACCCAAAAACTTATCGTCCCACGAGAAAGCAGTCCTGGGACCTCCGGTACCAGGCGCTTGTGTTAAGTAATTGAGATAAGTCTGGTCGTTGGTGGCACGGTGGAGCCAAGCCGCAGCCCACAACAACTCATCTTCGTATCCGCTACTTGCGTAGAAGCCACCCGCATTAGGAATAGAGCTTTGGTAGTTACCAGGGTGAGCCTTGGCAAATTCGAATAAATCTTTTGCGTGGCCAATGAGTGTTTTGGCATAGGCAGCATCAGATGGCGCAAAGGCCAAAGAAGTTGCAGCCATAGCTGCAGCTGTCTCGCCTGCCAAGTCAGCACCTGGATGCTGAGCATCAATGCGGTATGAAGGACGTGGAGTGGTCATATCCTCGGGTCTCATCCAACACGCATGGTCCGAGTTGCCATCTCCCACTTGTCCATAAAGAACATTGGGCTCAGGATGGGCTTTGATAAGATAGTCAGTGGCCCATCTAAGAGCCGCGATGGCGTTTTCGTGCTCTTTATGGGCCGTAAGCTGCCATGCCATCTCTATACTGCTCCAAGCTAGCATTGTCGTCATAAACGCCAAAGGAAATCCAAACTTCATGTTGTCTCCGGCATCGTAATACCCTCCGGTGAGATCAACCTATATATTTTAACAATCAACAAATTTTATACTTACAAAAAAATGATAATAACAATGAAAAAAAAAATTATCGAGTTCTGATAATTACATGAGCATCAGAACCATCTCTAAGTGCAGAATCTCCTCTCCAATTAACTCTTTGGTTGGGTGGCAATTTTCCAGAACGTTGAGCTTCAAAATATAAAAGACTCTTTGTGAGAGCTTCTCCATAATTTGTAGAGACAGCTCTTTGAGCCATCGACATTAATAATATCACAATGCAAAGACTTGCCCATAAGCATTGTGATGACCCGTTTTTCAATGGAGACATCGTTTTTGTTAGCTAATCTTATAAGATCTCAAAGTCCAAATTGTAGAATTGATTTTACTCT
Organism: Pseudoturritis turrita; assembly: GCA_900406555.1. Classification (NCBI taxonomy): domain Eukaryota; kingdom Viridiplantae; phylum Streptophyta; class Magnoliopsida; order Brassicales; family Brassicaceae; genus Pseudoturritis; species Pseudoturritis turrita. The sequence continues at coordinate 7,589,983 of OVBL01000512.1, forward strand.
TACTTGTGTTGACATATTCGTGTGTATGTACGCAAATATTTATAGAGAATCTAAAAGGTGAAATCCATGGCTAATTAAGGATCATTTTAGATACTTTACTCAAAAAAGTATTAGCTAAAATTTGTTTGCCTAAAATTTATCATATTAGATATTTTCTCAATTATCCTAAAGAATATAGATTAGATTTATGTGAAAATAGAAATTAAAATATTTAGTTATGTGCATATCTGTGAAAATATATCTATTTTTGTCAACATAAGTATAATATATTTATAGACCCATATATATGTACATGTACATAAGAACTAAACATAAGAACTAAAATTAATTAGGCTACTTTTTAATTTATGTATATACATACTTTATATGTAATGTATTTAATAAGTTACTATTGTTTTTTTAATTTGTATTGTATTATTTATTTTGTTGATCATATATATTGTCCATGTTGAATTTACATTTACATATTTTTTATTCATATTAATTTCATTTTCTGGTTATTGTTTTTTATCAATTTTAAAATTCTCTACAACAACTTTTTTAATTTTTAAAAATAATAATTTAAAGTTAAAGTCCATACCAATCACACTCTATATCTTGAATTACAGAGTAACATTTGGCAGAATTTTAATTTGTTATATCGTCTAATATTAAACTATGACACATATAAATTTTTAAATATTCTTTTAAAGGATTTGTTAAGATATGGTATTTATAGTAATAATTTTAAATAATTATATATCTCATGTAAAATAAAATAATTAAGCTAAAAAAAAAAATTGGAGGGGAGATGCTCTCTTCCAATTGTAGTCGTAACAAAGTGCAACAGAAAAGAAAGGAAACCGAGATTCAATATTACATAAAAAGGCTAAATATAAATAAAACTCTTGAAGACAAAGAAATAGATAAATTAAGTAGGATATTCGTAATACATGATAAATTAATTTTTCTTTTGTAAAAATAGATCTTATAATGAAAAAATGTAAATAATATTTTATGATCAATGTCAAAAGATTTGCATAATATATGTTTATATTTTTAGGAAAAATTGTTTTGCATTCTGTTTCAAAATTTTGTTTTGTTTTGTTAGTTTATTATGTAGGAACTCACATTTGGCTTTGACTGTGTATGCTTTCTACCTTTCTCTATGTATAACTCAAAGTCTTGGTATACTATGTCTCACTAAATCATGTTATTATAACAAATCATTTTTAATTTCCTACACTTAGACCAAAAATGTTAGTCGCTAGAGCGTCTAGGAAAATGAGGTCCAAAGAAAGTGAATACAAATGTAATTAAGGTCATGCAATGGCAGCCAAAACACCGACCAAAGGAGCAACCGTGACGGTATCCGGCTCGTCGTGCTGAAAATCAGACCGTTGATCTTCGTAAGCATCGTTCTCGTCCGGTCCACCTACAATTGCTCCAACCAAAACATTAGGGTTCGGTTCAGGATTGTTGTACCAAGCTTCAAACCCTTCATTGCACGTCATGGGTTTAGGATCTTTCTTGATTGACACTATAGAGGCTCCTCTATGGTGTGGTCTTTTAGGATAATTGGTCCCTAATCCAACCATGTAGCTCATGTTCTTGGGGTTTGACCCAAGTATGTAGTCTACCTGTTACACAAACCATGTAATTATCATCTAAAATTTTTCGAGTCCGGGCATAAATTCCCAATACCTAGCTAATAAAACCAAAAAACTCAAAATAACCGAATTGGATAACTGATTGCCCGCAGCCCGCCTAACCTGAGCTCGAGCGAGGTCGAGAAGATCAGAAGCTTGAAGGACACAACCATCGGGGCATTGGATGGATGCTTGTGCAGCCTCAATGTATTTAGCATAAGTTGCTAAGACGAACGAAGCTGTGGCTGTGTATTGGAGGTTGTTCCACGGCAAGAACCAGAGCAAGCCTCCCGGAGTCTTCTTAACGTTATTGAAACCCTTTTGAGCACAATTGCAGATAAACTGCTCCGCCACACTCTTGTACTCTGCTATCTTTCCTTCGTTCTTCACTTTCCCTTCAAACACAAGCTAACATTTGCAAAAAATCGTGTATGAAAATGTTTGTTTCTTGTCATGTAAGTTAGGGTATGGTCTCTTTAAAGAAGTCACATAACCTACCTTGGCTACCAAGACTTGTGCCCCCAAGAACTTATCATCCCAGGCGAAAACGAACCTCGCACCTCCGCTATTAGAAGCTTGTGTTAAATAATCGAGATAAGTCTGGTCTCCAGTGGCTCGATGAAGCCAAGCCGCGGCCCACAACAACTCGTCTTCATAACCGCTGCTCGGGTAAAATCCACTCGCGTTAGGAATGGAGCATTGATAGACTCCGGGGTAATCTTTACCGAATTCAAAGAGATCTTTCGCGTGATGAACAAGTGTTTTGGCATAGGCCGCATCCGAGGACGCAAAGGCCAGAGAAGCTGCAGCCATGGCTGCAGCTGTCTCTCCCGCCAGATCAGCACCTGGATGTTGAGCATCAATGCGGTAAGAAGGACGCGGAGTGGTCATATCCTCGGGTCTCATCCAACACGCGTGGTCCGAGTTACCATCGCCCACTTGTCCATACAGGACATTGGGCTCGGGATGTGCTTTAATGAGATAGTCAGTGGCCCATCTGAGAGCCGCGAGGACGTTTTCGTGCTCCTTGTGGGCCTCAAGCTGCGTTGCCATCTCTACACTGCTCCAAGCTAGCATCGTCGTCGTGAATGCTAAAGGAAATCCAAACTTCATGTTGTCTCCGGCATCGTAATACCCTCCGGTGAGATCAATCTATTTTTACAATTATTAGCAAGTATTTTAACTTCCAACTAACAAAATATTGATTACAAAGAATAAATGATAATAACAATGGAATAAAAAGGATTTGGTTTTGAAATTACATGAGCATCAGAACCATCTCTAAGTGCGGAATCTCCTCTCCAATTAACTCTTTGGTTCGATGGCAATTTTCCAGAACGTTGAGCTTCGAAATATAAAAGACTCTTTGTGAGAGCTTCTCCATAATTTGATGAATCTGCAGAAACATATCCATGAGAAATCGATAATAATAATAACACAATGCAAATGCTTTTGATTGTGAGGAAGCATTGTGATGATCCATTTTTTAATACACAAGGCATGGTTTTAATCGTTTTACAAAAACAAAAATACACTACAAATTATACGTGTATGTTATAAATATATATATATATATATATATATATATATATATTCGTATCTGTTAATCTATATAATCAAATATATATACTTCCTTATAAAAAACGTATCTGTGTAATTGATTATACGTGTTCCGTTTTTCAGTAGATAGAGCATGTATCTGTATAATCAATGAGCGGTACCTGGAAAGTTATCGTGATCCATGAGCGCAACATAGGGAAATATAATTTTTCTGATTCTAAATAATTAATAGAGTTATTCTGATGATCAATGTACTCAATCTTCAAGGAATAGGCACCATATTAGAAAGAATCTGATTAATTAACGAGAATTGCACAGTTACTATTTATATATCGTTAATTATTTGATAATTTTTTCCTAATTTTTTTGGCAAAGAAACTGATTAATTAACGAGAAAAAAATTGTATACAAAAAAATTAGGGTGAAAACGTACGTTTGCTAACATTTTTGTTCAGGATCAATAAAAACATTCTTAATGTAATAAGATCTCAAATATTTAAAGATAAATAGATATTCCTAATACTTTAACACGAGAAATATATATAGACCAGAAACATTAATTCCCAATCTAAAAAATGTCCCAAATAGTTAAAGATAAATAGATTGTCCAAACACGAGAAAGAAAGACTAAAAAAATATGGACGTGCAACTTGATTCACGTTCTTAATTAATTCTACAACGATTAATATTATGTTACAGATCCAACCAACCGAACTTTGCATTGGTATTTCAGTTTAAGACGATGGAAAAAAGATTAGCATGCATGCTCTTGTCTCGACCTAAAGAGATTATGGACCTAAAGAGCTCATAACTTCTTGGTTAATCCAATAAAAAAAAAAAAAATATATATATATATATATATGGTTGTTGCTTGTAGAATAAGAAAAACCGTGGCCTGATTTTTTTTTTCGGGCAGGTTCAAATGTAATTTTGTAAGAGCACTCCAAGAGACACCTCAAATTTGAGGTTTAGGGTGTTGTCTTCCAATGGTAAAACTTCAAATTTAACTTTAAAAAAGAAAATTTTGCATTTTAGTTCTTCCTATTAATCAAAATTAATAAAGATCATATAACTTTTATAAAGAGCTATACATCCATTAAACAAATAATACAAATAACATTAATTGATAAACCATTAAATTAGAATATAAAATTAGATATAAATAATAATAAAACCCACAGAATAAACTATATATTACAAATAAAATACTAAATTACTCAATAAAATTATTTCCGTAATGCTTCCAAATATGATCAATCAATGCATTTCGAAGTGATAAATGAGCCTTTTTATTATTTAATTTTATATGTAGAAATTAAATTTATAAAATACATGTAAATTATTTATGAGACATAAACTTGTAAAGATTAAAATGATAAAAAAAAATTAATAAAATTATTTTAAAGATATATGTAATTGTAGGGATTAAAATGCAAGAAAAAAATGAAACCTCAAATTTGAGGTTTCACTATTCAAAACTTTAAAATTTGAGGTTTTGAAATTACTCATGGAGAACCAAAAATGAAGTTTTGAAGTGTCTATTGGAGATACCCTTAAGTACGAATTTCATAATCTATGGCATGTGAAAACACGTTGAACCCGTGAATACATCACCGGCACTCACATTTATGGAGTTCATGGGTTTCATCCTAATATTAAGTGATGGTGCATAAGTATTTTTTTCGTTTTGTTTTTTCAAGTCTTTCACAAGTGGAACAAACAAAATATCATACTATCTTTTATCGTTTTTGAAACAATAAAAATTCGGTTTTAAAATATGTAATAAACTTTATTTACAAAAGTAAAGAAATAAAATTTTCTTTATACTTTTACATTGAAATATAAAACGATATTTTATGAAATAACAAAAAATTATGTAATGTAATTCTGGTTTTTTTGCCGGCATTGAAGAAAACTGGATCAGCGTCGAATTTTATAACAGCTGTAATTGTAAAATTGGTTTTTTTTTCTTTTTTGGACTCAAGAAACTGATGAGGTTCCGCAAGAAAACAAAAAACTTGTGTTGTAACAAAAAAAAGATATTTCCTTGTAAAACTAAATAGTGGCTTTGCCTGTTTGGTGCTATTTGTGTGGCGACGACTTAAGCGATGACTAACTGAGTGATAAATGAATAATTGAAAGAAAGGTTCGCAATAAGTCAAAACCAGTCTTATAAAGTCTACAAAGTATAAAATAATAGAATGAAAATCGTCTAAAACTAACCTAGTTCGTAAATATGCAAAATTACATGTATTAATACAATTCATTCATCTACAATTTTACAAATTTATATAATCAATCTAGAACTATCGAAACTCATTAATATATATTTTGAAACTACATAAATTTTTAATTAAATTAATATAATTTCGGTTTTGCTATTCAAAATGATTCAAAATCTTAGTAAATTTCGAAAGGAACTCTACTATAATTAGCGGGAGGAATACCACATACATGAGTACATTTTTCAAATTTAATATCGAAATTATGAAATAGTTATAATTTTAATAAAACCTACTCTAAGAACTAGTCTTACTTCTAGAAATTCATTTCAAACTAACTAATGTTAGTTAGAATCGCCTCTTCCAAACCTAAGACTGATTTTTAATTTTACAATCCCAGCGCCAAATTTCACAAAGTCCACTAAATTGTTATCAAATTTTAGTGGTGAAATCTGCTAGATATTTAAACAGATCTAAAATATATATTAAAATGGTCTGAAAGTTATATTAAACCGGTTAAAATGTTAACATAATAAAAATATAATTTATCAAACTTTTGTACTTCTCCTTTATAAAACAAACAAAAAATTGTACTTCTAGTGGTCATTAGTTTTAGAGTAATTATATTAGTTTGTGTAATTTTAGTATTTAGGTTAAACCCACTTTTCTTATGTTTAGTTGTTCGCCAACCCATCATTTGATAGACTAAAACCACTTTTATGAGACTTGGAGCAACTTTCTTTGGGTGGTAAGTTAGATATAGTGGGTACGAAAATTGCAAAGTGGTGAAGAAAAAAAATATCCATACTGTGGAGTGTACTTAGAATAACTTTCATGGACATTAATTAATACTGTCATTTTCTAACTTTATTCGGTGCCTAATCTTGATAGATGAGGTAGCATCGAATAAATTCTCCATACATCAAAATTTCAATAAAGATTTTAAAATCAAAGTGTAGGGATAGTTAATTTTGGCTTTCTAATAACTAATGATGGTATGTTTGGAAGAAAATTTTTATTTTTGTGATTTTTTGAAAAATTGCCCTTTAATTTTGGTGTGCTAAATTTGGAAATTTTGTGATATTTTAGAGTTTTTTTAAACTTATTTAATTTTAGTTAAAATGTTTTATTTTAAATTAGACGAATTATAATTAAATTTAAAGATTAGAAGTTTTGTAAATTAACAAATTATAATCTCAGTGAAAAAAAGGACTCTTTCGGGAAATGACTGGGTTAAGTGTACCATCGACTCTGTTTGGAACAAAATGAAGTTAGAGAAAAGTGCTGCTTAGATATTGAGAAATGCAGAAAGAAGGATACTGCTCCATGGTAAAAGATCATTTTCTTCCACAAATAGCATCCTTGAAGCCACTATAGAAAGTTGGTTACGGACCATTGAAAATATGAAAAATCTGAGAATTTCCAAAGTCGCATTTGCTGCCGAAGATAAGGATTTGGTAGGGGTTGTAACTAGGCCGCCTACCTAGCCATCTTTTAAATATCAGTTCTCAAAATTTTTGTTTTTTTGGGAGCTCATTCCTTATTGGAAACTAGAGTTGGAAGAAAGATTAACTAATAGAAGAACTTTTTTTATTGCAAGAAATATGACAAAAGAACGATGGCAATCATACATAGTCTTAGGATCCCCATGGTGGCTACAACAAAAAAATTTGGCTCGGAAGGTAACATTACCTCGGTGTAATGTTCAGTAAGGCCCCTGTTTTTTTTTTTTATTGTAATCGATCCCTCATTTCTTGGCTAATTAGGAGATATGTATCAAACCTTAATCTTAACTTATAGTCCTCTTAATCTTAATTTATAATCCTTCAGTGAAAAAGAAAAGGAAGTTTTGTATTCAACCGATAGTTTTGTCCAAATTCGAAAAATTTTGCATTTTTTTGTTTTGGTCTGAGAGTAGTGACAAGTACAATGAATACATCATTGATTACGCGACTACATCTGTCTTAAAAAAAATGAAGAAACTGATAAACTCAATTTAAGTCTTTAGTTAAATCTATTAATTAAATGTAATGACGACGAAAGAGTAGAGAGCTAAAAGGCCTACGTATCGGAGACGAAGGCTCCTCCTTTGGTAAACAACTCGATCACGCCAGGAGGAACAATCAACGCAATCAGAGGATTTCCCGGCGGCACCGGCGGTATCTGAGCTCTACACAGAGGACACGTGGACCGTTTCTCAAGCCACGGATCGATACAATCGGCGTGGAAACAGTGACGGCACACCGTTAACCGCCTCATCTTCTCTCCCTCCGCCGCGTCTAGTAAACAAATCGCACAATACGGTGGTGAATTATCTTCCTCCGCCGTGTTCTTAACCCATCTCCGGCGACGGCGAATCGTGAATGTACGGTAGCGACGCCAAGGACGGCTCGCGAGGAAAGAAGCGAATCTGATGAAGAGACGGAGAGAGAAGATGACGACGGTGGCGATAGTGACGGATTCGCCGATCAATTGAGAGAATCTAATCACAGATTCAACAAACATTTCTTGAAAATTTGTTTTCTGCGATTTTTTTGGCACAAGTAACGGTAAGCTCTGTTTGTGAAAGGTTGAATATATATATATATAAGGGTTTAACTTGATTAAATTAACGGTGATTAATCTAATCTGATTGTAAGTTTCTAAGCAGTTACTAATCCAACGTGCACTAAAAATCGTCAATTTTGATCTAAGTCTGATTGAATTTGACTTTAGTGAATCTTAAAACATTAAATATTTTCAAATAGTCAATAGTCTTCTCGACTTTACTATATATGTTTATTAAACGATCTTTAAATAGAGAGAGCGAATTGAGATTAGCTTAGATTAATTAGTTTATTAACTTTACAGAGCTCGTTTGTAGTTATAATAATCAAAAGCTGGTGCAACAAACAAACCCTCTCAAGAATAGTTAAAAATAAATAAATAAACCCGCTCAAGACATTTAACGTAGTCAAATTTTCCACTGCTACATTCAAACAAAGTGACATCCTATATACTAATAGAGAATATTATTTAATTTTAATCAATTAAATATTTTAATTAAAAATATATGCCATGTGTAAATCTCTACGTATTTTCATTAATTTTATAACATAAATTCATTAATACATGTTTTACAAATTTAAGCACAACTAAATATTTTAGACTTGCCATATCTATTTTTAATTTTTTATGATATATTAACAAGTTTTTTATTACTATGAAGATCAATTTAGATGGAAAAAAATAAAGTTCAATTTTACATTTAAAAGATATTAAAATAAATAACATTTGCATATTTTTAATCAATTTTACATATACAAATATTAAAACTAATAGAATTAACATATATATGATAAAAAGTATTTAAGTTTATTACATTTATGAACAATATATATTATTTTGTATGTTTATAGATATTATAAATCATATATTTTGTTATATATGTTTAAATATTAAAAAGTTGAATATGTTAAAATCGATTCGTCATTTAATACGTCGGAATCATTGATACCAAAGTCTCTTTCTCTTAACAAAACAAATAACATGCTTTTCATACCTGTATAACTAACTATGAGATATGACAAGACAATCCGGCCAAGTATCTTCAATTTTAGGCGTAGCCAATAAATATGGTTTTAAACAACAATTTAGATTCATGCCGACAACAAAATTTACATTCATTTCATATTAAGTTTTATTTTAAAATTTAAATTTCGATTTTATATTTTCAATAAATAATTTTGTTAAAATTTTCAGTTTTATTCCTAGTACTTTTAGACTTTTAGTATACTGATTAATGACATAAAATTATATAATGTATTCATGAGCCGTATATAGAAAATTTAATTATTATTTTGTAGACAAGAAATTGGATAATTTGTAACCATTAGTTGCACAAATCATAACATCTACGGCTTCTAACATCAAATAGCACAACAACAAAAAAGGCCAAAGCTTTAGAAATAGAGAAAACTATCTTGCACTAAAGATAGGTTGTGCATCAGCTCTAGGTTGTGCTCTGCGTGTGTACTTCAAAAGCAAACCTTCCATAGAAAGTTTAGGAACATGAAGATCCCTGCAAAACCCGAAAAGCATAAGAACATAACCAATTCATAAAACAAAACAAAAAAAACTCATCTCTTCTGATAAATATCTTCCAGCAAAAGACTGTGCAATCACCTTAAGTAAGGCTCCAAATCTTTCCATTCCCATTTCGATCTATGTTTAAAGAGCGTAGAGAACCGTTCTGCTGGAGTTGATGGCAGAGAACGCACGCTGAATGTATAAACCCGCGTCTCGATCCCGATTTTCTCTGTTAAAACCTCTCCTTCAAGCATCTCGAATCTTTCTTCCATCCCTTCTGGTATCTTCTTCTTCCACTCTTCCATGAAACTCTCTAGTCTCATCTTTTCTTCTCTTAGTATCTGTCTAGCAAAGTGCAAGCATACTAACCTCGGTTCCAGCTTCCACTTATTAGTTTCGTTTACCTTAGAGCCAAACAAGCTCAAGCAGTGACTCGCGAGTTTGCTAGGGAATTCATCAGCTACTAACGCATTCACAACTTCATCTTCATCGAGATCATCAAATGACCAATCTTTAAGTAGACAATTGTGAAGGAGCATTCTCAGAATCATGTCTAGGTAACTCTCATCTATAACCCTCCAGTAACCATCAATCTCAATAGCAGAAAGACTCTGCAATCCATTGCGTAACTCCTCATCGCTAGCTTGAATCGTGTTAACCAAATCGCTCCACGTGTGCAAAGCTAGATCTCTCTTTCCATCATCATCCATCATGGCTTCTCCTACTTCACCGGCTCCAAAAGGGTTTTCAAAGAGAAGCTGTTTGAGTTTGTCAAGTCTAGGAGAAACCTCAACAAGCTCCATGTTACCAGGAGCAATTTTGATGACCGATACAAGTGGCTTATCGTTCTTGTTAGCATCTCCGAGGAGACCGGGGCAGATTGATGGAGGAATAAGGAACATGGAATTGGAATTACCTACAAATTTGATGGCATAAGTCTTAGATTTGGTGCAGAGAACAGCATCTTCATCAGGAAGTCCCCTCAAGGCTACCCTGAAGATTAAGAACAAATTGAGAAACTCTAAACACAAAACGAAGAAGCATTTTCAAGGAAATCTAATCATTTTCGCTTCGTTTTGATTATAAAAACAAACCCAAAACTTCAAAATATTACCTTCCATTGAAGATATCTGAGACAAGATTGTCATCAGCTTCAAGAAGAAGAAGATCATCGTGAGGACCAAAACATGGGTGATACCAAATTGGCACCCAAGATCCACTTTCGAGATTTATCACAGCTTCCGCTCCTCCATTTCTCCCACTTTCTTCCATTACTAGATTTTCAGCAAAATCACAGAAATCATAAGTCACGGGTAAGCGAAGATGATGACGAATATCGTAACGAAGCCCTACATGGAATCAGAGCTCGCGACTATAATCAAAGCCAAAAAACCAGAGAAATTACACAAAACTTTCCAAAAATCAATAGGAATAAAGATGCTAAGAGACATGGGAATCAAACCTGATGCTAACAACGAATCGCGAGGTTCTCAAGGATGAGAGAGAGATGAAACTTTTTTCGCTAGGGCTCTTCCGCTGAACATTTTCGCGCCTTATTACAGCCATTTTTAGGCGCGTAAGTTTTTATTCTCTTCCGCTTAACAGAGCTCAAGGCCCAACTCATTAAAAAAGCCCAAACTACGAAACTACACAGACCGCAAAAAAACGGCACCCAGTCTATCATCCCTTTTGTAAAACGCCAGGCATTAGCAGGATGGCTCATAAATCCCCAAATTTCGCTAACCCCTTAAAAAAATTTTTTTTTTTTTTTTAAAGAACGTAAAATTTTATTTAGATCAAAAACATTTGTACATCAAATAAATTTTTTAAAGTATCAAAAAACAGAGCATCGACCTAGTAAAACAAAATGGAGAGGCTCGATTGGTTTATTGAAAACCCATTAGCATCGGAACGGACTCAAAATCAGACAACAAAAGCCTCCTCATAGCGATTGTCGGTAGGGGTGGGACGATTTCGGATATCCTAAAATTTCAGGATATCCGGATCCGTGGCGTCCGGATATCCGGATTTCGGGTATCCGACAAAAAATCAGGATATCCGCGGATACCTGGATCCGGATCCGGATCCGAAAAAAATAAAAAAAATAATTAAAATAACTAAATTAAAATACTAAAAACTTAAAAAAAAAAAAATTTGAAATTATAAATAATATTTTTCAAAATAAATATGATATATTAAAAAAAGAACTAAAATCAATTTATATATATTTATATATATATATATAAATAACTTAATATATGTAAAAATATATATATGTTTTCAATATATTTAATGCGTCCGGATCCGTATCTTGAAATTTTACTATTCAGATCCGGATCCGGATTCGATATTTTACCATTTTTATCCGGATCCGGACGCTCCGGATATCCTAATTTTTGGAGCGGATCGGAGCGGATTCCGGATCGCATCTCGAATCCCGGAAAATAATTCCACCCCTAGCTGTCGTCACTTCAGATAGAACTTATTCGATTTCGAATGTTTTTGTCGATGAGTTGGACAATTCGATGCGATGTAGAAGGCAGTTCTCCATATTTTCGATTGTTTCTCTCTCCATACATGATAAAGAGTGGCTTGGAAACCATACCTTATAAGAAAACACTCGAAGTGCAGCTTTGACGTGTATGAGATGGTCTGAATGTTCGAATCCCAATCTACACGGTCTGAATGATCAAATTCCAATCTGAGACAAACATGTGGCAGAGAAAAAAACCTTTAAAATCTCCTAAAATGGATTCTTAATTTCCTAAGAATAAATTGTGTATTAAAAAAATTTTCCGATTATTTTTTTGTCAACAACATGTAATATACAATATGCATGTTTGGTGATTAACTGATTATGGTCGCACAATCCGAATCCTCTATATACTAAATCACAAGTCACTTCACCAATTATATTTTGACAAGCCTACAATAAAAATAACTATTTTCTTTTTCGTAAATTTTTGAAATCAAATTTAATTAATTAATAAAACAAAATTACAAGTTTCCAAACCACGATCTTCGTTCCACGATCCTTTGTTCCCAATTTCATCTCCTTCAAAACCACGATCTACAGTTTAAATGATCAACATTTTTCCCTACAACGGAAAAGAGAAACGAAATTAACTCTCTAACTCTCACCACTTTTCAAAACCCTATATTCTTCGGTTTCTCCATGTTAAAATCAGAAACCGAAAGGATTTTGGTTAGAAAAATTTATATATTTTTGTAAATATGTTCTTCCCCTATTTGCCTTCAGACAGATACACCACTAAATACAATAAAGAAAAAGGCTTAAAGGCTAATAACACTAACAGCCCATTAAAGATAAATGAGGCCCATTTGATACTAATCACTTTTCTAGGTATATCACTGTACGCTTCTAATCGGATTCCTTATCATTTTTTATTCTCCTTTGGATTTAGTTGACAAGAATAGGGTTGTTTTGAGTCCATGCAAAGACTTATCAATCATCTGCAAATGGATATGTGAACACAAGCTTCATTAAGTTAGACTTCTTATTAGTTTAATTTTAACATAATTTTTTTAACAGCTCATATATATATATAAAAGCTTCATTAAAGTAGACTTCTTATTAGTTTAATTTTAACATAATTTTTTAACAGCTCATATATATATATATATATCTTATTATATAAAATTTGATGCGTCATACTTCGTAATTAACACGATCGTGACACGTGTCAGCCGGTCGATCGGATTTTGACACATGTAATTTTTTTTCCAATTAGATTTTGACATAGGTCATACAAATCTTATTTTTTTTTAAACTTATATATTTGTATTTATCAAGTAGATTATAAAAATCAACATATATCAAAAAAAGTTTAATTAGTTTCTAATAAATAATTTATTAAAATAATTAGTTGATAAACATGGTCTATTCATATATATATTGACTTTATTATATGTCTCGATTTTGTTTTTTCGTACAACCATTCTTTTTTTCTCTCTTTTCGTTTATGTTTATTAAAATGAATTAGATTTCAAAATTTTCTCATTAGAATATTAATTAATACACGTGTAAAATTTTTATGAGTTCAAATAGATTTAGGTTTACATACCCAAACCTTCAAAGATTATAATATTTTGCCTTTATATAACAAAACTTTTGTGCTCTCTCAATCTTCTCACCAAAAAATTTCAAAATTCAATAATCTCTTCCACAAATTTTATTTCCGTTTTTTATTATAAATAACCATCGATTACTCTCTTATTCGATAAAAATAACATATTTCAACATTTCTCAATTAACTTATTTTAGTAATTCATAAAAAAAAGAGTAAATAAGTTACATATAAACACGCTTACATGTATTTTGATTTTAAATAGAAATAGATATGACAAAAAAAATCAAACACGTTTTCTCATTAGAATATTAAATACACGTGTAAAAATCTTTTGAATAGAATTAGGTTTACATACCCAAATCTTTAAAGATTATAATATTTCACTTTTATTTAAACAATTTTGTATTATCTCGATCTTCCCACCAAACAATTTAAAATTTTAATAACCTCTTCTAATTTTTTTTTTTCCAATTAGCTTTAGCCAGATGTCAAAATAAAATTTTCCATTTAAAAAAAATCTAATATCTTTATATTTTGAAATCAGACTAAAAAAATGTACATTGTATTGTGGTTTTTTTAAAGACTTACCACTACGTAGATATCCTAAATATTGTAAAATTGATGTATGAGAAGAAAATTATTTTGAAAGTTTCTCATGTTGTGAAAATTATAAAAAGTAAGAAACCAAGTGATGAAACACATAATTCGTTTTTCATTGGAAGAAAGATAATACTTGATTCATAAGTGAAAAAATTTTTTTATATATAATTAAAAAATGTGAGTAAGTTTAATTCAAATAAAAATACGTAAATCGATTTGTCAAGAGTTAAAAAAAAAATATGTATGAGTAGTTACATAATAAAAAGTAAACATAATTTAAATAGGAATAGGAAAAACTAATAATTTAGAAATATGTGAAAAAATTAATTGAAAAATCAGTTAATATAAAAAAATGGTAGGAGAATCAAAATCAATAAATAATTTGTAGGCTTTTCTACGAGTGATTTCACATGGACGTTTTCAATCTTATTTTATTTATTTATATGGATGATATGATTTTGTTTTCCATTTTTGTGCGGTTAATAAAATATTAAAACTTAAAAGAGTCAAAATAATTCAACTAAAATATGAGAATAAATTCATCAAAATTTTAAAAATGGATTAAAAAGTAATATTAATTCAAATAGAATAGGAAAACTAATAATTTGAAAGTATGTGATAAAATTTAATTGAAAATCAAATAATCAAATAATCAAAGTAAATAAATAAATGTTAGACTTCTGAATTAATGGTTTTGCATCAGTGTTTTCAATTTTATTTATTTATTTTTACGGGTGATTTAATTTTGATTTCTACTTTTAATTAATTAACTTTTTTTACATATTATAAAATATTAGATTACAAATCCGCATATATGCGAGTCCTTTATCTAGTATATATATATGGTTCAAATTAAATGTTACTTTTATTAGGTTTTTTTCTCTATCAAAGATTTAAGAAGTTCATCTAGCTTAGTTAGAAGACTTTTTTCTCTTCTTAAAAACTATTTGATATACGATAATTATCATGTTTCTCCTACAAAATTTTATAATTAGGTTTGTTTTGATTTTGAATCTATATGACTTCAAATCATTTTAATTTTATGTTTCATTCATAATAATTTCATTTTCTTATAACTATTTATCAAAAATTAAAAATCTAAAAATATTATTGATTTTTTCATATCTTAAATTAAAAAAATATGATGCCCGGGACATAGTACTAGTTTTAAAATAAAGCTGGTGATAATTATAATTTATAACAACAAGTAATAAATAACTTTGGAGGTAGCTGAATCCGGTCCATAGCTCTTTCTGATTTATGAAATTAGATGGTTATACCAAATAAAAAACCATTAATCACATGGAAACTGTCACAGGGACACTTAGCTTCGTCATCGAACCCAAACCGCTGCATCAATATCATCTCTAGCCTTCTTGTATAGCTCAAGCCTCTTTGCATACTGTAGCCTTCTTTCCATCAATGCCTGGTTCTCATCTAGCAACTGCCCCAAGTGTTTTCCCTGCGAAAAACCCGATACCCAATCCTCAAACCCAAACCAAAACCGAACTGAATTAACCGGAGTAAGAAACATACCTGACTCTGACTGATCTGTGTGTAGAAGTAATTGAGCAAAGCGAGTTTCGCTTGTTTGACCTGACAATGAACAACGGCCTTAGGAATGGATTTAACAAGTGTGTCTGAAACCATGTTGATGTAAGCAGCTACATTTGAAGCTATCTTTCTGAAATGTCCTTCGCCGTATTGGTCTCTTGTTGTGGTTGGTGAAGAAAGAGACGTGGTTTGGCTTTCTCGTGTCTCCATTACATGGAGCTTACGAAAAAACTCGACCGTTAGATATGAAGATTCCATGTCAACTAATCTAAGAACCGATTTCATGCTTTCTTCGCGAAATTTGTCTAATGATGAGTTTGCTGCAGCTAATAGCTCAATTTGTAGCGAAGGGAACCGTTTTAGCTCCTGCGTTATTTTTCCAACAAAGAAATCAATAATCTTTTTACCATTTACTATCTCAAAAAAAACAACCAATCTCACCTCTGTTTCTGCGATCGATTTCCTTACAAGCTCTTTTAAGACAAAGTGAACCTATTACAAACCACATTTCGTTACGGTCTTATTATAATGAAAAAAGTGAAAGTGATAAAGAGGTGTAAAGAGAACCTACAGCATTCACAGAGGCTTCAGCTGGACCTCTGAAATGATTCAGGGATCCTTCAATGAGACGACGATAACCCAATTCAGGTGCAATCAAGTGAGGTTGATAGCCATCAGATTCTGAGACGATTCTCTTAACACTTTGCAAGGAAAGATGACGATCAAAAGGAAGCTTTTTAATGGCTGCTGGAAGCTGGTTATCAAAGATTCCATAGATACGGGCACCTCCAGGACGCCTAAGATTCGATATTTAATCATAAGTTTAGAAAAGAGTTAATCCAACATTACAAGAAAGTTAATGGTGTTTTACCCGCCATCCAAATGCTCTTTGAATATCTTTTCGAATGCACGACACATTCCCAATATAGTGTATAGTTGAGCCTGAGACCGACAAATTTTTAGCATATACCGCAGAAATATACTATTTATAGTAGGGTGAAAGATTTTTCATTGAAAATGTATGTACTCACTCCAGCATCAATTGCGACAGGCCTACCCAATCGGTCTAACTCTCTTTCGAGTTCCTCGATGCTTTTGGATATTAAGGCTAGGATATGTGGAATACGCATCCTTATAATAGATTCTAAGAGCTGGAAAAATAAAAACAAAGAGCATAACTAAAACAGAACAACCAAAAAGCTTATTTCACGAGTGTAAGGGTTTTGATTTGAGTAACCTTAGAGAGCAGTTTTGCGAGATATTCTGAGCCCATTTTAGTGGCTAAGTGACCATAGTCAGGACTGGTTTCAAAATATTCTCGCTCCTTCCTTCTTGCAACCATCATATCAACATTTTTGTTAATATCTGCTTGTGAACGGTTCACTATCCCAACCCAAGGATGTTGCAGCCTGTATGATCTTCCTTCGATAACCTTATTCAGGCGAACATTTTCAATATGGATAAGAAAACAAGGAAACAAAGAAAGACCAAGACTTGGTAGACACTTACATCCAATGCATTAGTTCCCTCGTCCATTAAGTCTAACTTTGTCAAAACTCCAAACGTTCTATCACCTAAAAGACAATGAGAAAGTCAGAAAACCGTTAGAAAAAGAGTTATTTTTGCCCAATCCACCATCCATTTACTGAAAAACAAGAAAACAAACCTGCTGGATCAACTTCTTTCGCGAGCTTGATCGCATCCGATGTGGCTATGTCTTGATTGGCAGGAGATATTGCTAGTATAAGACAGTTGGGCTGTGAAAAAAGAAGAAGATAAATAGCTCATTTCAATATCAAAGTAGAAGAAAAGTAACTGGAACATATTGATTTAAGAAGTAGCAATTAATCACCTTTGCGACGTATGAGCCAACCATGGATTCGATATCCTCAACAATAGTTTCTGGCTGTCCTTCTAGAAACCAAATGACAATGTTAACAAGTAATTACAGGCACCAAGCAATGAACAAAAGATGTGTAGAGCCAGAGCAAAACATACCAACAGCAACTTTAGTCAAACCAGGTAAATCAATGAGAGTAAGATTCACAACTGTTTTCAAACAGAACAAAAAAAAACTGATGTTAGTTTGATAAAAAAAGAAGCTCATCTTCGGAAGTGCGATAAATTAAACAGACCATTGGGAGAGAAGATACTGAGATGAATAGGAACTGGAGATATCTGTTTGTTCTTCCCAGTGATTCTATCAGTCTCATCTTGAATCTCCTTGCGAACCAAAGCTAGCGAAACGAAACAGATTTTCAAATACTAACTCCACAAAACTCACAACTAAATAAGCACATGATTGCATTCACTATAGCCAAAATATACATTCATCAATATAGATACATACAGAAATTGGTGAATTTCTTATTGGTAAGGTGAAGAAACTCAGCGTATTCCTCTGTTCCATTTTCCGTCTTATGAAGCTGTAAAACCAAAGGCCGTCTCGTAACGATACCTTACAACAAGAAAAACAAAAATCACAATCTCCTTAACAATCATCAAAAAATGTGGACAATCGAGAGTGTTAGGTTGAAATCACAAACCGGATCCTCTAGGAAGAAAATCTCTCCCGACAATACTCTCTAGAACCGATGATTTCCCAGAACTCTACAACAACAACACCAACAACAAAAACCTTAAAAGCAAGGTGAGAGGAGAAAAAACAAAACCTAAAAGTCGTAAAAGAGTTATGCGATGAGCGAAACCTGGCCACCGACGACGGCGACGGAAGGAAGAGCTTCCCAGAGAGAAGAGAGAGCGTTATTACCGCCGCCATAATCGCCGAGAGCAGTACATGCTCTTTGTATCCTGTTAACCAATCCGATCAAACTCTCCATTGTCGTCATCTTCGACGGAGAATTTCGAAAAACGAAATCAGTTTACGAGACGAGAGCAGAGAACGAAGTGGGGGAAAACGAGAAAAGAGAGAGCGGGCGTTTACAATATGATAAACCAAACCATTTCACTTTAATTAGAAAATTGACTCAAATCATTTAATTATTGATATTTTACCATTTATGTCTTAAGAAAAAGTTGAAATCTTATCTCATCATATTTTTACGTTAGTTTTTTATAAAAGGAGTGATATTTGCCAAGTGGCAAGAATGCAAAGATTTTATTTAGATAAGTGATAATGACTTGGATTGTTAATTTGTTATTAGCATCTAACAAATGCAAGAATGCGTTATTTTATAACATATATATCTAAAAATTTAGTTACTTTAGTATTTTTTTTGTAAATATAGCAAATATCTTCCCTTTCAATATATTGAATATCCTGCCAATATTTTAGTATATCTTTTACTGCATAAATTTTGAACAAGAAAAAGTTTACACATTCAAGTATTATTCAACCATTTTGAAACATTTGCTTAGATGTAGTATTTCATTTGTAGACGTTCTTTTATAGTTCCAATTTATTTAATATGCGATTTTAAAAAAAATTCTTGTGCAATTCAATTGAAAAACTTCTAACAAAACCAAAAGAAATATGGGTGATCCAACGTCGTCTTCTCTAGATCTCTAACAGGTGATGATTGCGACGGGAGGCAGACTATGAAGACACGACACATGTTGGGTTTTGTACATGATCGGGCTCAGTTTCTCGACTCTCTCATGAACGAAAAGACGCGACTGTTTATCATCGGTGATCGAAGGGATGTAAATTTTTTTAATAAGTGGAATCAGCTTCGTTTCTTTTTTTTTTCACGTCGGTTTGGTGTAATCGTGATGTCTCTCTTAGTAGAGTGTTTGATTTCGGTGATTTCTTTTTTTTGCCGGTGGAATTTTCGATTATTAATCGGTGATTGTTCTCCTATCCCATGGTGTGCAGATGTCATTTGGATTTTTGATCTCGAAATCATTGGTATAGTCACTCTATTCGAAGGAATCAAGTCTTCGAAGAATCGAATCAGGAGAAAAACAAAGTCATAATATTTTAAATTGATTTTGATACGAAAGCTTTGGTATCAAGTCGACATTTCAGAATTGTTGTCGGAAGCATCGAGTTTTGTCATGCGGTAGGCAATTTGGAGGTTTAGTCAATAGATACTATCCACACGCACAATTCGCATCAGAGCAAGATCGAATATGGAGAAAGAAAATCCGTTAGCGAGTAAGGCTTATCTATGGAAAGCATTGTCAAATTCACTTCTTTTGATATATCTTTCTCATTATATGGCGCATATATATGTTTATGTAATAATTTGTTTTCCGAAATTTATGTATACTGACTTTGTATCAACTATCTAAATTGTTAGGAAAAAAAAGAAAAAAACAAAAGAAATATAAATGAAATTTTAGCCCAATAATAAAGCAAAGTGGCCCATTGAGAAAAAAAGGCTTTAAAAGGTATAAAATACTGTGACAGAGAGAGCAAGGGCCTGAAATGTGGGTCTGAGGCCACGTGTCTAACCCAAGAAGAAACGGACGAACAAGCGTGTGGGAAAGATAAAACGACGACGTCTATCACCTAACACTTGTCGGCTTCCACCATCCACTCCACCACGAGCCCCATTTTTTTTGTTTTGGCTGTCGTCACATGCTTGTCTTCCATTTCACAAAATGTATATACATCGACGAAACTTATATTATTATTTATTTTAAAAAAATTTGGGTAACATCGAATTCGAACTCATGAACCTCTAAACTTGGTTTAATATATGAAGCTCGTTGACAAACAAAAAAAAAAAAAACCTCTACGAATATGCAACACCATTCCAAGCTCAATCCAACCGGCTAATTTTAAAAATAGATCATGTTCATTCAAAAATTATTTGTCTACCGATTTTTAACTAAGAGATTCAAAGTTCCAACTTGTATCGCAAAAATCGAATGATACATCATTTAATTTTGGTTACTTATTAAAAGAATATTTTATATTATTGTATTTTGTTTTTGTTCCTCCTCCGCAACAAATCACTATTACGAATTTATATCATGATTGTCTTTTTAAATAGTACAAAGAAACTGGATTACTTTCCATGCATATTTGAATTGGATTCATACCGTATCTTTGCATTCATGATCATATAATATAATTATTATTTTGCATAATTCTATCATAAATACTTCAAATATCAACGCACACAGTTTTGGCAGTATCATAATTAGACTAGATTAGACTAGACACTTAATATTAAACCATATATGTACAAATTTTAAACGTGTTTTATTCAAAATAAAAGGAAAACCCACCAATAGCTTTATTTTGGTAGTTTTCCATGGAATTTCGATGAATTGTTCATATAACGTTGACATACACCATGTCCTTAGTACGGGTTTTAACTAATCCGTTTTAATACGGTTTTAATGAGTCAAATTAAGAGGACGTTTAGTTTTATAAAAGTTCTTTAAGTAATAAGCTAATCATTACATAACCCAATTGTGATGAAGTGATGTTTGTTTGATAATGATAACAAAAAAAAAGCAAATGTCAACGACAATACGAATCATGAGAACTATGAAATGTTCATCTTCCCACTACTACAACAAGCACACACCCAAAAAAAAAAAAAAAAAACTATAGTGACGTTAATTAAAAAATGGACAATTATCTTTAACTATAAGTATTAATCATCATCAATGTTTTTAAACCAAACAACTAACCTGTCCAAGCCTTTATTACTTGAATTTTTTTATTTGTTTTCCTATTTTTCTTCTTAAAAACCAAATCTGAAAATTTCCATTTACTCCGGCGATTCTCTTCTCAATAGAAGATCCTCTCTCTCTCTCTCTCAAAAAGTGAAACCTCAGAATCAGAAGAAGACAAAAATATCATTTTTATTCAGCAGATCTTCTTCTTCTTCTCGGAGATCGATTTTTTTCCGATGAGGTGTAAGAGACATACAGTTGATTTCAGTAGCAGTATCGGTGTTTGTGCTTCTTGTCTCCGTGAACGTCTCTTCTCCATCGCAGCTTCAACCGCTGCGTCTGAAAACGACGATAACGATCATCGTCATTCACGGATTTCTCCTCCTCCTCTGGTTTTTCCTCGCTCTGTTTCTCCTTACGTTGCTCCTAGAAAATCCGACGCCGGAGAAGGAGATTCTTTAGCTTCTTCTAATAGCAGATTCTTCGCCACGCCGCAAGTAGGTCCCACCACGGATCGATCGTGCGGCGGCGGAGGAGGAGGAGGAGGAGGATTGTCGTCGTCATCGGAAAAAGTCTTCGAATCAGGAAGATCGTTTAAGAAGAAACGTAGCGGATTATCTCGATTCTCAAGCTTCTTCAGGACGAGATCTGACGATTACGATTCGCGTGCTCGCGATTCCTTCGACGCGGCGTCAACGTTTTCTCCGTCGTCGTCACGGTCATGGCTATCGAAGGTCCTCTCAGTTCGATCGAAAAAGCAATCGACCACTAATACCTGCTACATCGAAGATTTGATCGCCTCCGAATCCGATCATCATCATCAAAATCGACCTAGACAGAGATTTTGTAGAGGAATGTCGCCGGCGGGAGATACGGCGGCGAACGATTACGACCGTGAATCAGTCGAGGAATCACCTGGGAGACAGAGAAGAACGCCGGCGATGGGAACTCCGGGAAGGAGAAATACGGCGGCGATGATTGGGTTAGGGAAAAGCGTATCGGGGATGGCTTTTTGCTTGAGTCCGTTAGTGAGAGCTAAACCTAACTGTTCATCTAAATGGAAAGGGAAATTTCCGCCGGATTTTGGATATTCCGGTGAGCTGAAATCTCCGGCGAAGCCTCACATTTCAACGGCGGCGTCTTTTTGTGCAAACCGGTCTAAGAAGCTTGTCGATTTAGGACGAGTTGATCACCGCCGTTGATTTTTTTTTTTTTTTTTTTTGATGATACTAAATTACCTAAAATACCCTTCACAAGATTCATATGAAAGTTATATATATATATATGGTGGCTTTACTATACCAACAGATAAAGAGTGAATTTTCTTTTCTTTTGTTGGTTAATATTATTATATTATAATGTTGTTTTGATTGTATATTAAAGGGGGAAATATTTGTTTTTTTTTTAAATTTAGGAAATTAGAAAACAATGTCGCGTGTTTTTTTTTTTGGGTGTACAAATCGAAATGACAGATTTTAGAAGAAGAAACCTATGACTTGTTCATGTCAGAAATGTAAAATATTGCAATTATTTCGAATTTCAATTCTTTGTGTGTAATAAATGTGACACATACCCTTGTGTTTCCCTTAATCTAGAAAAACAAAATCTGACAATAGAAAAGTCAAAATTAACCATTCACAAATCCAATTTGCTTCATCACTATACCTATCAAACTTATATAAAAAAAATAGAAAGCTAGAAACAAAATGGGCATATAAATCCAATAACATAGGTGGACGAAAGATGACGACTTTTTTTTAAAGATCCAAGTAATAAGTACCATCTAAGAGAGTTTTCAAAGGTTTTGAAGAGTAAAGACTATGAGTTTAATAAAAAAAAAATATATATATATACAAAGATGGTCCAATCCAATTAGATTTTTAAATTCGATGGGTCCCATTAGCCGTGAATGAATAAAGAAATTATGATGGGTATATTTGTAATTTGATATTTCGTTCATCTTACAGCATTAACGGTCATAAAAGGGAAGTTGGGCATTTAATGAGTTTGGCTTTGGAGGGGAAAAATAGTGTTATTTCGTGGCTCTACCATCTCCTCTCACCTGCATCTTCATTGATTTCAAGTTACTCATTCTGTTATTTTTTTTTTTAAAGGGGTCTCTTTTTAATTATGGCCATTATTGCAAATTATGTGTGTTGATGGAAAATTCAAATAAAACACATAAGTAGTATCATTTATATTTTTCTAGTTATTAGTTCATACAGTACTTATGGGCAATTTTGCTAGATATCTTAATTATGAAGTGTTGATAGATGAATAGCTTTATCAAATTAAAAATTTCAGACAGTTTATATAGTTAGACGGTTTAAAAATACAAAAATTCTTTCAAGTGCAATGAAAGAAAAACAATTCTACAGGAACAAAAAAACTCTCAAACTTACGCGTCGTAATAAGTACTAACATCATAAAATCATTGACATAATTTACGTTTTCTAACAAATAGCATATATATATATATATATAGTGTTGTTTTTTTTTAATAAAAAACTTACTATTTAATTGCAGAAAAAGAAAGAAAAAGTTGTGGGGCTATAGCCCATTACAAGGCTCATTGACCATAACCAAAAAAAAAACTGAACCAGGTCTAAGACCAATTTGTAATGAATCGGGTTAAGCACATTAATCCCAGAAAATTTAGCAGACTGAAATTATGATCAGATTCGATAGCAAAGAAGGAATCAATTCCATAGTTAGGGTTTGTCGAAGGCTCTCTATCTTCGTATGAATCAACTGCCTAAGTCGTGTTCGAGAGTTTATGCTCGAACCATGTCTGTAAGAGATCAGAAGCCAGATTTGGTCGATCCTTCCTCAAGCTTGAAGCTTTATTTCTGATCTGCTGGAGAATGAAATTGGTTGATCTGAAGGTGTTACGGTGGACCCGGTGATTTTTCTCCATCCAAATCGAGTATATTGTAGCCTGCCAACAGATACAGAGCAGTATATTCTTAGTCGTCTTGTTCCGAAGATAGTATATGAGGTTTAGTGAAGCCTGCCATTGCCGAGTTGATTGAAATTGACACCGTCTTCCAATCTCCTTCCAAATAGTCCAGCTGTATCTGCAGTCAAAGAAGATATGGTCTCTGGATTCATCCATACAATTGCACAAGACACATATTGAGTTAGTCTGCAACCCCCAATTTAACATCATGTCCCTTGTAGGACACCGATTGAGCATAAAGAGCCAAGCTAGGAACTGATGTCGAGGGATAACAGCTATATTCCAAACCACGTTGAACCAGGTAACCTTAGCTCCATGATTCTTGAGCAGTTGATAGATTTCTCCTATAGCGTAGGATTTCTTTACTGTTCCATTAATCCACCACTCATACGAATCATCCCTTTCAGAAAGTTGCACAGTTGTAAGGAAAGTATGAAGGTTGACCTGGTCATCTGATCTTGCCTGTGGCATAAACCATTCTCCATTGCTTCAGAGGTCTGCCAAAGTTGCTGTTGATCTGATGCCACTCACAATTGGACCAGATGAGCCTAGATAATTCATTATCCTGCCAAACGGTGACCAATAGTCTGACCAAAATAAGCATGATCTACCATTTCCAATAACAACCTTTATCCAAGGGTAGACTAAATTCCTCTGTTTTAACAGCTTATTAGAGAACCAAGATTGATTGTTTTTCCTCTTAGTATTGATGACCCAATAGTTAGTAATGATCCCATCCAGAACTTCTTCCCTATACCACTTAGCCCATATGGAGCCAGTCCTAAAAAAAGGATCCATACTAGCTTTAAAGTACAATCTTTATTCCAATAGATTAGATCCCTCATTCCTAAATCACCTTCTTCCTTTGACAAAGTGATAGTATCCCATGACACTCTAGCCGAGTTATGAACACCAACAGTTCCCTTTCAAAGAAATTCACTACATAGAGTATTGATCATCTCTATGCATTTCTTGTGAAGAATAAATGTACTCGTCCAAAAATTTGTTATTCCAGAGATTACAGAGGAGAGTAGTTGTTTCCTTCCAGCAAAAGAGAGGCTCCTGTTTGTCCATGTGGATAGTCTTTCTTTGACTCTCTGAATCAGTCTTGTACAATTTGCTACAGTTAATTTTTTGGTGCACAGTGGTATACCAAGATATCTAACTGGCAGATTTGCATGAGATAACCCTGTTGACTGGGATATTTGATTTGTTTTTGCAGGAGATAGGCCAGAAGTGAAGAAATATGTTTTTGGGAGACTTATAGCCATACCAGATTTGTCTTTAAACTCATCCAGAATATCCAGAACTGCCTTCACTGAGTGTAGATTGCCCTCAATGAAGATCAACATATCATTTGCAAAGCACATGTGACTTAACTTGGACTCTTTGCTTTTGAAATGATAATTGAAACTTCCATCTTCTGCATCCTTGTTTAGTAGAAGTGAGAGGAAATTCATAGCCAAAACAAAGAGATAAGGAGACAATGGATCCCCTTGTCTTAGCCCTCTTTTCCTTTAAAAAAACCCATGGACCATCCCATTGTAGCCAACTGAGAAAACCGTATTACATAGGCAAGCTTGAATCCATCTTATGAATTGTTCAAGCACATTAATCCCTCTCAATAGAGTCAATAAGAAATCCCATTTAATCGTGTCAAAAGCCTTTGTAATGTCAACCTTAATAGTCATTCGCTTTGGATGCTTGTCCTTATAATACCCTTGTACAATTTCCAGATGTTATGACAGTTTTTTCCACTAGAAGTCTTCCTTTGACAAATGCTGTTTGATTAGGGACTATGAACTCAGGTAGCAATGACTTTAGTCCCCAATAACTTTGAAATGACTTTATACACTGTATTGCAGTATGACACTGGCATGTAGTCAGAGACAGAAGAAGCGCCTGGTTTCTTTGGGACCAAAGCTAAGATGGTAGCATTGGTGGATTGTGGCATGAAGTTTGTGATGAAGAATTGTCTTACTTTACTTAGGAGCTCATTCCCAACAACTGGCCCAACTTCTTTAAAAAACCCTGAAGTAAGCCCATCCGGACCAGGTGCCTTATTCGGGTTAAGTTTCATGACAATTCTTGTGATTTCTTTACTTGTTGGAGCTGTTGTCAAACTGGTGTATAATATCATGTCACATCTGTAGGGAGTAAGGTCCTGAAATCAGCCAGCACTCATGTGCAGAAGAGGTAGAATATCCGGAGCAAGAATATATTAGAAATGCCTCACAGCCAAATTACTCATTTCCAGAGGGTCAGAGATGACAATATCATTGTCTGAGAGAAATGATATTATGGCATTGAAGGAGTTCCTCATTTCCATGGTTCTATGAAAGAATGAGGTATTTTGATCCCCATTTGCTAGCCAATTTATCCTAGATCTTTGTTTGAAAAACTCTTCTTCTATACTGCGCATGAAGGTCCACTTTGTATTTAAATCCCTTTCCATCTGAAAAGAAGCCTCTTAAGGATGATCAAGGGCCTCAATCTGAGCAGATTGCAGCTGTTGGTAAACTTCTTCAACTCTAATCTGAATGTTAGAGAAAAAATTTTTGTTTAAGGTTTTAAGACTCCTCTTTAACTCTTTCAATTTGTAGCAGAAGGAACTGAGGTCAATACTCAAAGATCCAGATAGAGCCCAAGCTGTCTCCACAGTTTGAGGAAAGGAAGGATGCCTGGTGAGGAAGTTGAAAAATCTGAAAGGCTTTGTTCCTGTCGAAGGGAGAGGAATAGCCAGGTCTAGAGAACAAGGAGCATGATCTGAGATATCAGGCGTTGAGAAGATAGCAACACTATTTGGGAAGCCTGTCTAACTTCTCTGTAATCGGCCCACCAGGTCTTTTGTTTGTCCATGTGTGAGAAGCCCCTCTAAACTCAGGTCGAAGACCCCGAGTTGAAGAAAACAATCCCTCGGATCAATCATATGGCTTGTTAGATGGTTGATATTTGTACCTGAATGCTCTGAAGGATGCATAATTTGATTGAAATCACCACCAATGACCTAAGGTACTCCACTCAAACTGCCATTTTGGTGTAGAACTAGCAATTCTCTCCAGAGAGCCTCCCTTTCTATAACACATTGGAGGCATGGATAGCAGTAAACACAAAAGGCCTCATATTAGGTAGTTGTATTTCACATGTCATTGATTATCTGGACTGATTCCTTACTATCACAATTGCAAGCTGCTTCCATATTAGGATAATACGACCATTTTAATCTTGATTGTGGTTTGAGCAGTAGCTCCATCCATTACAGGTAGTCGACATAACCTGGTTCAGATTTGTTTCTTTTATACTTGTTTCCAAAAGAGCACCAAATATTGGCTTAGTATTTTTTAGCCATTTAACAAAAGGTTGATACTTGTCCTGATCATTTAGACCACAGACGTTCCAAAAAAAAAGCTTACTAATCATCAGAGAGTGGGAGAAACCACCCCTTGAGAAAGAGGTGCTCCCTTTGTAGGCAGTGTAACAACATATCCAGATGATGAAGAAGACTCATGATTAACCAAGGGAGAAGTTGGATCAATAACAGAGAGTTCCAAGGCCTTGATATTCCCTGTAAGAGCAGCAAAAGGGTTTGGAGACACAAATGATGTTGGCTTAGCAGGAAGAGGAAAGATTTTCCCATCAGCAATGAAAGAGAGAGCTCTTTTAGTTGGCTTAGGTTGAGCTGGCAAAGCCACAATGAATGGAGTCTGGTCCAGATCCATAGGAGAGTTTTCAGATGAAGGACTGCCAGCAACAGGAGAGACAGAAAGTTCCGGAGATGAGCCCACTCGCCTGATACCAACATAAATATTATGGGAGGAACCATTCTTCTCTGGATTAACAGACCCAGATTGAGGTTGAGTATGAGTGGTACAAAATACTACTGGAGTAGGAAGAGTTGGCTGCACTGAGGGATGGTTAAAAACTGGACAGCCAAAAGAGGTGTTTGACAAGTTCTCTTTTGATTTTTCTTCCTTTTCAGTAGCATCTTTATCCGGACTTGGCTTAGAAACTGGAACCCACTGTTGAGTTACCTTTGGGCAATATCTGACAATGTGACCCAATTTCTTGCAGTGAAAACATATTGTTGGGGTCTAAGGATAAGTAACACCATAAGTGAAGACTGATCCATCTTCCCTTTCAAGTTCAAGAGAATCAGGGAGAGGCTTGGTGAGGTCAGCAATGAATCTGATGTGAGCTAAATTAAAACTTGTCAGGTTTTTTGTGTAGTCATCCATCTCCTTTGGAAGACCAAGAGCATCACCAACGAAACATAGACCCTCCTGGGTCATCAGATCAAATGGGATTCCGTAACATGAGCCCAGAGAGGCATAAAGAGTAACTCAGAAGGCACGGAAATAGGTGAAGTAGTTCTAGGTACTATTATAAACATTGAGGTATCTACATACCAATACTTTTTCTCTAAAATTTTTCCCTTATGAAGTCATTAGAGATTCTAACTAGCATAGATCTGGCTAGTTTATCAACATGAACTTCAATCTTCTTTCCTCTACCCCACATATGATTAATAACTCTTTGGATGAAACCAATAGGTGGTGGTTTACCAAAAAAATAACCAACCAGGAAGGGCGAACCGCTGGTTCCCTCAGGGCAAGTCGTCTCCTCCTCAGGCTTTGGATGGCAGCCTCAGCCGACCACCGCCAGACCCTCCAGATCCTCCTGACTTGTCCCAGTTTCCTCCTCTCTATGTCTCCCCTCTTGTGAGGCCTCTCTCCTCGTCTCCTCTGTCTACTGCTGCTCCTCCATAAATTGTTCTTCTACGTGAGCCTGTGAAGGGGTTATCAGATCAAACTCTTTCTATTATTGGCTCAGTTGTGACTACCGCTGCTGATGCTCTAACTCTTACTAGAATGGAAATTGGTTCTCCTTCAACTGCTATTAGATTGGTGCCAAATCCTGGTCCCATTGTATCTACTGCTATTACCGAATCTGGTATTACCATCACTGAGGAACCAATTTGCCCTCAAACTCCTATGGAAACTGTGTCGAATGAATAGTGTATCCCTAATCAGGAGAGTACTACAGTGAATGCTCACCCTGTTCTTGTGTGCGTATGACGACCCTCTTCCCTTGGTATCCTCCCACTTCAATAGAAGATCTTTCACCCAAGAGTGGTTCTGAAGCTCCACATCTCACTTTTACTCAGCTCCTCGTCCTCAGACTTGAGCAGAAAGAGCTAGACAATTTGATGATAAAAGTCTCAAAAGTGTAACAACTCCTATTATTTCTTCTACTGGAAAACCAAAGGTAAAAGTACATAAACAAATAGCATTTTATTTAATAAAATAACAAGTTTTTACAAATCACTAATTTTCGTCAACTTTGTTGTCAACGAAAATACCTAGACTCTAAACGCAAAGAAAGTTAGTTAGTTGTTTTTTGCAAATATTTGGCCAAATCTAAGGTCATTTAACGCTATTATTATTACTATATTTACTCGCTTTCCTTCAATCTTAAAGTAGCAATGTTCTCCACCTAAAAATTCGTAATTTTTTAAAGAAAACACGTTTGTTTGTGATAATACAGAACTAGTCCCAACAATGTTTCCAACTGCATTAATCCAACAGAGCTTGTCACTAAGAGAAAAAAGCTTTTTTTTTTTAAATTATTTATCAAGGTTATGGAAATGGAGAAATACCTGGGAACAGTGAGACTTTTTAATCTAGCTCATTTAAGTAGTCTGACCCAAAAGACATGTGTTCGAACTTAATTCTCTGTTTCTTTATTGGGTCAAAATGAAAGGAAAAAAAAACAATTCTAAGCTTCTTTCTCTATTCACCTGTTTTCACATGGAAGGAAGAAACGAGAAGAGTGTATTTATTATATAGCTCACAGTTATATTTAACTCAATTCATAGACACAGACAAATCACAGTTTTGAAAAAAAAACAAAAGTACTGAAGCAGAGCAATTAAAACTCCAAAGACCACAAACGTTTAGAGTTAGGGACAAACCACAACTAAACCAAAGTCTCTCTTAGAACAATCTGATGGAAATAAAAGTCGAAAAAGCAGACAAAAATTTTACATATGGGAAGAAAATAACGGATCGGATCATGCGAAATGCTCGAGGACTTTTTTTTCCGTCTCTATCGATTTGTTGTTGTCGTTGCCAAATTTAACAAGAGCATCCTCCTGATTGTTGCTGAGCCGAAGATGCATTTGCATTGGAAGACTTGAGATTGACATCAACCATGTCCTCTTGCTTTGTCGAAGACAATGTTTCCATTCCTGGCAAAGCTGCTGCTATCTTGCGGAAAAGCGCCTGCCGATAAAAACAAAAATGGAAATTCACAAAATTAAAAAATGGGATGGATTTATGGCGTTATGAATTAGCGGTAATTGTTTAGAGAGTATCAAAGAGAGATCCATACGAATGAGGAAAAATTCATTAGTCAGCAGATCGGTACACAACACAAAGTCTATGTTAACTCTCAGAAAGCTGCTGCTATTGATCGGTCTAAACAAAGTTCGGGTTTAGGTGATTTTTTTTAATCCAGGAAAACTCTCAGAAATAAATGAAGTGAACATCTTTGTTACCTTTATGTTGAAGCCTGCTTTGGCACTGGTTTCAATAAACATTACATTAAGCTCACGAGCCTTGGCTTCTGCTTCCTCTATTGAAACTTGCCTGAGAAACAAGCAATTTATTACGAAGGCCCATTGGCAGTAACAAATAGTAGGCACCCACCAATAAGTGTCAAGCGTGTTGACCATAGAGAAACCCTTTGATTATATGCAGTTGAGCACCAAATGATTTTCCATTTATTATCTTGTTGGGTCGTTTGGGAACATACTCAATGCCACCAGAAAAGTAAGAAGTGGTTTAACAATGCGTAGCAAATTTTAAAATCCTCATTCGTCTCGGAAACATACTTACAAAATCAGACAGTGTTCAAACAAGGGATGACTACTACCAAATTATCAGTCTCAATTGCTATTGAACAGTAATTTGCACATCAAGATTTAACAAGATTAATGCAAAGGAAGAGATGGTACATCAGTTTTACCTTTTGTCCACAAGGTCGGTTTTGTTTCCCACAAGCACAACTATGACATCACTACCACGCTCTGTCCTAACCTCATCGATCCACTTAGTAGTGTTTAGGAAGGATTGCCTGCCTATATGTCGGAAAACAAAATAATGATCGAGTTTCACAATGCACAAATTTTGATGGATCGAGATAAGGAAGAAATCAAAACGCATCTACTCATAAGGTTACTGAATTTCACATATAGGAAAACATGCATGTGTTTCAGACGTTTAGAAAGCAGAGAAAGAGCGAAGGTACACATACTTGCGACATCATACACAATAACAGCAACAGACGAATCCCTGATATAGCTCGGAATAAGACTCCTGAATCTCTCTTGCCCAGCTGTATCCCTGTCATATGTTTCGGCTCTCATCGTTAATTATCAAATCATGCTCTGCAATGTTATTCTTCAGTGTTCGATATCTTACCACAGCTGCAGCCTGACCGTTCGATCTTCAAGGTACATTGTCTTTGATAGAAAATCAATACCAATTGTGGCCTGATGATTATGAAACAACAGAAAATTACTGAGAAAAGGTCGAACATTCGGTATAATGATGATAAGCAAACATAGTTAACATACTATTAGGAGCTTAAACGTAATTATCATATTCACAAATCAAGATCAGACGCTTTCATTCATCATTTGAGAACTACTTCGATTAGATAAACAATGATCACAAATCAAGGAAACACCCTCACCAAGAACTAGACAATTTTCGCTAGCGTTACTACGATCCTCTACGGTGCTATATTTTCCCAGCAAGAACAGCAACCGAAAATGAGAGATTTCAAGCCAAAATCACAAACGATTTAAAGGAGATCGCACATGATCACTCTGCTGATTGTTACAGATCACACATGATTACACAAAATCGAACGCGAGATCAGGAAAATATCAGAATTTCTAAACTGAAGACACAAAATCCAAGTCCATGAAAATGGATCTCGATATCAACGAAACCCTGAATTTTCCGACGATAATCCCCGAAAAACCAGCCAACGTCGTGCAAAAAAATACGTAGATCGGAAAATGAAATTACCTGGTAAGTATTGTCGAATTTGTCATACATGAATCGAGTGATGATACTTGTCTTTCCGACGGATTGATCTCCCAAGAACACAAGCTTATACTTGGCGAGTGCCGACACCGGAGCCATGGTTTCTCAGGATCTAACTAGCCGGAAGGATCTGAGATACGTCGAGATCTCGCTGAGAGGATTTTTGCCCGGAGAGATCCCGTCGCTCTGGAAATTGCAAATACTGTAATTAGTGTGTTTGTTATTCGTTAAAGAAGACCAATGGGTCATTTAGGTGAAATTAGAAACTGTTGAGGGATATTTTTACAATATATAGGAACTTAGATGCAGATTTAAAAAAATATTATGGGCTCAAGCATGGACTTGGGCTGGGCTTATAGTAGCGGCCACGTGACAGGCACGTGCCTTCTCGTATGACCTGAAACTTTCCGTCTCTCGAGCTTCTTTACTCTTTCGTGTCTCATCAAATCCCTAATTTTCGAGCTTCGAAGAGACGAAAATGGCACTGAGAAATGCGATTCTTCGTCACCTTAGGGTTCCGGTGCAAACCCTAAAAGGATCGAATCAGTCACAAATTGGATTCCTTGGATCGATCCGTTCTCTTTCTTCGCACGATGATCATCTCAGCAAACAAGATGTCGTCGATAGAGTTCTCGATGTTGTCAAGAGCTTCCCCAAAGTCGATCCCGCTAAGGTCAGTTTGATCTTCGTCAAAATGGAGACTGATTTAGCTCATTATTCAGATTCGATTTAGAACCTGCAATTTTTTGCCTTTAAATCTCTGTCAATGGATTTTAGCTTTTGGTTGATTCGCATTGCTTCTAGTGAGAATATACACCAATTGGGTATCTGATTAGTGTTAATAAGTTTAGGGTTAATTGATATCAATGGTGTAGTCAGATTTGATGTTTCTGTCATGGATTTTTTGATAGATATGGTCAAATCTTATGGATTTTGCATTTCATGTTTGTATAATAAATGAAAGCAATCTTTCAACTCTCTCGAGTTCTTGGATGATTTGGGTTTTGTTGTTGATCACATTGTGACAAAAACTAATCCACAGGTGACTCCTGATGTTCATTTCCAAAACGATCTGGGATTAGATAGCTTGGACACAGTGGAGATAGTGATGGCTATTGAAGAGGAATTCAAGCTTGAAATCCCAGACAAAGAAGCTGATAAGATCGATTCTTGCTCTCTCGCCATTGAATACGTTTACAATCATCCAATGTCTAGCTAAAGCTCTGTGCTTCTCAAGGTTTATCCTCCTGTTTCTCCCCCCCCCCCCCCCTTCTTTTTTTTTTGGTATGAGTTGATAAAATTGGGATTTGCAAATAAATCCAGTTTCTGTTGGAAGAGCATTGTTGACTCTTTTTTTAAACAGTTTCAGTTTCTGAGTTCCTTAAAAAAAACAACTTTTTGCTTGAATCTTTTTGTAATTTGACGCATTTTTTGAGTTGTTACAATCTGTCTTCTATCCAACCCAATACCAAAAGAAACCATATGGTTTTTTTTCTTTTCTTTATAACAAAGATCTATCTCACACAGCTTTTCAAACTGTCACAGGAATAAGCACTTCGAAACTAGCTAATCCGTGCAGTCTAGTTTTCGATTCAGACTGTATATAATTTTGGTGTTGGGTTAAGATTAAACTTATTTCGCATCAAATATTTGTAGGTTTAAATGTTTAATCAGTTTTTATCTGAAAAAGAAAAAAAAATGAACCAAAAAAGAAAAAAGAAACTTTGAATATATATATAGTAATAGTTCAGTTTTTTGCCGGTTTAGTCCGGTTTAGTCATGGCCTGACACTAGAGCTGTCAAGCGGATTAACCCGTCCCGCGGCGGCTTTGATTTTTTTTTGACCCGCCTCAACCCGCTCCGCCAAAATTTCAAAATTAAAATGTTTAATCCGCACCCGCCCCGCATAATTTTGCGGGTCCTGCGGGTATTTAAAAAAAAAAAAAGTTTAATATATACATATTTTAATTAATTTAATAAATAAAAAATATTAATTTATACATATTTTAAATATTATAAAACATAAATACATAATTTTCTTAGAAAAACTAAAATTTTGTTACTAAATTTATATATCTTATTATATAAAACTTGATGCGTCAAACTTCGTAATTAACACGATCGTGACACGTGTCAGCCGGTTGATCGGATTTTGACACATGTAATTTGATTATATTTTGACATGTGTCATACAAATCTTATTTCTTTTAAAACTTATACATTTGTATTTATCAAATAGATTATAAAAATCAACATATAAAAAAAATAATTAGTTTCTAATAAATAATTCATTAAAATAATTAGTTGATAAACATGGTTTATTCCTTTAAATATTGACTTTATTATATGTTTCGATTTTGTTTTTTTCGTACAACCATTCTTTTTTTACCCCTCTTTTCCTTTACATTTATTAAAATGAATTAGGTTTCAAATTTTCTCATTAGAATATTAATTAATACACGTGTAGAAATATTTTGAGTTCAAATATACTTAGGTATATTATAATATTTTGTCTTTATATAACAAGTTTTTGTACTCTCTCAATCTTCTCACCAAAAAATTTCAAACTTCAATAATCTATTCCACAAATTTTATTTCAGTTTTTATATTTGAAAAAACCATCGATTACTCTCTTATTCGATAAAAACAACCTATCTCAACATTTTCCAATTAGTTTATTTTAGTAATTCATAAAAAAAAAAAATCAAATAAACTACATATATACACGCTTACATATATTTTGATTTTAAATAGAAATTTATATGACAAAAAAAATCAAACGCATTTTTTTCATTAGAATATTAAACACACGTGTAAAAATCTTGAATAGAATTAGATTTATATACTCAAATATTTAAGAATTATAATATTTCACATCTATTTAAACAATTTGTACTCTCTCGATCTTCCAACCAACCAATTTAAAATTTCAATAACCTCTTCTAAATTTTTTATTTCCAATTAGCTTTAACCACATGTCAAAATAAAATTTTCCATTAAAAAAAAATAATATCATTATATTTTGAAATCAGACTAAAAAAATATACATTGTATTGTGGTTTTTTAAAGACTTACCACTACGTAGACATCCTAAATATTGTAAAATAGATGTATGAGAAGAAAATTATTTTGAAAGTTTCTCATGTTGTGAAAATTATAAAAAGTAAGAAACCAAGTGATGAAACACATATAATTCGTTTTTCGTTGGAAGAAAGATAATACTTGATTCATAAGTGAAAAAGAAAAATCCAAATATGATTAAAAATGTGAGTAAGTCTAATTCAAATAAAAATACGTAAATCGATTTGTCAAGAGTTAAAAAAAAGATATATGAGTACTTTACATAATAAAAAGTAAACATAATTTAAATAGAAATAGGAAAAACTAATAATTTAGAAATATGTGAAATTTTTTTTGAAAATTCAGTTAATAAAAAAAAAATAGGAGATTCAAAATCAATAAATAATTTGTAGGATTTTTTATGAGTGGTTTCACTTTCACATCGACGTTTTCAATCTTATTTTATTTATTTTTACGGATGATATGAATTTTTTCCCATTTTTGTGCTGTTTATAAAATATTAAAGGACTCAAAATAATTCAACTAAAACATGAGAATAAATTCATCAAAATTTAAAAAATGGATTTAAAAGTAGTATTAATTCAAATAGAATAGGAAAACTAATAATTTGAAAATATGTGATAAAATTTAATTGAAAATTAAATAATAAAATAATCATAATAAATAAATAAATGTTAGGTTTATGAATTAGTGGTTTTGCATCAGCGTTCTCAATTTTATTTTATTTATTTTTACGATTGATTTAATTTTGATTTCTACTTTTAATTGACTAACTTTGTTTTACAGGTTATAAAATATTAGATTATAAATCCGCATATATGCGGATCCTTTATCTAGTATTATATAATTTTTCAATAATTTAGTATTATTACTAGGATAAATATTTAAAATTAATATATTTAAAAAAAAAAACCTGCGGGTAACCCGCATCCGAAATTTCTATAACCGGCATCTGCCCCGTCCTATACCACTCCAACTTGCTTGACCCGCGATTTTGATTTTTTTTTCATTTGGTCGATCCGTACTTATTCTGCGGCGGGTCAAATGAGGCGGGGCCTACGGATAAAGAGTCAAATTGACAGACATATCTGACACACAAAATTAAGAATTATATATCCAATTTTGTGGAATTAGGAACCGGGCCCATTTACACATTTGAAGTGGCCCATAACGGATAAAGGAAAGGCCCAAATGCTAAAGCTTAAACCCCTTTTGCCTCTTCAGCTTCGTACACAGGAGAGATAAGGAAGGAGAAAACGAAGAAGAAGAAGAAGGAAATGGCGAATCTCAACTCAGCAATTGATTCAGTATTTTGGGACCAGAACATTTCTACACCTCAAACCCTAGAAGGCACGGCTCGTTCTGTTCCCGGTGAGCCATTTCCCGTCGACGGTGCACGAGCAAGCCGCTCTCACCGGATTCAGCAACTTTCTCTCCTCCGCGAAGGTTTTCCTCTCGGAATCATCCCTTCTTTCGCTCCTGCTTCCGACAAGAGAATCGGATCTTTCTCTCTCAACTCTCTCTTGCTCAGTCCTTCCTCTTCCAACTGGTAAAATCACTTTCACTTTGGTGTTTTGAGTCAGTAATGCTTATAGGGTTTTTGCTGAGTCTTTGAAAACAAGAGCTAGGATTTTTGCTTAAAGGGTTTTTGCTGAGACTTGAGTCAGTAGTGCTTAAAGGGTTTTTACTGAGACTTGAGTCAGTAGTGCTTAAAGGGTTTTTGCTGAGACTTGAGTTAGTAATGCTTAAAGGGTTTTTGCTGAGACTTGTCTTTGGATCGTTGTAGGTGGCTAGGATTGGTTGGGCAGTTTAGACCAAAGAAGCTCTTTGCTGATATCAAAAGAGATATTAACAATGCAGAAGAATGGGATCTCCAACTTTTCAAGGATACAACAAAACACATTGTAGACAAATCCCTTTACTCAATTGGTTTATGGACTCAGATTGCGTTGGGCACTTCTTCTTCTCTGTTGCTTAGCGCCGAACGTCTTGGCGATAAAAATGGACTCCGAAAAAAGTTGATGTTTGTTCATCCTGTACGTATCTACACTCATGATGGATTTCTTTTGTATGTTTAAGCATTTCTAATTTGTTTCGTTTGAGCAGCTTGAGAAGCATGATCTCACTGTGGAAGCAGCTTTGCCAGATCTGTTTTTGGACCATAAAGGACGTTTCTGGGATGTTCCTCAATCGTTGTCCTTTGACGTCTCATCGCTTGCTCCAGAATCTGGGCTTCGATACCGGTTTGGTGTGCACAAAAGCAAGGGTAATCCTCATGCTGTGAATGCTGCTGCTGCTGAGAGTGGTGTTGATGCTCCTACTTCTTTGATGCCTGGTTTATGCGCCAAGGCTGCAGTTTCTTACAAGACTAACAGAGACTTGTGGAGGCCACAAGAGAAAGAAGACGACACAGGAGAAGAGGATACACCTGATTTTCTGCCTTATGATTTACGTCTAAAGGAGCCTCATGCAGCAATTTCAGGAATAGTAGGTACTCTCTTAAAAAACCCGTTCGCCTAAAGTAGTTTCTTTCCTTTTTCTTGACCTTGAATTGAATGCTGAGTTCTCAGTGTTCACTCTCTAGGTAGCAGCTTGACAGCTTGGATTACAGGCCGAGGCATGTTGGTTAATGGCAAGAAGCGGAGTCCATTAAGTGCAGACGCGTTTGGTTCTGCTTGTTTTACGTTCCAAAAAGGGCAGTTTAGTAAGTTGTATGGCGATCTAACACGAGTAGATGCTCGTGTGGACATTTCCTCAGCTTCTGCCCTTGCTAAAAGAATCTTCCATGCAATTAGAAGATCTTCAGGTAGTAACAAATCAGATGATACACTGTGGTCTCCCAGACTCGACCTGATATTCCAGCAACAGGTATTAGCTTTTTGTCCAAAGATCAAAAAGTCATGATGTTGATGTAAAGAATCAATCTTTCGGAAATGCCACCACTGTTTTTTCTTGTGCAACAATTTTGCAGGTTGCTGGTCCGATCGTTTTCAAAGTAGACTCGCAGTTTCAGGTTGGTTCAGGAAAATTCGGGGCACGCATGGAAGATCTGATTTACAGTTTGAATTACTCCTTGAGGCTTCTTGAATCTGGAAAAATTGTGGCTTGGTATTCGCCAAAGAGAAAAGAAGGCATGATCGAGCTTCGGGTATTCGAGTTTTGATTTAGACAACTTTCCCTTTTTTAAGTTTGTCCCTTTTAACATTTGTATCAGAAGATACTAAAAATGGCAACAAGTCTATTTTTGGTTTAACACTTTGAAGATCTTTTGCCTATTACTGTCTCAAAATGATCCCAATTGAAAGATTGACAGAAAACAAGAAATGCTGTCTGAAAATTACAGAAAAACATCTAAAAATCTTCAAGAATCCTTGGATGTATCCTCTCTGCCAAGATCTCACTCGACGAGGGCCAACAAGTCGCTCTCTTTACAAAAGCAATGCCTGGCGTCGGTTCCCAAATCGACCTGAAAAATAAACTCAGAGGATGTTCAGTTTCATATTCCTAAAGTACCATACAAGAACAATTGATCAATCTACTGCAAAGAATCTAATTTCACCTCATACGCGCTCACGTCAGAGAACAGAACCTGTGAAAATGGCAAAGGAGAAACAGATGAAGAGAACATTCACAGTAGTACAACGGATGATGATTATGTCTTAAAGAGTTAAGAAGAACCTTTACCTTCTTTCCAGGCCCAACTTGTTGTCCAACCTCAGAACCAACAGAGACAACCTGAAACATGATTGATTCTCTAATCTTTTATTAAAACCATATTCAAAATATCCTCTCAAGTCAAATAACATAAGAAGCAATGCCTTTACCTCTCCTGTGAGGTACCTCTCAAACTTTACAGCTGCTTTAGGCAACAACACTCCACCTGAGGATGTCTGTTGCAGAATCACAAGAACAAAATGATCAAAGATTTGGCAATTGAATTACGATAAACCGAGCTAATCAACAACAGTTTTTTTCCGTTTGATTTCTATTTGTAACTCCTGCTTTTTAGTAATCATGACATTTTCAGACATAAAGAAGCTAAGAGATAGACCTGAGGAAGCTCTTCAAGACGAACAAGAACCCTGTCTGCTTGAGGAACAACCTGAAATTGATCAGAAGATAAATGTCCGAATTCGAAACAAATTAAATAAAAACCTTTTCGGATGAAATTAAAAGGAAAAGGAAGTACCTTTGTCGGTTCCCATTTAGTGGAAATCGCTTTGATTCTAAGACAACCTCTTCGACTTCCTGAGGAAAGAAATCATCAACGGATAAAACAAGAAAAGCTTCAAAACATAACAGGTTTCAGATTTGTCAGTACCGAGAAGCTTATGGTTAGCTGAAGAAGGAGAAGTAACGGTTTTGACCGGAAAAGCAAACAAGGGTTTTGGTAGAGAGACGAAAGTGGAAGCCATTGGAAGATAAGGTTTATTTTTCCAGAAGCAGATCTTCTTCCTCCGTCAAGACTTCGGCTCGAGGTTACTCACTCTTCTGTTCTTCTTATGTTTTGATTTGGGCCAATATTACGGCCCATTAGTTGTTTTCAATTTAGGCCTTACTCTTATGAAAGAGAGAACAACAAATTTAGAGTGGTACTATAATCCGAAGTTGATGATGAGAGAAACAAAAAGTTACAAGTTAACTAGAACAAGAATCTATTTGCTATGTCAAGATCCTACGAAGCTGCCAAATCCAAGAGTACATGATACCAACGGCACAATATGTTGAGATCAACATTAAAGGCATAAATGGGAATTTGTCACCTAGAAAATAAGGATGCAAGAATTGAGACACCATCTCAACTATAACTAAACCAATGAGATAGCTTCTCTCAATGCATCCAATCCCAAACTTGCTCTTGATGTCACCGGTCTCCTTCTTAAATACCTTATCGTCTGCGTATTGAGCCGTAAAGCCGAGCCAAATTACCATGGAGTGCAATAACAGCAACAGAACCTTGATTGGATATTCCTGCGGTTCATATAAGAGTGGAAAGAGCGAATAGCAAGAAACTGCAGGAGAAATGCAGATTAGTACGTGGAGTGATTGATTATATCCACAGTGTTGATTCTGGTTAGAAAGGAGAATATTATATACCTATGGAAACCAAAAAGTAGTGTTTAGCATCTTCTAGACTCTGCACTGCAACGATTGCAAGTGGGATAGTGAAGTGAAGCGATGCTTTCTCATGGACATGCCATCCAAATAGAAACCCGCATGTGTATGCATAAGCTATCCATCTAGCAACACGCCCGGGCTGTGGTTTTTGCCAAGCCTTGAGGAGACACGGAGTTATAGCAAGCAATACCATTGCAAATGTTGCCAATGGTGTGATCTGTCATTGTACCAGTCAATGAAACTAAGATCGAGCGGAAGATTCACGAGATATGACAGAGGTAGACAAACAAGAATGTGATAACTTTTTGTACCTGAGGGAGAACTGCAAAAGGCGAAGAATCCCCAACTAAACCACCGGTGAAAGAAGCAGAAGGAATCTGAATTTCGAATCCGAGTTTTCGTAGTAGAAAGGCAAGTCCTTTGTCGAGTATTATATAGAAAACCCAAAAATTAGGTGCCCAGTATGCATGGCACAATCCTCTCCCAAAAGGAAACATTCGCTTGATGACTTGCTGTATCTGCGACACAACGAGAAAAACAAACAAGAAAACTATCACCATAAGAATGCTTTCTTAATAACTCTATTCAGGAAAAGGTTAGACTTGATCCAACTAGGTTAGATTTCCATTAATTTAAACAATGGCATTGGCTTTCTCTGCAAACAGGACAAATCACTCATGAAATCGACAAGAAACAGAGGTCTCTATTACACTAGTTTCACAATGTGTACTTTTGCTTTCCCAAATAAAAGCATTGAGATAAGCTCTCCAGATCCAAATTCTAACTCTTTCTCAGATCAAACACTATAAAATAAGCGTTACAATCTGCTAAACATCAAGAACAATACAATCTTTAACTAGAACCATGAAGAATTGGCTACATTTCTCAACATTGTAGATAAAGTAACACAGGGAAAGCAAAAACAAAACTTTTCTTCCATCAAAGAAAGAAGAACTACACTAACCTGTCCATGGTAGATAAAGGGTCCATAAGCGGCGGCAAAAACCGCCACAACCACCGCACCAATAGTTACAAACCGTCGGAAACCGGTAGCTAGACCGGACCAGCAATAATGCCTGAGCAGATAAACGAAGTAAACCGGCGCAGCGACGGCGAACAAATGCTTGAAACATAGAAGAAAAGCGAATAGAAACCCACCCAACAGATCTCTCCCTTCTTGAAGAAACGAAATCGACAGCAATAACCAGCCCAGTAGAAATCCGTTATACTGAAAATGAATGTGATCGACGATCATTAGACCCGGAGACCAAATCACCAATGCGCAGATCAGATTTCGCTTCATTGGTTCCAATTTTCGAGTCAATCTGTAAACACCGAAGAGAAGACATA
Source organism: Pseudoturritis turrita (assembly GCA_900406555.1). Taxonomy (NCBI): domain Eukaryota; kingdom Viridiplantae; phylum Streptophyta; class Magnoliopsida; order Brassicales; family Brassicaceae; genus Pseudoturritis; species Pseudoturritis turrita. The sequence continues at coordinate 7,631,923 of OVBL01000512.1, forward strand.
GATCCGAGACGATCACGCTGATCCGCTGGAAGTAAATTACAGATTCGGCGCTGTAATCGAGTCCTGATTGAAGATCTACGATCCTGGGATCGACAAGACGCGCGAAAATCGAGAGGAATCTTTCGAAGTAGGCGAAAAAGGGTGGATAATCGAGTGTCCATGGGCTGGTCTCGTCGAAGTACCATTTGGAAAGAGGGAGAGAGTGTGTGATAGCGAGCCAGTTACGGTGGACCTCGAAATCGGTGCTCCTGTACGACGGGATGAGAGAGACTTTCACGGCGGTGGCTACGGCGAAGAACCATAGCAGAAGTCGCCGATCTCGGTTTTCCCGGCGATCCATCTCGGCAACCGATAGACTGAAAACATTTCCGACCGTTTATTACAAAACCCATTAATATGGGCCTAGTTTGGGCCGAGAAGTGGCCCATTCTGAAAGGTATTTACAGAGTTTTACGTGGAGTTGTACACATGTCACTACTTAATTAGCTTACGTATATGGCATGGCACTTTTTTGGACAAATATGACATGGCACTTCTTGTTTTTTTCTTGCTCAATCACAAATTTGTTTTTAATCAATTTTTTTCATTTTAGCCAAATCAAGAAGGTTGTTACGGTTCGTTTTGATACTGTAAAATTACATAAACTGATTTCTTCTATCCCAATTAATTTGTTAGATTAGATCAGTGATTTGACTTTAATCGGCTTAAACAAGTTATGGAATAAAACCGATTTTTAGTTTTGCATCGTAGCGATATAATGTATACCGTTTTTATAGTTACCAATTACAAAAAATAATATCAAAAAATTATTACTAAACAATGTTACACTCAGATTTTTTTATAATATTACTTTTTATAATTTTTAATTATTTGATAACCGTTATATTTTTTAACAGTTAAAAATATGTACCACTTGAATTCATCAATCAGACACTAATCCGGTTAAACCAGAAATAACTTAAATTAGCTTTTGGTTGCGTATATAAATCCTACGGTCCTACCTACCCTTTCAACCTCCCTAAAAGGAAGTAGCTAGTGGCTAGAGTCTAGAGCTAGACCATCTGAAACTATCAACGGCTGAGATCATTTTGCGTTGATAAATCAACGACTATATCCAACGATTCTCTTAGATCAAATCCTGACCGTTTGAAATAAAAAAACAACAGATTTAATTCCCATGCAACCTTAATACCTTGCACATAACCGCCACGTAGCACAAACTCGTACCTTAGGTGGCGCACGAGCGAGGATCACCACACGTGTCAAGAAAAAAAAGTAGGGCAAACGGGGTACAAGGGCAGCTGTCATGGGCCCGAGAGACAAGGACGTTGATTATTGGGCCTTTAGAGAGGTGCTCGTGGGTCCCATTAATAATATTTAGTCCTTTGTCTAGTCAGCTCCTCGTTTATATTCCCAAAAAAAACCAGTGGGACCCACCTTTCCCACTCGAAACGCCTTGTTGTATCGACAGATGACAAGTTGTGTGGTCCTGACCCATTTTCTTCTTTTTTTTGGAACTTTCTTATAATTGATTACAAAACAGCTTTTTTTTTGTATGTATCTTATTAATAGACCCTTTTTTTTTTGCGAGTGTGTGTGTGTATAACTGTATATATAGGTAAAAGTGTTTTTTTTAATTAGTTTTGTTTTTAATGTTTCATTATTGGTTTGCCGTTTGTAATGTGAGTCATTGCTTACTCAGATACATTGAGTGCTTGACGTGATCTTATTTAATAGTATTTTTAAAAAACTTGTACATAGTATTGTATGCTAGTGTTTTCTTACCTTTGATTTAAAAAGACAAAAGTCTGCTGTTTTTGTGTTATTTGAAAATTTCAAATTTAAATTTTTTATAATATGAATCAAAAAGCATAAAAATGTGTTGATTCAAGTCGCTCGATATTTCTCTATGGAATTTCACCTATGTGGTCACACGTATAGTTACGTTATTAAAAATTTATACTATACTAAATTTAATAAAATAGGTCGGTCACGCTCTTGCCTCGTTTAAAAAAAATAAAAAATGTAAACCGTATGTACTATGTATGTCTTTCATTTGAAGATCCAAAGTACCTGTTCTAGAACTTTTTGACTATATAGATCGTATTTTGAAAAATAAAATTAAAGTTTGATTGGTTGAAATAAAATGATTAAAAAGGTTTTTCTTTTTTGTAAAAAATAATTGCATAAACTTATGATGATATTGTTTTTATTATGTTAATTCTTATTGTAAGTTTGTAACGGTCATTTCGTCTATTTGGAAACACCACATTACACATCCCATTAATCTCTTATTTTGCCATTGATAATTATTATTATCGTTATACAGTAACAAATTATCAATCAAACCCGAATTGAACATAGATTGTGTTTAACATTTTTTACAAAATTTCAACCGAAGGATTCGGACTACGTATTTTTTTAAGAAATTTTTCTTATTTAATGTTTAATATGAATAAAATACTTGTTTGGAAAGAGATTTCATTTCAACCAATCGTTCCTTTGGATTTTTTACCTGGAGATTTACACGTGTACGAAGATGTTTTGTCTCATTAAAATACGAATAATTTTTTCACTATACTATAGTCTATAGTAATTTTAAAAAACGTTATTGTCCATAGAAGGAACCAATTAAATATATATATAAGTACAAGCAAAGCATTAAACAAAACGAGAAGCCATTATAAATTACACACATGGAATGAAACATTGTCCAGGTGAAATGAATCCTAAGAAAGTACACACGAGAACAGGTTAAAAATAAATACATATTAATTTAGCAAAAAAATATCAGTAATATAAAAATAAAAAAATTAGAAATTGTATTTAATTTTAATTGTAAATTTGGGAAAAGTCCAATAATCATGCGTTATGCATGTTATTGTGGCCAACGAATCTCACAAACGCAAGACTTGTTTGATTCCCCTCCTCGAACGAGATCCACCCAAATTATTATAATGCAAAAACAAAAACTAAAAAAGTTGTATAAACTTTTGTGCCTAATTTTCACACGAAATTGGTTAAATAATCAGAAGAAAAATTAAGAAATAACTGGTACGGACAAAGAGTTTGATTCATTGTATTTTAACTTATTATGGATGAAATTTTTTTGGGTAAACAAAAAATTACCAGACACAAAAAGACAAGAGACAATAATTAAAATTAATGAATTATTGAGCTTTAACGTATAAGATCTTTCGAGATGGAGATTTAGTAACAGATGTACGGTGAGGATTTATTGTAGAGTACAGTAACTAGAGTGGTCCGTGACACAGGTGATTAACTCAAGTCAACTAGAAAGTCCTGAAGCCTTGCTTTATATATGGACACCAAATCAGCAAGCTTCTTCCTCCTCCTCCTTCTCCTTCTTCTTTCTCTCTGATCTGAATCTCGAATCTGCTTTTTGCAATCGATTTCATTTGCTTTTTTCAGAAACTTGAAATTTAGTATTGGAAATGGCTTCGTATTACTCTGGGTTTTTGGGTTGCGAAGAGCCACACTTTTTGGAATCTTGCTCTCTTTGCCGTAAACATCTTGGTCTTAACTCCGACATCTTCATGTACAGGTAATGGTTCGTTAAACTTATTTTTGTAATACCTAATCAGATTCTGGATCTGGGTTTTGTGAAATTTACGAAAACTAGTGAATGTTAATCTGTAAAGTGACTGCCTTTGAAGATTTCTGATTTTGATATGTCTTGATTTTGTAATTTACAGAGGAGACAAGGCGTTTTGTAGCAAAGAGTGTAGAGAAGAACAGATTGAGTCTGATGAAGCTAAAGAGAAAAGTTGGAAAATTTCTTCAAGATCTCTCCGTAAAAAATCTTCAGAAGCAGCAAAAGATTCCGCCGCCGGAAAAACCGTACGGACAGGGACTCTCGTGGTGGCTTAAGTAGAAATTTCATTACATAAAAAACAAAAACAAAAATCAAGCAAATAGCTTATCTATATATATATATACACTTTTTTTGTCTAAAGCTATCCTTCAAAAAAAATCCTGCAAAGTTTTGCTCTGTTTCAATTATCTTTTTATGGATCGGAGATGAAAGGGAATAGTTCTGGTTTTCCAAATTCCGATGTCGGAATCTGAGAAAATTGTAGATCTGGTTTTATGTAAATCAATGTGGAGTTTGGGAGAGGGAGAGAGAGAAAGAGATGCCAATCTTTTGGATGTGTGATTGGTTTTGTTTCTCTGGGGTTAAAATTTTGTTTGATATTCCACAAGAAACAGAGCATACTATGTTCTAAATTTCATTTCTTTCTTTATCTTCGTATTCTATAACTTTATAAATCGACGTATTTTACTCAATCCGGTGTTGTCAAGATCTCAGCCTTTCGGTACCATCGAGTTTCAAATTCTAAAAACAAATTAAATTGGTTTTCGTTCGATTGCTGTTTGAGGGGTATGCATTTGACGACCGTGGCTTAAGAGCTCCGGCGAGATTCTTTTACATGTGTAAAAGTGACAGTTCTGCTGGGCCTATAATGGGCTTTTGAAGGGAGCCCATATACGCAAGCCATTGACACTTTCACACCTATGAAATGCTCATAATCAGAACTAAGTCAGGCCATCAGATATTTCATATTTGTAAATTGATCTATTAGTCAAGGGGTAGTTATATGCGTTTAATTGTTCTTTAAGGAATGAAAATTAGTGGTTTGTGTTTTTCTTTAGCATTATATTAACTAAGCACAGAAGCTTCTGTATTTGATCGTAGCTAAAGCTGATCCTGAGCTAAGAAGCTGATATAAGTTTGTAGCATAGGATCTGATTCCATGAGCGATGTGTTTGAAATTCAGACTCTGAATCACTCTGATGTATGTGTTGATTTTTGATCAATTGCTTAATGGAGTTAAGTAGTACTTGATCAAAATTGCTCTTTATAATCTTCACGTAATTCAACAATTTGTCAGTCTACGGATAGATTTCCAAGGAGCATTATTGAGGGGATGCATGAAGAATCTATTAGAATAAAGACTCCAAAATCAGTTATCCATTTATTGAAGCATGTAGCTTAGTTCCGTATAACACAAGAAACTCAAAATAAGCAGGAAAAAACCACATAAAAACTCTCAGCAATTATAGACACCAGTTAAGCAAAATCCAAACCATATCTGTAAATGATTTAAATCGAATCCCCAAAGGTAAAGAATTTCCCAACCCACCAAAGAAACGGTTCTATATAGATCGGTTTCTTCCGAGATTGCATACAGAAAACTCAAAGTTTCGACCTTTTTCATTAGCTCTTCTCATCCTCCAACCGCAATTTAGTATGATTCGTTTTAAACCAGCGACCATCAAGAAGAAGGGTTGAGCCACCGAGATTGTAACAACCATTGGACTGGTGAGAGTGAGAGTATCATTGCTTGTTGTGTACCTTAAAGCCAAAGATTTTCGGAACGTAGGTTTGAGTCGGCTTCTGCGGTTTCATGTTCCCATAGGCCATGAGAAACAAATGAGGGAAGGTAGTTCCAAAGTAAGCTCCATCAATGTCTGCAATAAGCATTAAGGAAAAAAAAAAAAACTAAGACGACAACACTCTTGATATCTTCCAAAGAGTTATGCAAGCAAACAAGCTAATCGCGATGTTTTAACCAAACAAAGCAGAATGGATAATGTTACGCTATAAAAAGATGAAAAGCCTTTTGAACAAAGGAACAAAGGATACTGCCTTGGTATTTCGATCGCGGGTAGTAAATATCCTCGCATTTTGGGCAGTATATCTTCACCGTGCTCGACCTCGGGATATCAGATTGCCCAACCGGAAGACAAGATTGCCCACAACAGAAAACTCTCGGGCATCTACCGAAATCATAGTTCTTATACTTCTCCAACTACACAGAGATATAGCAAAAGATCGATAAGAAACAAAAGATAACAACACATAAGGAAGAAAACTAAAGAACTCTTTCTTCTTACCATAGCAGCCATTCCTTTGGTTGTGAGAATGTAACGAACATGAATAAGACCATATAACATCTCAGCAGCTGATTCCACCATCTCATTCTGTTCTTCAGTAAACATATCACCTAATGTCGAAAAAATCCACACAAATTAACACAAAAGATCAGACAAAAAGTAATTTTAATCAATGGACCTTCTTCACTTACCGTTTGATGATTCAACATCTAATATAAGATCAAGTGCATAATCATAGTAAGGAACTTGACCACTCAATCCACAGAGATTGAAATCATCTTGTATATAATCTTCATCTACTTCACAGAAAAACTCATTCCCTCTCAAATTACAAAACCACGAGATCCACGAAGTATCATCACCTTCCGAGCCACTCACATCTGATCCTTCACTATCCGTTTCAGATTCAACTACAATCAGACCCAAATCAGAAATCCTCAGATACTAAAAACCATAGAAATTGACTGAGATTTAAGCCTAAAAAACAAATAAAACCTTCAGGTGAGCGAGAATGGCGATGATCGGGAAGCTGAGATTTAGCAGTGGAAGTTGAAGGGAAGGAATCTTTGTCTTTAGAAACGAAAACCCTAGATGTAGAAGGTGAAGATTTCTTCAGATGTTTGTCTAAAGCATCATTGATCCGTTTTCGATCAATAGCACCACCAAGGATCTCCGATCTCGACGATCCACCACCACCCATTATTCCTCCACTCCGATCCTTGTACATAACTCGATGCGATTTTCCCTAGAAAGATTAAAGCTTTAGATTCTCAAAGTCTCCGACTTTCTTATCATCAGAGAAATGAGAGAGGCGGAGAAATCTAGGGTTTTTTTTTGGGGTTAATTTCTTGATCACAGAGTAGAGGAAAGAGAAGAGGTAAAAGAGTGCTCTGCTTTTCCCTGTGGTTTTTTCTCTCCTTCTCTTCTGTTTGTTTTGTTCTCTTTGATTTTTATCATTTTTTTTATTTTCTGTTTTTTTTTACAATGGGCTTTCCTTGTTGGGCCTTGCAAAGATTCATAGAAAAGGAAACACTTTCTTGGCCATCTAATTCAAACCAAACAGAAATAACCATGGATCATATTTTAACAGAGTTTAAATGAATTCACTTTTTCTATATTTGAAGATTCGAAATCCAGATCCGAACCGAACATGAAATAGTTTTTTATAAATTAGTATATATTTCATTAAAATTCGAATCCGAACCAAACCATTCATAATATTCGGTTTTATTTAGATATTATTTTTTATAAACCGAAAAAGTAAAAACTGATCCAAACCGAATCAAAATACGGATTGAATATGGTACGATTTATAAACTTTTTTTTTTTTTGACAACGTACGATTTATAAACTATGTATGATATCATATCTTAGGAAGAAAGGAATCATAAAGTTTAATTATTTTCTGTTTTTTTTTCTTTTGTATAAACACGGTAGTAATAATTGAGTTGTCTTTGCTTCTTGTGTAATGATGAGGTGTTTGGTGGTCTATCCATTGTCTTAAAACTTAAAACCGAAAAAAAAAAAACCATGAACTAGAAATTATTAAAATTGAAGATATTGTAAAATTAGTCATGGAAGTATAACTGAATTTACAACAACTGATTCGTTCTAATTGTTTAAAATTTTTTTTTATAATTTTAAATCCATTTTTAACTATATTTATTGCATAAACTCCCCTTGCTACATTTGGACCTATGATTTTCTCAAGTCGTATTGAACAAATGGGGGGTACATAAGATAATTTCGACGAAAGATGAAATAAAGCAAGTCTATAATATATTCAAAAATGGAAAAAAACAAACCCAGCAAATTAAAAATAGTCTCTTTTTAGACTTTTGCCTCTCTGACAGCTCAAATTAAAGCTAACTCCTTTTTTTCCACATTTTCAAAAATCTTGCAGCTTTTCCTCTCAATTCTCTTCATCTTTCTTCACTTAACCAGAACTAGCACAGAAAAGAGAGAGACTAAAGAGAGAGAGAGGCCTAAAATCAAAGAGTTTTATCAATCAATGTCAGCTTCAGTGGCTGCAGCAGCAACAACAACAGCTACAAGGTTTATAAAGTGTGTCACTGTTGGCGATGGAGCTGTGGGCAAAACTTGTCTTCTTATCTCTTACACCAGCAACACTTTTCCCACTGTATCCATCTCTCTCTCTCTCTCTCTTGGATTTGCTCTTTTTTTTTTTTTGTATGGCTTTTGGGCATTTTGGTGAATGTTGTTCTCGTTACTACAGGACTATGTCCCAACAGTGTTCGACAATTTCAGTGCAAATGTTTTAGTCGATGGCAAAACTGTCAATCTTGGTCTCTGGGACACTGCTGGTAAAAAATGTTTTTTCATTCTCTGTCAAACTTTTGTTCTTGTCTTTAGATTTTGTAGCCTCGCCAATGTGTCAAGGTCTTATCTTTTGACCCTTTAAGAGAACTTTTACTTTTTGACTTTGTTTCTCTCCATCTTGTAGTTTGTGTGTAGTTGAAAAAGATGGATCTTTACACTGAGGCTTATTGATATGTTAGCCATAAGAGCAAAGTTGTTTTGGTTGTTGAAATTCACTATCAGATTTTGGCTCATGTTTCTTCTTGGAATGAAGAGAATCAGACCAATTATTACGAATATTGTGGTATATCTTTTTGGGGTTTTATAATGCCACAGGTCAAGAAGATTACAATAGGCTTAGACCATTGAGTTACAGAGGAGCAGATGTTTTCATTCTTGCTTTCTCACTTATTAGCAGACCTAGCTTTGAGAACATTGCTAAAAAGGTTATAACTCTCTTTCTTTCTTTTTTTCCTTTCAATTTCACTGCAAAATGTAACTTCATCACACCATCTCATGGGCTTGTGTGGATCGATTTTCTTTCGCAGTGGGTCCCCGAGCTGCGACATTATGCCCCGGCCGTGCCTATTGTTCTCGTGGGAACTAAATTAGGTAAAGAAAATTACCCAGTCTGTGAATCCGTTAAGTCTTGAATGTTAGGAATCTCACATCTTAAAGTGTAAGAGACCATAAAAGATCAAACTTCTTGTTCTTGCAGATCTAAGAGAAGACAAGCAGTTCTCGATGAATTATCCAGGTGCTTGCACAATCTCTACAGAGCAAGTATGTTTCCTTAATCTTCTTCTTTCAAATGTATGATCAAGAACCATGTAAGAATCAAGCTCTTTTATAACCTCAAAGATTGTTTAATTTTTAGGGTCAAGAACTAAGAAAGGAGATAGGAGCATTAGCATATATAGAGTGCAGCTCAAAAACACAACAGGTAACTAAACCATTAATGCTTGAGTGACATTTTAATCTTTCATAGCTCAAATCTGCTAAAGAAAGACTTGTGATGATGATGATGATGATGGTTTTGCAGAATGTAAAAGCGGTGTTTGATGCAGCGATAAAAGTAGTTTTACAGCCTCCTTCAAAGACTAAGAAACAAAAGAGAAAGATTAGTTTCTGCCATGTTCTTTGATCTGATCAAAGCTTCTTTGACTCCTTACTCAAATCTCTGGATTGCTTTCCTTTTGAAATCTGTTTTCGTGTGTTGCTACGAACGACTCTTCGTCGGATCAAAATCTGCAGATTAGTGTGATTCGTTATAAGAAGTTTGATCTTGTAGTAGAGAGAGTGTTGTAACATAGTTTATAAGCTAAGTCTCGTATATGTAAATGATGATCAACGCTCTTCTCTTTTGGGTTTCAAGCTCAAGAATATAAACCTGTTTTAACTGATTGAAGCTGGACCGGAGAAGATATAAACCAATTTCGGATCTTTATTTGGGCCTTAAGCCCATTTGCTAACCTATTTTGTTTACGATTACAACACCGAAGTAAAAGCTTGATCGCCACGTCTTTTTTTTTTTTAATGAAATATCTTTATTTTATTTATTTTTTTATTTTACTCGAACAAGCTCAGGCTCTCATCTCTTCCGTCTATTAGGGTTTCGTCTCTCTCTCTCTCTCTCGATTTCATACCATTGTTGATCCGCTGAGCTAGGGTTGTTCGATCCCCGATAAATTGTGTGGGTTAGCTCTGATCTTTTGTTCTTCAAATTAGGTTTGTTTCGTCTGATTGGTAAAGAACATAGGAAAGCGATGCCACCGAAGGTTGTGAAGAGGGGAGGCGCCGCGAGAAGAGGCGGTAGGCTTACGAGATCGGCGCTCAAGGCGCAGAATCCGCCGGTGGAATCTGTCCGTGAAGAATCTGATAATATCGGAGAGCTATCTGGCTCCGATGCTGTAGAAGCGAAGGAGGAGACACCGGAGGTAGATAAATCTGTTGGGGAAGAGAATCGATTAGATGGGCCGAAGCTATCTGATTCGTTCGATGATCCTGAAGCTGCAGCGAATCTGGATGGCGTTGTTCTGTCGAAAAGTAAGATTCTTTGAGCCTCGTTTTTAATTTGGATTTTGTTTCGATTTTGGGATTATCTAGTTTACTTTAGTATCGTTTTCATTGTTTTGACGGATCTAAGTTTCGCTTTGACGAAAGTTTGTGACTTTGGTCTTCCAACGTAGCTGACCATAGAATGTTTAGATTTAATTGGATGATGGATTTAGGGTTAACTGTTCTAATTTCTGTGGAAGATAGACTTATCTTCTGGGTTTGTTGTCTCTAAACAAACTTTAGGCTACCTCGATTAGTCTAGATGTTTTACTCGCTTTTACTCGCAGAGGAGACTGAGGTAAAGGATTCTGTGGATGATTTCGGAAAAGATGAAAGATTGGATTTAGATGACAACGAACCAGAGTATGAGCCTGAAGAATATGGTGGGGAGGAGTTTGAAGAGAGAGAAGTGGGACAGGAGGATCATGAGTTGGTAAATGAGGAAGATGAAGAACTGCTGGAGGAGGAGACTGAGGTTGAGGACGAAGCAGGTGAGTTTGCAGACGAGATTGGAGATGGTCCAGAGGAGCTTGAGAGTGAAGGTGACGATGAGCATGCTGATGAAGAAGTCAAGCATGGAGAAACTGTTGATGTGGAAGAAGAAGAGCATCATGATGTTCTCCATGAGAGACGTAAGCGTAAGGAGTTTGAAATATTTGTTGGAAGTTTGGACAAAGGTGCTACGGAGGAGGACTTAAAGAAAGTGTTTGGTCATGTGGGCGAGGTGACTGAAATTAGGATTGTGAAAAATCCTCAGACAAAGAAGAGCAAGGGTTTTGCTTTCCTGCGTTTTGCAACTGTGGAACAGGCAAAACGAGCTGTTAAAGAGCTTAAAAATCCAATGGTAATCGTCTACACTTTAGTATTTGATGGAGAGTTTGTGTAGCTTTACATTGTATATCATGCTCTTGGTCATTGGGACTGCAGATCAATGGTAAAAAGTGTGGTGTGACTGCAAGCCAAGATAATGATACCCTCTTCATTGGTAACATATGCAAGACATGGACCCCAGAAGCTGTAAGTATTTGGGTGTCCGTAGATATGTCAATTAAACCCAACTCCACAGTTCGTGGTAATCTTGACCATTAGGTCTTTGCTGTTGTTCCAGTTGAGGGAGAAGCTGAAACACTATGGCGTTGAGAATATGGATGATATAACTTTGGTAGAGGACAGCAACAATGTCAGCATGAATCGAGGGTATGCCTTTTTGGAATTCTCATCTCGCTCAGATGCCATGGATGCCCACAAACACCTCCTCAAGAAAGATGTGATGTTTGGAGTTGAGAAGCCTGCAAAGGTTTCTTTTGCAGATTCCTTCTTAGACCCGGAAGATGAGATAATGGCGCAGGTACTCTCACAATGCAGGATCATTTATTTCTTGCAACTTTCATCCTACTATGTCTTCTTTAGAACGTCGGAGGAGTTTATAGGGACAGGCGTGGGTGCCACCTATTTACTTAATGGGATTTTTTTGACCGTTTCTGGATGGTGACATAGAATACTTTCTAAACCCATAAATGAAAACAGACTCAGAATACATTTTCCTTCTGGCCCTCTAACGACATGCTAGATATTGGATTATTGATTGTTGGTGAATCTATCTGCTCGTAGTATTTTGTTTCATTAATTTTCTGGTGTTACAGGTTAAGACTATCTTCATTGATGGCCTGTCACCGTCATGGAATGAAGAACATGTTAGAGACCTTCTGAAAATATATGGTAAACTTGAAAAAATTGAGCTTGCTCGCAATATGCCATCAGCCAGGAGGAAAGATTTTGGCTTTGTAACTTTTGATACTCATGAGGCTGCTGTGAGTTGTGCCAAATTCATCAACAACTCAGAGCTAGGTGAAGGAGAGGACAAAGTATGCATATTCTTAACGCCTTATCCTTATCCATACAAGTATTTTCTTGCTTTCTAATTCCTCTTTTGTTTCCAGGCAAAAGTGAGAGCACGCTTATCTAGACCACTTCAGAGAGCAGGTAAGGGCAGTCAGTCCAGTCGCTCAGACCGCCGGTCTAGGCATGGGAGTGGACGGTCTGGAAGGAGTTCATTGGCTCGTCTGCCACCTCGTAGCCTTGCTTCCTCTCGGAGTGCTAGAGGCATTGGATCTCGGGCCCCACCTTCTAGTGCAAAGAGAGCTGCTGGATCAAGAGGAAGACGTCCACGCCCTCCTCTACCTCCTCCTGCAAGAGCCAGGCCCTTGCCACCACCTGCTAGGTCATATAACAGAAGACCTCCAGGTACCACTAGACTTGTTGTTTTCCCATGTTCAGTTATCTTTTTTTCTTGAACCTCCTTTGTTGTTGATGTATTTGATCACATCTTCCAAATTGTGTTTTGCAGTTCCTCCGTATCCAAAGTCTAGCTTGAAGAGGGACTATGGTCGGCGTGATGATCTTCCTCCTCCAAGAAGCAGACCAGCTGTGAGCTATAGCGCCAGGCTTTCTCCTGAGAGGCATCTGTCTTACAGAGATGAGTATGTACCTCGTGGTTCTGGTTATTCAGATATTCCTAGAAGTTCTTCTCGCTCAGAAATGAGGAGGTCGTTCGTAGATGACCTTTACAGTCCGAGATTCGAAAGACCTCCAACTTACAGTGAAGGACGATCTCGTGGTTATGAACCTCTTCCTGGATCAAAGCGTCCATATGCTGCATTGGTCTGATTTATTTCTTTCTCCAACAATTTTGTTCTCTAGATTTTTGATCGTTAAAATATATGATTGTTTACTAACGAGTGTTTATTATTCAGGATGACATTCCTCCCCGTTATGCTGACGTCGATGTTCGTCATTCGAGAGCCCGTCTGGACTATGATCTTGGCCCATCTCAATATGGGGAATCCTATGGGGATCGGTATGTTCTCCTTCTATGGATATCTTCCTCTATCTCTGGTTGCAGTTGTCTTTGTGTCGAGTGTATTTTTAGTTTTCTTACTTCCATGTTTGGTGTAGGATACCTAGATCTAGTCTAGGATATGGAAGCAGCCGAAACTCTATGTCAAGTCATGACTCGCGTGGCCCATACAGCAGTCGTCAGGGAATGGATTATGGAGGAGGTTTGTTTCACAATTTTTTGATGTGGCTTTTAACATAAATCAATTCTTCATTGAGATGCAAACACATACGTGGCTATAATTCCACAATGTTGCTTTTCTTCAGGTTCTTATAGTGGCAGCGATGTAGGAGGAATGTACTCATCAAGCTATGGCGGCGACTTACCCAGAAGAGATGTGAGTGGGCTTCAGAATCTTCATTTAAAAAAAAAAAAAAAAAAAGTAAAGGTGTGTAACATTTTATTGTTGGATTTGCAGGGAGGAGGAGGTAGCTCGTATTCTTCAATTTACTCGAGCCGTGGCTTGGGTGGTAGTAGTTACTCAGGTGGTGGTCCAGGATCATACTACTGAATGTGAGTGAGTGGTAATCTTTGGTTCCTTCAAATTTTTAGTTTGGTCTTTCTTCAAAGGTCTGAGGAGGAACTATGTAACAAATGTGCTCCCTCCCCAAAGTGATGAAGTTTGTAAATGGAACAGATTTCACATGACCGAGGCTGCTAGAAAGGAACTTTGGCCATGCAAAGCTGTGCAGAAAAGAAGCTACTGGCTGCAACAAGATTAAGCCAGCTTCGGGGAGACTGTTGGGAAGTTTTAGAGACATGTGGAGTAGTAACCAAGTGGAAAATGAATGTGCTTGCATCTTCAACTGCATTTTGGATGCGATGACAAGTTTTATAGAGATGGTTGGTAGTTGTGACTCTTTATTTTAATCTCTCTCTCTCGAATAGTGGAACGGATTTGTAATAATAATCTATCAGGTTTATAAAAAGGTTTGGTTTCTTACAAGAATGTTTTCAGCCAAGTTTAAGGTTTCTTGTCAGCTTAAAGATTTGCATTACTTTTGTCTTCTCAGCTCTGTTTTGCTGTGTGTGTGACAACTCAAGGATTCTGACAAATGAGAGGTCACTATTACTGTCACTTTTCAAGCTTATTCTCTGTAATATTCATGAAATAGTAAAATCATACTTTAGAACTCCCAATTTATACATTTTAAAAAACATAATAAAAAACACATTACTGGTGTTAGAAAGATGCATGAGGAGCTTTAAAAGCTTTTTTCGATTTCTACAAATCTAAAACTGAAAATCACACATAAATTATTGGCCTTTGATCAAGAGTCAGTGGCTAAAGACGATACTCTTCTTGCTTTCTTCTTCTTCTCTGTATTCTCTGATAAGCTTTTAGCAAATGCTTCCACTATTCCTTGTTGCGATTCCAATATCATCTTCGTTCTCTTCATCTCCATCTCCATTCTCATCGCTTCTATCTCTCTCGTCATCTCCATTTTCGTCTGCTCTGTTCTCAACAATGCATCTCCAAGTAGCTTGATCGCACTCGCTATCTCCATCATCGGATCATCATCATCCTCCGTCGTCATCTTCATCTCTCTCCCTCGTTTTCCTCCTGTATTAGCTCTCTCTTCTCCTCCTCCTTCCGGCATTCTCAAAACCCTACTACCTCCGTAATTGGATCCTCCTCCGACACGACCTGGTTTCGGATTCGTACTGATACCGGAACTTTGATTCGCTGTGTATTTCGGATCGATTTTACCGGGAAATCTCGGACCAGGCTGTGCTATACTCACTCCCGTCGGTATTCGAATTCTGATTCCGCCACCGCTGCTACTACCTCCGCCACTACCGTTCCTGTTGAAGAACCTCGGCGTTGTCCTCGCGGCGATTGAACCTCCGCCGTTTTTGAACGAACCGCCGCTGAATTGATGATACCGAGCGGCGTAATTTCCACCGTCGTTATCTTCGTCTTCACTTTCTTTACCCGGTTTCGTCTCTGGTCGAATCTCCATTGATTCCATTCGCTTAAAGTGGACCCAAGAGGATACAAACCTCGCCACCGGCACAGATCTCGCTCGCTGGATCTCGGTGCGGTACCTTTTACGAAGCTTCTCCATCTTGTGTCGGCACTGAACAGCGGTTTTCTTCGGCGTCGCGTCGGGACAATTACCGGCAACTGCTTCCGCAACTTCTTCCCAGTGATTCGCCTTGAGATTTCCACGGTTGAGAACGAACCATTTGTCTCGGTACCCGTCGATGAGCGCGATCGTCTCCTCGAGAGACCAGCACGGCGGAGGTAACCGCCTAGAGCTTTTGGACGTCGCCGGGATGGAGGCGATCGTCAGATCGGTAACGGAAGCCGGTTCCGCTGAGGCATCTTCTGGAGCGGAGGAAGATGATGGTGGCGGGAGGAGAGCTAGCGGCGGAGACGATTGGATCCGAACCGGTGATGGATCGGGAATTTGATCGTGAGTCAACGGAGAATCCGGATCAGACATGGATCGACACAGACAAGATCAAAATCTGAGAATTGAAAGAAGAAAAAAAGGTCAGATCTCGTGAGGAGAAAATGGCTGTGATGCGATGGCTTTTCGCGGCGGCGATTTCACGTAATATCGAGGAGATAAGGGAGAGAGAGAGTGGAGGAGAAGCGCATGATAATGGTTGGTGGCGGAGGATAAGGTTTTAGACAGAAGCTCACGTTAGCAGAGTTTGGTAATAAAAAGAGGAAAAAAAGCCTTAAGCGGTGGTGGCGGAGGGTGGTGGGGGCAACCGTCGTGGACGACACGTGGAATAATAATAAAATTGGATTGGTTGAGAGAAAAAGCGGCCAAAGCCACCGTAGTAGTAGTCATGGTTGGATGCTAACGTGAGCCGTGTATGACGGAGCCGGTAGGTGGCGTAGGGTAGACTTTTACGAACCCCGTTTTTGGGACTTGCTTAATTATCTTTTTTGGCGTCTTCTCTCGTTTATTGACTTTTTTCTCATCCTCTCTCTCTCACTTTCCTTTCTTTTTAGGAAAGTCATTTATTATAATCTCATGAGATTGTTGGTTTAAGGCCTTATTAATCCGATTAATATGGGCTTAAAGTTTAATGGGTTACAGCCAGTGAGCCAGGCCCATTAAGCGAGAGGAATCAAACAGCTGTCATAAGAAGAAAGGAATCTTCACGAGTAACGACAAAAAAATGTGAGGGACTTATCGATAGTGAAAGTGAAAGTGAAAGTGAAAGTGTTAAAATTAGCTTTTAACTATTTTATTGTAGTGGCTTTTGATTTTGATTAGTGAGACTGAGAACTGAAAAAAAAAACACGGCAATAGGTAATAATTAAGCTTATTATTCGGTGATTATCAGCTTTATCGGTTTCTTATCTTCTTACTGAAAGTATTGTTCTCGAATCATATAGAGTTTAAAATTCAAGTGGCTACGGAATGTTTTTTTATTTGGTAGCAAACTTCATCATCACACATTCTCTTCATCAACTTGCTTACTATTATTATATATACAGATGTGTACTTGATCTGAAATGTGGATAACCTAAATTCAGAGATTGGATATTCCTTGGGACTCAAGAAAGGTGAAAAGCATGGACCACAGATTGTTTGAGGCAGCTCGTACGGGAGACATAACAACACTTGAGCTGCTCCTTCAAGAAGATCCACTGCTTCTGGAGCGTCTCTCTCTGACGTCTCCAGAGAATCCTCTCCATGTCTCAGCATTCTCTGGAAAAGCCGCCTTCACGGCGAAAATCTTGAGTCTCAAGCCAGGTTTAGCTCTGGAGCCGAACCAACAAGGGTTTAGCCCTCTTCATATTGCTTCAGCTTTAGGGGAAATAGAAGTTGTGAGAGAGCTCCTGAGAGTTTGGAAACATGATGCGATCTGCTTGTTAAAGGATAAAGACGGTTTGGTTCCCCTTCACTGCGCCGCGCAGAGAGGAAGAATCGATGTCATAAAGGAGCTGGTTTCGTCTTTCCCTGACTCTCTCAAGGTAGTAACTGCTTCTCTTGATACCCCCCTTCATGTTGCTGTAAAGAACAATCAAGTGGAAGCTACAAAGTTGTTGCTGGAAGAGATCAAGAAACATAACATGGCGCAGGAGCTCGTTAACCGGGAAAATCGGGAAGGCAATACAGTCTTGCATCTTGCAACACTTGGGAAACAGCTTCAGGCAAGTAGTTTCTTCTTCTTTACTCTATCATTTACAAACCTCATGTATGAAATCTTACACTTTAAAGGTTCAGAAACGTTTAACGTTTTTTTAAAACTATACTTTACCCTATTAAACTTTAATAAAAAGATTCTTAACAAATTTCATAGCCTAATTTTCTTTTTTTTTCCAAAAATCAAAACAAAAACCTACAGCCACATCCGCAATCAATCAAGCTCTTAATCGAGTGTATAAAAGTATATAGACCACTGCTAATGATATGTGAAATATAAGTCTGTTAACTTTGACATAAACATGAGTCACTCTACTCATTGCCAAATATTTTTGATATTGTTGTTATCTACAGATTGTGGAGATGTTGATTGGTGAAGAAGCAATAATCCGCGGATCGGTAGATGCAAATAGACAAAACAGAAGCTGGTTAACACCAAAGGACATTCTCGACGTGGTTATTGAAACCGAAGGAGGAAATGTTTCCGAAATGTACAAGGTTGTTCAAATCTTTCAGACAGTTGAAGCAAGAAATGCAAAGGAGAAACGCAAAACCGCAAAACCAATCCGGCCTAGTAGAAATCCTTTACGTTTGATAAGGAATTTTCTAGACTACGAGATTGATAATGCCACACTTGAACAAAAGGAAACCCTAATGATTGTTGCAACACTCATAGCAACCCTTACATTCAGTGGAATCCTTCAGCCTCCAGGAGGTTTCAAGAGTGAAGACGCTAATGGTAACAACACAACAAACGCAGCAGCAACACAACCTCGGATTATAAAAACCATTTTCGGCGACAGGAACAACACTGCTGGACAAGCAATCATGGCGAGTACTCGTACCGCTGAGTTCACTCTCTACGCTGCTTTCAACGCCATCGGGTTCTTGGTTTCGGTTGCAATGATCTCTCTGCTCACCAAAGGTTTCCCTCTGAGAAATTGGATGAGGCTTTGCATTATCTCAATTGTGTCTACTTATGTGATTGCAATCTTCTATATAGCACCAGATGAGGCTATATTTTGGGTGGTGGTTCTCGGGTTATCGTCAATCTTGGTTCTTCGTGAGCTTTATAAGTTCATCAAATCGTTGCTCAGAGGGTTTTCGACTGCAAAGCAACTCTATTTCTCTTCTTAGCTGATCTCATTTCCATCTCTTTTCTTGTTCTTCTTCTTGTTTCTTTCTCATATTTGTTCTTGTGTGTTGTTTCTTTTATCATTGTGAAACTCAATCTTGAAATGTGTTTTCTACTTATATTTGTCGTGTGAAATTTGACTTATTTGAGATTAATAAATTAAAGTTTGTTGTTTGAAGACGTGGGGGGTTTTGAAATGTTCTGTTTCTCGAATGCTCTGACTCGACAAAGTTGAAACTTAACTCTGTTTTTAATGTTAAAAAGTCTTGCAATGAGGTTTTTTTCGTTTGACTTAGCAGAAGCAGAGAGAGAGAGAGAGAGAGAGATGGAGAAAACAAATCCGTTAATGGAGGCTGCTCGAAAAGGAGATGTCGAGTATTTACTCCGATCAACGGAATCTGATCCGACTCTTCTCGAAGTTATTGTCATCAACGGCGAAGAAACGCCTTTACATGTTGCATCCATGTACGGACACTTGAGTTTCGTCAAAGAAATCTTAAAGATTAGAGAGAATCTCGGAAGAGAAGTTAACAAAGACGGATTTACACCTCTGCATATAGCAGCATCGATGGGTCATGTTGAAGTCGTGAGAGAGCTTTTGGAGAAGCTAAGTGGTGAGATTTGTTTGATCAAAGGTAAAGAAAGAAAGATTCCTCTTCATTACGCTTCAATGAGAGGAAGAGTTTGTGTTCTTGATGTGTTAGTGTCTGCAAATCCTGATTCTCTTGAAGAAGTCACAGCTCGTGGTGAGACAGTGCTTCATCTCACGGTTAGATATTGTCAGTTCGATGGATTCGTTGCTTTGTTGGAACATCTCAAGGAGTTTGATAAGCTTTGTGTGTTGAATAAGCAAGACAGTGGAGGGAACACGGTTTTGCATTTAGCTGTTCAGAAACGACAGTACGAGGTATCGATCGATCGATCTCATTGACTCTCTTTTTTCAAGTTTGTTGTAACTTGTATGTTCTGGTGAACCAAAACTCATGGTCCGGCTCGGTTTGACCCGACCCTGGACCGATCAACCTGTGATCCGGGGATTAAAGAAAATAAGAGATTAGTCCCATCCCGGGCCGTGTAGAGCTAGCCATCTTTTGCTTTGTTTCTTTTCTTGTTACTTGCAGGCCACGGGCCAAATCAGGGTCGGACGTAAACCCTAAAAATCAGAGACAAAACATGGAGATAGTTGTGTTTGGTTTTTTGGATATAGAACAAAAAGGTTAAAATCATACTAAAAGAAGGCTGATCAATTTGGTTTTCGAATTCGATTTTGTTTTTTTTTTCTCTATATGGTTAGGTTTAGGTTATTCGGATTTTACATCCATTGATATGAAATTTCAGGTGATTGACTTGTTGCTTGGCTCTAGAGGTTCTAATAACACAATCCCAAAAGATTTCATAGAAGTAAACTCCTTAAACTCCAATGGCTTCACACCTCTTGATGTGTTGCTTCACTTTGGAGGTGAACCAGAAGACGCAGAGATTGATCAGATCCTCCGCGAAGCAGGAGCTGTAAGATCCAAAGATCACAACACAAGACAAACAACAGAATCAGAAGAATCTCTGATGACTCACAAGCAATGGCTGGATTACTTCAAGTACAAGAAAGACAGAGTCTCGCCTAACGAAGTTCGCAGTGTCTTACTGGTTATCGCGATTCTGATAGCCACAGCGACTTATCAAGCCGCGCTAAGTCCACCTGGAGGTGTATGGCAAGAAGATTACTGCATCAATGGTTACTGTCAAGAAACTGACACAAAAGGAAACAAACCAAAACGGATTTATTACGCAGGAACGACTATAATGGGATCAAAGAGTTGGATCTCTTACGGCATTTTCATCTTCTTAAACTCGATCGGGTTTTTCACTTCTATTGAACTAATCTCTTTACTCACAAAAGGTCTCCCTTTCTACCTTGAGCTACAGGTTTCACTCAATGCTGTTGCCTTGACCTATGGATTTGCAATGGCTGCACTTTCTCCTAATTTCGGATTAGGCATTTTCTTCTTGGTGATTTCTGTTGTACTACCCATCGCAGTAGCCAAAATCCCGAGTCTAATCCGAAAACATGCCAAGAAAACAAGAATCTCTCCTCTCAGAAGTACTACTACAACAACCACCTCCTAATTTCCCCTGTTTTGTTTCTTGATTGTTTTTTTCAATAACCATTATTTGTATAAGCTCTCTCTCACAAGTCACAGTCCTTCTTAGCTTCTTTCAAATAGGCTATTGAATGTGATATCTTTATCGTTACACTCTGTCTCTGCTCTGCACATGTTCTTTTGTTCCCTTTATAGAACCAGAAACAAACAACAAATCTTATTCACACAAATCCCAATTATTGTACCTTTCTAAGTTACTATTATAATAACCCATGTTTCTGAGATCTGACATGGCAAAATTTGAATATAAAGACAAAAACAAACACAGCAAATAATCATAACATTTCTGGTTATTTAAGTTTAGCGTTACTAGCCAAGCCAGTCTGTAAAGATGAATCATCACATCTGTCCACATCTAAACATATATATATATATATAGAGAGAGCGAGAGGTAGAGAGAGAGAAATGGTCAAGAGCTTACTGGCTTGATTTTGAATATCTTAATCGAGATTGATTAAGACAAGATAAGAGTCTTTACTATTGGTTTGATTAATTCAGTGATCGATTGTGGTTAGCATCTCGTTTACTAAATTCAAAATATTCCTTAGAAGATATCGATACTCAAGATCAGTTTTTCACCTCCGTAACAGCATGAACATAACAGAGTCAATAATTTGTTATAAATTTTCCTAGATTTAGCTAAGTCTTTTGCTATATATATATATGTATTCGGATCTTAATCAATACCCAGAAAACATTACTCTCTTTCTCTTTATGGTATCAGAGCCTGAAACTTTGAAATCAAAAATCTGAATTTTTTTTTTTCTTCTCTTTGAAATCGATTTTTCTGGATAAAGATGACTATTGACCCGATGCTCCGTTCTACCATCTCCCAAAGAGATGTGGCACAGGATTTGTGGGAACACCTGAAGAAACAATTCTCCGTCATAAACGGATCCAGAATTCAGCAAATCAAAGCTGAACTCGCTTGCTGCAAACAAAGGGGACTCGCTATTGAAGCCTACTACGGCAAGTTGACCCGAATCTGGGATAGCCTTGCAAGCTATCGCCCTTTACGAACCTGCAAATGTGGGAATTGTGTTTGTGATCTTGGAACTGTTCAAGAAGCAGACCGTGAAGAAGACAAAGTCCATCAATTTTTCTTTGGACTTGATGAACAGTTTCGTACGGTTCGGTCAAGTTTGGTGGCATGTGTTCCTGTCCAGCCATTAGAAGAAGTTTACAACATCGTGAGGCAAGAAGAGGATATACGCTCACATGGAGAAGAAAGACCAGAAGTGACAGCGTTCGCTGTGCAAGCAAAGACAAGATATCGTAACGATGAGAAGGACAAAGGTATCTTGTGTAAGCACTTCAATCTTAGCGGTCATTCTTCCGATAGTTGCTAGGTTGTCATTGGGTTTCCGGAATGGTGGGGAGATTGCCCAAAAGGCAGAACACTACATGGAAGAGGTCGTGGAGGAAACTCAGGTGCTAGCTCAAGTGGAGGACGCGGACGTGGACAAACGACTTATGCAAATTGAGTCAATGTTCCAAATATCGAAAACCAGTCCATCGAGCAAGCAAACTATGTGCTAACGGACCAAGATCGTGATGGTGTCAATGGATTGACCGAGCAGCAGTGGCATTCCATTAAGAGTATTCTTAATGCTGGAAAAGACGGGTCAACAACTGAAAACTGTCTGATATGTCTACTTTTCCCTCTTGGATTATGGATACAGGGGTTTCTCATCATTTAACGGGAATGTTTGATGCGTTACCGAATGTTAGAGACATGGCACCCGTGTTGATAATTATGGCAGATGGCAGAGAACAAGTTTCTTGTCAAGAGGGATCAATACGGCTTGGTCCGGATCTGATTATGAAATCGGTTTACTATGTTAAAGAGTTGAAATCTGTTGCACAATTAATGGACGAGAATAGATGCATCGTTCAAATGGCTGATCAATTCCTTGTTGTTCAGGATCGTATTTCGAGGATGGTGATTGGAGCGGGTAAGAGAGTGGGTGGAACATTTCACTTTCATAGCACGGAGACTGCAGCATCAGTCACAACAAAGGAGGATTAAGACGTTTGAGCTGTGGCACAATCGGATGGGTCATCCGTCTGCGAAAGTTGTAGGATTGCTTCCGTTTGTTTCTGTTACTTCAGCAAATCTGAATAAAGCGCGTGATATTTGTCTCCGCGCAAAGCAAACAAGAGACTGTTTTCCGATTAGTATGAATAAAACTTCAAAGATTTTTGAGCTTATTCACGTCGATATTTGGGGTCTGTATCGAACGTCTTCACATTGTGGAGCACGTTATTCTTTAACAATAGTTGATGATTATTTACGAGGTGTATGGCTGTATTTGTTCAACGACAAAAATGAAGCTTCAGTTCACTTGAAAAACTTCTTCGCTCTAACAGAACGGCAATTCAAGAAACAAGTGCAAACTATAAGGAGCGACAACGGTTCCGAATTCTTGTCTTTGGCTGAATTCTTTCAAAAACATGGAGTTCTTCACGAAATATCCTGTGTGAACACTCCACAACATAACGGGCGGGTTGAGCGAAAGCATCGACACATTCTCAACATTGCAAGAGCTCTAAGATTTTAAGCAAATTTTTCTATTGAATATTGGGGAGAATGTATTTTAACAATTTGCTATTTGATTAACCGAACGCCAAGCTATGTGTTACAGAACGCCACGCCTTATGAATGTCTTTACGGCAAAGCTCCGTCATAAGATAATCTCCGAATCTTTGGCAGTTTGTGTTATGCGCATAATCAATTGCGTGGAGGAGATAAATTCACTTCTAAAAGTCGACGATGTGTATTTGTGGGATACCCACATGGGAAAAAGGGTTGACGTTTATTTGACATCGAAAAATCTGAGTTTTTCATTTCTCGTGATGTGGTTTTCTTAGAATCAAAGTTTCCATACTCACCTGAAACCTCTCTGTTGCTGCTTGACGATGAAGAAAAAGGCCAAGCATTATGAGCTCCTATTTCAGAAGGCATGATTAATGATGAAATAATTAATCAATGTGTTGAGCCCATGATACAAAGAAGCCCAATACAAGAAGTTGGATCAACAAGTCAATCAGCTCAGTCCATTGCCTCGTCGATACCTTCGTCTTCTACAACGACAAATCCACAGACTCGATTGACAGAGGAAACCCAGCCATCACCACCCAAAACCCACGATAGTGTGGCGGAGGCTATCAGAGCTGATGTTACAGAAATGCCTATGGGTCGTGGCCATCACCACAAGAAACCGCCGGTAACTCATACAAAACTATGTCGTTAATTCAGTTCAATTGAAATCTCCAGAACCAAAGGTGGTTTATCCAGTTTCGAATAATGATGATGTTCATCGATTCTCTGAACGACATATTGCTTATGTCACTACCATTATCACGACTACTGAACCGAAATATTTTTGAGAGGCTGTGAAAGATAAATGATGGCAAGATTCTATGGGCTTGGCGTTGGAAGAAAATGAAACTTGGGAGCTTGTGGATTTACCTCCGGGAAAAAGAGCAATAGGAAGTCAATGGGTATTTAAAGTGAAGTTTTAATCGGACAGTTCTGTGAAAAGATTCAAGTCGAGATTAGTAGCTCTCGGAAACAAACAAATAGAAGGAGAAGATTACGGTGAAACCTTTGCTTCGGTTGCTAAAATGGGTACGGTATGTTTGTTTCTAGATGTGGCTACTAAAAGAAATTGGGTTGTACATCAAATGGATGTACATAACGCGTTTTTACATAGAGATTTGGAAGAAGAGGTCTTCATGAAATTACCTCCAGGATTTCAAACTCAACATAAAAACAAAGTCTGTAAGTTGAAGAAGTCGCTTTATGGTCTAAGACAAACACCACGGTGCTGGTTTGCGAAGCTATCGACGGCTTTAATTTCATATGACTTTAAGCAATCTTTATCAGATTACTCATTATTCACAATGGATAAAGATGGTGTTCAATTGCACATATTGATCTATGTTGATGACTTGATCATTACAGGAAGCTGTCAAAAGTCTACACAAACATTTAAGGATTACTTGTCATCATGTTTTCACATGAAAGACTTGGGACCATTGAAGTTTTTTGGGCATTAAAGTTGCCAGAAACAAATCAGGTTTTTATCTTTGCCAACGCAAGTATGCATTGGACATAATCACCGAGATGGCAATGTCGACAACTAAACCTGCAAGTTTTCCACTATAGCAAAATCACAAGTTAGCTCTTTCTACCTCGGCCTTCCTAAATGATCCAACGAGTTATAGATGCTTACTTGGTAGACTGATTTACTTGGTGGTTACGCGTCCTGACATTGCATTTTTCGTTCATGTCCTATCTCAATTTATGAAAGAACCAAGAGAGGATCATTGGTTTGCAGCAACTCGGGTTGTGAGGTATCTAAAATCTGATCCAGGTCAAGGTATATTACTTCGATCATATGATAATTTTCATATCACAGGTTGGTGTGATTCTGATTGGGCAAGTTGTCCATTGACACGACGTTCGATATCTGGTTACTTTGTTCAGTTAGGAGAGTCGCCGGTTGCTTGGAAAACAAAGAAACAACCCACTGTAAGTCATTCTTCAGTTGAAGCAGAATACCGGTCTATTGCATTTTTAACACAAGAACTGATTTGGACGAAGAGGATGTTGGCCACTCTTGGTGTTAAACACAATCAGCCTATGGTGGTACACTGTGACAGCAAATCCGCTATTTACATAGCGACAAATCCGGTTTTCCATGAAAGAACGAAGCATATCGAGTTTGATTGTCATTTCGTGCGTGATGAGGTACTTTCTCGAAACATCTTGTTGAAACATGTTGGTACAAAGTCACAGTTGGCAGACATCTTCACAAAGGCGATTGGAAGAGATGGTTTTGGAACTTTCCGAATCAAGTTAGGCATACAAAACTTGTATGCTCTAACTTGAGGGGGTATTGGAGTTGATGGTTTACTATTGGTTTGATCAATTCAGTGGTCAATTGTGGTTAGCATCTGGTTTACTAAATTCAGAATATTCCTTAGAAGATGTCGATACTCAAGATCAGTTTCTCACCTCCGTAACAGCAGGAACATAACAGAGTTAATAACTTGTTGTAGATTTCTCTAGATTTTAGCTAAGTCTTTTGCTATATATGTATGCATTCGGATCTTAATCAATACACAGAAAACATTCAGACTCTCTTTCTCTTTAGTCTCTGCCGACTAATCTCTACATCATCTACAACTACACACTTCATTAAAAAAAGAGGCGAAAATGATAAAATTTGTTTTATGAAAAGAGAACAAAAAAAAAGATTTGGAATTTTTTTGGAATTTTTAATGTGAAATCAAACAGCGAGTTGTTGTTGTTGTTGTTTCTGATGAGAAGCTTCATCGTCGTTGAAGGTAATGACAGATCTTGATGGGACAAGAACGAGAGAGAGAGGTTGTTGAAGAAGAGTCATTTCCTTTTGAAGATAAGAGAAGTAAGCTTGGAATGTGTTTGGCGTCACGTTTAATTCAAACCCTAAACCGAATAAGAAATCCAGCTCCAGCATATTCATCTCTTTCGTGCTTATCCCTCCCACTTTCGCGTAATACGCATTGTTGTAGTACCTGTTTAATTAGGGTTAAGAGAATCAGAATCAAATCAATTATAGAAATTGAATCTTTACTTGCATAATTTTAAGACCTAGAATTTCAATATCTGAGCATGAAACAGCGCAGCTAAAAAACAGGGGAATTTCAATTTCAGAGGATGAAACAGAGCATCCATGAAACAGGGGATTGATTGATTGATCAATTATGATGCCTGAACCAAAAAAATATTTAACTTTACCTGTTTAAATTTGATTTATAGTTTAAGAAAACAGACTGAGACCAAAATTTGAATGAAAATTATAATTTTTCGAGATTCATACAAAAGAGAGGAAACAGAGCATTTATGAAACAGAGCATTGTTGGGATGTCTGAAAATTTTAACTGTGATAAGTGAATTCTGAGCTCGACCCTCGATTCGGAAGTTTCGATTTCAAACAAAAAAACGGAGAAACTTACAGATCGTCGAGGAATTTAGCAGCGACCATGACACTGGTAATGAGGAGACGATGAACATTAAAGGAATTGATGGGAAGTGAAGGTTGTCTGTGAGTGAAACGGTCGAGATAAACATAAGCGACGACGAAACAAGAAGGACTACAATTAGCGTATTTGAAAATCCTCTCGAGATAGCTTTGAATCGTTATGGTTGGTCGACTCAGTCCATGGAACACAGAAACCCTCTGTGACTGAGTCGTGACTCGCCGGGTTAGATCGTTCGACTCAGCAACTCGTTCTAGCAACGAAGATAAGAAGGCTATTAGCTTCGGCATTACACCTGGATTCTCAAGCTCAGCCATTTTTGTGTGTATGAGAGAGAAAGAGAGAGAGAGAGAGAGAAAGTTACTTTTGTGTGTGATCAGACGAAGAAGAGTCTTTCTTGCTCTGCTCTGTTGTTAATGGCGTGTGTTTAAGTTGGTCGTTATATTGGGTAGTAATTTTTTATTTTTGTTATTTATTATTTACTTTTATTTTTAAATTTTTATTTTAAATTTTATTTATAATTAATGAGATTTATTTATTTATTTAATAGGTAGGTGCCTTTTTTATATTTCCAATTGAAATTTTAGGAATGTGTCCCTTTTGGATTTTCAATTGTGTTAATTATAAGTCATTAACTATTTGTTCTATCACCGTCGGCGGTGGAACCGAAAAAACAAAAATATTTCAAAATAAATAAATAAACAACTCATTTGAATATGGAAGAGAAAAGGGAAAGTGATGCTTTTATTTCATAAGTTGGGTTAATGATTGATTATTGAATTTGAAAACTTAAGTTGTAACAAGAGGGAAACACAATTAATGCATTAAACACGATATATCAAATCCACGCAGATAAACGTAATATCGCATCCGAATTAATATATATGCAATTATGAATATATATTGATGTGATTTGGAGATGTTATATGTAAAACTTAAAAAAAATTATCATAAGCAATTGGGGATGATAAATGTATGATGTGAATTATAAGAAAAATGTATAATTATGTGTGTCTTGATTTTTTGGTTTGTAATGTGGAGATGGGATCCCATACTCATCATCATGTTACATGACATGTGGGGAAATTTAGTTAAATTAGAAAGTCACGATAGTGATCTTACGAAATGCATGTGTGTCTAATAATGTGAATCAATTCCCATCTGGTAACATCAAATTTAATCCTTTCTTTATAACCCAAAAATAATAATATGGATTGTTAGAAAAATATAGATATGAATAAATAATTGATTGATCTAAATCTAAGATGCCAAGACGGACAGCTAATTTGGACGCATTTAGACAAAGTTCTTAGAACAGCAAACCCAAAAGTTAAAGAGCAACGAGAAAAAGAGATTTCACGTTAACAAAAAGAGAAAATAAAAAAGATTTTAACTTTACAGGACGATGTCAACTTGTGTGATCATCCTTAATTGGAACGTTTGAAATTTATTTCGAGTTTCTTTGCTTCAGTTATTTCAAATTTATGAAACTGAATAATACATAGAAGAAATGAATATAAAACGTAAGCATGTGGAGTGAAAATTGTAAATCATATTTTTAAAATAGTGTTTATATTATTTAGTTATATTTTGGCATTTTTTTTTATAAACCGTGGAAGTTTCGAATCCTAAACTCATAATCTCTTTCGGTGTTCGGAGCTAACAGTCGTAAATCATTTTTTATAAATGGAACTGAACTAATGATGTTGAGTATTTATTATTTATGCTATTAAATTTCCAGGTTGTTACATGTTAGCATGTGAAATTTTTTCATACTTCTAAAAATATTTGTGTTATTAACAAACAAATTTCAAATTATGAATGTTGAGATGAGGTATATTGTATGTTGGTTTATGTTGTAGTGGCAAATAAAATTTACATGGAACATGATGTCTTCAACTATATATATTTTTCACCAACTTAATATTTTCGTAGGGTAGTATATTTTTTTCCATAGATTTACGTTTCTGTTTTATAACTCATTCTCACCTTTCTACATAATTTACAATCCAATTCTCTGTGCATTTTTTGTTATCTTATTGGTAGTTTATCTTTTAAACAACATTCATGAACTGAAGCATAGACTCTTTTTCAAAAAAAAAAATGAACTGAAGCATAGAAAATTTTCATTGTTGGAGTGGGTTTATGCTTATTATATGTGAATATTATTTTCTTTTAATTGGGGGTTTATGATGATATGTGAGTACTGATCGTATACTTGATTAGTACCTGAAGTGACAGAAAAAACAACTAATTAAACATGACAGCCAGGTTAGATGTTAATTTTTGGGATTGGAGTGATGAAAAAGTAAAGCATGTTTCGTGAGAGAACTAAGAAGAATAAAGATATATTTTTATACATACGATATATGATTTAATTGTATAAATAATAGTAATATAGTATATAGGTTTTTGTAGTATTTGGGGATCATCAATAACTGCGTAACGTGTCTCTCGCTTCTCGTATCTTTTTTCGTACCCAATTTCCATGTGCTACTCCATGTGACCCTCCCATCTTTCAAATACTCTTTTTTTTGTTCTTTTTTTCTTTAGTTTAATTCATATAATAGTAGTAAAAAGGATAAAATATACATATTATGTTTGAGAAAAAATACATTTAATATTGATAGATAGTATAGGCCTAGTCTAGTTGATGCATAATATGTCTTAGAATTATATAAAGATGGACCACATTATTTGATAGCCTATACAATTATTTAAAATTCTGAATTCATTTGTGAAATTGAAGCTTATTTCAGTGAAAGAAGTTTTTTTTTTCTCTCAAATATATATGTATTATTCCGCTCTACAAAAAAAAATGTATTATTCAAATCAGACTGAATCATTTTTATTGTTGAAGATTTTATCAGACCAAGCCATTTTCATTCGGTGGGCCTATCTATTATCCATTTCATTTTAAGTTGCATACGATATTTTTTCTTTACAAATATCTTCTAAAAATATCGAGATGATAAGTAAAACAATCGTTCGTGGAAAATAAATAAATAAACCAATCGTTGTGGTTTAGAAGGGAAAAAAAAAAAAAAATAGTTGTTGTTGGCCTCACTCAAAAGGAAAGACTTGTGAGAACCTAAAATTTAACCAATTGTTTGCTGCCACGTCACGATCAAAGAAAGTTAATGACATCTCTCTTCTTTCATCGCTCTTCACGATTATCGTTTGAGCCAATTATGGGCCTAACATGGGCCTTTAAATGAGTATCTCTTTACTTTCTAAATAAAAAAACCAATTGTAAAGAAAATATTGTAATTTTAACCCGATAACAAAAAATCTTTGGCATTATAATGTTGAATTTGAAATAAAGATAATTTCAAACAAATCTAGACATAACTCTATTACTTTCCCAAAAATTCAATTATAGAGAAACTGTTATAATGTTGATCCAAGAGAAGAAAAAAAATTCTCGATCATAATAATTTTGAAATGAAGATATAAACCAAAACAAATCTAGACAACAGATAATAAATCTTTCTTTTTTGTCCCTCAAGGTTCCATGCATGATGCCATGATGTTGCTATTGGTTGAGGGAATCAATACCCTATAATATATTTTTTACTAAAATCCAAAAGAAAAAAGCTTTATGTTTCTTTCTCTTTACTTGGAAACAGATATATTATATTCCATTAAATAAAATTACGTCATAATTAATGAATATAATGAGAAGTGTTAACCAAATTGTGTAATAAGAGGTGGACCAATATATATGTGTAAAAAAGTGAAGGATGTGTCAGGGCACAAAATAGGTGGCTTACTCAGTTTACTCACACTCCACTTGTGTCAGACACACATTACAAGCAGCGAGTCACATGCCCTGACTCAGGTTTAACGAGTTTACCATTCGCCATTAGCTTTTTTACATCTATAAATATATTAAGTAACCATCTCAATGTTTATATCAAACCTAGTTATCTTTCTTTACAATTTGTTTGCACTAAGTAGAGTGAAGAAAAGAGAATGTCTTCAATAGTATTTGACCCGGTTCTCAATTACAATGTCCACACTGCATTTGCAATATCTTTCAAATCTGCAATGTCTTTCAAGAACGAAGGTGATGATGACGATGATGTAGTCTATGATTATGCTCCGGCTGCATGAGTCAATCATCTATTATATAGCATTTTCATCATTAGGCAAGAGAGAGATAAAAGCTTTTATAGCTAGCTAGATAACTCTAATCATCATATATCATATGTGATATATATATATATATAGACCATATGCTAGTTAATTTGTAGCTTGAGTGTTGTTACTACTTGTAACATTATATAATAAACTAGTGACCTTTGTTTTTTTTTCTTTTATGTTTCTTTTCTGCTTTATGGTTATTATATAAAACTCATCATACCAGGTTAATAAGTGACCCCGGTTAATAATGTTTAGTTGTGGAGCCTAATATTTTGCCAACGTTGTGAAGACAGTACGATATATGTTTCACGATGATCTGGTATTTATCAAGCATGTTTCGTTTGTCCTAGGATTTTCTCTTTTATCTATATTTGAGCGTCGAACTTGTTAGTCATGGAGAAAAGAGAAAATAAAGTTATAAACTCCGGAACTCGATTATAGTAGAAATATGTAGCGGCTAAGGAGATAATTCTCAAATTGATCAAGAGTGAACCACTATAAATCGCGTGTACTGTTTTCTTTACTGTATTTTATCGGGTTTTATAGATTGGATTTGGGAAAAACGATCTTGCACCTATATAGTTTTCTTCATCTGGTAAGTATTTTTGCTTCAGAATCACTTTAGCGAATTGGTTCTTTCTCCAGTAGATCAAAACTCAAAACTAAAACACTGCAATTTTCAACAGGATTAACTATCAATGTCAATATATAGGACACAAGTAAATTATAAAGGAAAAAGTCAAGAATATATAGTATAACATCTGATGACACATTCTTGAAAAAGCACATGCAATGTATCACACATCGATCTATATTGCATATACATAGATATCTGTCTATATATATATGTATATATATTAGAAAGAAGAGAGACAATCATGGTCAGGAGAAGTGGAGTCATCTGAGGGAATGTGGTTGTGACGACCTTCGTAAGTAGTAATAACCATTCTACAATCTTCAGATAGTCGCTCCACTCTCTTCTTCACCCTACAGTTGTTGTGTGTGCATCTGTAATAACTCCTGTGTATATATATTTCCACATTACACATAATTAGACACAATAATTAGATTGAATTAACCACACACACACACACAAAACATGTGAAATTTATGAATATAGGGCTTTATAAATTAAAAAATAGTTGGAAATATGTGTAGACATTGCACAATAAAAAGAGATAAAAATTGAAACTGTTGTTTGCATTCTTAATGATGATGACATGAAGCCCTCGAGGAACGTACGATACATACTAAAACTGCAACTTACTATACGTACAATAAATATTTCTATTATGATAGAAAATATACACATTTGTATAAGGAAGCAGTCATGTCTAGTACTTGAGCTAAGGTTCGGCAACAGTCTAAAGAGAGAATATTAAGATGCACCTAAATTAAGTTCCTACCTCAGCTTTTTACGAAACTATCAATCATCAATCAATGTGAGTATGTGAGTATACGATGATCATTAAGCAAATGTTATTAGTGTGGTGGTATTAATTACTTACCTGGGGTGGAGACTGTTCTTGACGACTTTCTGACCATATTTACGCCATTTGTAGCCATCGTCAAGAACATCGACATCGCTTTTTGTCTGGAAACAGAATCTTGGCTCTCTTAGTTTCCTCCTTATCTTCACTTTGTTCTTCATCTCTCCACTCCCACTACATGACCTCCACCTGCAAATCCGATCTCTTTAAAATATTAGATAACACCTTAGGTTTGTTCTTATGTCATAAGTGGATCTTAAGAAATTGCAAAGGCAAGATATATGATTGTAAGTAATATAATGTTAAGGATACCCAAAACATTGGAGAAAAATAGATTAAATGAAGAAATTAAAGGCAAAATAAATAACTTTCTTTATATGGAAAAACGGATTCATCTTCGAATTTTAATCAGCTAACTTACCAAGAATTAGAATGGGCATCGTTGTTAATTCCACCTCTAATATTCTCATGATCATCATTAACCACCTTTGATCCCAAGGGTGCTCCACCCTACAAAAATCATATATAAACCCTCTAAATTAAGATCAATCAATACAACAAGATCACCACATATATAGATATACGTATAGAAAGAGAGAGATCATAGACCTGAAGATTATTAGAAAACCCTAGAGGTGCATGAGTAGTAGTAGCAGTAGTAGAGGAAGAGTTGTGAATGGGGAAAGAAGGAGAAGAGAGAGAAGATGAAGAAGAAGAAGAGAAGAAACTTAAGACATTCGTTTCTTCAAATGGAACGAGGAAGCTCATATTCTCTTGGATCGTCGTCGAAGACGATGTCACTTGTTGTAGATCGTAATTATTGACTACTACTCTTCTTCCTCCTCCTCCTCCTTCCATTTTTTAACTCTCAATCTCTCTTTTTTGGTTGTTGTTGACTATTGTGTATCAATTTTTCAATAGTGTATCACACTAATTTTTTCTATATATATTAATAAAGTTATATATATATATATATAATATATAATTTTTTTTTTGGATAAAAAAGTTATATATGTTACTTAGACGGTTTATCTTCTCTTGCTTTCATATAGAGAGGTAGGGTTTCGTGTGTACGTCCCCACACGTGTCAAAGACCCTCTAAACATATCATTTGTACCATTCGTGTCTTTGGCAGTCAACTTCATGTGAAGTGTTTTAGTGTTTGTAATAAAATCATATCGCCAACAAAACAAAAATTTATTCCATTATATACTCGAAGATGCATTATTTCCCAATTTTTATCAGTGGTATAAATTTTGATGTGAACTTTTTAAAATCATTTTTCACCAATAACTTTTGTGTGCAACGATTATAATTTGATAATGATGTGTGGAATGTTATCTTTCCATCACCATTTATTATCTACTTGATTAGACAATTCATTTGTTTAAGCAAGTAAGTAACTTGCATCATTAATTAAACCTAACCATTCCATAATGATGCCAAAAAAAAGGTTTGGAGTTTGGACTGATTATTATGATCAGCTTTCTGAAGCAACCTAGGGAATCAAAAATCTAACAAATTAATTAAAATGAAGTAAAGATTTATCTTGATGTAATTAAGAAATTTGGGACATCTTCATTTTACATGACAATTTTAGGGAGAGAGAGAGAGAAAATTGTCAAGGAGGTAATTGAGTGTGGTGGAGGTACATCAAAGCTTCCATCCATCTCAAGATGTGTCCTAAAGCTGATGATGGAAACGACACCCAGAAAAGTTACCTCTTCCCAAATCATGTCGAACCCACCTTCATAACTTTTGTTTGTAAATTAATCCCCAAAATTTTATATTATCTTGGTTGAATAATTTCAAGAAATCGGTTTAAGCTGATTAGAGTCCCTTCAGCTATCTGTTTGCATCAGTTATTGAAAATTACGATTAGAAAAACAAAAATTACGCATATACAATGTTTCAAGAGCTGTTACACGTTAATCATATGATCAAAAACATCCAAAATATCGATTAGTCATTGATTTTCTCTTTAAAAAATGTATTTATCTACCATCTAAATCGAATTAATCTGTTGAGTATAATTGATTTACCGTTTAAATCAAATTATAATTATCAATTGCGGAGATTGATTAACTTAGCTAGCCTTTTACCCTCAAAAAAACTTAGGTAATTAAATTTATAATTTTTTTTTTTAACGTTGGGATATTAATTATTACAAATTATGAGAACAATTACATAAATGATTTTACAACGGACAATTTTAACTTTGACATGCAGGACCATCGGTTTTATTTACACCACGCTAAAAATCTTCTGTAAATTTTGTCTCTATTAATCTGTATTCTCCGGATTTTGCACCATACTTTTTGATTTAAAAACATTAATAAATTTTTCATCAAACAACTGGAGAAACAACTGGAGGAAGGGCTTCACGTTAAATTTATAATTAAAACACAAATGTTATTATCTTTTTTTTTTTTACAGTATCGTGAATTTGATAACTACACAC
Organism: Pseudoturritis turrita; assembly: GCA_900406555.1. NCBI lineage: Eukaryota > Viridiplantae > Streptophyta > Magnoliopsida > Brassicales > Brassicaceae > Pseudoturritis > Pseudoturritis turrita. The sequence continues at coordinate 7,666,651 of OVBL01000512.1, forward strand.
AGCAAGAAAAAAACACCCCAGGAAAAGAGCAGGCCAACTTCCTCCACAACAGCAACACGAAGCAACAATGACTAATGAAAAAAGCATATAATATAACATTTTTTTAATCTTCTTTTTGACAAAATCATAGAACATGATGAGGTGGATTAAATTAAAATTGATTTTTGTTTTACCGGTCCAATCTATTCCGTAATCAACTATCTACACAAGAAGGAAGACTTGCTTAAATAGCCATTAAAGGAATTATAATACCATTAGTTTATTGATCTTATTTATCGTTACCGACACCAAGAGTATTGTTGGTTTTCGCGTAGAAACATGGAACATACGTTTCAATAGCAAATGACTTCTTGTTTATATTATCTTAAAATTATGTGTTTACTTTCAAACAATACTCATATATAAGATTTTAGTTTGTTTTTATCAAAAATAATTTACAAATTGTAAATATTAATACTAAACGAAATCAAAATGTATACATTTTCAAATAATTTGATAAATGATGTATTGAAATGGTGGTTAGTGGTTGAATGATTCATTTTAAATGTCTTTCTTTGGCAAAGTTTGAATTTTTCTATTGCAATTTTAATCATCTTTTGTCATTCGTAAACTTTTTTAGTGACAAAAAAATTTGGATTTCTATGAATTTCGGTTTGGAATTCTCTCGTTTAGCAAAAAAAATGATATATTGATTTATATGTAAACATATGTATATGTAAATACAAATATTACATTTAGAAAATAATCAAAAGATGGGTATGAAAGGAGAAAGGTACATTAATTAATTGTAAAGATCATAGGTTAATGAAGCAAAGAGACAAAGAAAGGTATATTAAAGGTTATATAATAGGGGATGAATTCCATGCAACAATGATTACACGTTTCAATCAAATCCGTAAGGAATTTTTTTCCAAATTTAATGATGGTGAGATTTCTAAGGCATCTCTCATCTTTTTTTTCCTCTTGTAGGTGCCCACTTTGTCTCCCTCTCCATTCTCAATCTTTCTTTTCTATACCTTCTTTGAAATTCAAGTGGAGATATGCATATATTCACATGAATCCACTCTTTCCATACAAGTTTGATATCAATTTTCCTTATATTTGACTAAATTTTAGTTTAGAAGACAGCTTAAAAAAAAAAAAAAAAGTAAACGAGGTCGATTCTGAGCACAAATACATCAAACATGGACTTGCGGTCTTCCAAAGATTATGATTATTTACAAAATGATCCATTATTTAATGAAAATGTGGAAAACAAATTTTTTTATTTTATTTTGCAGTTTTCTAAAATTTAGGACCGACTCACGTTCGAAATAATCTTCAAAAATATGGAAAGCTTTTTTTTCAGTTTCTGAATTGGTTCCAAAATTGTCGGAAAAAAAATGAATTGGGTCCAAAGTGGTCCAAAGTAAGAAGACCCAATGGATATAATGAACCAAAGCCCACTTATACTTTAGGTCCAATTGGCCTACCACCAAGCAATCTCCCAAGTTAGGACAGAAGTTAAATTTTTCTTTCTCCGGCGGAAACTTTACACCGCCGGTGAATATACGGTGGTGTTTAATGACGACATAGATTAAAAAAAAAAACATTTATAGATTTACCAAAACATAAGCTACAGTTACTTTACATGTACTAAACAGTAAACAGACGAGAGTTTTACTTAGGTTCTTGGGTCCATCGTCTCTTAACTTCGGATTTGGATCTAACTTCTTTAAGATTCCCATCTAAACCATAATCTCTCTCCATCACAAGATTGATCCCTTCATCTGAATACCATCCAACTCCAACGCACAAGACTCCATCTTTCTTCACATCCACGTAAGCGGCCACACCACCTGGTAGCCACATTACAGACACATCTTGCATATCTATCATCTCTTCCTCTCCGAACGAAGCCGAGCTTTCCGGTAAGTTCCTTCTTTTCAAGGCTTCTGTGCAGAGGTACACATATGGAGTGGTTTCACCTGAAAGCTCGATTTCGTCTTCTTCTTCTCCATAGATTGGAGTTGCACTTACTTCAAATACTTTCCACGATCCTGTTAGTTCTGATGGTTGTGTGCGTTTCCTCTGTGAGAACGGTTTTAACTCCAATGGTGCGTCATTGTTACTGAGATATGAACCGTTAGGATCAGAGTCATTGACATACCAGAGAGAATGATAACTGATAGGATCAGAGTTACCTTTGGTCTTCATAATTTGAAGGACTAACCCACTGTTCTTCGTAAACACCAACTCTCATTATCTGTATATCTGCACCACCATTGGCGAATTCTATTGTGTGGACTACTCTCAGTCTCTTATGGCAACCCTTTACCAGACACTGGCCAAGAGGAAGGAGCAATGAGCAATTTCTTTTCTCTTAAAATGCGAAAAAAGATCGGACCTCAGAAATATAGAAAAACAAAAGTAGACATACCTGTTCAAACTTGAAAGTCGGTGTGAGGTAATAGTTCGATTCACTGACCTCCCCAACAGGGATTGTAACTGGACCTCTTGAATATGATCCATCCTGTGTACGAACCAAATAAAACAATTGAGGATTGAAATCGACTAGACATTGTACAAAACTGATTTTCAGCCACCACGAGACAATAATAACATCAATCAGCTCAGCTAAAGGAAGAACGAGAACCCGGTTTTGCAACAATAACATCAATTCTATCAGCTAAAGGGAGAATGAGAACTAATCTATAGTAGCTTCCATGAAATTTAAAAGATGATCAACCAAGGGTTCCAAGAAATCCAGAACATTGAGCCATACCTCGAAGTAAACAAGGCCAGGCTCGTCTCCCATGGAATCCTCTTCCATGACATCACTAGCTTTCAAGTCAAAAGATTCAAACTTAGGCAAACGGCTATCTACACCACTCTGGTCAACCAATGTCTCCTCTTTAATCTCAGCATTCTGAAACAACTCTCCATGAGGATTCAAAGTAACCCAATTGATTTTCCTCTGTATCTCAGATGATGTAGAAGATCCTCCAGAAGGAGATGGTAACGCTTCAATCCGAGAAAGAGTATAACAATCATAAAGATTCTCATTCTTCTTCCCAATTTCAATCGGCTCCATTTCTGCAGTGATTGGAGAAAACACAGCTCCTACACCTTTCCATATCCCACTTACACTACTCGCAAATGTTCTCCAAACTGGTTTTATCACAGGTTCCTAAGAAATTTCATCGATTTAGCAGACAGATTACACATCGATTATCGACGAATTTGAGAAATTGAAGAGACGTAGATCGAAAACCTGAGTTTGAAGAACAGTCTCAGTCTCGACTAACATCGTCCCTGAAACCAAAACCCTACCATATTTACCCTTTCTTCCTCGAGCTAATCTCTTCCCTCTTCTCCTCCCTTTTGGCTTCCCCTTACGCTTCTCTTTCTCCGCCGTCTCGTTATCAACGCTCCATGTATTCTCTTTGTTACCTTTCAGAGTCGCTTTCCCTTTGTTTCCCGGACGGCTATTTCCGTCGTTTGGTCTGTAGCTCTGCGCGACGATTCTTCTCCCGTCGCCGTTGTTTGGTCGCCGGAAATTGCAGATTGAAGGGATTAGAAGAGCATTGTGAAACCCAGAGGATAGATTGTGGTTTTGGCATGAAAGGGGAGAAGAAGTGAAGCTTTTGCAGAGGTGTAGAAATGGCGATTGCATCTTCTTCTAGAGAATCATATAAACAGTGGATGAGAAGAAGTAAACGAAGTGTTGCAAAATCTTCGATCGCGTTGAAACATTAGATGAGAACTAAATGGGCCGTTGTTATAGGCTTAGGCCCATAATATTTAATATTTCAGCCCAATTTAGTCCAAAGTATGATCCAATATTGGAAATATAGCAAAAAGTTTTGTTTTTGTTTTTTGGGAACTAAACTGTGATTGGCTAGAAAGGTTACTGGTAATCGACGTTTCCTTTAAGGCCGACAAAGTTTATGGACCACGAGGAGTTGAAAAAAGTAGGTTTATTTTTTATATATATAGCTCAAAAGGTGTAATAATGACTTTTTCACTCTTAACTTTTAGAAAATTGTTAATATCTTTTTCGTATATTAATATTCATTCCTGACTTCAGGTATCGGAGGTATAAGGAGATTATGAGCCAACTAAAGGGTATTCATATTTTTCGTATATATATATTCATTCATATACCTGCATATTGGAGATCAAGACATTGAAAAAAACTGACACTAAGACGAAAATTTCGGAATATTGCTGGTTTAATTTTCTAATAATTTTTGGGAAACAAAATATGTTGGATGATGCAATGGCGAATGAAGCATGACCAGACAAAGGTCATCGGAAAGTAGGTTTTCTTTTTTTTTTGGCGTAAAGCAAAAGCAAAGTAATAAAAAATCATTAAAACGAAAATAAATACCGATCTTGAATATTTTTAGTTGACAAAATTGACAGCGGAAGAAACATACATGAATGCCATAAACTAATTAATTAGCTTTGACCAAATTTTAAGGTAAATAAGCTTTGAGAATCAGAAGATATATTTTCCAGCTGGTGCAACGGTTGTATCCGTTGTGTCTCTATAGCTCATTAGTTTCATTTTTTTTTATTGTTTCAAACAATATAATGATGATAATATAAAATATGGAACAAAGAATATTGATTGTGTTGGTTTTGTAGTCAGTCGACAACCCAAGATTTACTTCTTTGTTATTCATTAATTCAAGAACAATCTTACAGTTTTGTCTGCCAAATGTTTTTCTCACGGAATTTGTTTATAGAGGAAGTTTCGGTTTTTTTTTTATATAAGTTTAGGTTTGAAATTAGGTTTGGTAATCTTATTATATAAAGCTTGATGCGTCTAACGTTGTAATTAACATGATCATGACATGTGGCAATCAATCGATCAGATTTTGACACGTGTTAAAAAATTTCCCAATTAGCTTTTGACATGTGTCAAAATAGTTTAATCTAATTAAAAATAACTAAAATAAAAATATAAGAATAAATTCATCAAGATTTTGAAAAGATAGATATATGAGTAGCAAAATAATAAAAAGTAAACCTAATTCAAATAAGAATAGGAAAACTAATAATTTGAAAATATGTAATGAAATTTAATTGAAAATTAAATAATAAAATAATCAAAATATATAAATAAATGTTAAGCTTCGCATCAATATTTTTAATTTTATTTTATTTACTTTCACTGGTTATGTAATTTTGTTTATTTTTAATTACTTGATTTTTTATCAGAATACAAAAGCAAAAAAAAAAAAGTATTACCATTATTTATAAATTGCAATATATTGTGAGTTTTTTTTAATTTGGTTTACCATTATATAGACGCGGTAAAATTTGCAAAATTGATGTTTGAAAAAAGGTTATATTGAAAGTTTTTCATGTTGTGAAAACTATAAAAAATAAAAAATTATGTGATGAAATACTTATAATTTGTTTCTTATCCGAAGAAATATAATATTTTTGATTCAAAAAAGAAAAATAAAAATAAAATGTGTTTAAAAAATAAGTAAATCTAATTCAAATAGAAATATGAAAATCAATTCGTCAAGATTTTGAAAAAAATATATATTTAAATATGAGTAACTACATAATAAAAGGTAAACCTATTTTAAATAGGAATATGAAAAATTAATTATTTGGGAAAATTTAACAAAATTTAATTGAAAATGATATAATATAAGAAAAATAGGTGAATCAAAATAAATAACTAATTGTTAGGTTTCTCTATCAATGGTTTCACATCAATTTTTTCAATCTTATTTTGTTTATATTTTTACGAGTGATCTGATTTTGTTTTTCATTTTTTCGTGTTTGGGTTTTTTTTACAGGTTATAAAATATTAAAAGTAACAATAATTCAAATAGAAATATGATAATCAATTCATCAAAATTTTCAAAAAGATATATGAGTAGCAACATAGTGAAGAATTAAACTTAATTCAAATGGGAATAGGAAAACTAAGTATGTGAAAATATGTTATAGAATTTAATTAGAAATTAAATAATAAAAAATTAAGGGTTAATTTGGTTAATAACTAAAATTGGATCTTAATCTTAAATTAAATATATAGCCATATAAATATTGAAATTAAATAGCCAACATTTAAGGACGATTTTACCCTTTTCCTATATCTTCTAAGACGATATTTTTTCAGTGACGTTGTTTACGGGGAGAGATCCGACGAAAGTACCGACGAGAAAAAGAGAAAACCGGCAAGTTAGAGAGAGACGAGGAGAGGAAGAGAGAAAACACCGTCAACTAAGAGAGATAAAAGATTCGACGAGCGTGAGAGGAAGGTAGATCCGATGAAAGGGATAGAGAGAGAAACAAGTGAGTGTAAGAGAAAACGGGATCCGGCGAGAATTCCGACAAGTGGGAGAGAGAAAATCGTTGGAATGGGGAGGGAAAGTAAGATCTAGTATATACGGTGACTCCATAAAATATATATTTTCCAAATGAAAATCAATCTCAGATCCAAGATGGCACCAAATTAACGGTTATTGGGTTAAGATTTGAATATTTTTATGAAATTTTGATAGAATATAATAATATAAAAAAGTGAATAATAAATAATATGTATGTTAACCAACTCACTCTGGCCCTAGTTGAAAAGCTTACTCTGAAAATTGAGGAATTAGGATTCGAGTTCAACCATTACGATTTCAAGCATGATTAACCGTTTTACATGCTTTTAATAAAAAAAGGTACCGGCTATAATATGAGTTTCGGTCCGGAATATTCGTTTATATTGAAAAAAAGCATATTCATTTAACCTATAAAATGTATTTTAACTCTTGATAATACCCATACATAGAAAGCTTGCAACTATTATTACTTTGAGTTCAAGTAAAGGGAAGGGGGGAATTATCTATGTTTCTGCTCCTTTCCAAGCATGAAAGGATGATACTTTTTGTAGGGAACATTTTTAACCCAAGTAGAACTTTATATAACAATCGCAAATTTAGATTTCCATATAAATTAATATTCAATCCCCTTCAATCTAATTCTTATCCTTGATATCGACACTCGATCTCACTTGTGAAGTTTTAAAAAGAGAATAATTCATATGATGAAATCTAAATTTTCGGTGTATGGAAAAGTGAAATGCAACTGAAGTAAAATTCAAATAAACAATTGAATAGCAATTTTCATTTAGTTGGATTAAAAAATGATGTGCTCGCACAAAGCTTGCATAGTGAAGATGGTAGTGATACACTCTTGAGTTCCATTAACATTAAACTACACGGACTATAGATTACACGGAACACAATCTCTATAAATATATAGAACGCAACATCAAATACAAAATAAAAGAACGAGCTAACTTCTGAATTTTCTTGCTTTAAATGTAACATCTCCCAAAAGTTTCATTTAAATCGAAAGGATCTCCTTATAGACATGTCACATGTCGATCATTGATTTCTAATCTCGTGGACCAAAAAAAACAAACAGAGTCATGATAAGGAGGCCGGCTTTAGTTAAACTTCACCCGTCAAAACATATGGCCCATGCCTATTGCAATTGTCGCCGACCGGCGCCGTGATGGCATTTACGTAATTTTTATTTTAAACTAGGAAAACATACATGATATTTTTAAAATATATATGTACATATATATTAATGGTAGTTGACAAACAAAAGTCATATATATAAATTGTTCGTCCTCCTAAGATTATATAAAATTAAATAACATTTCGAGTATTACAAATTTGTTGCAACAACACCAACAATATTTGTTCCAACAACATCAAATATATAAGTATTACATTATTTGGAAAAAGAAAAAAAATCTGATAGACAATAATTTTTGTTTATCAACTTGTGTACTACATAGATTATAGAATTATGATTTAATTAGTTATAGAAGTTTGAGTTAAATTTTTGTTTTTATAGAGATTTCCTAGTTCGATTCTATTTCCAAAAATTGATTTATGATTTAAACGTGGTATTATCAACGGTAAGTTTTATTGATCAAATGCCCAAAACTTTTAGGATTTTATTAAAATATGTTACGTAATTGAAAAAAGAAAAGCTGCCTAACAATTCTCTTGTTCCACCATATTATTACAAAAGGAAAAAAAAAAAAAAGGATTAAATTTACAAAAAACAAAGGAAGAATCTCGTTAACGTTTGACTTAAGTGCCAAATTAAATTAACCAATGCGGCAGGAGCTAACGAACCAGTCGCTTTTTTCCGGTACGACTTATGACGAAGCTTGATGGCGACTGAAGTACACGCGCGGGGTCCTCCGGCCTAACTGCCACCTGTCTCCCCAGGCCTGCCCCGTCGTAACTATAAATATCTCATTTTTATTTTATTGTAATTTTTTCTTGAAACCAAAAAAAAAAAAGAAACGGCAAAAATTTATGCGGATTTTTTTTTTTTTTTTTTTTGGCATTCTTCGCTCTCCGCTTGATTTCGCCGTCCGATTATCTCAATCGCCGATAAAATCCGGCGGCACTCAGTAGATCTTGAAACCAAAGAGTTGATTTGTTGCTTGTGTTCTTCTTCGTCGTGCTCAAGATTTCTCTCTCTGTTTTACAACCAGTTTCGAGGTTGATCGGACTTTTGATTCGATTGATTGATTCTCGTTCTCGACGGTGATTTGATCCTTCTCTCCCTTTCTTTTTGTTTTTGTTCAAGTTCGCTATATCAATCGTGTGACGTTTTGTGATTCGCATTGCGTCTGTATATGATCAGGTTCCGATTGGTTTTTATTCGATTTCGATTGGATAATATTCCCAGATTCTATTGCTGATTGGTTCTGCATTTGATTGTTCGCAGTATGATACAAGATATGGAGATTCTGAGGTAAATCGGAGGAGCGTATAGAGAATTTTGAGATGGATGATAGAGAAGGCTCGTTCGTAGCAGTCAGGCGGATTTCTCAGGGTCTCGAACGGGGAAGTGTTTACAATTCCTCATCTGGTAAATTTCATCACTAAGCGTTTCATACAGAAAAAATGCGTCCAAATCTCTCAAGTCTCAAAGCTTATCTCTCTACACTAGCGGTTGCATTTTTTTTTTTTGGGAGGTGAAATTTTGTGTCGCAGATCTTTTGTTTATGTTGATATTATCTCCATTTGCGCATTGTAAATGCGTGTTTTGTGCGCATTGCTTGGTTTCTGGATTCACTGCTATGGGGTGAGAGTAGTAGTAATGCACTTATTAGATGCCTTATCTTTCATCTTTAACTAAAATTCCAGAATGTTGTCAAGGAGCATTGTGTTAATTAAGCCTCGGTATATGTTAAGAGTTTCGTAGTATATCTGTCTAAAACCTTTTTTTGTATGTGGTTTTGTAGAATTCTGATGTTTTTATAGGGAGCTGTATGCTCGCTTTCATGTATTATAGAGACACTAAATCAATGTCCTGAAGCATCATAGCTACATCCTCAAATAAGCAGCTAGCATTCCTCTGTTGAAAACATTGAAGCTCCAAAAACATTGAAGTTTATTTGTTTTGTTATAGCTGAGGCTGTGCCTGGATCAGCAGCTTGGTTAGGACGGGGTCTTTCCTGTGTTTGTGCGCAGAGAAGAGATAGCGATGCACATTCTACGTTTGATCTAACACCTGCTCAGGTACTCATTTTTCCACTGTTTTTTGAGTTTGAAGTTGGCTGCTTGTAAGTGTATCCAAGGAGCTAATAAATTCTACCCTGTTGTTGGAACTCGCAGGAGGAATGCTTGCAGAGTTTGCAGAACCGTATTGATGTAGCGTATGACAGCACAATACCTCTGCATCAGGTACACTTTACTTGAGGGTTATTATGCTGTTAAACTTTGTCATAAAAAAGGGACTTGAGCAATCAATTGGAGATGGTAGAATAATGCAGTTTTCCGTCCCTTTGTTTCTTATTGCATGCTTGCATCTTAAGTCCCGATGTACCATAATTACTTTTTCGCTTCTTCAAACGTTCTTAGGAAGCTCTGAGGGATCTGTGGAAACTTGCCTTTCCTGAAGAAGAGCTTCATGGATTAATATCTGAGCAGTGGAAAGAGATGGGTTGGCAGGGCAAAGATCCGTCGACTGATTTTAGGTATAACACTGACTTTCCTCGCAAGTTGTGTCATATTTATATTTCTTGCTTCCATTCTCTTTGACTTACGGTGCAGCATCTGTCAGGGGTGGTGGTTTCATATCTCTTGAAAACTTGCTCTACTTCGCAAGGAACTTTCAGGTATACCTATATATACTACATATGCTAACATTTCAGAAGAAGAATGAATCAGTTTTCTTCAATAGCTTTCTCTTTCCATGCACAATATTTATTTATATCTATCTATGTCTACCATCGCATATGATATTTATACCATATGTACTGGACTTGTTACACAGTTTCATCACTTAGTTTACAACGCTACATGTCTGTATGCTGCAGAAATCCTTCCAGGACCTTCTGAGGAAGCAGGTTGGGGATCGGTCTGTGTGGGAATACCCCTTTGCTGTTGCTGGCATCAATATAACATTCATGCTCATCCAGATGCTTGACCTTGAAGCAGGTATACAGCCACACGAATCTAGTTACTACCATGATTATTTGGTACTATCGACATCTCAAGCCATAGGATTGGGAAACCCATTGCTATAGAATACTCTTTGCATGACTACCTTATTGAGATAATCCGGCGGTTACTAACAGTAGTATCCTTCCTCATTTACAGTGAAACCTCGAACAATCGTTGGGGCAACTTTTCTGAAGTTCCTTTCTGGTAAACTCTTACACAACTCAAGAGTGCTGTTTTATATTCATCAGATTAAGCCTATTTTGCACAAATGGTGCTTTAATTGGATTTTGACACTGATTCAGATAAGCGTGTGGTTTTTTGGGGTGTTTTGTGGTATAAGCAGAGAACGAATCTGCCTTTGACCTTCTTTATTGCATTGCATTCAAGCTAATGGATCAGCAATGGCTTTCAATGCGGGCCTCATACATGGAGTTCAACGTAAGCAGCCGCTCCTCTAACCACCATATATTGTCGTGACAGAAAGTCAAAAAGAGAGACATTAGTTTGGTCATATACATACATACCGAGATCTCATGTTGATGCGAATATTTGGATGACACAGACGGTGATGAAATCGACAAGGAGACAGCTGGAGAGAGAGCTGATGCTGGAAGACATAACACATCTTGAAGACTTGCCCTCCTACGCTCTTCTCTCGCAATAGCCGTACGATAATAACAATAGTAAGAAGAAGAGTTTCTAACCTCTCAACACTCCCACTTTAATAACAACAAGGTTGATCTGCTCCGCTCTGCTCTTCAAATTTTTCATCTTCAACGCTTTGGCTTCTTGCCTCTTCTTTGACCTTGTCTTGTGTTTGTTTGTTGGATCTAAGAAACAACTCCAACACCGAGTTGTTACTTGTTATATTAGAACAAGAAAGAGAGAGAGTGAGAGAGAGGGAGGTTGGGATAAATCTCGATTTGGTTGCAAGGAGTCTGTGTGTAGCTAAAATGGGTTTGTTTTCTTTCTAACAACGTTCAGGTTTTTTAGTTACTGTGTGTGTTGATTGATTTGGGGGTAATGTTGTCAGTGTGTGGGATGATAATACTCATTTGGGTTATGTACACCAATCTCAAAAGCAGTCTCCGTAAAAGGACTCTCAAAACTTCATTTGTTTGTGTATTAAAAATTGCTTTGATTGTATACCAAAGAATGGCAAGGCGACCATTGATTCATCAACTATTACAGTGCGACTAATTTCTTACACATTGCACATAAGTATAATCGCTCTAAAAAGCTAGCTACAATTGTAGTGCCATTATATATTTTTATTTTAAATTTTAAATTTAGATAACTAAAATGTGATTACACATAATTTTAGATAACTAAAATCTGATTGCGTCCTAAAAAAAAAGAAGCAATTATGTAATTTTTTGCCAAAAAAGCGATTTCATATTTAAAAAAACAGTTCCGCATTTTCTACAAAATATGTCATTCCGTATTTTTTGTGAAAACACACAATTCCACAAGTTCCGCCAAATATGCAATTTCTTACCAAAAACGCAATTCTGCAATCTCCAGTAAAAAAAACGTGATTCCACGCACTTATACAAGATATATGAATTAGGGTATCTGTTCTTTTGCCTTGTATGAAACTGTGGGCTGCTGGATTATCAGCAGATAACTGAAGCAATTTTAAGTGGTGAGAGTGATAGTTTGAGTTCTTGGACATTTCGTATGTCATGTGTTTACCGTGCTTTAAGCCTGTTTTTTTATTGCATTGAAGCTTTCTTTAGCAGGTTTTCATACTATTAAAAGTTGTTGATAGCAATGCATGCAAATAATTCTTAAGCTGTGGGCTCTCGCATTTCGCATTTTTTTGTGTGTGGCAGTTTTCATTGTTGTTGGGACTTCAGAATAACTAGGAGATGTGATCTGGAAAAATGCATATGTTTCCACTTTCCACCGTTGGGTATATTGCAGTGTGCCCTTTAACAAATTCAAAAAAACTTCTTTACAAAGTAAGGAGAAGTACCTTAAACTTCAAGGAACTTACTGTCCGTTCCGTTCGTGGATGTCACATAAAGCATGGTAGATATTTCCACATATTGTTTAGAATCTTGATGCATTGTTCAGTGTGTGGAAATTATTAAACTCGGGTTGAAACTGATAGTTTTTTTTGTGTGTACAAGCTTCGTTGTGGCTTTGTGTTAGACTTTACGTGATTAGAAAGGGTTATCTTGTCGTTTAAGGATGGTCTGGTTTATATGACTTGATTATGTGATGCTAATCTACTATCATTCCCTCTTTTCGGATACATCTTCGAGCATTATACCGGCTGAGGGTGAGATAAAAACCAAGTGACCTTTGGTTTAGATTGTGAATGACTGTTTTGTTTATGATTGGCATGTTATTACCACTTTTCAGATACCTAATTGCTCATTTGTTATGTTTGATCAGAATATGTGTTCCCGACTTTGAACATCAGTTTATCTGGAAAAAAATTAGTTCACAAGTGTTGCGATTTCACAAATTTATTCTAGAAACAGGCACCTAAAAGAAAAATGATATATTACTTTAGACAATACAAAGTAAATCTCGAACTCAAAACAATCACAATACACACAAAGCTTTGTCCACAATGTAATGCCCAAATAAATAGTCTTTTCTTCCTCCATAAATCGACAAATGCATAAATCAACTCAAGCGAGGATAAAATATAATAGAAAAATAAAGGAAACAAAAAAAAATCAGTAAAATTTGAGAGCTATGAGGCTGATGCCAAAGAAGATAAGAGACGGCGAGAGACCATAGGCGGATGAAGGAGATGGCGGTGTACCTGGAGAGGCCGGTGTACCTGGAGACGCCGGCGTACCTGGAGAAGCCGGTGTACCTGGAGAAGCCGGCGTACCTGGAGACGCCGGTGGTCCAGGTGTAGCAGGTCCTATTCCAAGAAAAACAAAAACTCATCAATTTATCTTTTTGAGTAACTAAGATGTGAATTATAGAGTTGATTGTGTTATTAATTGTTTTGCCATGAGCAATATTAGCTGTTAAAAAATGGAAGATGTAGATAATTTATTCAATCATGTATACAAGTATATAGAGATATAAAAGTATTAATTTATTTGTTTTTCCATTGAAAGAGTGGCTATCACAAACACGAGATAGAAAGTTGTGTTAGCATGTGGGTGATTGATTGATTAAAGTATATAGAGATATAAAAATATTTCTCATGATGTAATATGTCAAGAGCATGAAATAATGTGATTGATTAATGTATTTTAATTGGGTGAATTATTGTGTTAGCATGTGGGTGGAAATAATCAGCTTTATTGAGTAATTTTTTATGACGCCAACCTGTAGTTTTAGAACAAACTAGAGTTCCTAACCCCATCATCACAAATGTATTTATACAATATTTGATTTGATTTAATTAAAAAAAAAAACTACTATTTGTTTATAATCTTTACCAAACTAATTCATGGTGGAGATATAATTGATTGATTATAATTAAAAAAGGTATAAATATATATATAAAAAAAAAAGGTTTTTGCTTACCTGTAATATATTTGATGGTTGTGGCGATCTTAGACTGATGTTCCCTCAACCTAAAATCCGTTGAAGATGGGAAGAAACCGTCAGGTCCTAAAGAGTAAAGAAGGTTCTCACGTGGTAGGTCGGCCGTCAATTGGAAACTCATGAAAAGACGAGACGACACTGATTCGATCTTTAACGAACCATTAACGATCTTTAAATCGCCTTGGTCAGGTATCACTAAACTTGGTGATTGTCCTGTGAGTGAGTATTGTTTCGCCTGTCCTCTTCCATCCGAAGGAATCCATCCGACGATCGCGCTGCTTCCGATCATCCGACCAGTTGTCGAAAACCCGAAACCGATGAAAGCACTAGAATCCGGCGCCGATAAGATGAAACTCCATGTGTTTTCCGCCGTTTTAGCATACTATACGAGATTTCAAATTGAGTTTATTTGGTAAAATATATGTTAATAAAAGAGAAAGTATTTATTTTAATGATAGTTAAGAGGGGTATATTTCATTGAATTGAATGTACTTTACTCAATATTATTCATTCGGTTTTTTTTTTTTTTTTTTTTTGTAAATGGATATACAAATATCTCACGCGCTAATTAATAATATAAAATCGCCAATATAGTATATCATAATTGATAAAATTATATATTCAAATATAAAAATAACATGATGCTCAAAATAATCAAAAAGAAATATAACCGTACCGTATATATGTAATATTGTCCAAAAATGTATTTTCAACATATTTTGTTCATTAGACAAAAGAAACTCCATTATATATCATCATTATCTCTTATTTATCATCAAAATCGACTTACTCGGAGGATATAATTCTGGGAACTCCAAGCTTCAACACATTGAAGGAGGCTCAGGTCGAAGTTGAGGTCTTTGAGAGGTAGAGTTGAAGTGCAAGAATCCGTAGTTTGCTGACCATTAACTATGGTGGACGAAGCTAGAAATTGAAGAGCGATTAAGCCCAAGACAAATGAAACGGAACAAAGCTTCATCTTCGTGTGTTCTCTCTCTCTCTCTCTCTCTGGATCTGAATAATGAAAGAGAAAGGAAAGTAATTGAAGGATCATGATGATGATGACAATCAATTATATATAGAGTTTATGAGATACTGTGTGAAGAAGCAGTTGAGAAATTTTCAACTAATTATAAACAATTCTATTCGTTAGAAACTAGAATTAGTCTTGACTAATAAAAGTTATAAAACTAAGAATTAAGAGCCCTGTTAAAGGTGTTGATTGGTTCAACCTCGCGTTTACGGATGATTGCGTTTGAACAAAAAGCGTTTGACACCAATTATATAAAAACAATACGGTAACGTTTCATAATGAGTTAAACTGTTTTAAATAAAAACTAAAAAAAAAAATTAAAATACCACAAAATAAGATTTTTGTTCTAAACATACTATCGCTAATTTTTTTTTTTCAAAATACCACTAAAATCTTTTTTTTTCAAAATTACCACAAACACTAAAAATAATTTTTAAAGATTTCTAATTTTAAATTCTGGATTTGGATTTAGGGTTTAGTTTTAGTTTTATGCTATATTTTGCACCAAAAAAATAGAAAAGTTTTGTGCTATTTTTGGAAAACAAAAGCTTTTAGTAGTATTTTTGGAGAAAAACCTAATGATGCTGTTTTTTGAATAAAAATTTAAAAATGTGCTATTTTTGAAAATCATCCCTAAAAGTTAATTTTCTTCTACATTTGCGATGGTGGGCGGAGGAAGACGGTTGTATTTTTTTTTCTTTTTACAAATTTATATAAAATATTTTTTTGGTCACTAATTACGCTTAGTTAAAATGATATTTTAGGAACGTTTTTTGTTACAAATTAAATTAAGTGATTGTTCACTCTATGCAAAATTAATTAATTTTTTTATTTTTTTTGACTGTTTGAATTATGTATATTATTTTATGATTTGTTGAATTGTTTTGAAATTAATAATAAATAATATTTTAATTTTGAAAAACTAAAAATTAAATAATTTTTTAATATATGTACAAAAACTTTAACATCACTTTAAAAAAAATGAGGGAGTAGAAATTAGTTTAAACAATTATGTATAAACATAAGGCATTCTTCTCGATAACAGAAAACCTTTGGTAAGTCTTGGTCTCTGAGTGACTAGGAGATATGTGAGAAGGACTATAGGAAAATTTAGTAAATGGAATGGATGAAAAAGTCGCCGCCTCGCCAACTCATTCAACAACTTCATCCCTCACTTTTTCTATTTTATTCTTATTTGTTTAGAACATTGTCATTATGCGTACCAACTATTTGCTCTTGTTTATTCAAACTATTTAAAATAAAAGAAGGGATAATTAATCGAATTTCTCGATGGCGTGATTTGACATAAATTATATAAACCCAGCACCCTAATGAGTGGTTTCTTCCTATTTGGGTTTTTATGTTTTTCTACCTAAAAGTGTGCTGAGAACATGGGTTTGTTAATATGAATTTTTTTTTATGTACAATGCAAATAATGTATATCATTACTATTGTATTTATTTGTTGACAAAAAATTAAGCTATTGTATTTGTTACTTATATAGTTAACACGTTATCGAATCTGCAGATGCCAAGATTTCCTTAAAATTGAAGCAGAAGATCAGCTAAAATGAATACAATGTCTCTAAAAAGAAAATATTTTAAGCTATGCTTTTCCTTGGAGAATTTCATATGAAAAAACATTTTAAATTTATGCGGCTGTATTACAACAAGTTTTCATTAATTTTATACAAAATTGTTATAAAATAGTTGAGTTCATATCGTATTTTATTATTGTTCAGAAGTAAAAAATTGTTTTGGATTAGAAAATATCTCACCCAAAAACAATTTTTACTTCTTATATTTTATAGTTTTTGTGTGTGTGTGATTAGAGTTTGTACGTTTTGAACTTTGAACAAGACTTTATCAAAACTTATTTGTTGAATCACAAAAAGAATATGAAAGCTTTTTTTTGTACTAAATCTCATTATTAAATCAATGGAAGGTTTGTTTAGAAGCAATTAGCAAGGTGTTGACCATTGACTAAGTTCCTTATTCAACAGTTTTAAGTTTGGAAAACATCGTCGAAGCCATCGGGTCAGAACTTATAAAGAAGAAAAGATGAACATAAACTCGAAATGACATCTTAACACTTTTAGGAAAAACAAAAAGTAACAAATATGGGAATAAGATAATAGGAGGAAGATGCCTAACACGTTCTAAGGTGGGTACGGTGTTAGGTGAAAGAGATCTTTACAATATTCGAATTTTTGTTTTTCTGAAAAGATGTATACATACGAAACCAAAACAAATTTGAAAGTAACTCATGGAAGCCAAGAGGTCAATGATACAACAAAAAATCAAAGAGTATAATCACTTTGTACATTTACCTATCAATTCTCTGACCAAAACAGATTTTAGGAGATTGATTGTAAAGATTTTGGAAAATAAAATATTTGTTTGAGTTAGACAAGGAGCTTCTAGGAGATTGATTGTAAAATTTTTGGAAAATAAAAGATTTTAGGAGCATGCTATACTGGGTTTTGATGATTATTATCGTGTCATCCATTTAGCTTCAAAAGGCAAGAAAATTAACTTTAAAAATAACTCAATGAATCACAATTATTATTAAAACAAAAATAAAAAGCTTACTTTTACTGCCATGATGAATTTCTTCTTATTTTTATTTTTTTGATTAGATGAATAAAATGTAAATAAAAATGGATGAAACTAGCGTTTTAATTTGTTACAGAATTACGAAATAAAAAAATATTATTATGTTAAGTCACGTTTGCAAATAATCACTTTAAAAATTGGCTTATTTTTTCTTCCAGATTTTATAACAGATTCATAGTGGAATTATTTGTTAAGCTATACACGTCAATGGAATAGATTAAAAGAAGAAAAAATGGGACAAAGATAAAATGATGATAGGACACACGAAATGATAAAACAGACAAAAAAAAAAGATTTAATTGACCCAGTATATAGTCTTGATTTGATTTTTGTATACTAACCGCTTCTGAGATTATGAGCGGCCCATAGCGGCACAAAACTGGGCTTCTGGGGGCCCACGAGGGTACAAAACTGGGCTTCTATGCGGCCCATGAGAGTACAGAACTGGGCTTCTATGCAGCCCACGAGGGTGCAAAAATGGGCTTCTGAGTGGCCCATAACGGCACAGAACGGGTTTTTTTAAGCCTACATGGAAGTCAGCTGCCTAAAGTCAATTACATCTCTTTTTTTTTGTTTTTTTAGACACAACTCTCTCTACTCCTCTAGTGTCTGTGTCTGTGTCTAACAAAGAATGATGTCACCATTTTCTCTCCCCTACAACGCTACAAAAACTTACGAATCTTAGCTTTTATTTTTCTTTGACCTGAGGGAAAAACCAATTCATAGATATCTTGTTCAGATGCATTTTGACATGCTTCTATTTTCCATTTCTCAATACCGCTTTAAAACTCTTTTAATGTATATATATATATATATATATATTGTTTTAAATAATACTATACAACATCCTTATTTAGTGCTGGTCCATGAATCACTGATATTCAACCTCATAAATGACGTCAACACACAACAACAAAAATTGTTATATTTCCTTAAAAATGGAAACCAAAAGATCTTAAACCTTTATGAATGGCGGTAATATTAGAAAAGACGTTACTAGTCTGATGACTCTGATCTGATCTGCAAACGGAAAAAGACGATTTTGCCCCGAAATGAATTGTTAATACTTTTTTATCTATAAACCAATCCAAAAAGTAACAAAACATGAAACTTAGTCAAATTTTATGCACTCTTTATAGATACTTCATGAAAGACGTGTCAATTCACTTTTAACATATCCAGAAATTTGATATCATATGCTTCATTTAATGTATAAGATGATCAAAGAAGCAGCAGGTGGTTTCCAAAACCGAAAGTAAACGAAGGACAACAAAAAAAAAAAGAAAAAGAAAATGTTAACTCAAAAATGAAAATTAATAAAATTATCTTCTAGAAGATTTTTAACCGTATATATGTATAAATATACGCTATGCATGTTGCCATACTCTTTAGTAAGTCTTGGTAATAAAAATAATAACAAAAACGGAGCTGAGATTACTAACACATATATTTTTCATTTCTAAGCAAACAAATGGAGGAAACAAAAAAGATGTTGCTTGATGATTCTTTTACAAGTGCAATGACACTTACCAATTCAGGTGTGCCTGATCGTTACGTTCTTCCGCTATCGCAAAGGCCAACTCTTGGTTCAAGCAACAGAGAGACAACATTTCCTATCATTGATCTCTCCTCCTTACACCAACCTTTGCTTAGATCCCGCGCAATCCATGAGATAGCCATGGCCTGCAAGGAGTTTGGTTTCTTTCAGGTAATGATTTACATGTAAGAAGTCGCAAGTTTATTGCTTAAATGTTCTATTTCTTGCAAATCATTTTTCTAAGTTTCCAATCCAAGTGTTTCCATGCTTAGTCACTAGAACTTAGCCCTGTGGTGAACTTATCGCATCTACCAATCACACTTCGAATATGACTTAGAAAGACGGTTACTGTCTTCTTGCATTGATGTCATAAGCAACAAATGAAAAGGTCCCAAATCAGAAAAAAGGAAAAGAAAAGACAAAATCCTCAATCTCAGTCTTAAATGAGAACACAAATTGCGTGCATGCATGTTTTCCCCTACTTAAAAGCTCTTTTATTCCTTACAAAACTAAGACATAAAGCTCTAACTTTTACTTCCCTACAGGTTATAAACCACGGAATATCATCATCGGTGGTTAGAGATGCCTTAGATGCAGCAACACAGTTCTTTGACTTACCTGTGGAGGAGAAGATGCTTCTGGTGTCTGCAAATGTTCATAAGCCGGTAAGGTACGGCACGAGTATCAACCATTCAACAGACAGAGTTCACTACTGGAGAGATTTCATTAAGCATTACTCTCATCCTCTTTCAAAATGGATCGATATGTGGCCATCAAATCCTCCATGCTACAAGTAAGTAAAACCTATTTATAGGCCAGCCTCACTATTTCGATATATACAAACATAGCTTTCTTTGGAAAATTGTAAGAAATCTTTGAGTGAAAACTGATACTATTTTCTGTTCCTTATAGGGATAAAGTGGGAAAGTATGCAGAGGCAACTCAGGTGCTACATAAGCAATTAGTAGAAGCTATCTTCGAAAGCCTAGGACTGGAGAAAACTTACTTACAAGAAGAGATTGAAGAAGGCTCACAAGTCATGGCTGTGAATTGTTATCCAAAATGTCCAGAACCGGAAATTGCCTTGGGAATGCCACCACACTCAGACTTCGGCTCACTGACCATCTTACTTCAAAGTAGCCAGGGACTCCAGATAATGGATTGCAATAAAAACTGGGTATGTGTACCGTATGTTGAGGGAGCTTTGATAGTACAGTTGGGAGATCAAGTAGAAGTGATGAGCAACGGCATATACAAGAGCGTGATTCATCGTGTAACAGTGAACAAAGAAGTCAAGCGGCTATCTTTTGCAAGTCTTCACAGTCTACCTCTGCACAAGAAAATAAGTCCAGCACCAAAGCTCGTCAATGAAAACAATGCACCTGCCTACGCAGAATTTAGTTTCAACGATTTTCTTGACTACATCTCAAGCAACGATTTTATACAGCAAAGATTCATCGATACACTTAAGAAGAGCAGTTCCTGAAGATAATGGCAAGAAATGCCACAGAATTCAACAAGGCAATTTTCATGGCTCGTCTTTTGAATTAAGTTTACGAATTAGGCCCTTATGTGTATCCCTGTTGTATCTGCTCTATGCAGCATCACCAAATTATCACATAACATCAACCGAGTAAATTTTATGCACGTAAACAGATAATCCGTTGTTTATATCACATAATAAAGCATAACGAAATGTAATAAGAATCAATTTCTTCTCCTCTGAAAATGGTGCTAATGCTTTATAAATTACAAAAAAAAAGAAGTGTTACTTTGATTTTTTCCTCAAATGCCTTTCTATTTGTTTCCTTGGTCTGAGAATTTCTTGTTTCCAACACTGACTAATATATCAAATCTTATTCATTAACTGAAAGAGTGAAGAAACATCAAAATGTATAGTATCTCTGTTTCTTGAAATATCGGTGTTTGTTGTATATCACATTAGCCATAGTTTTGTTGAATCGATTAACAAACAGTGACCTTTAGTGATTCATATAAGAACAGAAGCACAAGTAGTAATACATGAATCATTAGAAACCATTATTCAATCAGAGGTAGACATTAGGATTTAGAAAAGCTACAAATAACTGTGTTTGATTCATGTAAACCATTATTTGTGATCAAATATGATTTTGGAAATTTGGGATAAAATCATCCAAAATTTCTATCGAAATTATATCAAAACTCCGCGAATTTCACCGGTAGATCCCAATTCTCACAGACTATGTATTCCGTACAACGCTTACGAATGCGATAATCATCCAAAATCTATCGATGTGGGAGAAAAGCCGATCGCACAAAACAATCACAAAATGAGATCGATCGATACTTACAGGAATTACATAGTATCCGCCCGAGACTAATTAACGGTGCGCGTAATTTTCCATTAAGCTCTCTAACTACGGCCCTGGCCTCTCACTTCCGGCGGCGATTTCTGGTCGCCGACGAGCATTTTTTTTTGTTTTTAGCCGTTTCTGGACTTTTTTTTTTCTATTTTCCAAGATTATTGACAGCTTTTTTTTTTTTTTTACTTTACGAGAAAATTGGCCAAAAACACAAACCTAAAATCTAACCAAAATTTTCGAGGTGGTTTAATTCTAACCATTTATTTTAGAAGTTTTGATTAGATTTTTAATTTTTTCTTTAGCAAATTTTCCCTCGCGGTTTCTCTCTTTAACCACCACATCCACAACTAAATTATTAGTATTGTTTTTGGTTAACCATGGAAAATACACTTCGTCTATTCTAATTTTTGGAATATGTAAAAATCCAGAATTTTTTTTGTTACTTAAAACATTTATATTAACCAATGTAATTGAAATTATAATGGAAAGACTTGAATTATTATGGTTCATCAACTTATGTTTTTTGTTTTTAACTATTTACAAATTTTAGACGAAATTGTAATTGTAGCCAATGGTAAAAAGGTAATACGGTATAACTAATGTCATATCTCTATATAACATTAAATTAATATAAAAGCGTTGTACGTAGATCGATACGTATATAACACATGTCATGTATTGATATGCGTTTTTGTGTTATTATACTTTACAAATATAACGAAAATTGTCTAAAATAAGGAAAATGATGCAAAAATTATATATAAACTTAAATAATATATATATTTAAGTTTATATAAGTTTGAAAATTATACAGGACCAAGAAACATCTTTTTAATACTTAAAGTGGTAAAAACATGGAAAAAATAAGAAAAGCCTATTACATGTATTAGAAAAATAAAATGACGACGGACGTCTAAAAAATATATTTTATAATTTTAATATTAATTTGAAATTAACAGACATTAATTAATTTGAAAATATAATTTTTTCAAGTAGTAAATAAGATTCATGGTTTAAAAATTCAATTACATTCCAAACTCGTATATGCATAATCTTTTTCAATGTGAGTACATGTATAGGATTTTTTTTTCATAATACATGTATAGTTATGTTGAAGTTTTATAACTTCATTGAAAAATACTACTAGATAATATATTATATTGATAATATTCACTAATTTTGACAAAAGAAGAAGAAGATAATATTCACTAACTAATTCAATGTACATCATGTACTTACCAAACATAAAAAGATAATTTCAAAAATAATATATGATTACGAGTTTAAGCGTAACAATTATTTTTCAATTTTTAAATATTTTCAAACTCGTATATACATAGATATTATCAAATGATATAATTACTTATATATATATATATATATATATATATATATTATTTTATTGAATGCTTATAAAATTATTAAGATTAATAATATTCATTAACTAATTCAGTAAACTTAACAAACAGTAACATATTAACCGCCTATTTCCGGTCAAATATGTAATTGGCTTTAACATATACACTACATTCTTCATTGTTCATAACTAGAATTTATAATCTCTCGGTGATCAAAACAGAAAATATGTATATTTTCTTCTAAAAACAACCCTAAATTATTGAATTTCAACTACATATATACCGCAATACATATATAATGTATGTAGTATATCTCCTCAAACGAACAGTATGGTTTTTATTTCTTTAAAGAAATTAAGATTACCTTTCTTTGAAACCCAAAAATACAGAAAAAAACTTAGCAAAAAAATAGTCCTGGCGCAAACTGCAAATGCCAATACCATTTTTCAACGAGCAAATTCAAAACAGAAGAAGAAATATAAACAGCATAGATTTATAGAAAATTTATATATCTCATTCTTTTAAAACCATTTACTATTTAGAAGACCAAAATGTGATAAATGGAGCATTTTTCTATATTTGGCTTACCTTATTTACAACAGCAGCTATGTCACTTGGTCTTGCAAATATGTAAACTAGCTACATGCAAATGCAAATGTATTATTCACACAAATGAAAACAAAAAAAAAAACAAGAAGGAAATTTTACCATAATTAGCTATTAAAATTTCATTCTCAAAATCAGTTTTTTTTTACGAATACTAAAATAAATAGAAGAAGATTATTAAACTCAAAACATTTTCTTTTTGTCAACAATAAACTAAAACATCTAGGATGAGGGAAAAAAAAAGTAAATCAAAATCTTCACTTCCAAATTATGCAAAAATAAATTAAAACCCCTCTTGAAATCCTTGCATTTTAATTCACACTCCATCTAAAAAAACAAAATTTATTTCTTTTCTTCGTTCCGAAAACATAAAAATCACATATAGAACAGAAAATCATGTAGGCCTTTAAAAAATCAAATATAAAAGGAGGAAAATTAAAAGAAAAAGAAACGTATAAAGAGTGAAGTTTGTTGAAGCTAAGATGCGAAATCTCCAGCTCGGACTTGAATGTATATATGCATATGAGCATGAGCAGTGTCTAAGTACGTACCTACATGCATAAATATATATATACATGTCTTGATCCTTAATTTCCAAGATATATAAATAATAATATAAGTGTGAGGACAACAGCAGGCGTGCATGAATCTATCTCTGTTTCAACGGTGCAAAAGTACACAAGTTGATCGAAATCTGCATATATTTTCATTTTGACGTCACGAAATCTGCCTATATTTATACAATTAATATCGTATGTATTTATATAAATCATGAATGCGTCTTGGCAATGTTATGCGTCACTTAACCAATAGAGTTGTTAGCATAAAGGTCAAACAAAATATCTATAGAATTTGTATGGTTTATTAATACTATTTGACCATGGGCAATTGGTTGTATACTTGCATGGTATATTTATGATTCTAATACACACAAAACCGGATAAAGATTCACGCAACTTGTTTCCCTGTTTTTTTTTTTCGATATTTGTATAAGTAATTTGATTAGAAAATCTCATAGGAAAAAAATCAATTATTTAAATTTAGCTATTATCAGAAAATGTTATATCAAAAATTGGATTAAAAATACCAAATTTTGATATAAAAACTATAATATTTTATTTTTATGATATAAAACTCCGAATTTATTCAGCTCAACTTAATATTCTGACTCATCGTAATGTTTTTTTTTATACTTCCTCAACTTAGCAAACATTAATATAACTGGAAGTCGTTAACTCTATATATTAACAATAAGAACAAAAATCTATAAATGATGTTGTATTTAAAGGTTTTAATAACTCTTGAAATATATATTCAAAATTCCAAATGCAATTAATTAGTTTATTAGTCAACGCGCGATGTTTTTTATTCGGTTAACATCCGTTAAGTAGTAAACTGAACCGAATACATTATTCTTATATTTTTGTAGTAAACTGAACCAAATATATCTTTTTTATTTTTCTATACGCAAAAATAATCGTATATGTTTATAAAAAATATATCTAAATAGTTGGAGACTTTTATGATATTTTTTTTATTTGATTTATATTGTCAACATATTTTTTAACAATTAATATTTTGAAAGATAATATCATCTTCGTGATTATACTTTTTTTGTATATCTCTAAGATCATACTTGAACACAAACAAGACGATCATTTTAAACTTTACAAATATAGTAAAAATAATTCCGTTTGAACTAATTACGTTCAGATAAGTATTATTAATTTCGTACTTCGCATATTATATTTTCAGTGTGATATACAAAGAACCAACCCAGACGGTTCAAAGGTAGACATAAGAGACAGCAAAAGTTTTGTCTATTTTGGTAAGAAAATTATATAAATACCCAATAAAAAAAATTATATAAATACAGCTTCTGTCGTTTTGTTGACATAACTTAATAAGTTACTAGGAGCGGACCCGCACGTACGTGCGGGGTTATGTTTGTAAACAAATATAAGCCTATCTATTTCAGGATGGGAAATCCGTTTTGTTCCGAACCCGTCGATAATTTTTCGTCTCATAAACGTTTCTTTAAACAATTATCCGTTTGAGAATTTTTATTTAAGTCCAATGAATAAGGATTGGATAAGGCATTAGAAGGGGATATCGTATGTCCCGTTTAAGTTTTTTTTTTTTATGTAAATTTTTTTTTTAAAATTTTACAAAATTATTGGAAATTATCTAATTTTTGTTAAAAATACCCGAAATTGACCCTTCCCAAATTAAGTTTGAGAATTGAATTTAGCTATCCAATTTTCCAATCTCATCCTCCTGCTACCCAAAATTTCCGTTCAGTATTTTATAGGAATAGTTTGGATAGTGTTTTTTATTAGCCGAATTATCCGTTCATATTCCGTATCTGATATTTTTGCTGTCCGATATTCAAAATGGACAGGGCTAGACAAATTTAATTGATATTTTAGCTTAGGACCTAATTTGGTTGTAAAAGCTAAGTGGTATATTTTTCTAAACTATTCAAAAAATTTGTAACGGTTTGATTAGGAATGTTAAATCCGGTTTTGTATTGTTTTTAGTCTAGTTTATTTCGGTGTATAACATGTTTTTACTATTTCTATTCGAATTAAGTTTACTTTTTATTATTTATTTACTCATATATATATATATATATATATTTTTTAGATTTACTAATTAGCACTAAAAAAGAATTATCAAAACAATTTTTAAAAAAAATTAATGAAAATAAAATTTTAATTTTTTAATCTAATTCAAAATATAATAATATTATGTTTTTAAAATAGATAAGACTATTTTGACACGTGACAAAATCTAATTGGAAAATTTTTTTTATACGTGTCAAAATCTTATCGATCGGATGCCACATGTCACGATCGTGTTAATTACAACGTCTGATGCATCAAGTTTTATATAATAAGATAACTCATGTTCTAAAATACGGCCATGAAGGCCGTTTAAATGCCGGATAATCGTTCGACGGACTTATGCCACCGCAATTTCACCATAATCAGACAAGAACTCGAAAAAATTTGAAAACGTTTGTTATAAACCTGAAATTGATTGTTTTATGAAAGATTTATAATATTTGAGTGTATAATATAAAGAAAATGAAAGGAAATGATGCAAAAGCCTAAAAATATATGGATGGCGGCCATGATTAGGGTTGCTTAATCCGCAGACCTTGGAGAAGAATAAGAAGTGTAAATGACCAATTTACCTTTCAGTCAAATTAAAATGAAAAAAAACTCTAAAAGCTATTTTCTGTATTTGAATTCGTGACCATTGACCATGAAAATGAACTTTTTTCACCATACCAATCGATTTTTAATGACATTATCTAACATAGTTTATATAAAAATCCTAAAACTAGTTTTCGATTGATCTCCGTTTAATTGATTATGCGTTAGGTCCACATCAACCACCCAATTAATATCTAGCGATATTTTGAACATGTTATAACATGCAAAAAGTAAGTATTTAATGTTTTTGACACAGGCACCATATTTATATATATATATATATATATATATATATATATTCTATTTATTTTGCATTGTTTTAGAATCTTTCCAAAACAGGACAACCTACGATGGTTTTGATGAAACCACTGTCCACGCAAAATATAATGGCAATATTTAATTATTTAACATATAGAATAATAAATAAAAGTTAGTGACTCGCAGTTTTTATTGACAGAGAATGCTGCTACTCATAATGCGATCAAATCCTTGGAATCCTGCTTTATTTGCGGGTTTCTAAAAGTAACGGAGTTTTTTTTTATAAATCCTAAAAATTTCCGATTTTTGGCTTATTATTTTTATTAGTAACGGAATAATTTTGATAATATCGTGTCTAAAATATATATCACATTCTCAAAACAAAGTCGAACATAATGAATTAGACTAACGCGTAATTTTTTATATATAATCGAAAATTTCAAAGCGGCCAAACTCTACACTAATTTATGTGACCAAATATAACTAAAACATTGAAAAAAATTTTGAACCCTCATCTAAGCACACAAAATAAATTCTCAATTAACTTTTTTTGAAAAAAAAGAAAATCAATTATTGAACCACCATATATGCTGAGTGAGTAACGCGTAAAGCTTTTAGCTAAACATAACTAATAACTAATAATACTAGATGTGTAATGTTAGACGTGTAATATTAGACGTTTAATTTTTTTTTTCGAAGCGCTGCAAATTTACATATTAATATTCTACGCTACATCCGTCGTGTTTGATTTCATGATATTTATAATCGTAATATTCGTCAATTTAGTGCCTCCATTCATCCATCGGATCCACCGGTTTTTCAATCCTTTAAGGTTCCAAATTTTAAAAACTTAGATATTAAAAATAACTAACAAAAAAAAAGATATTAAAAACAAATATTATGTGCTGTTTTCATACAAGTATACAAAATAGCCAACTGTTAGAACGTATAATATATGGGGGAAAAAAAAAGACTTGTAATATATGACGATTGACGCCCATATATCTGATATAATGAGAAAAAAAACAAACTCTGTTGATTCAGTTGGGCTTAAAATTAAAAAGTGAATAAGAATATCTGTATAAAATTCCAAGTGGGCTTTTAGTAAACGATTGGAGCCCAAAAGGTTCCTACCCCTCTTGATCAGTCGTAGTCTTTTTTTGTTTTTTTTTAATTCTTGCAAACTTCATTTAATTCAAATACTAGAAAAACAACATAGCTGTTTCTCTATATACCATTAGTGTTAACCAAAGAGGTGTACAATTATCTAATACAGCATAATAAAGAGGACATAGAGAAGCCTTCTTAGCTATGGCATCAACACATTGGTTACCTTCCCTACCTATAAACTTGAAATTAGGCTTCATGGTTCCCATCGTATGGCCTCGGATTTCGCTTGTAAAGATCTTGGATCTTGGCCATTTCATTGGGTTATTCACAGCCTCCACTACATTCTTCGAATCACTCTCAAATGTCACAGGAGTGTAGCTCAGATTAGAGATACATGAGACGGTCCATATTAAAGCAGTAGCTTCCACTTATAAGATATACTTAATCATCGGATAAGACTTTACTCCAAACCATCTAACTTTTCCCCTTTCATCCATAAAGATCCAATCTACACCACTCTGATCTGAACCACATAACTATGATACATCTAGTTACACTTGAAAGTACCTACTAAGGGAAGGGTCCATCTGATATTAGCTCTTTTTCGTTGCTTTTTACTGGTTTTTTTATTTGTGAACTTTTATTATCTTTCAAGAATATATGATCAATTTAGGTTAACAAAATATTATTTTTATTAAATATATAATAAAAATAAAACGTATAATTAACAAAAACAAAATAATTTCATATAGCTTTAACAATAAGAATAAACAAAAAAGTGATACGATCGATAGTTTGTTGTTTCCAATTTATAGACGGCAAATTACATATAAAATTTACATGCGATAGAAGCCAACTCCAAACCATCTAGTTTTACCTATTTCATGTTTTAACAATGTTGTTACTCAACCAGGTGGTTATGGCCTGGTGGTAATGGGCTCACGGCTGTGAGTTCCGCCACCCAGTTTCGATTCCTGGCCACCACAGAAAAATAGGCGGTGAAACGTGAGCTTCGTGGAATTAGTCTTTCGTCCTAGAAAACTGTTGGGATCCCCACGATTAACAAAAAGAAAAACAATGTTGCTACTCTTTTCTTTGAATTTCAGCCTTTATGGCTTGTAACAACTTCTCCTTTAGAATTATCTTTTGATTTATAAAATCCATCGTTGACAAAAAAAAAACAAAAAAAGTGGTCTATTTTCAACCTTTACCTCTTCTCATTGTGTTTGCTTTCATCGAATTCAATAAGATCACTAATCGAAATCAATACAACGTGAAAACAATTATCTCAAATTACTTGTTTGGAATTGATTGAATAATGAGTCATATGATTGGTTATACTGGACGGTGGCTACATTAAATAGAACAAAACAGTTTTTATGAAAATGAAAGTAGGATTTGAAAGTAATCGATGGACTTTGGTCAGATACAAAAGACGGCTGGATTTGGACCAGCTTTGTAGACTGATGTGTTCATATAATCGCAATTCTTAATTATTTCCACTTTTTTAATTATTAGATTGTTTGACTCGTACTGATCCGTAGAAAGTTGTGATTTGGACCGGCCTTTATGTTTGACATCTAGGGTTATACAATATTAATACCATCGTAATATCTAACACTCTCTTTAATTAGCATTATGTTTGAATGGTAATCCCTCACTGTGGTTTATAGATTCAAAAACTAAAGTCTTGTTAATTGTTGCGCCATACACGATTTTTTAATATATATATTTTTGTCAACAATACATTATGCCGTAATTGAAAATGAATAGTGATACACAACGACGACAAATTACTTTTATTTTTGTTAATCGGAGGAATTCCAAACCGAAATTCAGATTAATTCCTAAGATCTATGAAAATTTCAATTTTTGCCATTTTAAAATGTTCACGTGCGCCTAACCATAATTTAATTATAGTGAAAAAATTCGAACCTCGATCTCTAACTTACATAATAAATCTTCAACCATTAGATACCATAAGTTGGTTTAGCACAAACTATTAGATTAAATATCCTAGTCAATATGGTTTAGTTAAATACATGAATCATATTTTTTGGTATTATATATACGATTGACTATTACAAATATTTTGTACTATACAGTATACATGCATAAATTTGTTATATATTAAAATTGATAACGATAAAATTATGTTTGTATGAAAATTTTAATTTTGATGATAATATATATATAGTATTAAGTGTTCATCAAATTTGGTCTCCTATCTTTTTTTTAAGGCCATATTTAACCTCATACAGAGGAGAAGATGAGTATAACCCAGGACATGGTAATTGGGTAGCAATTTGATCTCTGATCTAGTTGGCACTTTACAAAAATAACAATTTTACTTATATACATATACCGTTGTCTGTAATTTCATCTTTTCCATTTCATTAGCGAGTGTGAATTGGTTCAATCATCAATTAAGTAAATATCATCAGCATTTATTGCTTAAAAATACATATTCACAGACAGGGAAAATAGTTTCCAATTAATTGGCCTGACGAAAGAAGAAGGGAATCAAGTAATCATTTGGGAATGAAAGAAATTAAAAAAAAAAAAAAAAAATCAAAGGCAATAATATAAGGGTTAATTTGTCTTATGGCTCAAAATTTTTTATTAGTTGAATAACTAATCAATTAATTTAAATCTAGTGGTTATAATTGCGTCACATAAAATAAAATTGATTAATTGTTCAATTAATATTTTTTTTTTAAATTATAGGGCCAATTAATCCATAATGTGTAAGTGGTTGGTGAAAGAATATCGAAAAAAAGAAAATAGTCAACATGAAGAAAAAAATTTGAGGAAAATGGACCCCTTTGTTTTTCAACAATGCACCTTTGTTGCTTGTGTCTACTTGGGCAACAAAAATAACTATTAAATATTAAGTCATCCAAGAAAACGATGCCAAATTAATTTTTCGATGACGATTATAATTAGATATTCGGTTCAATTATTTTCTACAAAAATTGAGAACGTCGTGTAAATATCTTGGAATTGTTCGTTTCGAATGTAAATGCATTTTTAATTCATTGAAAAGAAATATCAATCATTAAGAAATGTAGAAAGCGTCAATAGTGATTAGAAATCTGAAAACGTTCTTAGGTTTATTTTTATAAAGAGATTATAATATATATATAATTCAATTTCTATAATATTATTTGTAAACCGTAACTTATACAGTAGTATAGAAAACTAGTTAAAAGCGATAGAAAAAAATTGTATAATTGCAGAGCTAAGATGCATTCTATGGTCGTTTCAGAATTTAAAGAATTTGCATCTCTCGAAAATAATAATCTCTTCGGATCATCAAGCTACGATTGCAACTTTATCTAAACCATCAAAATGGCTGAGTTGCCGTATTTCTTATAGAAATAATTTTGAAAATTTCTTTCTATTTTTTCAGTTGCTCTTCTGAATTAAGTTCGCGGAGTTCTAACTCCATTGTTCGAGATATAGCGAAGAACGTGTCGCGTGATGGTCGCTATCAGTCTTATTTGGTGATGGATGAACCGGCATGGTTACATGAACGTTTAGTGGCCGAGGCGCTAGATAGCTTTATGTTTTCCCGTGCCTATTATATTTTTGTGTTTGATGAGTTTTCAAACTCTTTCGTTTGATTTTTTGACTTATTGAAATAAAATTCAGACGGTAAAAAAAAATCTAAACTCATGACGTTTTTTCAACTAAACATATTAATTAGTTTTTTGAAAAGTTAAGTTTATGTCTTACAAACACACAAACATTTAAGAGGTAACTTTAGACTTTTTAGATATTGTTTTACGATTTTTTTTTTAAAATTGCTATTCTTTCTTTGTAAAGTAGAAGGCAAAAGAATCATTTACAGTATATTTTTTTTTCAAAATTTAAAATTAAAGGGAGCACAAGATAACTATTGTGGGCAATTGGGACATGGGAGAAGAAGCTTCTTTATTACCAAATTAAGTAAATATCCCAAACAATTCCATTTTTCATGTAAGCTTAATGTCACTATTCCCTAAATTAATTTCGCAAATTTCAATTTCTGTTATAATGATTGTTTGATATTTTATTCACTCCTAGATATTATACAAAGATCCACCTCTCTTTTTTTGTTAATGAAAAGATCCACCTCTTGTATTGAGTAATCATGAACGTACCGTTACGAATCATTTGGAAATTTGCAATCTTAAAGTATTTATATATCAAACATATATTATATGTGCTTATAGCTGTATATACAATCACGTATACAAATTAGAAAATCTCATTTTTTCCACATTTTTTAATCAATTGACTTGAATATATATACTTCAATTATCATCTGACCACAAAAGAAGATAATTTTCTTGACCCAAATTCAAAGTTCAAACACTTGATTATTAAATCAAACACCTCCAACAAATAACTAGCTATATTTGATAAGAGAATTGTCGAAAATATTGTTGCTCAACATCACAAAATTGCATTATCTAATCCTATTAAATGCTATCTAGTAATAATGCACATGTATAAATCATCGTTAGAATGAACAATCGTATTTAATTAGATAAATTAAAAAAATGAAAAAAGCCAGGAAAATGTATTATTGTTATATGTATTTAGGCCAATATACCAAAAAAATAGATTAATAATAGGGTGATTTGCAACAATAACAAAAAAAAACTATAATGTATAATCTAACTAATTGATTAGAAAGAAATAGGAAAAGATAGAAAAAAAAATGTGAAAATTGGTTAATTTATAAATTATAGGTTTTTGTTGGTTATTATGCATAATTTTTCAACTAATAAACAGCACAAAAAAAAAAAAAATTCGTTAGCTGGCTTCTGACGATTTTACGGCTCGGCTATGACTTCTTCGAGCCGCGCCGGTACGCTTTTAGCTGGCTTTCGTCGATGTTATGCTTTTTATTTTTATTTAACAAACAAATGAAAAATATTTCGTTGCAACTCGTGTAATAGCTATAAATAGCACGTGCAATATATCCCTCCAGATAAAAAGGTAAATAAGAGTAAGTACTTGACTATCCGAGACGTGTGCTACCAATAAACCTATATATACTACGCATGTCAAATAATCATATAATAAAATGTTATTTCATTTCAATATACAGAATCGAGCCTAACGACAAGGGACATAACATAAACTATCGTTGGAAATCTTTTAAATATATGCATACAAATAATCTTTTATATATATGCATACAAATAACGACTATACATGAATTTATATATTCCCATGTTATAACTACTTCAGTTTATTTTTTTAATCAAATTTCCATAATTTGTTTCTGCAATGGAAAATTCGAACCAAGATTTTCTTATAACTTTGTAAAAACATTATGCGCAGTACTGATTGAACCATATCACTAATATTCTGCCAACTTATTTTATACAGTTAATAGTTTCTAATGATTTCATATATATATATATATATATATATTAGATTTCATCACAATTTTTGATGCAGGATTCTTAACACGTTTGTTCGGAATGATAATTTTTCCATCCTATTTTAAATCGAATTTCAATCTAGGACCAGTGATAATTTTTTCTTGAGCCATTTTATTTAAGTCAGCAAATTAAACTAAACTCTATACTATATAAAATTGTGGAATTTTAATTTAAAATTAATCGACAAGTATCGGATTAGCTCATATTTTTTATATATTTCTTATATCCATTGATGTAGATTCCTACCATAAAGTCATGACAAAAGTTAATCTTAGGAGCTGACTTGGTGATAAATACCATACATATGTCTAATGCATGTGGAACCTTGAAAGATTCGGTTCTACTATATGAAGACAAACTATAAAATTGTAAATAAAATAACCATTTCATGTTTAATAAAGTATTGAATAGCTACGTATATATTTATTCACCGCGTAATCCAAAGTTTCTTCCTACATATATCGATCTCTCAATCTTTTTTTTTTTTTTTTCTTTTCTGAACTTCGATCTCTCAATCTTTGGTCGGTTCACTTTACAAATCGTTAAAAAATATAAAAGAGTCGGTTTAGTCTCGCGTCGTTTTATAAGAAATCAACATCGATCAAATTAAACATATGTTATCACTATCCCTCCAACATCCATTCATCTTCCATGGCATTCTTTAAAAATTACCCTTTAATTTTTTTTTTTGGTATAGAAAAAAAAAACCCTTTAATTTTTCCCATAACAACGTGGAAAAATGGTCCCGAAAGAAGAAAATGTCCAATGTAGATGACATTGAAATAGGCACGTCGGCAAAAATACGAGTGGAAAAAGAAAAGAATTATATATAGGAGTTATATTTACAAAAAAATTAATGGCTTTTGTGGTGTGGATCGGAGTGTTGTGTCCACAAATATATTAATGGTCACGTTGGTTTGATATATCCAAAACGATGATATTTAAATCGGGGCATGCAAGTACGTGTTATAACCAAAAAACCTAAAATGGTGCATGCAATTTTTGTTTATTACAGAATAGGAAATTAGTTCCCAATTGGTTGGAACATCAAATCACTTTAAGTGTTTAATCACTTTGATCGTATCCCCAACGAAGATATTTTCCATGCATTCCATGTGTATCTTCTCCTCCTTAGTATTTATAGTTTAGCATGTAAACTAAAACTCTTTTTTTTTCCCGCTAAATAACTAAAACTCCGTTTTAAGTTAGTTTCTGACTTTATAGTCTATATAAAGCAAATAACGTATAATCTTGAGAACATTGAGAGGCTAGAGCTTTTTTATTAATAGTGAGTCCCACGTGGGTAGCATTTGAAATGCATTTGAAACGATGTAATAATGTAAATGCTTAAAAGTATATAGAGTTAAAACATTCTTTCAGAAACCACGAAGGTTATAGATACAATATAAAGAAAATAATTGATAATGTAAAACAGCTAAGAATCTAAGAGGCTTGGTAAGTGAAAGGAGACTATATAAATATGTGATGTGAGAACATGTGATGTGAAATTTAAATAGTAAGTAACTCACGCCGCACTTATTTTATTCCTCGTTTTGTCCGAACAACACACCACTCCAACTTATTTAATTGGACTTGTTCTATAACCCGTGCAAATAAGCTAAACTTCATCGCGACATTTCAAATATTGATCGACTACACATTCGTATACATTTATAACAATAGCATATGTGCTCGAGCTGACATATATAGTGTTGTGACTTGTGAGCAATCGAGAAACCGAAAAAAAAAACATTATAATCAAAATAATGGTTGCAATATGGTTCCTCTGACTCTGTTTATTGAAATCGGAAATGTATTTTCATTAACTACATTTTTTCTTTGATAAATTCATTAACTACACTATTGACCATCGAACTATATGAATTTCAATCCATGACACAGCAAAAAAACGATAAATAATATATATTTTTTTTCTCACGTTTTTATCCTTGGACATTAATTTTAGTTCAAGCAGACAATGGTCTTTCTTTTATTCTCACCACCATCTTTCTTTAAATGTTCTATATCAACTATCAAGTACGCAAACACACCGTTTTAAAGAAAAATCGCATCCTAATGATTTAAAACTTTCGCTTTTGACCACACATACCTAAAATAATAGAAACCTTTCATAGTTATTTTTAAGATAAAGAAAATCAATCTGATTGAATTTATTTTGTATCTTTCGCTCAATGAAAAAATGGGTCAGATTCTATAAAGAAACAAATATTATCACTTGAAATTTTTTATTATCATAATCTATGTCATAATCCATACGTTATAGATCTATAATTATTTATATGCCAATAAGACTTACCAAAAAGTAATAATGTGTTTCCTAATTTTGTCCTGAATTTTGCTTCTTGTAAATTTATTGGGTTGTGACATCCAAAACAAAACAATGTACCATGAGTTTTTTGATGATATGGTTTTGTGATAAACTCAATGTTCAAGTTGATTGAGATCTTCGATTGTTTTTACGTTTGCATTTTTATTTACATTTTTACAA
The DNA here is from genome assembly GCA_900406555.1 of Pseudoturritis turrita. Lineage (NCBI taxonomy): Eukaryota > Viridiplantae > Streptophyta > Magnoliopsida > Brassicales > Brassicaceae > Pseudoturritis > Pseudoturritis turrita. The sequence goes on from OVBL01000512.1 coordinate 7,702,693, forward strand.
CAAATTCATCATATAAATATGAAGTTTCTACCATATATTTTTTTACTGCAAATTACATCAAATTATAACATCTACTTCACTTCAATTTTAATATAACATGCTACTAATCGGATTTCTACTGTTTTTCATAAATCCACAATTTTTAATATTTTAATCAAACAAGTTTTGTAGTTGATTGCAAGCGCAAACTACGGTTAAAAATAAGGTATCATCCGTACATTTACAATTTGAAAAATTGATATTTTAAAAAGATAATAACTCAAACAACATTAGAAAATTCCGTAATTACTAAAACAACTTTGGGAAAAAATAGGTTTACTAAAACAATCTTACAAAGTTGGTAAAATACCTTTAAACCTCTTTTTTTTTTAATAACGAAAAATGTCATTGGCATTTAAAAAAATATATATATTAAAATAATAGTAAAAATAAAATTTTAATAAAAACTTAATTAAAAAAAAAATGATAAGCAAATACTATTTGTAAATGATGATTGGCGTTTGTGATTGACGATTAGCATTTGCGACTAACGTTTGTAATTAGCGTTTGCGATTGGCGTGTGCGACTGGCGTTTGTAATCAGCGTTTGCGACTGACATTTGTGATATGCGTTTGCGATTGACGCTTGCGTTTGCATTTGAAATCATGGTAGACTTGTTTTCTAAATGATGGTAGATTTGTATATCGAACGGCGTTTGCGACTGGCGTTTGCGTTAGAAAGTCTTTGTATTTAAATACAAGTTAACATACAAGTCTACCATCATTGTATGTCAGTATACAAATCTACCATCATTATATGTATACATACAAGTCTACAATCATTGTATGTAAGCATACAAGTCTATCATCATTGTATGTAAGCATACAAGTCTATCATCATTGTATGTAAGCATACAAATCTACCATATTAAATCTACCGCCATAGTAACTAATAAATCTACCAACTGAAGGTTATTTTAGTAAACTCGAAAGATTGAATAATTCTACCGCGTCAATAATAAGTCTACGATATTTGATAAATCTGCCACCATTATAAATAAGTCTACGATCCAAAACATGTGTAAGTCTACCTCCCATGAATTTGAGTCTACCACAAATATTTAGTCTACCGTCAAACAAAATAAATATAAGAGATAAATCTACCATTCAACTACTAAGTCTATCACTCGAAAACAAATCTACCACCGTTGGCGTTAACTCTACTACTCATAATATAAGTTTACCACTCACAAATATCTCTACCACCAAATAAAAATAAGTCTATAGAATAAGTCTACCATTTGAATATTAAATTTACCGTTTATGGATTAAATCTACAGACTTGAATTAAGTCTATCAAACCTTTTATAAATCTCGTTTTTGGCGGGAATTTTGTTCTCCAAAAATATCTATATGCATCATTAATGGCAGTTTCATAAATAAATTTTTTGTCTTCAAAGAAGATGAAAATAAAATAGATAGAGAAGGTTATTTAAATAATTACGAAAATGGACATCATTTTGATTAAATTTTTTTTGCAAGATACTTTGAATAAACTTACCATGTATTTTTTTTACTCAAACATAAGAGTTGGTGTTACATTAAGGTGGATGCAAACGTGCGTACTTTCTTTCTGGCGGCGAGTGGCTAAAGCCGAAATGAGTCGAGCCGAGTCGGTGATAGTTTCTCACGTGTCAAAGCCTTCATGAGCCGTATATCGTTAGAAAACTCCCACGTGTCCACTCCAATCAAATCTTGGTAGGAAGCGACGGTCAAATATTTATGTCCTTTCCCTATTCATCTCAGCCGTCCATTACTTTTTTGTATCTCATTATCATACAAATTACTTCTTTGTTCACCAATCTCGGTTAAATCCTTTTTCTGGTAATGCCGATACGAAAATCATTATATACTTTACAAGTGTACATTTTAATTGAATTTGCGGGTTTATTTAAGTCATCGTTAAAATGAAATAACGTAGAACCATTGATGATCTCAAAATATTGATTTCACATTCTTTTTTGGGTGCATGTAATTAGTTAAGTGAAAGAAAAGAAAAAACAGAGCTTATATGTACCACATAATCACATATATAATTTATATACGTATGTGACTTTGTCAGAGATTGTTCTCATTCTTCATTAAATATACAAAACCCAGTTATTGTTAACATTTTCTATTTTGGTCTATTTATTGCTTTTACACATACACGATCGCTAGTACCAATGTATATGAGGGTATTAGAAAAAAAAAACTATACACTTTTACACCCAAAAAAAAAACTATACACTTATATATCCACAATTTTCAGCGTCAAGTCCTTTCGTTTTCAAAGATCTCTCTAACTCCACTATAGATCCCAATTTTCTCTCACTTCATTAATCTGATAATCTCCACTATAAAAGGAACCATTTCTTCTCTCTCTTCAACATATCAGCTTCTCTCTTCTCTCTTCTTCACTTCATCTTCTTACACCAATACTGTCTTTAAGCAAACTTCTCTGCAACTTCAAAAACTTTGATTAGTCAGATCAAATATTCATAAAACTAAAAGCACAAACACATTTTCCCAATAATGAAACTCTCTTTTTCTCCGGCACGTCCGTACAGTGCAGTAGTGCCTTCATTACCGAAACACGACGTCGTTTCTAACGTAAATGTTAAGATGTCGAATCGTCAGTGTCGATGCGTACTTACTCTTCCTTCTCCTACCATTTCTACTTCCCGATCACCGGTTATGACCAAACCAGAAACCTGGGAGAGACTGCTGCTAAACCAAGATCAAAATTCCGGCGAATTGTCGTCTTCTGGTTCTAATAACCCGGTTAAGCTTGGCCGGCGATGGATGGAGTATCAAGGGCTTCAAAATTGGGAAGGTCTTTTAGACCCATTAGACGAAAATCTCCGGCGAGAGATTCTCCGGTACGGTCAATTCGTTGAATCGGCTTATCAATCCTTCGATTTTGATCCTTCGTCTCCTACCTACGCGACCTGCCGGTTTCCGAGGAGCACGCTGTTAAACCGATCCGGTTTACCTAATTCCGGTTATCGACTGACGAAGAACCTCCGTGCCACGTCAGGTATTAACTTGCCACGTTGGATTGAAAAAGCGCCTAGTTGGATGGCAACGAAATCCAGCTGGATTGGTTACGTGGCAGTGTGTCAAGACAAGGAGGAGATCTCACGGCTCGGACGTAGAGACGTCGTCATCTCCTTCCGTGGAACCGCCACGTGTCTCGAGTGGTTAGAGAACCTTCGCGCCACGCTGACGCATCTCCCTGATGGGCCTACTGGACCGAATATAAACGGGTCTAACTCTGGGCCCATGGTCGAGAGTGGGTTTTTAAGCTTATACACATCAGGGGCCCACAGTTTGAGAGATATGGTAAGAGAAGAGATCTCGAGGCTACTTCAATCTTACGGCGACGAACCGTTAAGTTTAACGATAACGGGACACAGTCTCGGAGCAGCGATCGCGACATTAGCGGCGTACGATATCAAAACGACGTTTAAACGTGCGCCGATGGTAACTGTGATATCTTTCGGAGGTCCACGTGTCGGAAACAGAAGCTTTCGGAGACTACTTGAGAAGCAAGGCACTAAGGTTTTGAGAATCGTTAACTCGGACGACGTTATCACTAAAGTTCCAGGAGTCGTTTTAGATAACAGAGAGCAAGATAACGTGAAAGTAACGGCGTCAATGCCGAGCTGGATACAGAGACGCGTGGAGGAAACGCCGTGGGTTTACGCGGAGGTTGGGAAAGAGTTACGGCTGAGCAGCCGTGACTCGCCGCACCTGAATAGCATCAATGTTGCCACGTGTCACGAGCTGAAGACGTATCTACATTTGGTAAACGGTTTCGTGAGCTCCACGTGTCCATTCAGAGAAACGGCCCGGAGAGTCCTCCATAGATAAAGATTCATGAGACATTTCGTTTTAACCGTTCTAACATTGTGTAAAGAAACGCTAAACCGAAAAAGAAAATCAAGATCCGTACCGGTTTTATTCCGGTTAACAGATAAACTTCGTTACATATGATCTCTAACTCAGTGGTAGAAGTAGAAAGTAGAAGACGGCTCTGAAAGAGCGGAAAACGTATTGAAGTTTTTATATATAAATCTCAAATAATATTATTTTATTTTGTTTTGTCGGTTATTTTGAAATGTGGAGTATAATTTAGACGCACGATGTGTTTCTAAAATGTAAACTCCTAAAGGCAAAAATTGTCTTAACTTGACCGAAAGGAAAGTGAAAAGACAAAAATATCCCTATCTCCGTCCAAGTTTTTTTTTTAGAATTTCCGTATGGTGCTACGTAAGCACCGACCGTTTTGACGAAGTTGACTGAAACTGTACTTTATAAAATCTTAAAGAAGATTTCAGTTGCTTGTGAAATCTAAATCCAGAAGCCAAATAAGAACACGCATCATGCGCCGTCCATTACCATTTACCCATTTTCCTCGTTACTAGGAAAATACAATCGACGCGTCAATTTTTTCCCATAAAAAAACCATTTTTTTTGTTTTGTCATAACAACATTGTTTTGGTAATGAATTTTCCACTATAAGTTGTGTAACACGATTGAATAATTTTGATCAATAAACATTCGAGTAATGTTATTGAATTACAGTTTAAGGCTGTAATATCTTCTCACAAGTCATAACAACAAAATATCCTTTTTTCGTCGCAAATCCTGTTGTCTTCTTACAAGTTTTTTTTGTTGTCTTAAAAATTTTAATCATATCCAAAATTTTAATGATAGTTTGAAATTTTGAATCACAAACGTAAATTAAACCTACCTCTTAGTAAGAAAACACACTGATCGCACACCCATTGCATCGATCAATACATCTTCTAATGAATGTCGAGGAAGAAATTGAATGGATATACAATTGGTCACATACTTGGATTTGGTCCATTTGGACATAAGCCATTTTAAATAATAATCCCATGTTTTTGGATTTAATCTTAATTAATGTGGTTTAGTATTAAGGTAAAAACAAAAGAGTTTACAGGGTAGGTGACATGCCGGAGGGAACGAATGTCAATGTTGAAATATCTGTGTTGATTCTTTCAATATAATAGTCAAAATGAACTGTTTACTCGTGAACTGTTTCAATTCATTTCCATTTTTATTGATATAGAAATATTTTCTTAGATTCATTTGATTAAATGAGCTAATTCACCTCGACTTTTTAAATATAATTTTCCATTAAACTAATCTTAAAGGATTAATCAAATATAATATTTTATTTCAAATAGAATTAGTTTCCAGTTCAAAATCAATTGATAATAAATAGATTGATTCATATCTTTTATATATTATTTATTTTTCATTTCAATTTCTGATTTATATTATTTATTTTTCATTTCAATTTCCTAACATGCCGCATGACCAATCAATTCATTATTAATTTTATTTTGAATTGGAAACTCAAAATATCACAAAAATAATTTGACTGAATTTTACTAAATGATAATATTTTAGTGATTATCGTTTAATGGTAGAAACCATCAACTTTTTTGTTAGTAACCATGATAAATTTTGGATTGCAATTCAGGCTAATCCATATGATTTAATAAAAACAAAAAGGTGTTCTTTACAGTTTAAAACGTTTAAAGTAATCAATAGCTAATTAAAAATCAAAGATGATATTTGTAGATAGCGAAATTTGGTCTCTAATTTTGATTCACTTGATGAATCTTCTACGGTTCTACCACTAAAACAATACCATTAGAATACACAAACTTGGTTAGCAATCGTTTTTTATCATATGCTTTCGCATTTTATGTCACTACAAGTTACACACAATGTGATCAGACCTCAGAAAATAGCTTTAACTTAAGTCCTAATAAAATCCTCCGGTCGTGAAAAATTAAAAAAAATCATTCAAGAGAAGGGCATGAGAACATTCAACGTCAATATTTTTATGCTGGCATTAGAGGGAGAATATATGGAATGCATGATCCAAGCCGTATACGTATACACGCACGTCGTAATCTTAAAAAGAAAATATGTACAAAAGTGGACGTATCACATAACCGACCCATACATAAAATGCTAGATTTGAAGATATATTCCGTAGATATATATAATTGTAGAAAGTGATCATCGTTGCTTACATGTTACTTTGTTAGAGCCGCAATATTCCTCGTCAAAAAGTATCAATTATTTGGAGTAGAGACCGCCACAATTTCAGATTAAACTTCTTTTTTTGCGTACATTTTTCACTTGTTTTTTTCGAGTGATGATTAAAGTTAGATTTGACAAACAAGTCTGCAACAGAGTTTAACCTTTTCCGTTTTCCCGTTATTGTGGAAACCTTTTATCTACCGTTTTATTATACTCTCCGACCACTTTTTAGTCCAAAATACACAAAAATAAAGAAATTTATTTACAATTGTAATCCATCAACGATCAACTCTAAATCTTTTTTTTTTCCAACAATTCAATTTGAAACCCTATATCTCATTAAGAGGGTTATGTTTTTGGGTTTGATTTGTCAAATCAGGTTTTCCTAAAAGCCAAAAATATTTAAGAGAACATAGTTTGGGATGCATTAATGGAGATAGTCTAGCAAAGTAAAAAAAAAAATCTAATATAAAGTTACAAACTACATATACATACATGAATGATGACGTATATATAACATAATAATATGAAATTACACATTTGACAAAGCTATAGATAGCAAACCAACAAAATAAATAATAAGGGAAATAAGAGGAGTGTGTGTGTGTATGCCTTTATGCCTCCTACATCTCAACATTAGGCAAAATTGCGGCTGCCCAACAACCACCCAAAGGAATTAGTCAAATAATCAAAATCAATGCATGTCTTAATCTCTCTCACCCAACTCTTACCTTCATTTCAACTCACATGCACTTTTTGGTGTATTAATCTATTATTATAAACTCATATATAGTTTGTAAATTAATTCTGAAGATGTTTTGCATACTAATTTTGATATGGTGATCCATAAACTGAACCGAATTAATTAAACTGATATTTAAGTCGGTTAAAAGGATTTGTTTTTTCTCCAACTGAAATCAAATCTAAATTGAAACGAACAAAAATATATATAATTAATTAAAAGTTATGTTTTAATGTACGGATATAACCGATATTATATCTAAATCGAAAGTCACACCAAAAAGATTCATACAGTATTCAAAAAAATTGAAAAAAAAAATTTAGTTAAGTTATGATTTCATTAATTGATTTTACTGTTTCTGTCAACCTTTGTTTATATCCTGTTGACTATACTTATTTTAAATGAAAATTTATTAAGAAAATACTATATTTAGCAGTTTGTTTGAGGAATTGTGAACAAAAAAAAAACAATTCGTTTGAGAACTGAAAATCAATTTGAAATTGTTATCTCGTTAACCACGTTGGATTTTAAACAAGTACCGTGGAGTTGTACGCATGTGGTGTGGAGTAAGACGAAAATGGTCCAAACCAAAAAGAGACTCTGAAGTAAGAACAATTAAGAAGACGCAACAATATTATTTTCATCCGATCCAATATTCCACGTCCACATTTCATTGTTTTCTTTTGTTAAACACATTTTATTGTTTCACTTGTCACAAACTAAATTCAGTAATTAGCAATCAATAATTTCCTCCTCAATTTTCCACAATAGACTTTTGATATAAAACTCGGTTTAGTGGTTATTGCTCTTCCAACGATTTGATTTTATCAAAAATATGTCACACAATCGGGGACTAAAAAGCTATTCACCTGAAGTAATTAATCATCCGTGAACCCGGCAAACTTTTTTTTTTATTCAACAATGTTTATCATTTTATATGTAACATAAATATAACTAGATATTGAACCTCATAACAAAGCATCTATTTCTTTTAATAATCTGAGAGCTTAAAAAATAATTTGTTATTGTTATAGTATTGTAATTCATGTGTCCAACACTACTTGTTGACACGTTCTATTTTATCTTCATTACAAAGTGAAACTTTAAAATTTGTAAAGCCTCAAACAAAATTACAAGTGCATGATATTTTGGGATTTTTTTTGTCTTTTGGTCCAACCACTAGGAGGAAAGCTCCTGCACAGTCAACAAACACGTGAAGACTGAAAAAACACGATTGGGGGATGTTTTCCAACAGTTTTCCAATGCTGAAGTCAGAAAAGAACAAAAATGAGAGAAGAAGAGAGACAACAAGATGAACATGGAGAACGGAGAAAGAAGTCGGAAAACGAATAAAATAAAGAGGAATGGTGACACCGGGTCAAACGAGCGATGGTCCACGGTGTATTAAGACGTTTTTAAATGGAGAAATTTGAAGGTGAGACTGAGGGAAAACAAAGTATTTGAGTGAGAGAAATGGTTGTAGGTGACCTGAAAAGACGACATGAGATGGGCTCGGAAAGTGATATAAAATGGTCGGAAAATACTAAGTCTCGAGAGAAATGGGCTTGAGAGAAAAGGAATATACTTAGAGATTTTAGCCGGAAACAGAAGTTAAGTTTATGCAAGATAATATCAGGGGTATTTATAGAATTTTACCTTCCCGGCCTAGGATACTGGGCTCCGCGTAAGCGGGTCGGGTATAGATCTGTTGATTTGCCCTGGCACCATATATTAACATGTTTTTTACCTACCACTGTATAACGGCTACAAGTACGTCTGACCACTCAGTTTCCGATCCATATCATCTTTGGTAGCGTGGCCACACTATCCGAGACAGTTACATGTGGTATTACCTATCAAGTTACTTAGGCCATTGTTGATTCAAACCCAAATACCTTTAAGGCCGGCCTAATAGACCAACTACATAAATGGTGCTAAGAGATTGACCTAAGCTAAAAGAGATTATTTTATCTCTAACAACTGCCCTCTGTTGTTTGAGTCTGCGAGTCTGGCAACAGATGAGCGTCCTTTAGATGGATATTCAACCTCTTAAGGACAGTGCACATAATGGAGTTTGAATCGCCAACATGATCTCATGCCTTTGCTTCGTAAAACATCAAACATGGTTGATTTAATCTGAGTCCAGAAACCTGAGGAGTTGTGAAAACCTTATAACGAAAAGGAAATCACAAAGTTATCTACATTGAAAAAGGAAAGAAGAACGAACAAAGCTTGAAGAAAAATAAAAATCTCTATGTTATGAATTGGAAAGTATATAGTTTATATGTGAGAGGTTTTGCACTATAAAAAATAGTCTCTACAATGTTTTAGACACTGAAACATAGAGAGCTATAAACAAAAACGTTTTTGAGAGTTTGTGAGGTTTCGGGTTAAAGTCTTAGGGTGCGCTCTAAGGGTTTTGTGGGAATTTTTGTATGGAATTCATTGTGTGATTGCAAGGAATTTTTGTGCTTTGTAGGAAAACGTCGGTATCGAACTAAATATATGTCTTTAAACTCTTTTAAACTAGATTTTTTTAATAAAGATATTGTAAATAGAAAAACCAATAACACAAAATTTTAATAAATTATTTAAATCAACTATTGAATAAAAATGAATTTTACTTGGATTTAAACTCTATTAAAATTCATCATTGAATACAAATCCTTAAATACTTTTGTCAAGGTAGCTTTTATTTATAGACTAGATTGAGACCCGCGTAATACGTAGGGGCTTAATTATAACTTATTTATAAATTTAATAAAGATCAATTTTATGAAAATGTAAGAAATATATGTTAAATCTTGTTGATGTAAATATTTAGATTTTGATTGGTTACTCGCACACTTATTTTGGATGTTGATTAGTGACTTTGTTTCAAATTGGATTTCAACTCCATGTATTTCATCTCACAATACAACTCATATACTTATTCCATCATATTAAAATCATATTTTAACTCTATCCATTCCTTGTCAATCAATAATACCCAAAATTTTCATATCAAAATAATATATGCATAATGCATTATATCAAATTTATGTCTATATATGTCATTAGTATTAAATAAATAGGTAAAAAATTAACAAAACATATTAGTAAAGAAATGACAAAGTATAATAAAAAATATATGGAAATTATATCAAAATTAAAATTTTGACACTTGTCGTAATCTCATGAATATCAATTTTTTCATATGTCACACTTATACTTTTAGAAATTGGAAATAATTTGTCTTATTTTTCTTTTTTAGTCTTTTGATTTACTATTTCCTTTTATTTTTTTAATAATATGTCTTTTTCTTTTTTGAATATTATTTCATTTTAGTTACACTACAATTAGAAATAATTGGTCTTATTTTCCTTTTTAGTCTTTTTGATTTACTATTTACTTTTTTTAATAATGTTTTTTTTTTTAGACTATTATTTCTTTTTAGTTACACTACAATTTGATTTAAAAAATAATTAAATAATGTAGAAAAGGAAAATTTATATTTTTTATATTAATATATTGACACATGTCACAATCTCAATGAAAATTAACACATGTGACGATCCGGTGAATTACGATTTTACCTACATGTCACAACGTCACGTTGAGCACACCTTGCTTTATATAATAAAATTCTTTTTTTATGTGAACTTTTTGGATTTATCCCCTGTTGCATCTGCTTCGTGGAGCAAATGAAGCTATTATTATTATCCCGAATGTCTGTCATTAAGTCTGGAGAAGTTTGAGTTGATAGACTATGGAGGAAGAGAAGAAGAGCAAGAATTGGTGGAATACATCCTAACCACTGCCAGTTGTTTAAAGACGCGACAATCTATCTTTGATCCGACTTAGAACCTCAAGACAAAGAGACCATGATGGAGGAATTGAAAGCTATACCTAGGTTTTCAATAACATCGCAGCTTTTGCTCAAAACCCAGACATAATTTAATTATGTAAAAAACTGCAGTATATATACATATATATATATATATATTTTTTTTTTTAACAATACCAACATCTACAAGTTGAAATGCAGGCTAAGCAATGATGGATCTGAAAATCTCTCACTAATGGTACCCTCAATATCAAGTGAAGCAAACTTGAAACAATATTCCCCTTTCATGTGTAAGCTAGCTTCGTCCTCACTCAAGCAACACTATCGAAAACAGGTATAGTTTTTACTAGTATTATAAGAGCCTAGTGCTTACACAACTTATGTGAACACGAGGATACAACTCTTGCGCTTAGATTGGCAACAACAGCAGTTTTCAAATCAAAAGGACAATATAGAAGAGTCCTGCAAGCAAAACACCAACTGGTAAATATAACTCAAACTAACTTTTATGACAATGGATTTTGGAAATGTCTCATACAATGCACCAGGATCCTCTTGGGCCTTCCTTGACTTCCGCGAAAACCAGAAACCCGTTGAAGTTACCTGCAAACATCAAAACTCTATTATTAACTATTGAGCCCAGAGGAAGCTTCAGATAGGCACCGACAGAAAAAAAAAAAAAAAAAAGTATCCGAGTAAAGCTGAGAGTGACTGGGAAGGGTTTTTACCTTGTATAGTTCAAGTAGTGTCATGGAATCTTGCGACTCAAAACGGTAGAGATTCCAGAAAAAAATTGACAACTTCGATTCCCTCATCGAATCGGTTTAAATGTTCCATAACAACTGCCATCTCCTTCAATATCTCCTTCAATATGCAATCAACTTGATCTCCAGCTTTTGTGGCAGCCAAAAGCAAGGATATAGCTCGATCCGGGTCACTATAGTTGAATTGTTCTTGAAGATATACATGTCAGAACAAGCATTCATACACATAACCAAAACATATAGCATGATTCTAATATCTACAAATATAGTGTTATTGAAGATGACCAAAAGACTCTTGTGGAAACTGAAGCTGAAATCTCATTTCTCAAGGTTTCTTTTTCTTCTTAAAACTATTCTTTCCAAATTTTTATCAACATATCTAATCTACTATATTTTTTTTAGGGGATTATCAACTGTTGAGATCAAGGATGACACTGCTGTAGCAAAGTTTATAATGTGGAGGTACATGAAAACTTATGGGGAACTAAGGTCATACTTCGATTACATGAGTATTTCAAATTTCTCTTCACAAATAACATCACAACGGCTGTTCCTATCAACAATATTGCAAAAGTCGAGAAAAGACAATCAAAGAAAACCGGATTCTATCGAACCCAAATTTGTCAAAAACGAGTTCCAATTCATAGTATCCGGTTTTCTTTAATTTATTTGATTGTCCCTTTTTGACCTTTGCAATTTTGTTGATGGGAACAGTCGTAGTGATATTATTTGTGAAGAGAAGTTTTAAATACTCAATGTAATCGAAGTATGACCTCAGCTCCCTATAAGTTTTCATATACTTCGACATTACAAATTTTGCTAGAGCAGTGTCATCCTTTAACTTTGATCTCAACATCATTAGAAGAATTGATAATTCCTAGAAAAAATATTATAGATTAGATATGTTAATAAAAAAATTTGGAAAAAAAAAGTTTTAAGAAGAAAAGAAACCTTGAAAAATGAGATTTCAGCTTTAGTTTCCACAACAGTCTTTTGGTCATCATCATCAGAGATGAGACACTTTATTTCCAGTTCGTTGTAAAATCAAAAGTAAGATTAAAGAGTTTTAATATTAATAGAAAAAAACAAAATACATATAACACAGTACCTCAAGTAGTGAGATTTCGGCCTCAGAAGGTTGTTGCTCAATAGAGGTAGATTTGTAGAGTTTACAGATGAGTCCCTACAAGAAAATATTATACTATATATATTAGTAAGAAGTTTAGAATGAAAAAGCGAACAAATACTGTACAAAAACCTCAAACCTTGAGCAGTGAGCTTTTGGAAATGTTTTGATCATCATTGAAGTTGTTTCTGAGACCCTATAAAAACAGAGGCCATGGGAAGATTAAAGGTAAAACTAAAAGATTTGTATATATTCCTTCTGTTTCATATTAGTTGATGTTTTAAAAAAAATTTACACAAAAATTAAGAAATTATTTAATTTTTTATTGTTTCAAAATAAAATATGTTTTTTTCATCAATTTCAAAATGATTCAACCAACAAAAAAGCAATATGCAGAATCCAAACAGTTAAAACAATAAAAACATAATTAATTTTGCATAGAAACTTGGAAAACATCACTTAAAATAAAAAAAAAAAAATCTATAAAACATCGAGTAAAATGAAATGAGGGAATATTTAATAAGAATGACTTGACAATACAAAACCTTTAAGTGCAGAGATTTTGGCTCTTTTCTTGATGAATCTACAAGAGAATCCTCCATCATTAAAAAGTTTCCCAAGAAAACATTAAAAAGTTTGTGGAAAGATTAAAATAATACTCCTATGAAATCTAAGAACAAATCATTCTTCCCGAGATTAAAATCACTACAAAAGAAAAGGCATGCAATAGGTCAATCGATTGAAAAAATCTAGTTTTAGGCACTTTATGGAAACGGTACATGGACTTTTAGCCCATTATTATCCCAAATAAATATGGTCTTATGTGCCTTTTTAGCCCACTATCATTTAAACAGCTTTAATTGCTTAGACTATAAATTGTTTGTATGTAATTATGTATGAGGTTTTTTAGATTTTAGTTTTCAAGTTTTTGGTTTTTAATTTTGTTGTAGATTTTAGTTTTAAAAAAAACATGATTGTTGTTTTGTTTAGTTTTAAATTTTTAACTATAATTGTTGCTTTTTAATCTACTTATAAGATAATTTTTAGTTTTTGTTTTCCATATTTAAAATAACTAAAATAAAATATTTAAAATTTTATCAACAAAAAATATTAGAGATGATATATTTTTGTGTTAGAGTATAGGAAAGTTTGTTCTTATATAGTGTTGTGGAGTAACAATTCAGATGAAGTTGTTAAGAGAAATCTACGTGTATTTTTTTAGTTTATTTTTTTCACCATTTGACTTTTTCATAAAAGGCGTATATACATTATACTAGTCATTTTCAAGACATAAATAATTTATATACATATTTTTTAATGTTTAATTTTATACATATTATTGACAAAAAAAATAATATTTTAAACATGCATTGCGAAAGTACAAAATCGGTCTTAAACCTAAACAAAAGAAATATGGTTTTACGGCCTTAATTCATTTATTAATTTATTGACCTTTAAAAAAATTCACGTAGTCTAGTGGTAACAGGCCTTATTTTTTTATATTGTTTTGGTTTGGATCAATTTGTGGAATAACTAAATAAAAAAAAATGAAAAACTAACCAATTAACCTAAATCTAATGGTTGTGATTATACCACATATGAAAAAATTAGTTACTTGGTGAATTAAAATTTTTTTATGGGTCATAGGATAAATTAACCCTTCCAATTTTTAAATATTATTTTTTAACTTTTCTTTGCATTAATTTAACTGAAGCAAAAGTGCTCGCGAAGGATTTACATGAGCTATCTTTAGATACACATATTCTTGAATATATCAAGAACCAAGTTGAACCCAAAAAAGATGATGATGCCAAAGCCCAATGCAATCCCAGTAGATGTCAAGGCCCGAGATATTAGAGAAGGTATTGTCGAAAAAGTCCGTTCCAAAATATACCGCTTTTGTAGTTACCAATCACAAAACAATATCAAAAACTTTACCAAAAGTGTTACACTCAGCTTTATTTATATCGCTTTTTTTTACAACTACTTTTTACATCTTTGCACTATTCTGTAACTGCTTCCGCTTACAGCTAAAAAACTTGTACCATTTTAAGTCACCAATCGAACCCAAAATGATTTACTCGAGCCATTCGCAGTTTGAACGTGAAGTTGAACCTGCGTTATTAGACTACTCTTCACCTCCCCTCTCGTTATTAGATTGAAACCAAATCGAAAGAACAAGGTAACAAAGAAAAACGAATCGGAAGGAAAAAAATCAAGGGTAAGATGATTTACAAGAAAAGTTATTCCGAAAAATCTCTCATGAAGAAAACGTACGTGTCTATGGTTCATAGTTAACTTGCCCTGTAACCGTCGTGAAAGCTCACACTTGAGTTTTGTCTTGATCTTCACTTCATTGCTCGGAGAACCAATGTGTATATTCTAAGATGTGTTTGGTGTTGGAATTTGTAATTTTAACTGTTGTGTAACTTGTATGTTGTTTACGAGTGCATCCTATATTTGTTAAATGGGTAAAAAATACTTCACCTTCTAATAATAAGCATACTCTCTTGAGTAGGGTGGAACTATTATCCGGGATCCGAGATCCGATTCGGGATCCGTTTCTATTCGCTCCGTAAATTAGGATATCCGGGGCGTCCGGATCCGGATCTGGATAGTAAAATCTCGGATCCGTGAAAAGAGGATCCGGATCCGGATAGTAAAATTTCAAAGTCCGGATATCCGGATCCAGACGCATTAAATTTATTAAAAAAATATTTTTTACACATATATATATATATATATATTGATTTTAGCTTTTTTCTAAAATATCATATTTTTGAAAAATATTATTCTAATTTTTAATTTTTTTTTATTAAAAAAATAATATTTTAATATTTTATTTTGATTATTTTAATTATTTTAGTTATTATTTCGGATCCGGATATCCTGATTTTTGGCGGATACTCGAAATCCGAATACTCGGAAGCCACGAATCCGGATCTGGATAGTTTTGTCACGGATTCGACGGATCCGGATCCGTCCCACCCCTACTCTTGAGGTTATGACCAACTTATTTGCTTTTTTCAATCATGTCAATATTTTTATCAGTATACGCCAATTCAGAGACAAAGACATTTTGTGTAAACTGTTTTGCTGTGTCAAAGAACTTGAGGTATGATTTCTTTATGGTGATTGTGAATTCTAGAATACCATTCTCTACTTTCGTCCTCTTTCATTTTAAGCTCAACTCTTCCCGTAGATTCACCCGTTTCCACACCATTCTCCACTTTCGTCCTCTTTCACTTTTTATCAAATTACACCAAACACTTGAGTTGGTCTTATCACAATCAAAGCTAGCTCAAGAAATCAAGAAAAACAGAGAGGAAAGATCTGAGCATACAGACAGAGAAGCCAAACAAGTTTATGTTTTTGAGAGCAGAAGAAGAAATAGTGAACAAGTTGTAAACATCACAAAACATAAAAACAAATATATTACAAAAGTAGATAAATGTGAACTTGAAACATAATAAAATCTGATGTATCATCTTAAAACACTAAGCTGCATCCTTTTTAGCACCGGTTGTTGGGTCTTCTGGAAATCTTCATTGATATCTTTGTCTTTTTTTTTCATAGCTTCATAGGCCTCTTCTTTGTGAACCTCGACACTATAAATTGAAGTAACAAATTTGATGGTTTCTCAAATTTTAAAGTAATATATGCACTTTAAAGTAACTTGATCTTGTATGTTTTCTTTAAAGATCAGTTTCAAAGGCCAAAATAGTGGAACTGTTAAGAAAAAAGCTTTTAAACTTACTACACAAGCAAGTCTTCGAGACAGCGCATTTTGAACACAAAAGATGGACGACACAAATATTAGCTCGGAAGTTTGGTGATCGAAATATGAAGAAAACAGAGGTGGAGGGGGAGGAGGAGTGGAGATTGCTCTGTTTTGAAGGTGGAGTCTCTCGATGAGGTCTCGTTGCCGGAGATAGACGGAGGATCCGAGCTGAGACGGAGGCGGAGGAGGAGGAAGATTGAGAGTGTTCAGGGATGTTGTGGCGGAGGAAGGAGTGAGAAGTGAGAAGATTGAGTCGAGTGTGTTTGGTCCTCCTGCTAATATGATCTGAGACAAAGGAGTTCTAATTTCTGAGATTTTATTACTGAAATTTGTCCCAAAAGCATAATTATTTTCTTCGATTTTTCAAACTCTAGAAACAAGATTATTACAACCAGACGTTTCTTGGAGTATAAGGAAAAACTAAACCCTAACAATTGTGTTTGATTTGAGTAGAGGCGAACCTACTTGATGGAATGGGTTACAGGACACCCCTTAATTTCCAAATCCCCTTATAATTATTACACAAATAATTATCTGCACCCAGTAAATTTAATTTATTGATCCCTTTTGTTAAGATGCAACCCATTTTTCACGAGACCCCGTTAACTTAATACATGATTTTAGAAACAAAATCTATCTCAATTGTTAATTAGTCCTAATTTAACCATAATTGAATAACTATATCACTTTAATAGTACTTACGTTTTGATCAATTATTAGTTTTTACATAATTTTATTTATTTTTGGTGAACCAATCGAAATTTAGTGAAGTTTTATATTTGATCTTTTTGATACTATTTAAAATTAAATTTATATTTTATATGTATCCAGTTAAAAATTATTTTCTTTATTATTTTAATTTCAATGTCTAATATTTTGTTTTTCATATGTAACTCGCATATTTCACACTTCCAAATTTAAAACAAGTGTTTTGAGCTATAAATTTTTTTTTTATAAAATATAAATGATATTAACATATATATATATATAGATATATATATATATATATATATATATATATAATAAATTAATTATATTTTGACCCCGATAAAAATAGATTCTGGATTCGCCACTGAATTTGAGAAAAAAAAAAAGATAAAAGAAGATGCTAATGGTGAAACTTGAAAAGAGGATGGTGATGTTGAAGAGGAATATGATTGAGATATTGATTGTGAAGAAAAACTGTTCAGAGTATGTCGGTGACTCCATCGTTATAGAAGAATTTCAAGACAATAAAATTGCAGATTTAAATATTAGGCTTCAAGAATTCACTGCAATATTACGTGCCGAGGTGGATAAGAAAATGATAAAAATCCAAAAGTTAAACAAAAACTAATAAAAATCCAAAATATGAAAAAAACATGAATAAAATCATTCAAAAAATTCAGAAACAATGTCACGGGTTTGACACGTTGTTTTGTTTCAGTTTTTTTTTTTTAATTCGTTTGTTTTCAATCGAAGATTGTTATTTATCTACTATATAAGATAATGAAATTTTCTTTATTTAAAAGAGGGGTAAATATGTAAACTGGAGACTATTTTTTTTATTATAAAAGATATGGCCTATTTTTAAAATTTAAGAGGTGTTATTGGTTTGTGTATTTTAATTTATTTGTAAATCTTATAGTATTTAGAAATTTTTGTTAGTTGATTTGTAAATCTTATAGGATTTAGAAATATTTATAACTCATAGCACACTAGATTTTGATATGTATTTTAAAATCATAGAACCAATAACACTGAATTTTGTTTGGATTTTCAAATCCATTAAAATACATAAATCAATAACTTTAAATTAATTTTAGGATTATTTTCATAATTTTCCGGAAAAACACAGTTTGCAAAACGTACATGTTTTTTAAATTTATTTTAAAAATCGTTTCCGCGTTTCCAAACGGATCCGTTTCCATTTTCATTGAACATAGATCGGGTGTTTGTTAATTATAAAAACAAAAAAAAAATATTGAAGGCAAAAAAAAAAAAAGTAAAAAGATATTTTTTTTCCTCCAGAAAATAGGATTTAGGAAACGGAAACCCTAAAATCCTTTTCTACTCCATCGCCGCTCGTTCTCTCACTCAGATTCTTCCAAAGCTAAGATTCTTCGATTATCTTCTTATTCCAATCGTATTTTCGCATTCAGGTGGGATTTTGTGTTTCGATCTGTAAAGTTCTTCGTCGTAGGAGTAATTATATATTGATTAAACCCTAATTGTTCGCATCTAGATTAGTCGGGATCGAATCGGAATTTGATTGTGATGTTTAACGGATTCGATTTATGGAATCGCAAAGCTCCAATGCTTATTCTCTGTTTTCAGGATAATTGAAAACCCAAAAAATGTATAATCGCAATCCAAAGGAGAAGAAAAAAGAAGGCATGGAGGCTATTGATCCTAACTTGAGCTTTAGGAAGATTATGAAAGATGTTGAGCGCTTTGGTAACCACTCTCTCTTTTCTCTCTTGCTTCATTATAATTTCTCTGTTCAATCATAAAGACAAATCTCGATTACACATGCTTTGATGATGATAAGCCTCCAAGTTGTAGAATTTTCCATTACCCTTTTGCCAGTTTTTTGTTAGAACATTCCCCATGATGATGCAGGTTTTATGTTCTCATTGACTGACCCCTAATCTTTGAAGGTTCCTCGTATATGACTTGGAAGGATAAGAAAGCATTGGAGAATGAGAAAGTGACTACACTTGGTGGAAAGGTAAAGATTGTTCGCACGGCGAATGTATTGCAGTAATCAAAACCTTCTTCTTCGATGGTGATTTTGTTGTTCTGAAGTTAACGATTTTAACGCGGGTCAGTGCTTGAGATATCCTTTTGCTGTTGTTATTTGCAGCCTCAAAAGAAACAGAGGCTACCGCTGAGTGTAGCGCGAGTACAGATGAAGAAGCAGAAAGAAAGAGAAGAGAAGATGTTTGAACAGGTGAGCTTTAGATGATCAATCACTCTGTTCCTCTGACTCATTAGGAAACTAGGTCTCACCTGTTATTGGGTGTTCTGCAGAATATGATTCTTGGCAAATTTGGAGGACAAGTTGGTGGTGGAAGTACGAAGAAACCGGCAGAGAGGAAGCGTAAGCCAGAGGAGAGAGTCCTGAAATCAACTGTAGGGAATTTCAAGAGTGGTGTTCTTGATGTTAGGCATCTGCTACATTCTGGCTCTTCGAGAAGTAATGACAGAGATAACAAGATGAGCAATTACGGTAAGAGCAAGAACATAGGAGTAGGAGGAGGAGGAGGAGGAGGAGAAGGTGGCAGAAAGAGTAAAGGAAAAAAGAAAGGAAAGAAGAAAGGAAAAAAGAAAGGAGGCGGTAAGAGGAAAGGCAAGTAATTGCGGTAGCTGTGTAACAATTTTTGGAACCAATCTTATGCTAAAAGAGCCTACTTTCAAAAGGTGTTGTTGAAGCGATTCAAGCATCGCGAGATACTCATCATAAGGATTAATCTCGGTAATGGCATTACGGTGAAATGTCTATGAATCTTGTCGCAAATTTGAAGTTATCTTTCCGCATTAGCCTCTCTTAGTATGAATGTAGTTCTATTGAATTGGTTTAGATCGTGAAAACTGTAAGATGTGTCCTATCTTTTATATGTTCAAACATTCGACTTGAGATATATATACCTAATACGCTATTTTAAAATGCTCGAATATTAAAATCGACTTGAATACTCAATTACCTGATCCGAAGTTCCAAACTACAATATCATAATTTTGCATACAGCTGACCAAATCAAACGTTCGAATATTAGGGGACATTAAGACTTCATATTGTGATAGTGTGAAACGGATGATTCAAATAGTAATAAAATTATATATAATTTTAAAAAAAAAAAAAAAATATATATATATATATATATATTTACAGATAAATTTTTGTTTATGTTCGATGCAGAACGGTACGGAATGGTCTGTCTCTATTCGAAGCGTAAGTTTCTTGATACGGGACTTATATCCACCTTTGATTTTTTGATATATTTTTTTTCCAATTTTAAACGATGTGAAATGATAACTCTAAGCTAGAGTTACTTTTAGATTATGATTATGGACTTTGACAAAAGAAAATGTGTGTAGGTGCATTGTCTATTAGATCCTAGTAATTGCTTTTTTGATTTCACTCAATTCTCCAAACTAAAAGAGTCTTAAAATGCTTTGCGCGTGACGACATAGGTACTTTGTATTTTAGACCAAAGGGAAAAGCGAGAAAATCACATGCGATTTAATGTTTTTCTTCCATTTGTAATCTTTTCATGTCAATTATGTTTTTCAATTTCACTTTTTTGGCCGGAAAGGCGATTTTGAAACATAACAAAATTTTAAATAAAATAAAGAAACACATAATGGATTTGGGATTTTGAGTAAAATGGCGACTAAATGGAGTGGGCTCCTCTTCCACATTGGAGTACCACGGTTTTTTTACATCAATAATGATTATAGATGATTGAAAAATTGAAAGTTGAAAGTCATAGATACTCAACTATTGCTCGAAACCGAATCGGATTTTTTAAAAATTATTCCCAATGAAATGATGTGATTTTACGTGAATGGGTGCTTTATGTTGAATCGTGCCGAAAATATATTGATGTGATGGATTATTATTACAAAACACTTTAAAATCTTAGCTGGAATTTGGACCCATCAACGCCTCTTTTACCCCGGCGGCTTCGCCGTCCAATTTCTTCCACCTTGTACGTGTCCTAAATTGCGACTTGTGAGATTTGTTGGTGAAGCTCTCGTCAATATTCATACGTTCCTAATTGGATACGAGTAAACTAGTTAATGACACTTATATACACTAGATAAGGTTAAGTCATTTATGTACGAGCTTCTCTGTTTTTATAGTCACCTGCCACGAAGTTAAGAAGTGATTAACCAGCTCCCGGACATAGGAAAATTCACCAAATTGGATCAAATGAAACCCGCGTAATTCCGCATCTAAACGTGAGAATTACGTTTATGTAAATTGGATTATTGGACATCTACTATATAAAAGATGAGTTCACTCTCACAAGGATTGACACATCGGCATTTTTTTCCATGACACATCAGCATTGAAAAAAATTCAAATTCGTATTTAAAAAAAGTCTAAATTTTATTGATGGTCTCCACGGTTTCATCTTCCTTCAAATCCCTAGAAGCATAACTATTCATTCGAATTCCAGAACGACATCAAAGTGAAATAAAACTTCCATCGATCCCTCTTCTTCGCACCCACAATTATGAATGTTAAATATGGATAATTTTCTAATGGTACCTTAAATCCTGAAAAAAAATCCAAACCTATAACCCTATCTTTTTTATATAAAAAGATAAGAACTCAAAACGGACGGATACTCTTTATACACAAGTTCAAATAAGATTACCCTATTGGATTTAGGGTACCCGTAGAATTTTTCTTTTTAAATAAATCAATACTCTTAAAATAATTTTATAATGAAGTATTTATAAATTTTATTTTATAATTTAAAAAACGTTTTAATTATGTTTATTTCAAAAATAATATTAGATTAATTATTTTAATGTCAAAATGGTAAATTTTTCCGCCAAAAACGTAAAGTTCCGCTTCCTCATAAAAATGTAAAATCCTGTTTTTCCGCCAAAAACTTAAAATCTCGTTGTCCGCCAAAAACTTAAATTTTCCGCCAAAAACATAAATTTTCTCGCCAAAAACGTAAAATCTCGTTTCCTCACCAAAAACGTAAAATCATGTTTTCCCGCCAAAAACATAAATCCTGTTTCTTCACCAAAAACGTAAAATTTCGTTTTCCCGCTAAAAACATAAAATTATGTTTTCTCACCAAAAACGTAAAATCTCGTTTTCCCACCAAAAACGTAAATTCTCATTTTCCGCCAAAAACATAAAATCTCGTTTTTCCACCAAAAACGTAAAATTCTGTTTTTCCGTCAAAAACCTAAAATCTTATTTTCCATCAAAATGAAAAATTCCGTTTTTCTGTCGAAAAAGAAAAGTTATATTTTTCGTTTTCTCGTTAAAAACATGATTGTTTATCATAAACATAACAAAATTATTTATGTTATATATAAATTTAAAATAAAATTAACAGAAAATATTTAATAATCATAAACAAAAAAAAATCGGATTTTTTCATTTAAAAACAAAAAATAGGGTATCCGCGGATAACCCGAAAATTACATGATTTTTTTGGGTTACCCTATTAATATAGGGTTTTCTAGATCGGGTTTTTTCTGGACGGATTTTTTGGGGTTCGGTAAGGTATAATTTTTTTACCCATGACAACATCCCACCCACAATCCTAAATCATGAAATTGGCTACTTCAGACTTTTACTTCTTTACAAAATTGAGCTGGTTCAAGGCAAGATCATTTTATTCTGGCCGTCTTTCATCACCAGCCAAGAATCTGAAGTCTCCTCCAACAATGAATCATGATCATGGCGGAATCGATGATAAGAACGGATCCCACATCAGGAGATCCGAAGACGGATCAAAAGTCGTTCTTAGATTTATCAAAAGCTTAATAAGTGATTTGTTCAATTTCCTCCACGACTGGATAATGCATGAGGTGAAAAAGGTCGTTGAAGTAGGGGGAATTCAAGTATTCATTATCTAAAGAGTCTGGTTACAATATGTTAACCATTGAGGGTAATAATGCTCTAAATTATAGATTTTTAAAATGAATATCAACACGTGTAATTGAATTCTCTGAGAATGAACACGATTATGTGATGGATACAAGATGGGATAGAACTCATCCTCTGTTTAAACGTTTGGCGATGTATTTGGAGAACTCATCCTCTATTTCTCTAGCAACCCGACGCTAGAGAAATTTCTCTCTCGGGTTCTCCTCGGATTTATGTCGAGAATTACAGAGTACTTTAATAGTTTCTCTTTGTATTTCACCATAGTCTGCTATAGATTTAATATTTTTATGTTAAGCACTTAGATTTCTTTTGGAAGATTTTAAAATAATAAAGAGGAGAAATACTGGATTAACCTCTCCTGGTTTGGATTTGGCTATCTTATAGACAGTATTATGGCATTTGATCACTAAACAACGGGTTTAGAATAATATGTTTTGTGTATCTCTTCTCTTGGCCTTTGCTGCTTAACATTTACATAAACAACCAAATTGATGTTTGAATTCCAACATCAAAAGACTTAGCAAACTACAGACTCTGAACCAAGCAGAACAAACCCCAAAAGACTTAGCAAAACACATACTAAACAGCATGACAAAATGCTTTTAGTTTGCAAAAACCAAAGTCAAAAGAACAAAAGGATCAGTGCCTTCACACAGAAAGAGAGCTTTTCTCACTATCCAAAAGATGTTGAAGCCATCTATTTAACTTATTCCCCTGCATTTGAACCCAAAAACACAAAAAGCTTATTTACCCTATCAGCTCATGAATACATAGATCTATATTCAATATATATATGCATCCCTATAAAACTGTAATACATTTAAACATTCACAAAGTGATACATCCTTCGGTTACAAAATGGATAACAAATTCGCTGATGTAGTGCGGATATTCATCTATATTCAATAATAAACGGAAATCCGCACGGATATTCACCTAGTCTATACAATTAATCACCCTCTCGTATGCCATATATCACAAACTGCTATCAAGCTCCACATGTTCACTCAGACCAGAAAAATTACGGGCCTAAATAATAGATAGGATTGGGCCGGATAAGGATTGTATACAAATTTTGGGCCATTTTAAAACAGGTTGCATGATTCGTATAATATTTTGGTTTTCAGCAGCATTTTTGAATTTTTTTTTTTTTTTTTTTAATTTTGATCCATAGTTTTGAAGCTACAAAACTAGTTTTCGATAAAACGTAAATCATCCATGCTTAAATGCAGAATTAGATTCGAACCCATATCAATTAGTACTGAAAATAGTTTATTTCATAAGAAGGTTTATCAGTGAATCTAACAAGATAAAATCATTAGATTTTTCTTACGTTTCAGAAAATATGTCTAGCTGCACCTATAGAATATGAAATTAGAGTTAGCCGAATTTACAATTTTATTTATAATTAATCCTAGCATAGACCAATGACCATCGGGCTTATTCAACTAAATGGAGAAATACTTTTGAATATGAAAATTAATGATGTAAGTGAGGAGGAAAGAATAAAGCATAATGTGATGAGAATGGAATCAGAAGAGAGTCCAAAAATTAAGAAATGTGTTGCTTTTTCTCTTTCTATTGTTTCGATAAGTCTATTTTGTGTTCAAAGTTTCAAACCCTTCTTTATTTTTTTTCTTCTAAGTGCTTTTCAAAAAAGAGAAGGCTCAGATTCAAGCCCCACCTATAAAGATACCATAGTTAGTACCACACATTCACACCCATTAATTCCACATAGCTTAAATACAAAAACATCATTACCTAAGAGATTGGTATTTAGTAAATGGTTTTACGATTTGGAAAATAAAAGTATAGAATAGCGATGGCTATGGAGATGCCAAAAACAAAAAGGAATATCGAGATGATTACTTAATGTTCAAACAAGTGTGAGTTGTTTTATTCAAATTTAGCTAATTGCATGTGTTTCGTTGAACCTTCGACATATATTCACATAATATCAGGTAAACAAACTTTATAAAATGTGTCTAAGATTGATGAATCTAAAGAAACCATCATTCGATGATGCATACTACTCCTTTTGTTCCACAATTTTTGTTATAAGAAAGATTGTCATTTTATGATTTCAATGTAAAATTTTGACTAGAAAAATATACTTTAATTGTACTGTATAAAATTAACAGCAAATGTAAAATAGTACCTAAATTCAAGAGTTAATGGTTATGAATGGTTGTACTGGATGGGTGGATTAATCCACTTGCGGATAAAACCGTTTTTGTTTACCATTCATAAATTTTGGTTTACAATGGTACAAATATATAAAATATATATATGTTGTGGATCAACTACATAGTGTTTTTATTAATAATTTTTTTAGTCCTTAGCAGATTGTTGTCCGTTGAAAAAAATAGAGGGAATATGATGTTATACTACCGAATGATTGTGAAACTTAATATGAAATGTATAAAATTTAATACTTCAATTATCTAAAGTGATTTACTTAAGACAATATTTTGAAAATATAGCTAGTACTTAAAGCATGGAAATGTTATTACATAGGAAATCACATCTCGAATAAACTCAT
Organism: Pseudoturritis turrita; assembly: GCA_900406555.1. NCBI lineage: Eukaryota > Viridiplantae > Streptophyta > Magnoliopsida > Brassicales > Brassicaceae > Pseudoturritis > Pseudoturritis turrita. The sequence continues at coordinate 7,728,212 of OVBL01000512.1, forward strand.
GGAAATATCTTACTATATGAACATTGTCAGAGACACTATTTTAAAAAAAGAATTACAATTTTTTTGATCCTATCACATATTCTAAGGACATTAAAATTTGTCTTAAGCGATTACAAAAACAACAAAATAAAAGTAAATAAAAGGACGAGACACTGCATGTGTTTTGGACCGTTTGGTTAGAGAGATAAAGCTAAAACTGTCCCAGACATAGATCCCCTCAATCCACGCGTAATCCACCTGATCCGTATTACCGATTTTACCCTCCACCCAAACCTCGTCTTAAAAGCCTTACAACGTATCACTATGGAGGGCATTTTCGTCGTTTACTATCTCTAAGCCGACAACTATATCTGTTGCTTATAATTTTTGTTCTTCCTTTTTGCTCAGATAATTTCCATTAGCTTTCCAAATTATAATTAGTGAAGATTTTTATACATTATTAGCAGTGTTCATCTTTTTTTAATAAAATTATCGTCGCAGCTTTTTTTTTATAAACTTTGCAGACAAATAAAGCATCACTCGCTAAGCCCACCATGATTAGAGCGTCGAGGTCCAACGTTGCTTTTTTTTTTTTAATCAACTATACTATTCTTATTGCTGAAATTAAGACAATATTATATGATTTAAACATTTTCGTAACTCACAAAACAATGTCCACTAATCATTGCTTTCGAATATAATGTCAATTTGAAACTCAACTGTTCCATTATAAATACAATATTGTGGCCACCATTCTGAATAAAGAGAGTAGATTCAACATAATTTAGTGGAATTGGAGAAACAAGATTAATTGAATCACTTTTTTAATATCAAGAAATTTATTTCATTGCCATATGTCAATGCACTTCTCTCTAAGTTATTTGTTTGATCAATATTTTCAACTTTATTTTTTTGATAATTCTAATTTAATTTTTGCAAGTTAACAAATATCTATAAATTTTGGATCGAAACTCATATTTTTCCGTCGAATTTTTTTTTTTCTTTTTTAAACAAAGATCGTATTAATGTGTTCAACGACACACAATCTTTAACAAATTTAAAAAACTCGCCACTAGCCAAAGATTAACTTGATCGAAGTCAACAAATATAATTGTTGAATGCATTTTTTTTTTGTATCTCAGCCTTATTTATCACATTCTATTGACTTACTCCACTCATTTTCCCCCTATTTAAGTTGTTCTTCAAGTGGCCACCATTCAAATTCTATGAACACATGTTCAAATGAAGACAAAATCTCGAGTAGAAAAAAGAAATAAAATAAAAGAGAAAAAGAAAAGTGATGGGAAATGGGGAGAAAAATAAGAAAAAGCTAATCAATATTATGCGCTGGTGGGTCAAAAAAGTGTTTTTCACAAATCCACAAGGTTTTGATTCTTTGTCTCTTTCTTTCACTATTCATTCTTCTATATTTTATTAAACAACAAAAGGAATAGTTCCATCTCTCACAAAATAAAATTTGTTTATAAATATTACAACTATTGTTTCACACTATTTATCCTCTTTTTTTTTTGTTGATAAAGACACTATATATCGGATTGTAGTAATTATCAAGATTCTCTAATGTATTAAAAGTGTTTTAATCAAAGATTGTCGAAACTAACCAAGTGATATTAGTTGATTGATTACCCATAATTAATTATAGAAAAAAAAAACGGAATCTCTAACAAAAAAAAAAAAAAACATTTGATCAAACCATAACAAGGAAACGTCTCAAACCAAATTGTAAGTTGAAGAAGGAACACACGTAGGTCCCACTTTAATGACTGGACCCTACACTCTCTGGGCCCCACTCTCACTCTCTCTCTCTCTCTTTTTTTTTTTTTTAAATTAATTTTTTCTCCGTTACCGTCAGTCGCAGCTAGAGATAGCGCCCACACACACATAAAGCAAAAGCCTTTAGAGAGAGCTACGACTCCAAATCCTCACTCTCAATTCTCGAGCCAGAGGGGTTTTTTTTGTTTCTCTGCTTCAAATCGATTTACAGAATCGGAAAATCTACTCATCGGACTCATTTTCCGGTGCTAAACCTCTCTCTGTGTCGGCTGCATTGTATCGGAAAACCGCTCGATCTCGGGAATCCCGGCGATTATTCGTCCCTTTTGTTTCCGGTTAGTGACGATTCTCTTCCTGTTTTGAAATCTCTTTCCTTTGTCGTTTTCTATTTGGGATTATTTTCGTGGGTTTTTGATTGATTTTGTTTAAGTAGAGTTTATAATCCCTATGATGTTTCTTTCAAAGCTTCCAACTTTACAAGAAACTCCAGGAAGTTTTCTGGAAAATTCCAGATCGAAACAAACTTTAGGGAGACACACGCACATACACACACTCGTGTTCTATTCTTTGTCTCGAAACCATAAATGAGAATTAGTCCGGAGGTTTATTCCCAAATCACGTGTTTACAGTTCTCTGTTCTGTTTGTAGTGTTGCTTAAATTAAATATATTCGCCGACAAGATTTCAGAATATGGTCCCGAGATTTGTTGGTGGATTACGGAGAGATTTTTTTGTTTGTATCTCTCTTATGCTGCTTATGTTAATTTTGAGAGGTCAGAGATTTTGATTTTTAGCTGACATTGTTTGCCTTTTTCAAGGGATAGAGAGATTTGTGTTTGGTGTAAAAGATCGCATGAATGCTGGAAATGGAAAGAGTTGCTGAGCTTAAAAGACTTCCTAGTAAAGGTCCTGTTTCTGGTCACTTGTCAAGAAGACAATACTTAGACTTGGAAAGTAGAGATATTGTTAATGGCAATGCCAATGGTATGCATTTGGAGTCTTTGAGGGAACGTGCTGCGAGATACAACACGGGAAGATCGGTGAATCCAGCTACGACTTTGGGGAGAGAGCTAAGCCAAGTTTTGAATGTGCATAGAGAAGAGATGTTAATGGGTCAGTTTGGTGGTAACCTGAATGATTTTCAGGAGTTTGAGCCTGTGGTTACTTCGGTTAGAACGATGAAAGCAAAGTATCCTTTGCTGGAGATTGAAGAAACCATGGCTGGTGATTACGATATTACTTGTAAGGGAAGCATTGATATGTCTGAGGAAGCTGGTTCTAGCTCATTCCGTGGGGTTAGTCATCCTCCAGAACCTGACGACATGGATCTTATAACTACTGTTTATGTGCCCATCAGCGAAAAAAACAAACCTGATTCGGTTTGCTTGATGAAGAGCATGTCTACTACTACTAAAGGACCCTTTATCGAGGATCTCTCGCTCTGTGTGCCTCCAAAGAAGCCAAGCCCGGGAATACTCTCACCCGCAGAAAGCATAGTCGAGGAACCTCCTACATCGCTGTCCCCATTCTCTGTGGCTCGTGCATCGCAGAACACAGAGAACTCTCTGATACCGCAAGATTCAGACAAGGAATGTGTTTGGGATGCTTCTCTGCCTCCCAGTACCAATGTGAGCCCACATAGCAGTAGTGTCGAGAGTATGAATTTCGCCCGGGCTATGAGTATTGCTAATAGCTCTTCTGCAACAAGTAGTACGCAGCGGAGCGATGTTGTGCTTAGTATGGACAAGAACTACTGTGACAGGAGTATCAGCATGGTGTTGGATTCTTTTGAAAGTGCCAAGACGAGTGCAGGCAGAGCAAGCGATAGTAGCGGCCTAAGCGAAGAGAGCAGCTGGAGCAATTTCACTGGAAGCCTTAATAAGCCACACAAAGGGAATGATCCTAGGTGGAATGCTATTTTGGCTATCCGAACACGAGATGGGATTTTAGGGATGAGCCACTTCAAGTTGCTCAAACGATTAGGTTGTGGTGATATCGGGAGTGTCTATCTAGCTGAGTTAAGTGGAACTCGGTGTCATTTTGCTGTGAAAGTGATGGATAAGGCGTCTCTTGAAGATCGGAAAAAGTTGAATCGAGCTCAGACCGAGAGGGAGATTCTACAGCTATTGGATCATCCGTTTTTACCGACATTGTACACTCATTTTGAGACAGACAGATTCTCGTGTTTAGTCATGGAATACTGTCCTGGAGGTGATCTGCACACTTTAAGGCAACGCCAACCCGGGAAGCATTTCTCAGAGTATGCTGCTCGGTATGTTTTCTCTCTCAGTTTCAATGTTTTTATTGTTAAATTTCATTTACCGTGATCTCACTTTCTTTAGATGTTTCACATTATTTTTGTTTTTTGGCAGATTTTACGCTGCAGAGGTGTTGCTAGCGCTCGAGTATCTCCACATGCTTGGTGTTGTTTACAGAGACTTGAAACCCGAGAATGTTCTGGTTCGAGATGACGGTCACATAATGCTTTCTGACTTCGATCTCTCCCTGAGATGCGCGGTTTCTCCAACACTGATAAAAACATTCGACTCTGATCCATCTAGACGCGGCGCATTCTGCGTTCAACCTGCTTGTATGGAGCCTACATCAGCTTGCATCATCCAACCCTCTTGCTTCTTACCGCGCAGCATCTTTCCTAACAAAAACAAAAAGAACAAGTCCCGTAAAACCCAGACGGATTTCTTCAGATCACACTCCGGTTCTCTCCCAGAGCTAGTAGCTGAACCCAACACGCGGTCTATGTCCTTTGTTGGAACACACGAGTACTTAGCTCCAGAGATCATCAAAGGAGAAGGACACGGAAGTGCAGTGGACTGGTGGACTTTTGGTATCTTCGTTCACGAGCTCTTATACGGTAAAACCCCGTTTAAAGGATCAGGAAATCGAGCTACACTCTTCAATGTAGTTGGAGAACAGTTGAAATTCCCTGAGTCACCAGCGACTAGCTACGCAGGGCGGGACTTGATTCAAGCTTTACTAGTGAAAGATCCAAAGAACAGATTAGGGACAAAAAGAGGAGCAACAGAGATAAAGCAGCATCCATTCTTTGAAGGAGTGAACTGGGCATTGATAAGGTGTAGCACTCCTCCTGAAGTACCGAGACAAATGGAGACCGAACCGCCACCAAAGTATGGACCGATTGATCCGGTTGGGTTTGGTAGTAACAGCAAAAGGATGATGGGACCACCACCAGTATCAGCAGCAGCAGATACCAAATCTGGTGGTAAATTTCTAGACTTTGAGTTTTTCTAAAACTTGTTTTTTACTCCATGAGTTTGTGTTTGGTCTCACTTATTAGCCATTTTTAGTCTTTTAATGTCGCTATATTTCGTAACCACTTCTCAAGCTTTAATAGATCAGGAGTGGGGGTTTATTTTCTCATAGTAACTTAGGTCTTCTTTTTTTATTTTTGTATCGGAGATTGAATCTTCTTCCATGGAGCCAAAACTTTTGCAAGGACATTGGAAAGCTAAGTCAGAATTATCTAAGAAAATCTCCTTTGCTACTACTACTGTTGGGTTTGTCGGAATCATTTTTTACCCAAGTAGATCTTAGTAATATCACTGCCATGTTTTGTGTTCCCAAAAAGTATTATACGATCTAAAACGAATCAATGATCCAATATCAATATGTGACCAAACACAAACTCATGGACTAAAAACAAAACTGATTTTGGCATCATGCCTGCAAAATGTTTTATAATGCAAAATGTTTTATAATGTGTGTGTGTGTTTTGTTTAAAAGAGTCGGCATGATCTTCGCTTGATCTCAATCAACATCACATTAATAATATTATAGATTACAAAATGGGAATCAGCAATGATCAAAAGATAAACAACACTTGTTTTGTGAGCCCTAGTCTACCAAGAAGAACCCCATGTGCTTCAGACAAAGAAGAGAGAAATGATCACTTGGTCAGATCGTAACTCTTTCTCAGGGAATCCGATGAAAACGGACCCACTAGACACATTTACAACACCGACCAATTTCATGCCCAAATGAGACAGTTCGAGGCCAGCCTTAGATTGTAATCACCAGCTACTATTACTTGCATTATATATCACGATTAACGAACAAAGCAAGAGATTGTTCTTTTATTCATGTCCTGAAATTTCATTAGAACATGTAGCTGAGAATTTACATGAACAAAAATCCCCACGTTTCATTAAAAGACTCCATATATATACAAATTTCTTTTCGGAAATAAACAATATCCAAGCAACTATATTAAACAACCATACGGAAATAAAGATATGAAATTTCCAGCTTTGGAGCCCTTTTCACCCATCAAAATTTTATAACTATATAGTATTGTAGTTTGCAACTATATAGTATAGTAAAAGTATATAAATATATTGTGCTATTTGATGGAGTATGAGCGAGTGCATACCGTTTGTAAGGACTCCGTGAACAGAGCGGAGAAACTGGTTAAAGCTTGGAACACACCGGGCAAACCCGTCTGCAAGTTATTCAAAGTCATGGCTCTTGTTACTTCTATTGCCTTTGAATGCTTCAGCATTTCTTCCTCCACTCTTCTCTGGCATGCTCCTAGCTCTAACTTTTTCTCCGTGAGCGGGTCCCTAGCGTCTAACATGTGTCCGTTGTCTGGTCCTGAATCCGGAAGACCAAACCCGACCGTGGAGTATGACTGGTAGTATTTCCTTTCGATGTTTCTAAGCGATGAAGCTTTCTTCTCAAGCTCCTTTGATGCTGATTCGGTTCTTTTCTTTATCTTTAGTTCCTCGGATTGTTTGGCGGATATCACATGAACAACGTTAATGAAGCTCTTGATTGCTTCTGAAGCCACTGTGTCCGGGACTCGGTCTAGAGTAAGCTTCCACTCATCGCAAAATGCGTAGGCATCTACTGGCTCTTTGTGACTGGGATTGTCGTCGTGGCAAACTGGAAGAAGAGTTAGCTTGAACCAGGCTTGAACCGAATGTATGAAGTCTCGTTGGAATTTAATCAGCCGACAGAAACTGGAGTGCCATAAAGACACAGCTGTTTCCAAGTCACGTGTTGCCTGTCGGTGTAATTCAGATGTTGATTCCCCTTTGCCTGACCTGTTAATGAGCCCCTGAACTTGCTGTACGATGTTGTTCTGAATCTCGTGGAATTGGTGCATTGATTTCCACATGTACATGAAACTGCACGAGGAAATATCAGAGATTAGTGTGCAACTCTCTGATGTTCAAAGCAAGAACCTATACTGCATAGCTGATGGAATCAAAGCAATTATTACAGCATACTCTTACACTCTTTGCATGAATTTGTCCCAAGAAAATGTTTTTTGATCTCTCTTTTTCTTTGGCATCACCACAACTACAACTGAACTTGGGTGGGACTTTTATAATGCACGTTCCAAACCACCATGCCACTCACATTGGGGGGCACTATTATCTCTAATCTCTATCAAAATTAACATGACGAATACAAAAATTAGAAGATCTACATTTCCACTGAACTAGATATTAGCCAATAAGCCTAATTTCATAACAACACTCAGCCTGTAACTTAAGCAAAGACATGACCACCAATTCAGCAGCTTAGTTGTTAGTTGTTACTTGGTCAAGATAAGCTAAAGCTATAAAGACATGAGATAACTTACTGCTGCAGCTAGCAAATTTTTCATTAAATGTTCACCTACTTGATGAGTCCACACGATTCTTTTATAGATGTGAATGTAGGTGGAAGTGTAACCTCATACCTAGAGCTAACATGATATAACCCAGTTGAATACGGACTTCTATGAATAAATTATGATACAGACATGTCAATGAACTGACAAAGCATTCAATATCAGATAATCATTGATACACAATTAGATAAATCAAACAATGCAAACTTACCCATGACAGAGCTCAACGAGCTGCGGGACAAGATCAGTATCGCGAAGGCGGATAATTGCAGTAGATGTTGTGCTGACGGCCTGGGAAGTAACAATTATAAGAGACTGTAACCTTGTTATAGCGCCTTTTGTCTTGTCTAGCTTAGTCTCATTCTCCCCCTTGTACTCTTGACTTTGAAGTTTTGATAACTTCTTTTCGTGCTCAATCTTCAACCCTTCTCTAGCCTGCAAATTCATCCATATCTCCAATCATTAGCAAAACCAAAACCTAAGAGAAATGACAAAAACTGATTTGGATAAACGACAGAGACCTTGACTTCCTCGTAAAGTTTCTTTTCCCATGCCAAGAGGCGGTCTAGACTGGAAGAAAGGCTTTTGGGGCCTCCCGGTTGGTCCAGTGCGGTTGTGTCCATCCTGTACTTGACCTCCAATGGCGGCTTTGAGGTCCAGGTTGAGCTCAAGTTGCTCAATACGCTACTCGAATGGATCACAGTCTCTAAAAAAAGCAGTTCACAATGCAAAATCAAATCAACGTTTGAAATGCCTTCACAATTTAGTTCACATATTTGGCCTGATGTATATAGCTAATTCAGAGTTATCAAGCGAGAGATAAAATGAACAAAACGAATCAAACTCACTCTTCAAGTGACTGAAACTGCGATCGAGCTGAGCCCTGCCAAGATGGAGCATCTGAGAGACTTGATCGCCGGCGGAGGCAGCCTTGTCGAAATTCTCCTTGATCGCATCAACAATCTCCTTCAAATCTCTGTGCCTCACCACCATCTTCATGTCATCGATCTCTCCACCGCCTCTGTAGCTGCCGGAAGACGTCGTTGCGTCATCTGCTTTCCCATACTTCTCTTGTGCAACGCCGCCATACCCCTGCGGCATTGGTGGTGGCTCCTGGTGATGCCGTCTCATCGAACTAGTCCTCACGGAAGATCCGAAGTCAGAGCGCGTACCGATCTCGGACATTGACTCTCTATCCTCTTCCTCCTCCTCCTCCTCCGCGGCGTCGGATGAGCTCGTCGTACTGTAATGATCATGATCTTCCCATTCACTACACTGCACTTCCTCTCTCTCTGTCTCCTCCTCCACCGCACTATTCATGGACTCGAACTGCTTCTTCTGCTTCCTCGAATGGAAAAAATCATGCTCCGATCTCTCTGTTTCGGTATCATCTCCGTCGGCCAGATCGCCAAACCGGTTATGTTGCCTCTCTTGAGATTTCCTGTTGAAGTATTCGGAATCGGGAGGGGAAGGAGGGTAGAAGTTTTCCCAATTCCAGACTGAAGAAGCTTGGGAAGGAGTGGCGGAGTAGGTAGAGTTTTGGTAAGCAGTAGGGTAGAAACTCGGCATGAAATTGGATCTCTCACTTCTAGGAGAAGACGAAGGACTTGAGAGAATATGAGGCATCTTAGGTTGCTGTTTCCGGCGCCGATTAGAAGATGCAGATATAATGGGAGGCAGCTTGGAGCTAGCAACGGAAGGAGACCGCGACGGAGGAGCCGGCGGCGGAGTATAGACGGAAGAAGGAGCTGGTGACGGCGGGACAAAATTAGCGGACGAGTGCTGAGGCGGCGGAGGAGTACGGAGAAAAACAGCCGGAGTCTGATCCGATACAGCGAGAGGCTCACCGGCGGCGAAAGAGGAAAGAGCAGATCCAGTGAGACGAAGCGATCGGCAGTAATCGGCGTGAGCTGCAGCAAGTTGATGTCGAGCCCGAACAGAGTCCGTCATGAGACGGCGGCGATCCTTGCATCGCCGGACAGTGTCTTCATTGTCGAGCTTCGACGCTGCACATCCCATGGTTTTGTCTTCTCGCCTGACTCTCCTTAAACGACGGTTAACGATCGGCGGCGCGTGAACACATCTCCGTTCTGCATTTGCACAAAGGATCACACAAAAAAGGTTGGGAGAAAGTTCTTAGCTGTTTCCACTTGATCGGATTTTGGACTGTACGTGCTCGATTTGTTTATCCTTTTATTAATTATAAATAAAAATATAAAAGTTTCCTTTTTTCTATTTTATTTTCCCCACTGAGTACTACTGATAACGAAGTCAGTGACTGTTATTAAACCTTGACTAGTATTTTTTCCACTTTGTTATTTTCTTCAACATATAACAAATTTTGATTTCGCAGTAAATAATGCACTATAAAAAAATTTACCCGTAGATTTACATTTTTCATACTATATTAATAAAAATTAAAAAGATATAAATTCAGACTTTGTATTTTTGTTATATTATTTAAATTAAGATGGTGCGTTGGTTGATGTCGATTTAATTAATGGCAAGAAAAATAAATTAAAGGATGTTTTGTGTCGTTTAGCGTGTTAGGTTGATAGTGGATTCAATTTGGAAAGACTAAAGTTGGAGTATTAGTGACAGATAGTATATTATTAAAACGTAATTACGAATGTATATTATTAAAACGTAATTACGAATTTGCGAATGGAAATATTTGAATACTTAGGGGAATCATAAATCGTTGCCTAAAACGGCAGAATGTTTGCTATAGGATGTTGTTTTTTTGCCAGCGCAATCGGATGTTGAAAACGCTGTAAAATGTCGTTAGAAAAAGCCCCCAAATTATGAAGAAAAAACAAAAAAAAAACCTCAAAAATGAGTATTACAAATCAGACACTAGTATTTTAGTATTTCTAGAAATTGTCTCTCTTTTTTCTAAAGTGAGCTTGGATGCCCCCCTGGACGAGCATCTAATTTGCTTGATTGCTTCCATAAATGTATCGTACTTTGCTCCACTTATATATATACAATTTTGGAAAATAACTTGATTAGGCAAAACTATTTGCTCATATTTCATTTTGTTTGTATTCAATAGATCACCAATAATCAAGAATAACAATATATGTTCACCATCAGTTTAGAAATAATTATATTGTGATAAGTGGGAAAAAAAGTTATAAGAACAGTGAGTCACTGAAATATTGATAGTTATTCCGGTTAATATTAGTTTTTTGTATGTTTTTGTGGGATATATGCAAAGAATCTCGAAATTGATTATATGAATTGGCTAAATCACGATTTATATTCAGTTATTTTGTGTTGGTGTAATAATAATAAAGAAAATTAGGTTAATCAGCAATTTTAGTTAATTTTTTTAAAGAGTATGTTGTTTTATTCGTAACATGTTTTTATGGATACTCTCTTACCAATGAGATACATAAATCAGAAACAAAAAGACTAGTAAAAGAAGATGGATAAGAGTTGATGGATACGAAGGAGGTGGAGACGTCAACTCTTGCGAAAGAAAGTGACCCAACTGTTTTATTTTTCCTTTAAAAAAGAGAACTTTTTGTATTATCTTTTTGTTGTAACGTTTGATTATGAATATTCCATAAAAAAAAAATAGATTTGAGAGCTTCATATACACTATGCTCGTGATGCTTCCGAGTGTGATGCCGATTTGGTCTCTAGTTAGGTGAATCTAAAGCGGTTAATTTAATTTTGAAGTATTTAAACGTATATCATAACATGACCGTTGATAAAATGAAAAAAATAATAAGTTATTCTATAATATGCATCTTTGTTTATATATAATTTGTTTTTCTTATGATCTGGGATAATCAACATCGAATCGGGGTCTAAGACTATAATATGGTCTTAGCCGTCCAACCACAATTGATTAAAACCGTTTGACTAATTTTAGGGGTGAGCTACTTTGACAGAAAGATTTGCCCACCAAAATTTTAACTAGATTTCGGCATCAGACCGGAAAGACTTAGTGTAACTTATTTTGCAAATGGCTTTACAAAAACCAGACAACGCAACCAACCGACAAGACTTGGTTTAATTTGTTTTTTAACACCATGTGGTTTTTGTTTATAGTGAAAGTTTAATCTAAGAAGGAGTGAATTTACGACTTGCCCCATGTCCAACTACCACTATGGCACATGCACGCGATATCTTTGATATCTTTATTTTATATACATTAACCAGTTACTACTGCTTTTGTGTTTTCTATATAATTTTCTGAACTTGTATTCAAATAAACACGGAATCAAATCTACTAATTGTTTTTTAATCAGATTTTCTGTTGAAAGGAATCAATTCTAAAAAATAGTTGAAAAACAAAATCACACATTTTAATAAATTATTTCGTCTTTGTGGTGTCCCTTTCCTGTCCTGAATCAGCCATGTGGAGTGGACTGTTGTCTTTTCTCATATTATACTATTGACTATAATAACGTTGGTCTTGGTCCCTTGATTTTGATTGGACCAACTTTAACGGGCTTCTCATAAAGTATCACTTATTTGGGCCTTGGCCCATTATGGAATCTCGTTTAAGATAGTTGATCAACGTCACGTCATCTTTTCCACGTACGTAAAACCTAACGTAACAACAACATATACAAAGTACCAACGTGTTTTCACGGTTTTTATATTCGGAAAATACTCAAAGCAGAATTATTTACATGTTTTTCTTTTGTTTGTATAGAGATGTTACAACGAAATGAACGAATAGAGTGAGTAAAACAAAAGTCACGATTAGCAAAAACGTGTCTTTGACAGTGGTACGACTTTTCCTTCACACGTCAGACTTTATAGTATTTTACATTAATATAACATTCGTTAGCACGTGAAAATTGTGTTGTTCCGATTAGTTTATCTTTTAAAACGGGAAATGATTAATTGTTTTAATTTGGGCAGCTTATGCTTAGTTTATTCATTAAAACATGAAAAAGAAACCTTAATGTTTTGTTTATTGATACACCTGTATTCGTTCCATACCTGGAGAGATTTGTATTATGTACTAATATAATATACTTTGTTAAACCCGTCGTTGTTTTAACGAATATTGTTCTTTCTATAATTTTGTTGACTTCCATTGTTGTGTTGCGCGTTTTAAGTAAATATAAGACTGTAGTAGATATATTAGCTTCTTCTTTCGAATATTCAAAAAGATAGAATTTGACATTGACAAATGAACCTATGATAAAAGAAGGTCAAAGTGAGAAAACTATTTTTTATATAAGTAAACCACTGTTTGATTTTTTATTTATTTTTGGTTAAAAAACCACTGTTTGATTTACATTCAAAGATATGAATTTAGGCAATTACTTAGTTTTTAAACCGCATATATCAGCTAACGTGCCAATCGTTTTTGTTTGTTATCGTTTATATATTTTTTCGAGTCTATTTTTAGTATGTGGATATAACTCTTTTTTCTGGTAATCGATTTGTTTTTCAAAATAATTGTCGATTAATGCTATAAAAAAATCCTTTTATATTTCTTTTTTACTTCGAATGTTTAACTATCGAATCTATAGAAGGTTTTGAAAAAAAATCAAATGTACATCAACACGAGGTTTTTTCATGTGCCTTTTTTTTGTTAAAAGGTTTCTTCATGTGATTTTCACACTCATATGGTAATCCTAAAAAAAAGTATGGATTAAACACATTTGACTGTAAAGTTTTGATCCTATACGTTTTGTTTACACTCACGTCATACTAAAATATCCATGAACAAGATCGTTATTAAAAAAATGACTATAGATACAAAAAAAGAAAGAAGAAAAGTATTGAAAAAGAAAGACCAAAATATCCATCAAAAGTATTGAAAAAACCCGGATTATTCTTTGTTTATTAAAAAAAAAAAAAAAAAAACCAAAGACCAAAAGTCCAAACAAAATAAATAATTAATATATTTTGTCGCTTTCTGTTCTAAAACGAGGGCCAACAAAAAAAACAAAAAGCGAAGCTTCTCAGATGTCATGTAACACTATCCTCAAACTACGACGTCGTTTCAAACTCAAAGAACCTTCGATGGACCTTCTCCATGTTCCATACCTTTATAATCTCCTCCTTTCGTGTCCCAAACAATAATCCTAACTGTTTACAAAACCGATAAAGCAGATTTTCACTCTCTTAATCCACTCTCTTAAAATTCGAAATCCACTTAATTGATTTTTATACAACTACGTTTTACATATCAATGTCGGGTTTTGATTATTACAACGACTCGATAAACTCATCTGATTCCGTCAATAACGGCGTTAACGCTAACGTTATCTCACCGGTTTATTACCGGAATCCGAGTTTCAGCAACGTTATCTTAAACGAGAACTGGAGCGATTTGCCGTTAAGCGTCGACGATTCACAAGACATGGCTATTTACAACACTCTCCGTGACGCCGTCAGCTCCGGCTGGTCACCTACCGTTCCTCCCGTTTCATCTCCGCCGGTGGCTGCGGCGGAGAGAGACGAGAAGACGACGGCGACGGAGGTTGTGGTGGTGGAGGCGAGTGGATCGCACGCGCCGAGGCAAAAGGGGATGCAGTACAGGGGAGTGAGGAGGAGGCCGTGGGGGAAATTCGCGGCGGAGATTAGGGATCCGAAGAAGAACGGAGCTAGGGTTTGGTTAGGGACTTACGAGACGCCGGAGGATGCGGCGGTGGCTTACGACAGAGCTGCGTTTCAGCTTAGGGGATCGAAGGCTAAGCTAAACTTTCCACATTTGATTGGCTCTTGTGAGTACGAGCCGGTTAGGATTAGGCCTCGCCGTCGCTCGCCGGAGCCGTCTGTCTCCGAGTACTTATCGTCGGAGCAGAAGAGGATAAGCCACGTGGACGACGGCGAGTCTGGGTTTGTTGTTCCGAATTTGGGTTTCACGGTGGATCAGTTTTTCTCCGGTGGTAGTTCGTATTCGTATTCTGATAAAGAAACCATTTGAGATAAATAAGTAATTTTTAGTTTGTAATATCGATCGATGCACGAGACGATCAAGAGGGTTTTGATCATATGTTATGTGATATGGGCGTTTCTTTTCTCTCTAAAACTCGATTATATAGTAACAAGTTGAAAACTTTCTATAATCATCTTAAGTCATAAATATTCATCTAAATTGGAGGAACAAAAATTGGTGACAGATTTTGTTTGTTGTATTTCTGTCAGAAAAATCATGATATATCATAAGATCGATTACGCATTTCCGATGAAATTCATTCACAAAAATACTCAAAACATGTTTTTTTTTTTTAAACTGTGTCATAAGTTACTTTTAGTGGACTATGATTCTAAGTATAGAGTTAGAACATAAAATAAAGTTGTCATAATTATAATTTATTTATTATTTTTAATATAAGGCTTACAAATTACAATGATGGAGATGGTCATATTTAAATCCCGCATGCCATTACGTTAAATTGTACTTTTATTTTTGGTTCAAACTAGGGTAGGAGTCTGAGATGCCATTATCTATTAAAAAACAATCTCATGTGTCATTTCATAATAGAATGCCACTATCTCATTTACTTTCATGTGATATATCATTTTTGCTCTTAATTAAAATAAACATAAAAAAAAACCAGAACTTTTTTCTCTCTTTTCTCTCACGTTTCTCTCTTCTTTTTTAAGAGATGAACTGGTATAAATGAGACAACTAGTATAATTGGTATAACTATGATAACTGATATGACTAGGACAACTGGTATAACTAGAACAACTGGTATAACTAGAACAATTGTTAGCAGTTATACCATTTTTACAAATAGTACTAAGACAACTGTTAGTAGTTGTACGTAGTTGTACGTACTAGTTTTACTAGTTGTACCAATTTTACAAGTAGTACTAAGATATACGAGTTTTACTAGTTGTGCAGTTTCCCTAATCCTTCACCTTCACCTTCACCTTTTTTTTCTTCTTCTTCGCGAAATGGAAAAAATGGTGATGACAACTGCGACGGTGATGGAGACTCGCGACGACGACTGCGGCGGTGATGGAGACTCGCGACGACGACTGCGGCGGTGATGGAGACTCGCGACGATTACTGCGGCGGTGATGGAGACTCGCAACGACTGCGGCGGTGATGGAGACTCTCGACGACTGCGGCAGTGATGGAGACTCTCGACGACTGCGGAGAAGATGAAGCGAAGCGGAGAAGACGAAGTGAGTTGCAGAGAAAGAGAGGCAATGACAAAGAGAGGCAAAGAAAGAGAGGCGAGAAAGAGAGGAGAAGATTTTGTTTTTAGAATTAGGGTTAGGATTATGTTTAGTGGTTGAGATTGTAAAAATGTTATTTCGTTAAGGACAAAAGAGTAATGAGCCTCTTTTTATTTAAAAAAAAATGAAAACGAAATGATTTTTTATAAGAGGGTATTTGAGATCAATTTTAAAGAGAAAGTGGCATTTGAGCCATTGATCCGTTCAAACCATTGTATTCAAATTAAAACCTCGAAAGAGGGGAATTCATACAACGCAAAATTAAAACGATACAAGAAAGATAAAGATAAAAATTTGAAGATTTATTTGATAGGTTGCCCGGACTCCGAAAAACCTGCATCTATGGAAATAATTCTAGTCACCTAGACGGATTCATAAATGAAGACAAGCTTCAAGAAATCCAAGACCAACTTATGGTCATAGTTAAATTGTACTTTAAATCATGAATGTCTGTTGATCGGAGATTTTTGACATGTAAAAATTTAACTGTAGTAGTAACATTAGACGGGATTAGTATAAAATAAAATTTAGAGATGTTTTTCTAGTATGTAATTTCAGCTAAAATGTCAATATAAATCACAATTAATTAACCTAACATACTATATTCTTTTTGTCCGCACCTAACATACTATATTCTTTTTGTCCGCATCCAACATACTATTTTTAATAATTAGAACGAATCCAAATTTAAGTTCTCTGGGAATATTAGGTAGAAAGAGTCAAAGAGGCATGCTAAAAATGATTTAATATCGAATACATTAGATATATTAGGTAGAAAGTCATACTAAATTGGTAATGGAAAACGACCATTTTCATATTAAACTGTTTGTTTTGCGCCAAAATATATATTAATTTTTTAATGAGTCAAATAATATATAGATTTATTTTGACTCAGCCAAATTAGATATGAAATTAGTCAACTTTAACATCCGTTTAAGAGACGTTAAATTCTGTTTACTGTAGACGTTAAATTTAAACGAGGTCGTTTTAAAAACAAAGAAAAAAATAGAAAAATTTCAAATTGATTGTCGATACTTTGTCATCCCCAAAAAATAAATCTCGACATCGTTCTTCCATTTGAAATCGATGATTCAGTGTTACATGAGTCATCATCCGCTGCAATTGATGTTTGACGTCGGGAGGAGAAGAAAGAGAATAGTTGACGTCGGTGGTGGTGGAGAATCGGCCGGTGGTGAATCGGATGGTGGAGGTGGAGTGTCCGTTAATGGAGGTAGAATCGAAGGTAGCGGAGGAAGCTTTGAATCGGGAGGAGGAGGCGATGGTTCTGACGGTGGTGGTTGTGATGAGTCAGACGGTGGGCTTGAGGGGATGATGAATCAGAAGGCGGAGGAGCAGATTTCTCCGACGAATTATCCGGCGGTGGAACTGAATCTGCTGGTGGTGCTGAATTGCTCGAGTCTTCTCGTTCTTTGTTTCTATAAATCAAACATTCAAATTGATCCATAAAATCCAAAAAATTTTATTTTATTTTCTGAAAAACACAATTATCTTCAAGTCTTTCTCACCTCTGAAATTCTTTATGGGAACAAATCGATGTTGCTACGGAGAAATCAAATGATCCACCACCTAAGAAGCAAAAGCAGCTACTTGTTGATTCGAGGAACCATGGGAGATCTACGGAGGTGGAATGGCTTAATCCGCTTCATAATCTTGTGAATTTCGTTAAGGATTTAGCTGATTTAGTGAAAGCAAGTGGTTGGAATTGGCCTGATATGGTCATAGGTCACTCACTAGGAGGCAAAGTGGCGTTGCAGTTCATGGAGAGTTGTGCTCGTGGTGATTATGGTGAATCCGCTTCTTCTCCTAAATGTCGATTTGTTCATTAGTTGCTTGTCAGTTCTTATGATATATGCAAGTTTTATGAGCTCATTGTTATGTTGTAAGATTCCCAATTTGTGTGCTTTTTATGAGAATGCTGATGACCATAGCAAAGTCGGTTTGTTGTCTCTCTATTTGATGCAGAACATCTATGGGTACCAGATCCCTGGGGAAGTCAAGGCAGAACAACTATCGAGATTTTTTTTTGGATGACAAGGTATCGATAATCAATTTGAGGTTTTTTTTTTTTCTGTTTTTAAAACGACGTCGTTTAGCTTTAACGTCTACAGTAAACGGGGTTTAACGTCTGGGTGTTAAAATTGACTAATTTCATATATAATTTGGCCGAGTCTGTATAATGTTTGATTCATTAAAAAGTTGGTATATATTTTGGCGCAAAATGGACAATTTGGTAAGTAATAATACTAAAAAGTTATTTGCTTAGGTGATTTTTTTTTTTTTGATATTTCTCGGATCTTAGGTTGCTTCACTGTTTCAGCTTCAACGTCGGATTCTCTAGTTTACGAGAAAGTGAGATTTTTTTTTTCGCATTTCAATCACTTCTCCTTGTTTGGGCAATGATCACAATGATCACGTTTCTCCTGTAGTCTCAGTTTTTCTTCAATTTTGACGCAGCCCCTTGTTACATGACTTGCACACCAGTTGTTCGACAAAATTCCCACACGAGTGTTGTCAAGTCACATCTATAATCGATCAACTCGTGGAAAACGTTTCTTCTTTCTTTTCGAGGAATCGAAGTCAGAATTTGTTTGATCATGGACCGGTGGTCTGGCGTTTTGAAGATTCCGTTGGATGCTAGTACTAGCAACTACTACAGAGTTGCAGCATCTCTTTGCCTTTCTTCTTCTTCTTCTTCCAAAACCTTAGCCGTGAGTAGCGCTTACTCTTCTGTCCTGGTCCTAATTTTCAGAAAAATCGTTGCTTTTTGCTCATTGAAAATGCCTTATTTTGATTAGCAGGTGCCTTCTGCAAATGCGATATTCTTTCATGGGGACAGAGTTCGAGAAACTGGGAACATTCATGTGATTGAGAGGCTTTATGATTTGCAGAAAGTAGCTGAGATTATAGTTTCTAAATTCGGAAACTCTGTTAATGCTTGGGTTGTTGAGGCTTCTGTGTATAATGGACCGTTTGCGGTTTACAAGGACTTTGTTCCATCAGTGAATCGGTGGGGAGAACCAAAATCATATTCCCCAATTGGCTTCCCAGCTTCTTCATCAATTGTCTCCCTCTTATCCAGTTTCCTTCAGGAGGTATTTCTCTAAGCTAGAAGTCGATTATCGTATTTCAGTTTATCGATATTGACAATATGATTATCAAAATCAGGCAAAGAGCCTCATTCTGAAGGAAGGTAAAGAAGTGTGTTTGATTAACCAGCTTGCATCAGTACATCACTGTCCCAGAACATTTGTTCTCGGGTTTAGCAAGGGTGGAGTTGTGACTAACCAGCTTCTGAGTGAGATCAGTTCCTTGGATACAAACTTTGCAGGAACTTCATCTGCAATTCAAGAACAACGTATGGTGGAAGAACCTACGGGCAAGCATGAAAAGATTCAGATCACTCCAGCCTCCAAAGAAAGCTTCCTGAACAGCATTTCTGAAGTTCATTATATCGATGTAGGACTGAACTCCTCTGGTGCCTACATCACTGATCAAAATGTCGTGCAGAGAATCTCCCACCGCCTTGCACGAGGAGCAAACTCGGTACGCATTGTCATTCATGGAACTCCCAGGCAGTGGTGTGATGAGCAGCGTGGCTGGATTCTCAAGGAAAAAGATGAGCTGGTTCGCTTGCTCAAAGCCGAAGCTGAAAATTCCGGTGGGAAACTACAGGTCCGTGAAAGATTCTATTTTGCTGACAGACTTCCTGATCTGCAAATGCACTTTGAGATAATTGATGCTATGGATGTCTCGTCAGCATGATGCAGCATGATGATGTCACTTTGTCAAGGTAAACAATCTTCATGTTGTAATATCTCTCTTAGCTGATGTAGCCATGAATCTTTCTTTGACATCTTAGTCAAAACATTTAAAAAATTGGGGGAAAAAACAAGGAAGTTGCCAATATGGTAAAGATGGTTCATGATTATTTGGACTGAAAATCCCAACGTGATGGATCACCACTACTTGAATTGTTTATGATAGGATTACTTCCAAACACTTGTGAATATTTTTTTCTGACACTTTCAAAGAATATGACCGTAGCTGTGCTAGATGATGTGATTAAGAGAATGGTAAAGATGGTTTTTGAAATCAAATTTAAATGACAAGTGTTCCAATGTTTTCTTTTGCCCTTAAAACGTTTCCAAAAGGCTAAACAAAGGTCAATGCTTCTCGGGTTCTGATAATAGCAGTAGAAGTAAATTTTCCATCTGGGACATTGTCAAGAGCTTGTCATATCATTTAGACTTTGAGAATTCTCCCCTCCTTAGTGCTAGGAGCACGAGTAACATCTATAATCTGTACTAAAGTAGATTTGGAAGTTCTAGTTATTATGTTGTGACATGTGAATCAGAGAAGTGAACGAAAATAAAGTAAGAAACTTAAAACAATACTTCAGTTTTCTCATATCCAAAAATAATGCAGTGTAGTTTGGATTTGTTACTACCCCAATGCTGGTTGGCTAAGCAGTTTGCTCAAAGGGGAAGGTATTTTCATATTTTTCTTATTTCATCAAATGTGTCTGGAAAAAGAAATGTTCTGTTCTCAGCTTCCTTTTTTTTTTAATATTACTGTAATTTGATTGGAAGGTGACATTTTGAACTTGTCTGCTTTCTTGTGCATTGGGTTAATCTAGTCGGCAACTCTTGGATTCCTTATAACATGGATCCTTTCTTGTCTTTGCTATATGTTGTCTGCATCTTTGAAAGGCAAACAATTGATGTTTTGGTGAGGGCCTTAGTTCAGGTATGTAATACTGCACTGCTTGTCATTTATTCAAGTAAATCTAATTCTCTATTGATTCACTTAATCGAGTTTCAGATAACCATCTTTTGTGTGAACTGAACATGTATATCTAATACTGTTAGCAAGGATTCTTCGCGATGTTATTAACAAAAACGAAAATATTGTTTATTCACGATGTTATTCAACGATTTCCTATTGCAGATTCCATAACTGAATTTTAGTAACTTCTGGCTCAAGCAAAAGGAAGTTTAATATGGCTGATAATTCGGTAGCTCTCCAGGCTATCAGCAACGAAAGCATTGATCTGGTATATACAAACCACAACTGTTGTTGTCTCTGATGAGCGTTATTGTTAGCTTTACAATCAGTACAAATGTGATCGATGTGATTTCTTATGGTTCCTCGCCTTGCAGGAAAAGGCCCCCCTTAAAGAGGTTTTTGAACATCTCACGTGTACGAGAGGGGGGTTGAGCTCTGATGAAGTACAGGAGCGACTTACGAGGTTTGGTTACAACAAACTTGAGGAGAAAAAGGTCAGAAATGAATTTCAATCTCACATATATGTCTGTCCTAAAATTTGTTTGTATGTTTTGTGTCTTTGCTGGTTGATGTCTCTTTTTGCGGTCTGTAGGAAAATAAAATACTCAAGTTCTTGGGATTTATGTGGAATCCACTGTCATGGGTCATGGAAGCTGCTGCCATCATGGCCATTGCTCTGGCACATGGAGGAGTACGTTTTTCGTTTCCTCTCCTTTGTTATGATCAATGATTAGCTTAAATCAGTTTCAGATTCTGATCGGATTGATTTATCATAATTGTTCAGGGCAAGCCGGCGGATTATCCTGATTTCGTGGGGATTGTGGTCTTACTTGTGATAAACTCGACTATTAGTTTCATAGAAGAAAACAATGCAGGCAATGCAGCTGCTGCTCTCATGGCTCGTCTGGCACTTAAAGCGAGGGTCTCTTCCTTTATGTCTTATGTCTTTTATCTCAAGTTTCATCTTGTTTAAGATGCCAAAGGCTTACTTTTTAATCAACCATTTTAGGTCCGCCGTGATAACGAATGGAATGAGATAGATGCAGCTGTGTTGGTTCCAGGAGATATAATTAGTATCAGACTTGGAGTTATCATTCCTGCTGATGCTCGTCTTCTTGAAGGAGACCCTTTAAAGATTGACCAGGCAAGTTCTATTTCTCCACGTGTGAGAATAGTGCATAATCCTCTGCATTTAGCGATCTTCAGACTAACTCTGGCTAATCATCTAGTGCAGTCAGCACTTACAGGCGAATCTCTTCCTGTGACAAGAAACCCTGGTGATTTAGTGTACTCTGGTTCAACCTGCAAGCAAGGTGAAATAGACGCAGTTGTGGTCGCTACTGGGGTTCACACTTTCTTTGGTAGGGCAGCTCATCTTGTGGAGAATACTATCCACGTTGGTCACTTCCAGAAGGTTTGTTGATACTTTGGGCATATACAAATAGAGTTTAGTATTTCAAAATATGAACTTTATTTTTTATGTTTGCAGGTTTTGACATCAATAGGAAACTTTTGTATCTGCTCAATTGCAGTTGGAATGGGGATTGAAATTATTGTTATATACGGTCTCCAAAAAAGGGGGTATCGTGTTGGTATCGATAACCTTCTTGTCTTGCTGATTGGTGGGATCCCCATCGCAATGCCTACTGTGCTCTCTGTTACAATGGCAATCGGTGCGCACCGCTTGTCTCAGCAGGTCTATACCACTCTTAAGACATATTTACTTAATCAAATTTGTCAACAAAAAAAATTATTTTTCTTGATTGTGTCTTTTGTATAATGTTCTTGTGATTCGCTTGCAGGGTGCCATAACAAAGAGGATGACAGCCATTGAAGAAATGGCAGGAATGGATGTTCTGTGTAGTGATAAAACAGGCACTCTCACGTTAAACCAGCTTACTGTGGACAAAAAGCTGATCGAGGTTTTTTTTCCTATTCTCGTTTACTGTAAACAGATCCTGGTGGGCTTGGGATGAAAATGTACTTTCATGCACCTGTGATGTTGCAGATTTTCAAGGAGGGGGTTGACCATGATATGGCTGTGCTTATGGCTGCTAGAGCTGCACGTTTAGAAAATCAGGATGCAATCGATACTGCAATTGTTTCAATGTTGGGAGATCCAAGAGAGGTAATGATTTAAGACTCAACGGCACTAATTATTCAAGAATGCTGAGTTTTGCTTCTAGTAAACGTATTTGTAATTCATTGCTTGAATACTTGTCTTCAGGCACGCGCCGGAATTGAAGAACTCCATTTTCTTCCATTCAATCCAGCTAATAGAAGGACAGCGATTACTTATCGAGATGGAGAAGGAAGAATGCATCGCGTGAGCAAAGGCGCACCTGAGGAGGTTATAAGATTTGCCTTTAACTTCGCTATAATTATTACAGCATTACCTTTAATATACCAATTTTGTTTTGCTGAGGCTTTACTCTCCAATTTTCTCCTTGTCCAGATTTTGGATATGGTCCACAACAAATCAGAAATCAAGAACAGGGTACATTCGTTTATCGACAAGTTTGCTGAACGGGGTCTAAGATCCCTTGGATTGGCTTACCAGGTGCGACATAGTTTATTGACAATTTTTTCTGAAACAGTGTGCAATTGTTTTAGATGATTTATTTCTTTTGACAATAATGTAAACGTCCATTTTCAATATAGGAAGTACCGGAGGACGATACTAAAGGCCAGGGTGGTCCATGGGAATTCATAGCCCTTCTTCCTCTATTTGATCCTCCTCGCCATGATAGCGCTCAGACAATTGAGCGAGCTCTTCAGCTTGGAGTCAGTGTTAAAATGATCACAGGTACACGGAACGTCTTTCCATTGCATTATTTTTTCAGCTCATACTCTACCTTGGGTTCCTTTCCTCATACAATGACAACTGAAATCCGGGCAGGTGACCAGCTTGCGATCGCCAAGGAAACAGGAAGAAGGCTTGGAATGGGCACAAACATGTACCCGTCTTCCGCTTTGCTTGGTGGAGGTGAAGCAGAATCAACAATTCTCATGGATGAACTCATTGAAAAAGCAGATGGTTTTGCAGGAGTCTTTCCGGGTAGGTTTACTGATACTCTGTAACTTCATGATCTTAGAACTATATCAGGAATTATAAACTTCTTTGCTCGACTTGTAGAGCACAAGTATGAGATCGTAAGGAGACTACAAGCCAAAAAACACATTTGCGGTATGACTGGTGATGGAGTGAACGATGCACCTGCCTTGAAGATAGCAGATATTGGAATCGCTGTGGATGATGCCACGGATGCTGCTCGTGGTGCTTCTGATATTGTCCTAACAGAACCAGGGCTAAGTGTTATCATCAGTGCTGTCTTGACTAGCCGTGCAATTTTCCAGAGAATGAAGAATTACACGGTATCATCCTCGCTGACTTACCAGTCCCTAATAAAGTTATAAGAACAAATCTCTGCGTCACAACAATGGGATTATCCTGAATTAGTTTCTTTCATATTGCGCAGATATATGCTGTTTCAATCACTATACGTATTGTGGTAGGCTTCCGATTTCCTCTACACCAGAGAAGATGCACACTTTTTTGTTCTTATTCACCCTTTTTTTTTCTACTTCTCTTGTAACAGATGGGTTTCATGCTTCTATGTGTCTTCTGGAAATTTGACTTCCCTCCGTTCATGGTTCTTGTAATTGCAATCCTTAACGATGGTTAGTTGCTGTTGACTTTTTCATGATTTAGTGGTAGGATGCTGTTGCTGCTACTCTAATGTATTGCTCTGTTTTTGAAAGGTACTATAATGACAATCTCCAAGGATAGGGTGAAGCCTTCTCCAACACCAGATTGTTGGAAACTCAAGGAAATATTCGCTACCGGTGTTATCCTTGGAACTTACTTGGCACTGATGACAGTCATTTTTTTCTGGACAGCCTATGAAACCAACTTCTTCACTGTAATCTTTCATTACCCTCTCTCTTTGTTCATACTCCAAACCTCTTTGTTCATACTCCAAACATGGCTCTCTTATGGAATTATCTTTTTCTTTCCTCTTATGTTAGAAAATATTCCCGGTGAGGGATTTCAACCAGCACCATTTCAACATGACAGACAAGAAAGTGGCTGCAAAGCTGAATGAAGAGATGGCCTCTGCAGTGTACCTTCAAGTCAGCACGATTAGCCAAGCGCTGATCTTTGTGACCCGTTCCAGGAGCTGGTCATTTGTTGAGCGGCCTGGTTTTCTTCTTGTATTTGCTTTCGTAGTTGCGCAGCTAGTAAAGACTTCCTCTTCTTACCTTTCATTTATCTTCCTTCCATTCTTCTTGTCTAATCTCATCTAATCGGGTCCCAATCTGGATACGTTTAGATTGCATCGGTAATAGCAGCGATGGCAGACTGGAAATTTGCTGGAATCAGAAGTATTGGATGGGGTTGGACTGGAGTTATCTGGATATACAACATAGCAACTTACATGTTACTTGATCCTATCAAATTTGCTGTTCGTTATGGTCTAAGTGGCAAACCTTGGACTCGAATGTTTGAGCAGAGGATTGCACTCACAGGCAGGAGAGACTTTGGTCAAGAACAACGTGTAGCTGCTTGGGCGTCTGAGCAGAGAACAATCCACGGTCTTGAGAACCCACTCGAAGCACCTGGAAGCAGCTCAAGGGATCTCATGGCTGATGGTTCCATAAGGCGAGCGGAACTTGCAAGGTCAGAAAAGTTCGAAGAGAGCGTTTTGTTGTGTTTATGTCCAGTTTTCAAGATGATGAAATATCTCACATTTTCTTGTTTTGTTTATTTTTTCTGGTGAATTTGATTTGCAGAATGAGAGAGCTTCAAAAGCTGAAAGGAAAAGAGGAGTCTTCATCATCTGTTGCATCCGCGTCTCAGAACTGAACATGGATGATGTTATGTTGACAGCAAGAAAAAAAAACTAACACAAATCTTTGAGTTCCCCACGAATCTCTGATTGTGAGAGTTTTATTTTCCATTAATGCTTTGTTCTTGTTTTACCTTTGTTTTGATGAATTATGGATCGTCTTTGTTCGGCCTTAACATAACGCTTGATTATTTAAACGAAAACTAAACCGACGTTTTTTTGGTCGGCAACTAAACCGAATTTAATTTCGGTTTGGTTTTGACTTTTTTCATACAAAACAACCAAAAATGCCATAAACACATTTAGGGCCGATTGATAAGGATTTTGAATGTAGATTGTTGCCGTAAGTTTTTGGCCGTAGAAAAATTGGCTGTAAAAACTGTGGCTGTTACTTTTAAATATTAACAAAGTCTGATTGGTAATAAAAACTATAGAAACTGTTGCTGTTATTTTAAATATTATAATTTTATATTAAAAATATAAATTATGAAAATTTCAAATAAAGTATGAGTGTTATTATCGGTCCATGTGATTTTTTTCTATTGACATAAAGACACATATATTAGTATAACATAATAAATAGAAATTTTTAATAAGTGTTATATTTGTTTTTAGATTACCTTACGAAAAGATGATGATGATGTCATTTTCTGTAAGAACAAATTCTTTTAAAAATCAATACAATGTAATACAAAATAAAAAATAGAATTATTTACACAAAAAATGAAAAAAAACATAAAAATAGTAAAACATTTGCTTGAGTAATTTTTTTATGTTTATCATTGTATTTATAATTTTTAGTGATATTATAAAAATAGTGTTCCAATCTTTCTTAAAAAATTGTTTTCAATAATTGAGAGTTTAACCATTCAACTATTGACTAGAGATTACTTTGAATGTTTACTCTTGTTCAGGGTCAACATTTATCCCTATAAAGTAGAAAATAACAGTGACAATAATTTTGGAGAAGTATAATTGGCATAATGAACAAGAAAATGATTAATTAATTAATTAATTAACATACCAACAAAATGGATCTTAAAAGAAAGAGAAAAAAAAATTAATGATTAATCAATTAAAATTTCTTTGTAATAAGTTTTACATAGATTTATATATAGATTTTAATTATCTTGGGGAAGAAAATAAACAAAGTTTTTAAGTTTTTTATTTTTAAAATCTCTCTATTCAGGCTTTGAAAAAAATACAAAGGAAAGAAGAAGAAAAAAAAAGAAGTCATTTTGAAGACTTTAAAATAGAAAAATAAAGCAAAAGTCTGATTGGATAAAAAAAAACCGTGAGGACTGTCAAATACCCTACAACCTTAACAGCCACAAAGCCAATCACACCCTTAGTTTAGTTTATTAGTTTATTCGGTTTGGTTGGAAAAAGAATACAGGTTTCGTTTGGTTTTTGTTTTTAGGGTGTATTCAATCTAGTATTTGGAAGAATTTGAGAGGATTTGATTTTTAATGAGTTTTTAGATGGTTTTGGATGAATTAGGGCAATTTTTCTAATTTTTATTAAAATATTCTAGAATCTCAACTATGTAATTTAGATTTTTATATTTTTTAACTAAGGGTCTAAATGATTGCAATTAATAGAATTAGTGGAATAAAATTGGGTGGAATAAAAAAAAAAAATTTCTCCAATTCAGCCAACCAATTTTACTGCAAAATAGTAAAAGAAGGTTTTCCTGCCAATTTATTCATTTTTTCAATTTTTGTTGGTGGAATAAGTTGAATATTGTTTTTACACTTTTCAATCTAAATGGTGAATTTTTAGAGGAATGATTAAGTCCACTATTTTTTATTCAACTTAAATGATAACACTTTGGAGGAATACTTAATTCCACCAATTTTTATTTTTCTAAATGTGCAACCATTTGCACCCTAAGAAACTCACCTAAACACTTTTAAATTATAAAATATTTTTTAAAATCTATTGTTTAAAATATTTCTAATAACAGTAGATTTTAAAATTACTAGTTCAATAATATTGAATTTAAAAAAAAAAAAATTCAATTACAGAAAATTTATCATTTTAATACAAATTATTTAAAATCCAAGATTGAATACACCCCTCTCTAAAAAAAAAAAAAAAAAGCTGTGCGGTTTTTATCCGGTTTATTCGATACAGATTTGGTTCGGTTTAAGAAAAAAAATAATCCCCAAAACTTTTATATTTCATGAGGCCCATTAATCGGCCCACTTTTTAGATCAGTGCGGGTCAAACTAGTCTTGTCAAAGTCTCGAAACCCGAGTTTGGTTGGCGCGAAGTCAAAGACACAGATTCTCGTTATACAGCTGGGGAAGTTTTAAGGAGGGTGGACATTCGGTATAAGTTTAGATTCTAATTAGATAATTTGAGTTTTTTGGTTTTTGGATTTAGAGATATAAAATTCATTTAGGTATTAAAAAATTTTGGTTTGGGTTTGGATAGAATTCGGGTATAGATTTAAAATCTGCTATTACTCGAAATGTGTTTCGAATTCGGATTCAAGTTCAGGTATTTCGAATTTTTTATCCAAAATATTCAAAAATTACCCGAAACATTCAAAAATTATCCGAAATACTCATAATTACCCGATTTTTTTCTTGATTTGGTTCGATTTAATTACTTTTTATTTCAATTATTCGAAAATACCCAAAAAATAACAAAAAAATTATAAAAATTCAAGTAATATACTTAAATTGATTATTTTAACCGAATATATCTAAATACCTGAATTAACCAAAAAAAAAAAAAAAATTATAAAAATTACCTAAACTACATCTACATATTCGACCTTAAATCTAAATATCTTTAGGTTAATTTATGTTTTAGGTATTTCGGATACCCGTTTGGTTCTCGGTTCGATTCTAGATTTTTCGGAACTAGATGTTGAGGATTCATTCAAATATTTTTAAAAAATCGGTTCGGATTCGGTTTGGATAATTTGGGTCGGGTTCGATTCGGTTTGATATTTTGCCCACCCTAGTTTTAAGTAACCGACTAAGACAAAACAGTTATTCTCATTGACGTCGATGAAGATTTACAGAGCTTTTTTTTTGTTTTTTATTTTATTTACAGAGCATTGAGCTCGTAGTAGCAATAAGATGATGATGATGCTACACGAGCGAGAAACTCAACAGCTATGGCTTCCTATTGAGAGAAAATGCTTTAATCTTCTCCAACAATGTCAGCGACACAGCAGGTTCTCTCTTCTTCAGATCCATGCTTTCATGTTTCGTCACGCCATAGAGACCAATGTTCAAATCTTCACTAAATTCTTGGTTGTGTCCGCGTCGGCTGCTGGGATTGGTTATGCACGTAAGTTGTTCGATCAAAGGCCTCAGAGAGAAGACAGTTTCCTCTGTAACTCCATGATCAAGGCCTATTTAGAAACTCGTCAGTATTCTGATTCGTTTTCTCTTTACAGAGATATTAGAAAAGAGACGTGTTTTGCTCCCGACAATTTTACTTTCACGACGTTGACGAAATCATGCGCTTTGAGTATGTGTGTTTACGAAGGTTTACAATTGCATAGCCAGATTTGGAGATCTGGGTTTTGTGCAGATATGTATGTTTCGACCGGAGTTGTTGATATGTACGCTAAATTTGGGAAGATGGGATGTGCGAGGAATGTGTTCGATGAAATGCCTCAGAGGAGTGAGGTTTCTTGGACGGCTTTAATCTGCGGGTATGCTAGATGTGGGGAGATTGATGTTGCGAGTAAGCTTTTTGATGAGATGCCTGAAGTTAAGGACGTTGTGATATATAACGCGATGATGGATGGTTATGTTAAATCTGGTGACATGACCTCAGCTAGAAGATTGTTTAATAACATGACAATTAAAACTGTCATCACTTGGACCACTATGATTCATGGTTACTGCAACAACAAAGACATAGAATCCGCTAGGGAATTGTTTGATGCTATGCCAGAAAGGAACCTAGTTTCTTGGAATACGTTGATAGGCGGATACTGTCAGAATAAACAACCTCAAGAAGCTATAAGACTGTTTCAGGAAATGCAAGCAACCACCTCGCTAGATCCCGATGATGTGACTATTGTGAGTTTGCTGCCAGGTATTTCTGACACGGGTGCTCTCAGTCTGGGGGAATGGTGTCACCGTTTTGTGCAGAGGAAAAAGCTCGATAAGAAGGTGAAAGTTTGTACAGCGATTCTTGATATGTACTCGAAATGCGGGGAGATAGAGAAGGCGAAAAGAATATTCGATGAGATGCCAGAGAAAGAAGTAGCCTCTTGGAATGCTATGATACATGGGTATGCTTTGAATGGGAATGCACGTGCAGCTTTTGATCTATTCTTGGCAATGCTGAAAGAAGTAAAGCCTGATGAGGTCACAATGCTCGCGGTTTTCTCAGCTTGTAACCATGGCGGATTAGTGGAGGAAGGAAGAAAATGGTTCCACATGATGGAAGAGTTTGGCCTGACTGCTAAGATTGAACACTATGGCTGTATGGTAGATCTACTAGGCAGGGCAGGGCACCTAATAGAAGCAGAGGATTTGATTGCAAACATGCCTTTTGAGCCAAACGGAATAATTCTGAGCTCTTTTTTGTCTGCGTGTGGTCAATACAAAGATACAGAGAGGGCTGAGAGAATTCTGAAGAAGGCAGTCGAATTGGAGCCTCAGAATGATGGGAATTATGTTCTGTTGAGTAACTTGTATGCTGCAGATTCAAGATGGGACGATGTCGGGATGGTGAAAAACATGATGAGAAAGAACGAAGCCAAGAAAGAGGTCGGTTGTAGCTCGATTGAGATAAATTCTATTGTTTCAGAGTTTATATCAGGAGATACAACACATCCTCATCGGAGAAACATACATTTGGTTCTCGGGAAGCTGCTTATGCACATGAAAGACGAGGAAGCCAATTGGTGAAAGCAAATCACAGTTTCCATGGTGGGTCATCAAATGCTATGAAATACTTGGGGCGATAAAAGTGAGTAGCAACATTCTAAGGGAAGGAACCTCTATGTTCAGACCAATGACTCAGAGAACTAAGGCAAACGGCTTGTATGATGAAACATCAACCGAACGATCAGCAAGTTCTCTACAGAAGTTGGTCGCTGTCTAGGATCGAGATTGCTTGATGGTTTGATTCCAGAAGCTTGTTGGATTCAGGTTGAAAACACGACGATAACTTATGATTTATGAATCATCACTGAGAAGGAATGAGAAGGAAGCAGATCAGTGTACTAGAATAAAGAGTCAAGTGAAGTGTTTCGACTTTCAAAAGATGAAGATACGGAAGATTGTTGACTCGTTTCTTATCAGTTTTAAGTCGTTGTGTTTTGCTTTTCACAGCACACTTATAAGGAGAGGTTGGAGAATCTCTCTTCCTCTTCCGCTTAACTATATTTTGAAGGAAACCCATATATATGCCTTGATCAGAAAATGTTCCAGTGTGTAGCAAAATCTCCCAAATGTCGTATGTTTTTTGTAATGTCAAATATATATTGTAACAAGAAATGAACAGAGCCAAAAGGGGATGTAGAAGAAGATACGAAATACCACCTTCCAATCCTTTGGACATGTTATTACAGGAAATCGCGAAACGAGGTAAAAGAAACAAAAGTCTCACACATCACACACTGAGGAGGACAGTCTTGGTCTGATAAAGTATCTTTGAGAGTTTGGTTTGCAGCTTTGGGGCTTTGGCTTTGGCTTAGTTCTTGTGTATTTGAGATACAGAGGTAATTCTAAGTAAATGTGACTTTTCACTATCATATTCTAGAAAAAAACTCATATGGAAGATTCTGCCTGGTGATGCTCGAGATTGCGTAGGATAATTTTGGCAAAGATCTTAGCTTCACGAGGCATATTAGCAGCCGCAGCTGCAGAACGAAGGACTCTTGCTTCTCCTCCATTCTGCATAAGGCTTGCGTGATGCATTGCATGACGACCACCCGGTATTGTAAACTGAATGAGGAAATTGCATCAGTTATATAACTTAACCGAGAAAACGCCACAATGCCTTTCACACATGTACATACCTGAAGAAGCGCAAACGCAGCACATGCTTTGAGTATCGAAGAAGGATTACGCAACATCGTTACGAATCTTCCAATTTCAGCACCACTGCAATGAAAGCAATATATTAGAAGTTTCAAATCAGTTTTCGATCAAACACAAGGCACCGAGATTAACCTGCATCTCAAGTGGCCAGCTTCTTGTATGCGAGCGCTCTCTGTGACTTGTGCCAACATAGTAGGAGTAGATGAAACAGCAGCAGCTACAAAAATTTGAGGATCCATGAAAGTTATAACAAAAGCTTCAATGTGTTTAAGAGCCATCCTTCTTGCCCCGTCTAAGCTAATGCTTTTCGATGTGCTTTCTGATGAAGAAGTTCCTATCATCAGAGCGTATTCATCCATCCTGTTGCAGATTGATAAATGAGATCGACACATATCAAAAACCGTAAGTGTCAGATTGAATTCGGGATGTTTATTAAGGTGAGTTATATACATACCTTCCATCAAACATGTATGCCAAAGCTAGCGCAGCCATGAATCGAGCCATTTTTGAGACGGAAGACGAACACAAGTGAACAAGAGCTGGAACTCCTCCTTCCTCCACAATGCGTAGTGCGTTACCAGGATTAAAAGCAAGATTCCATAGAGCTCCTGCTGCAGTTTCATGTACATCCTGGAAAAAAAAAACCAACGCATTGAGGAAAATTTGATCAGATAACCCAAATGGCTAAAAGCTAAAAGCCACAAGACTTGAGGACAAAAAAGCTTACCTCGGCTTCAGACCTTGCAAGTGCAATTAGAGGTGGAACCCCACCTTCACGTCCAATCGCAATGCTGATGGAGATCAAAAAGAGCAATGGCAGGATTATTATTAAGGAAAATGAAAGTAACAATAAATTGATAAGAGAAACTTGTTTAAATCAAAGATGGTCTTTCCTTAAAACTGCTTCTGCATTGATCTTTAAATATATCACACGACATTTCGGACACGCAACGCATAAAACTTAGATTCAGATGTTTTTCGCACCTGTTTGCTTCCGACACCGATAATCCCCAAAGAGCACCAGCAGCTCTTTCTTGAAGACCTGTGGATGCATTTGAACAAGACTGCGCGAGCGCCACCTAAATAATCAACAAAAGTGATTAATTCCCTTTAAATATGCAGATAAACAATGTAATCATGTTAAAAAATTGGAAGCATACCAAAGCTTCAACACCACCAGCTGCAGCGATAGATTCTCGATTCTTATCATCAAACGACAAATTCCATAGAGCACCAGCAGCTTCTTGTCTAACACCTTCGTGAGGCGATTGTGTAAGCTGAACAAGAGCTTCTAATGCACCTGCTTCTTGTCCAACAGCAGCATTATTATTGTTGCTATCTCCATGAGCAGCCAAATTAGCTAAAGCACGAGCAGCCTGTAAAGGTAAAACACAGTTAGACCACTAACTCAACTCAATAACACAATCACTCACAAAGAGACTTCTAACATAAAGAAATGGAATTTACCTGTTCTTGCACCCCCTCGTACTTGCAATTGCGAGCTAACATCACAAGGGCATGTACACCTCCTGCTGTTGCGACTTCCATGCTGCATTTATCATCTGCAGCTAAGTTTGCCAATGCTCCCGCAGCTCGTTCCTAATCACACAAATTAGGTAAATCCTCCATATAGAAAGAAGGGAAATATATAAAAAATGACACTTTTAACTAAGTATCATCGCGAAATTGCGTTTAACTCGTCTCCAAAAGTGTTTATTATGATTTTATCTCTAGAAAGGAAACAACAAGGATGAAGCTTCAAGGTGGCGAAAACGTACCAAAACTCCATCACAACCATTTGGCCATCTAAATATAAGATCGACTAGTGCCTTCACTCCTCCAGCCTGAGCAATAGCATTCTAATAGAACAAAAACAAAAAAAATCAAAAAATGTGAGCTGAAGAATCAAGAGTAATAACAAAGAATCTTATAGATAACTAGAGGACTTACCTTATGCTCTTCTCCGACAGAGAGATTCCATAGTCCACCAGCAGCTTCCTCGGCCACAAGTCTGTTCATTGACTTTGCCAAACCAGCAAGAATTCTGATTCCTCCTTCTTCGGCAACAGACTTTGCAACATTAGCATTGACCGACAAATTTGCAATAGCCTAAAAAATCCGACAAAAGAAAACAAGAAAGAACAATGTTAGTGTGTCCAGTTAAAGAATTAAAATTCCAATCTAAGAAAATGGAAAAAAAAAACCTTTGCAGCTTCTGATTGAAGCCCTTCTCGCCATGATTTCGCAAGTTCTAGAAGAAGACGAATCCCTCCATCTTTCATAACTGCTTCAGCTCTTCCACAGTCGATACTAGCGTTCTCATCATCGATAACTACAAAAGTTGCAAGTCCAGTTGCTGATCGCTCTTGGACATCCTCCTGTGAGCTTTGCATTAAAGTAAGCAACAATGCAGCTCCTTGATTCAGCCAGAAATCATCCAATCCCTGTGGATTGCTCTCTGCAGTCCGTAGAAGTGTATGAGAAATAATCCATTCGATCCAATGCATGATGTCGTCAACGGCTTTATCCTTGGTTTTTATCATCAATTCTCTCCAGTGGGAAAAGATATCCTTTGGTTTCTTTGTATTATCGGCAAATATCGAAGCAACTCCGTCGAAAACATTAGTAAACAGAGCAAGTACGACTTTTCCTTTAAATCTATTGGAGCTGATGAAACTTGTATCCTCTTCGAGGACATGACAGTTTAAAGCACACAAAACTTTCAAGCTCTGTGACGATGTCAAGAACCTAGAAACTGCGGTGGGACTAACGTCGGTCCTCGAGACATCCAAACCGATTAATTTCGGAAGCTTGTCCCATTTATTCGATGCAATTGACCATTTAATGTTTGATGTCCCAGCAACAGAGAGGTATCGAACAGAAACCACTTTTCCCAGTGCATCCTCGTCGATGTTTAGACAATCTAAGAACCCGAGATCACTGAGCTGTGGACAATGTTTGGCCAGAGCTTCAATGGCTTCAGAAGTAACATCTCTTATCCCGGAAAGGCGGAGCTTTTTAAGCTTTGGACAACAAAAAGCTACAGCTTTTATAGCATCACTAGTGATCTTCTCACAAAAGTCTGGCCCAAGTTGGAGACTCTCAAGTGCTTCGTGACGCGCCACGATCATTGACAATGTAGCATCAGTTATCTTCCTGCAATAGTCGCCGCTAACTTCAAGCAGATTCTTTGCTTTGAGATGTATAATAGAATCAGCTGATTCAACGCCGCGAAACCTTAAGTTACGAAGATTAACACTCCTAGAAGCAAGACAAGTTGCCATCAAAGCATCAAACTTATGAGCACGAAGATCCAATGAATTCCACAGACAAGAAGAAGCACCAAGACATCTCCACGTCTTACAAGTCGATGCCAAACTAGCTCGATCGCGATAATTCAAACAAGTAAACAACTGAAGCACAGTGTCGTAAGGCAAACTAGTCCAATCAACAAAACCATGAAGCTCAGGAGTTACTAATTCCTCGTTGCTAGTCTCAGGATAACTTTGCAAAACAACCTTATTTTTCCCTTTATCCTCCAACTTCCTCCTTACCCTACGACTCATTATCTTTGATCAGATAAATAATAAAACTCTCTAAAGAAGCAATAAATCCTCTTGCAGCTACTCAAAACCAAAACTTTGCTCTTTATATATATATATATATATATATATATATATATATCTCTCTCTCAACCCTGAAACGCTGATCACAAATTCCTTAAAAGCCCATAATCAAACGAAGACACAGATCTTCGTTAGGACACAAGACAAAGTCCAAACCTTTCGCCCGATTTTTGGCAATTAAGATATAGACTTGGATTGCTCGGAAGACTTTTCAAAACCCAGTTACCATATCGAATCAACGACGCATTACACGATACGATTAGATAAAACACGAATTTCAAGAGCTCAACACAAAAACCCTTGAAGAATAGAAAAAGAGAGGATTGGAGAAGACACACACAGAGACAACAAAATCCCTGACCTTTCTTCAACAGATTTGCATTGACATTAATGGGAATTTCAAAGTGAAGAAACAAAAAGAAGAGAGTGATGGTCGGAGAGAATTTCAGGCCAAAGAAGAGCCCTCTCAAGTAATTCCGTTAAAGTCTCTCTCTTTCTCTCTCGCCTGAAAATTTGGTCTTCCTTAATTTGTGCGGCACAGAGAGAGATAGAGAAAAAGGGGAATTGGAGAAGAAATATGAAGAAGATGAAATTGGGTCGGGGCTTTGAGAGAAGAGAAGAGGGCTTCGTGTGATGAAAACACAGCTCATATATTCTAAGAGAGCATGAAATCACCTCCTTTGCACGGTAATATACAACATCTCTCTAATTTTTTTTTCCTCTATTTATTTACTTTTATTACATTTTTTATTTTCTTCGTATTATTGATTATATTACATTGTTTTTTTCCCCAATTTTATGATCCCAATCGGTAGCACTGTCAATTCAGATTAATCCGCGGATTATCAATCCGTACCGTGGCGATTTTTTTTTCCAGATTTTGGTGGACTGGTCTGCGGCGGACTGCGGTACTAAAAATTAAAATCCTAATCCAAACCGCTTAAGGTTGGCGGATATGCAGATCAATCCGCGGACTAATATTTTAATCGGAAAGAAAATTTTTTGTTCTCAATTGATCTTAGGAGCCATAACTATAACTTAGTGTCCATAACCATAAATAAAAACTAACTAATAATTTGAAAATTAAAAGAGAAACTTCAGAAGCAAGAGAACTAGAGAAGTATCAAATAATGAAAATTGAAGAAGTAACTTCATAAGCAAGAGAAGTAGAGAAGTATCAAGTAACAGAAATAACTTCATGAGTTTTAAAACAAGAGAAGTAACTAATATGTCTTTGTTCCACCTAAAATGACTCCATAAATCAAAATCTTAGAAGTGAAATAGTTCCAAAAGATATATTTTAGTTTTAATAATTTTTTTTTATGAGTCTGCGGTAAAGTCCATAAACCGCACATACCAATCCGCTACAGACCGCAACCGCGGTGGTCTCAATCCGCTAGACCGCGGATAAGAAAAATGAAGTCCTAAACCGCTTGATTATAGGGCGGACCGGACTACAATCCGCGGACTTTAGTCCGAATTGACAGCTCTACCAATCGGTAACGCAAACAAAAAGAATCGAGTTTTTTTAGCGAAAATAAAAAGTAACAAGCGATAATAAAAAATTAAATAAGTAGAAAATAGCGGTGTAAGAAATAAATGGTGATACCGTTAAATCTTTATGCGGTATATTTTTTTTCGCTGCGGTAACTAAATTACGAATCAAACCTTATATCTTATATTTTTAAAAGAATATTATTTTCGAAAAATGTTAATAAGAAGTAAATTTTTGACAGGGATTTTTCTATCTCTCCTCCACAAAAATATTATTCCCAAAATTAGTTCTATTCATTTTGCTTGTATCTCTCGTTTTCATATTAGTCAAGATCTTCTTGAGTATCAATAGAACATAAAATAGTATTTTGAGGCTTTGTTGGAATCTTTTCATCAATACCAGATCATTTTGGGTTATGATAAGTATAACTAATATTGTGCATAAAAAGGCACAAGCTCGTGATGTGTATATATATAAGCAAACTCTTATAAATTAAAGTAGAGTATACATGGTTTTTCTTGGATCAAGTTTTATTAGGATGTTTGGGAGTATTATTATTTTTCAATCCAATTTTTTCAACCTTTTGTGTACAGAATGCACAATATCTGTTTGTTAAAATGGAATATGTAGGACTTAAAAGTAGATAAATATCAAACACGAATTCTAGAAGTCACATGATGATAAAGTGGCATTTTATGAACTCAAATAGACCAAGAATGAACTTGCGGTTTTGTAAAAATCAGAATCGGTTCTTTTAATAAAATGGCACATTTTTTTAATGAAAATGTGCAAAATGACATTTTTCTTTAGTTTGTGGTATTCTAAAATTCAGTGCCGGTTTTAGGCACTTGAAGAAGATTATATTACATGTTATGATTTTCGGCCCAGAAAATGTAAGGATCCCGGTCCAAAACCTCATAATCATTAAAATATATATATATATCATTATTTTTCATAATCGTATTATCCCAAATTTTGTCGTTTATCTCATTAAACTAGTTCGACTCTTTTTATATATATATTGGTTGAACATTAAGGGATTGGGCTTAGTAAATCGATGTTTGGTTTTGTGCATCTATTTTTGGTAACAAAGTCATTAAAACTTAAAAAGATACTCTTTTGAATGTACTGAAATTAGAAAGGAAGGAGATATATGTTGACCATAGTGAATATGGGTATCTGCATCTCTTAGTACAACACCTTTCCTTTTTTATCTTCTTTACTTTACTTTTAAATATTACATTTTCACCCCCGAATGAAATACGTTAGAAGTTAATGACATCATCATACTCGTATTAACTTTTCAAATGTTGTAAAAAAGCGAATGAATAACTTTGGGAATACGAACAAAAAAAAAAACACATTGATCATCGTTTAGGATCGGTTTTAGGGTTGGGAGATAACGATACGAGTCATTCAAATGTGATTTTAACTATGATTAGTTATTGTGGAGAATACATGGCGTTCTAGTTCTACATGCTATGTGGTTACTTTAGATTTCGGTTTGAAAAGGAAAAAAAGTTGCTAGGTTTTAAAACCCAACCAAAAAAAATACATCAAAGGATAGCAGAATAATGCCGGCAAAAAGCCCACCATGATTTTCTTGTTGACCTAAGCCCACTAAGTTTTATTACCCTTAGAGAAATCTCTCTCAAAATTCCAGAGGTTATAAACACAACACTAACAAAAATCGAATTCTAACTATCCATCGTGAAATTAGGGAGGTTAAACTTTGGATAATGGTCTCAACGTCGTCCGTGATATTAATATCACAGACAATCGAAATGTAAATTAGGACTTAAATTCTATAAAAACCATGTTTTTAAAAGCCAGTTCGTCGCAGTTTGTCATTTTTGTCAAATAGTATTCCCTCCGTTTTACAAAAAGTCATTCTACGATTTTTCATACATATTAAAAAAACTATTAAAAATTTTACTATACTTTCTATTAATACACTAAACAAATTTTTCTTTCTAATTAATACATTAAAATAAAAAAATTAAAACTGTAATTTTGTCATAAATTCTGTACCGAAAACACAAAACGACATTCTTTGTGAAACAAAAATAAACTATTAAAACTACGGAGGGAGTATATTTTACAATGTTAGATCCTAAAATCGAACCTTTTTTCTTCATTTTCAATACATTGAAGTCGTCAACATTGCATAAAAACTTATAATTCCAATTTTCATGCTTATATTTATACTACCGAAAATACCCCTCCCTAGTGAGCTAATCTTGGCTGGAAAGAAATAGCAGCAGCCCAAGGAGTTGGTCGCTGTGGACTTGGCCGCCCCACCACCGTAGCAAACCGTCCACCACCACCACCAGATGCGGCAGTGGAAGACGACGGAGGAGGAAGAGCAGCCACAGCGGTGGAGGAGGAGACACGTTCGCAAGAAGGACACATGGTGAGAGTAGTTGGAGGAGTCATGTGCATGTAGAGATGTGGAGACAACTTCAATGCCCTAAGCTCCGACACTTCCTTCTGCAACCGTCGATTCTCCTCCGTTAGATTATCGCAGCATCTCTTCAAATACTCACAATCAACCTCAGTTTGTTTCAGCTTCGTCCTGAAAATATAGTTAAAAGTCCAAATCATCCTTAACTAGTAATCTTTCCGTTTCGTTATAAATATCTTTTTGACAACTTTCTACGCAAATTTTTTAAAAATATATATATATACTATTAAACTCTTACAAAAAAACAAGTAGTGTCATCAAGTTTGTTTGATTTCATATTTTTTTTAATTAGGAGATAAACTAGCTACATGTGATAAAATGTTACATAAAATAAAAGTATTAAAACCAGAATCATTTTGAAACAATAAAATAGTTTTACAAGTAGAGGGAGTACTAAAAAGAAACAAAATTATAATTTGTTTTTATATATACGCATGCATATATCTCATTAAGGCTGTAGTAAAAAGTAAAAATCTCCATGTGACAGAACAGAGCCAGAAGATCTTATTAGGATTTTCTTTTAGGACAGTGAGATGAAATCTTTTTGGGTCATAAAAGGACAATTATATCCCCATCATAGCAATTACTAAGGTTTTGGTCAAGTAAAATTCCGCTAATACCCCTATAGATATTGAGATTTTTCTTTACCTTGCCCTTCGGTTCTGAAACCACACCTCTACTTGCCTTGTCCTTAGATTCAACTGTTTCGCCAAAGCCAGCTTTTGCTTCTGCCCAATCCGAATGATCGAAAAAATTAAAATTAAAAACAGAATTTTAGTTTGTAGTGAGTAATTACGAAAATGCCATTTAAACGGGATAAAATTTACGACAATGCCACTAACCGGATTTAGTGTGCTATGTTCTTTGAAAGTCTCTTCGAGAACCAGAGCTTGTTCCTTTGATAACCGGAGTTTCTTCCTTGATCCGTCGCCGTTTACGCCGTCTTCATCGTCGCTTCCACCGCCTCGTGAGCAAGAAGCTCTCTCCGCCTCGTTCTCTTCTCCTCCTCTCGCCGCCGCAAGATCCCTCTCGCTCCTCTTATTTCCACTTACACTCGAGACGGTGCTGTTCGGTGACGAGACGCCGGCGACGTCTTCTTCCAAGTCAACTGCCGTCGCCGACGACGGAGCTCTGTTTACGTCGAAACCTCTTAGAAAAGATCCAGCGTCGGATTTTCTCTCTGCAATTATACGTTTAATTCCGTTAACAAATTAAAAACGTTTTCAACTTCGATTTCGTAAATAACCAAAACTAAAACATTTAAGAAAAAAGATAACTAAGTTCGGATCTGAAACATAGATATATATTTCAAATAAACAGAATCATATTTTGCACATAAACATAATCTCAACACATTAAATGTTAGGAAAAAACAGACAAATTGAAGTCTTGAAGAAAGAGAAAAAAAAAAAATTACCAGAAGATTGAAAAAGATGAGTCCAAGAGTTGTGATGAATCTTTTGAGGATGGCTATTATTGTGATTGTGCATGTGATGAAAAGAAGAAGAAGAAGATGAAGTTGTCAAAGGCATTAGATTCAACCTCAAAGATGGCTCCTTTTGTTTACTAAACCCCAAGCTTAGACTCAGACCCAATCCATCATCTCTTTCACCCATTTTTCTTTTATTTTTTCTCTTCTGGGGTTTTCAAGATTTTCTCGAGAAAATAATGTAGTAGAAGTTGTTAAAAATACGACTAGTATATATATATATACAAGAATTTGATCTGTAGAGAAGAGAGAGAGGGGCTATGTGGGGTGACTTGGGGTTTCAATGATGACTTGTGTCAGAGACCCTTGTAATTTCAATGATGATTATATACTGTTACCTGCTCATTTTTTTTTTTTTTAACTTTAAACAATGTTAGAAAATAAAAACTCATTCAACTCCAATACGTTGAGCTTTTGAGAAAATTAAATTTTGTTCGGTTTCTTCTTAAAAGTCTATAACAAACGTTAACATTCACATTTTTTGTTCTGTTTGTGTTTGACCATTATGTTTTTTTTTTCTGTTTCAAGCTTTACTAATTAAAAATAAATAAATGTTTTGGGTGTGAGCACGGTTGATGCATTTGGAAAGTAATGCACACGCTTTCTTAATATACAAAAAAAAAAATGGAATCATCTATTTAAGAAATATATATTTTTCTTTGTGTCTATATATATTTTGGTTAAAAATGTACAGATCTTTGTTTGAATTGTTTTATTTCTTAAAACATGAAAGAGTAATTTAAGAGGAAAAAGACAGATGTGTATATGGGTAAAGTAGGACCGAGCGTGAAGTACAGACGCGAGTAAGAGCGCGTGAGGAGGAAGAGAATGGCGTTGGGCTCAAAATGGGTATGTTAGACGGTATAATTTTGTTTTTAGCGTTTTATGAACAGTGTTACACTATTTATAAAATACTAAAAAAATATTATTATTTTATTTGTATTTGTTTTTAATAATATAATTAAATTATTGTTTATCAACTAAAAAATAAATATATCATTAATAATTTTGTATTT
This sequence comes from Pseudoturritis turrita, assembly GCA_900406555.1. Taxonomy (NCBI): domain Eukaryota; kingdom Viridiplantae; phylum Streptophyta; class Magnoliopsida; order Brassicales; family Brassicaceae; genus Pseudoturritis; species Pseudoturritis turrita. Next base: position 7,769,587 of record OVBL01000512.1, read on the forward strand.
TTTAATTTTATTTGTTGTTTTTGATTTTTAATAATATGTGAAATCGTAATTACCATTAATAAGAAAATTTCATTTTTTAATTTATCGATTATAATTTTTTTATTGATCAACCGATTGTAATTTTATATTTCACTTATAATTAATCAATTATAAGAATAATTAATATTTATGAAACTATTACAAATAAATAAATAAAAATTTAATAATATAATAATAAATAATATTTTTTTTAGTGAGAGATTTGGTGTTGTGATTGAAGATAAAAAAAAAATTGTGACACCAAAATACTAAATTTGGTGTAATTTCAACACCAAATATAGTGTCAAGACTGAAGTTATCTAATAGATTACACATAGCCTAACACTGTATGGGATTTAAGACTTTAGAGTTTACCTGTTAACCCAACATTCATTCGATTCTCTTAAATCTTTTTAAGTCATTTATTATTTCTCTTTTTCAAAAACTCTCGTTTAAAAAAAAAAAAAGCTTAATTCAAGTTTTTCCATTGATTGTTGTTATGGTTTAGTCAAATTAATAAAACGGACATTTGGAAAAGACTAGAGAGGTGGTAGAGTTTACGGCTACTTCCTGTCATTGAGACAATAATTTTTCTTTTTATTGTTTTCAAAGTTGATAATGCCATCATTATTACTGCTTCAGTTTCTTCGAGAGTTACAGACAAGACAGGTCGGATTTGTTAATTAATTTTGAAGTTAAATAACTCCCGACTTTTATCTTTTTCAACCACAAATTAATGGGTGTTTACTTTCCAATATATTCTTATTGTTAATGAGTTTTTATTTGACTTTTGATGACTTTTAAATATCTTCAATCAATATGGTCATGCTTTTCATAAATTTCCAACACTTGCTTTGACCTTTTTGGAAAACTTTTTTTGGTAAATTACTTTTAGAATATCGATTTTTTTTTAAAGGATAAAATAGAATAGAATATTGATTTTACTTGGAGCCTAATTGGTTAGTTAATACTTGATAGGAATAGTAGCCCGAAAAAAATAGTTATACAAAAAGATTATGCTCCTCCTTAAAAAAAACATTTTTATACATTACCAAAAATATGTATTCATAAAAAATGGGCTTTGATTCATTACATTAAAAAAAAATGTTAAACAAACTTGAAGTTCCCGATTAGAAAACTATAAAGTATAGTTGGATGCATGTTATGGTTCATATGCCATGTTAATTTAGTTGCTTATATTCCCAGTTTTTCTGTGGATCTGAAATTGGCGGCTCCATATCTCGAGGTAGACATTTTTCTGTCATCATTTCTCATATGAGAATAAGAAAGTTTAACGTGTGACTACAATTAATGGCTTGACCTCTTTTGGTTATGGAATTTGATCATGAAGGACAACTCACTGGTTTCGCCGTATATATATAAATGATACGAGATGATGATGTTCGGGGTTTCACTAACTTATACTTGTAATCGAAAAAATTGAAGGCAGAACTGTTTAAATTTAAATTAGTTCAGAATTTCTTGAGGTTTTATTTTACCTTTTAATCTAACTCGAAGGTATCTTTTAGTTACAACTTACAGTTATTGATGGTATAATTTTTCTAAATACTATTTGGCAATTATCCTTATGTTGAATAAGAACATCTCTCACAGTATATAGATTGGAAGTAGATATATTTATGTTGATAAATAAAATAACAAAGTAAAAAAAAATATTATACGGATTTTATTTTATAAGCTGAAAATTTTTTGTGGTCGTTTTAAACATAACGAAATTCTTAACTGTTGTAAAAAAGAAGCGAACATTTATTTTGTTTTATTTTGCGTCTAAAAAACCTAGAGGCATAATCCTGCTTTGTGTTTTTTTGGGGGCGGGGGGTTAATTTATCTTGCTTTATTATATGGGCTATGCTAAATTTTTGTACGTATGTTTTCGGTTTCAAATGAAGTATAATTAATTAACCTGACAATGAAAATATCTCGTTAATACATCTTTCCGTGCACACGATAATATTGTTATTTATTTATTTTTATTAAAACGGATAACAATAATGGAACGTTGATGCTTGACGATACACAAGCATGGATTCGTAGTATATTTTTCTTATAAACTGGTTCATAAAATTTTAGTGCATTAAATTGCAGAGCATAGCCTTATAAATGGAAACATAAAATAGAGGAAATTAAAGATGTCATATGCGTTAAATCGCTATTTTTGTGGTCAATCAGAAATAAGACTATATCAAAAGTTTCTACAACTTGTATGTCTTTCTATTCGCATGCTAAAATCATAATTAGCGTTACAAAATATATTATTTTGAATTTTTTTGTTTGACATACGAATTTAATTATACTATTGTGATTTATATTAGTGTTTTCGATATACATCACTCGGATTTATGTTGAAAAAAAAAATCGACTGTTAGACAAATCGCCAATAAGTTCACAAAAAAAAAAAAACCAAATCAATCCGTTTCTTTTCATGATCTATTGAATATCTTTCGGATTATATAATGATGTTCGAGTACATATTCATGAATGTGAAATTTTGGTATAAAAGTGTGACGGTGTGGGAGAGTGTGGAACTGAAGCAAGATTAGAGAACAAGAAGTGGAAGTCACGTGGGAGATAGGAAGAGGTTCACGTGCATGAACACGTCGGAAGTTGCCAGCGTGGCAACACGTGGTCCCCAGTGACCACACTCGTGCGGCGTAATTTTTGTTCCTCCACGACCAGACATCCACTTCTCTTTAATCATTGGATACTCTTCTCTCTAATATCCCACGCGCTAGCTCTCTCGCGTGCACATCACGCCCTTCATTTGTTCATGTTTTTTTTATTTTTATTTTTGATAATTAACATTTGTTCATGGTGCAATAATTTTAAGAAGAGAATGTTAGAACAACACAAAACATATCTAAATGACTAAATCAGTATAATTATGTGTAAGAAAACAAAGGGTCAGTACTATCTAGACTACGTTTTATTAATATCCTCCACCAAAAATATGTCGAACATAGAACCATTATGAAAAAAATGTAAAAAGAATATTTTTGTAAAACATAAAAAAATATATTGAATCAATACTATAATAATGTAAAAATTTTCGTGTAATAAAAAACTGACATTTTATAAAAAAATAAATTGAAAGACCAATTAAAAGAAACATTAATACACAGTACTCATGGAAATGACACATAGATAAACTAGTTTTTTTTAGTTTACAAAAGCGATTGTTTCATGATTAATCCAATATAATTTTATATATTCAAACATTTGATATTATATATATTTTTTTAAATCAATAAAGGTAAAAAACAAAAAAAAGTTTCGTGGACATAACACCGGTATTTACTTAGCATTGATCAAAAGATTATATTAACATACATAAATTTGATTTGAATCGTAGATATATGTATATTTACCTTTTCAGAAAAAGTTATTATAACAATCTGCCGAAGAAATTAAAGACTATGTCATACCACTTTGGTAAGAAACAGCAAAGATCAGAATCCGGTCGATGGAAACCGACCAAAGCAACCAAGCCCATCTTTCACCAATAACTAGTTTCTGATGTAATCATGAATGAATATAAAATAGTTACTTTATCATATTTTTAAAAATACTTAATCATGAGTTTATTAGTTCAATAATTTGGACACATCTTCATCAACAAAAATTGATACAAAATCTGTCCCCACGTGTGTGTCCATATCCATGTGCAAAAGCTCTCCCATTGCATGTGTTCTCCTTTCGTTTTCCTAGATTCGGGTGGAGCTGATACTTATCACCTTCTTCTCGCTATATATTATACAGATTTTAATTATTTTAATTTTTTTTAATCATCTAGAATTTTAATATTAAATTTTTAAAAAATACAAAGCCGGCGGAAAGATTTAATTAATATATCGAAATAAATTGTTAATTATTTTAGTATATATGTAGTTTCTGTAAACAAATTTAATAAATTTCACAACAATTTATTTGATTCCTGAGTGTATCATTATTAATTTCCAGGCACATGATTATATACGTGTGTGTATTTTCTTGTTTGTAACTTTGTCAGTGCCAATTTATATTCTGTTGCATATTTTGTTTATTATATAAATAAATCATTCACCGCCAATGACGTCAACAAAATTCAACCATACTACTACTGTATATAGTATTGTCCATCCATCAATAATTGTTCGCTGAGCGAATTTAATCATTTCAAAATAATTATTATATTTTTCACGTACCACATGATTGTATCGACGTATCTAACAATTTACTCGAAATCTTAATCATTACACATGTCCACGTGGGAAGCCTGTCACTTATTTTGGTCCGTTCCAAGATTTGATTGATTCTTACTAATTTATTACTTATCCGTGCAATTTGTGTCAAAAGATTCGATTAAGCGACAATTCAAAGAGAATTTTGGAAAACATATATATAGTGCTACGCTGGACACGAGTATAAGATATAGAATAACAGCTGTTCACATGCATGCTGAAATTAGATAACTAAAATAGAGAAGCAAAAACATATATATTCTCAGTGGTTTATTTAGTGGTAGAACTTTTTTTGTTGAGCCAGAAGGTGATAGAGCCTTAGATCGAATTCATGTCCTTGTTTCGAAAAATCTTGAAAATATAGTTTTTTTTTGTCCAAAAGATAGTGAAAATATATATTTTTTTGGTTCAAAAGATAGTGAAAATATACTGTTTTTTATTTCGTATTTTCCAGTCGTCAGCTCGGTTTCGTAAGCATATGAAACCTTAGTATTAAATTATGATTGAGAATATTGTTCCATATGAACCTTGATATTAATTTATTTATGATCAAGAAATAAAACATATTCTAACTTATTTCCGTTTAGCAAATCTTTATGAAATCCTAAAAAGAAAAAAAAGAAAAAAAAGAAAAAAAAGAAAAAAAAGAAAAAAAGCTGAAAAGCAGAAAGTTTCAAGATTCAAAAGAAGAAGTTAACAAGGAGACAGTGGCGAGTGAGAGCCACGTGACTAAGATGTGTAAAGAATGGGTGACGAGAAAAATAAATACCGGCAAGGACCTTGTATATTAATTAAAAACGCCAGATTTTCACGTGGGAAGTCACGTGATGGAGTGTCCACGTGTCAATCTCACAAGAGAAATAACAGTAGAAGGGAAGACATTATTTGTCCCAAACCTTCTCACCACACCGCGCGTGTCTCATTGTCTCTCTCTAACCGAACACCAATCATTTGATGCCAACACTTGAAATTACATTTATGCTCCTCCTCTGACCATGTTTTTTTTTAATAACTAGAAGACAGATCCAGATTTTTACCATCCGACTAATTTTTCGAAGTGAATGTAACTATCGAGTAGTTTATTTACCGAATTTTCTAATGGATTTTAAATATAATACCATTTTGATTGATCAAATAAAGATGAAAATATTTTCTAAAAAATCAAATTTATGGTGAAAAAGTTAAATTATTTTCCTGAATCTTTAGTCATTAAATCACTGTCACTTGATTTCCTCTTTTCATTATGTTATGATAAAAAGACTTCGATTTTGCGTTTTAGGTTGTCTCTGTACAACTGTTATCCATGTGACTTGCACGTGATCTCGCTCCATTTCAGAAATTAGATTTGATGGAAAAAAACTTAAATTCATCATTTCTAAGACAAAAATCTCTTTCAATTTTTGTTTTTTTTTGTTTTTGGATCAAATCAATTTTTCTCTTTTTTCAATAACATGCATTAGAAAATTCTGGTTCGAGACTTTCATTTGGACATTTAAAAAAAAAAAAATTATTATGTAAAAGCAGTAATAGTGGTATATGGGTTTAGATAACAATGTATGTTGTTGGGGCTATTTTGGCCCATGTAAAGTGGGCCTTTCTCAAGTAGTAAAGTAATTTACACCGGTCAATAGAATAACCAGATTTTATCCACAAGTATATTGGCTCATCCACTGAAACAGACTCATATTGATTCGTTGAAGAAGACGGGAAAAACAAAAAAATGGCAATTCTCAGCAACGTCTCGTTTTCCTGCAGCAACATCTCTCTAAAACCATCTCTCTCTTCACTCCCTAATATTCCTTCTTCTTCTCGCTCTCATTGTCTCGTTCGCTGCTCTCAGGTAATCTCCAATTTGTTTCTCCAACCTCTGAAAACGCAGTGTGGAATTGAAACCCAGAACAAAAAAGAGATTGTTTTTTTTTTTTTTCTGGTTGTGGGTTTTTTTTGTTTGGGACAGGAAGGGAAAGAAGTGGTTAGTCCATTGGGAAGCTTGGTTATGTCATTAGGAGAAGAGGTTTCAAAGAGAAGTCTACTTGCTCTTGTCTCTGCTTCTCTCTTCTTTGTTGATCCTGCTCTTGCTTTTAAGGTAACTCTTTTTATTTTATTTTTTTAATTGTATTATTTAATCTGTAAAGAAAGTAAAAGACAGGGCTTATATATATGGTGGTGTTACACAGTTAGAATAAATTATAAAAGCTCGAAACTTTTAGGCAAGTGATGAGAAAGTTCACCATAGAAAAGTTATTGAGGAATGTGGGTGGGGAGGAAATTAACTATATGATTTGATTGGAGAGCGGAGATGGTAAATTGCGCTGAGACATTGTGTTATTTATGGAGATGTCTCATCCAATCTAAATGGCAAGGTTAGGCACTTTTCTTTGGTGGAACTAGAATGAAAAGTTTCCTCTCTAGTCTCACTAGCAATCTAGAAGTTCTAGTAATCATCTGGTTCTTAGTTTGTAGCAATGATCGAAAAAGCGGAAGCAAAGTGCCTCTTGAATATGTTATTTAGTCCCTTGTGATTTTAGAAGCTCTATGGATTTCATTCCAATCATGAGCATTCGTAATTTGCATCTCATTGAGAGTAAGATATCAGTAGATGCTAGCTCACTGTATTTTCTTGATGTGGATGAAACTGAAAGGGCGGAGGTCCTTATGGACAAGGAGTCACCAGGGGACAGGACTTATCCGGCAAGGATTTCAGTGGCCAGACTCTAATCAGACAGGACTTCAAGACGGTATATATTTTCTTTTCCTATTTGATTATCGACTGTTGTAGATCATCATGAACACGAAATATTTCGTTTAATCATCCGCTCTTTGATGAAATTTTCGTTGCAGTCCATCCTAAGGCAAGCCAACTTCAAGGGTGCCAAGTTGTTAGGTGCTAGCTTCTTTGATGCAGATCTAACAGGTTTGGTTTTAAGACCGGTTTCACTTTTCTTTATCGAGGTAGTAGAAGAAAACTTCTTATTCATGGTGTAATCCAGGTGCTGATTTATCAGATACTGATCTCCGAGGTGCAGATTTCTCCTTGGCAAACGTAACAAAGGTCATATTTGATGCTATATATATGTATCGATGGTGACTAATTCAAATGTGTAAAGCTAGTGAAGACAAAAAGATCCTTGACATTAATGGTGACTAATTCAAATGTTACATTTTTGCAGGTGAATTTAACGAACGCTAACTTGGAAGGAGCGACTGCTACTGGAAACACATCATTCAAGGGATCAAACATTACAGGCGCAGGTAAAAAGAAGAAAGCTTTCATTTATAACTATAAGCATACTTCTCTTTATTTTACCTTTGAGCTTCACATAAAGTTTGATACTTTTTTGTGTGTATTTTGTTTTGAATTGGATTTAGACTTCACTGATGTTCCTTTAAGAGATGATCAACGAGAATACCTTTGCAAAGTCGCGGATGGGTAAAATTCTTCGGCTCTCATCTCTTAGAATCTATCTCTATTCTAAGTCTGAAATTCAGCAGAATGTGATTAAATTGTTTGTTCGTTTTCCTTTTTCTTTCGACTCATAAGGGTTAATGCGACCACTGGTAATGCAACGCGGGACACATTGCTCTGCAACTAAATTGTGAAGTGTAAAGCTTTTTATTGTGGAAAGTCTTCTTCATCTAAGTGTGTGTATCAGTGTATATATATTTACTAATCTCAAGCTTGACCTTGAGAGATTATATATGCTACTTAACTTCTGGTCTACAGAATAATATATCAATTGTATCAAAGAAACCAAACTTGGAGAGCAAATAAATCAAAAGCATTGTCACATTTATTTTTGGAACTTTACTTGTAAATTTTCATGAATTTTTTATCAACAAAATCTGTTAAGAGTTTGTATAAATTACTAATGCGTGTAAGTAATAATCAGAGCCGTGCTTAATGAGTTAAAAAAAACATTTGCCTAGGACTCCAAAATATATGAAATTTTAGGAGCCTCTTATTTTTGAAAATATGTTGTATTCTAATGGTATTTACTCGTAAGTTTTATTCATAAAATCTAGGTTTGATTCTTGATTATGTTTTTTGTTTCTTTTTTTGAATTTAGATTTAAAAAAAAAAGAGATCGAAGTTCCAATCAAAAAGGAAATTTATATCTTAAACCTAAAAAAAAATCATAATCACAAATTGAAAAGGAATCGATTGTAAATTATGTTAGTTTATAAATAACCCTTATAATTTACAAAAAAAAACTAGTTAAGAACTTAGATTATGAGAGTGAAAGATTTTACTGAAAAAGAAGGAAGAAAGATTATGTCTTAAATTTTTTATATTATCGTTTACCGTTTTGTTTTGAACACTTTATATCGTTTAAAACAAATTATATTAAAAATGCTTTTATTATTACCTAAACACGACACTGGTAATAATCTGATTTGATTTTTTTAAAAGAATGGAACTTTCAATTTTTATTTTTTCTTTAACCAACACTCAGTTTAAAATTGCCACAAAAATTAGAAATATTGCATAAATAACTGAATAATATACGTATGTTTGAAATTAAATAAATTATTTGTTTATAAAAAAATACGAACATCCGTTAGTCGGATTTTTTTGGAAAATGATGCATATAAAGGGAAATTTATGATACCAAGCGATTCGATTAAAAGAATACATGTACGATTTAACAAAAGCCCGCTGAAATATTTTTAAAATTACACAAAAAAAGAAAAAAAAAACATAGTCTTGTATGGATAACTAAAATGATTTGTGTTTTCTTATAATACATAGTACGCTCGCTCTACAAATGTACACATCATTAAGGCTTCGATATTATGCATTAAAATAAAAATATCTTCCCTTAAACTCCAACCGTTGCATTCGTACGTACCCTCTCGATCTCATGTTATATATAGAGACAAAACAGAAGACCCATTTGTGTGCATCTTTTGTTGTGTAAAAGGAGAGAAGAAGAAGAAGAAGAAGATGAGTGAGAAGAGGGAAGCCATGAATACTTCAGAGGCGGAGGGATCTAAAGTGGTGGCGGCGGCGCCGAAGAGACTGGATGCATCTGCTCCGGCGTTTCGGCCAGTGTATTCCGACAACCGCTGTCTCTTCCTTACATTCTCCAATGGCTTCCCCCTCACGGAAAGCCAGATTTTTAACTTTTTTAACAGGCAAGTGATTAACCCTAATGTCCAAATTCACTAAATCTATGAATGATAAATAGTTTTTTTTGGTTTGTGAAAATGTTTTGTCACGAGACCATACCCATTAACTTGCAATCGGTGTTGCATCGTGACACAGAACGGTTGCTATGTGTACACACATATGAAGTCAAATACTACATCTTGTAAACATTAACTTGAAACTCACGGTACATCGCGTTTCGTAATACAATCGTTAAGAAAGTTGGCTTCTTTGTCATGTTACTTACATACACGGTTTTGGTAATAAATTACATATTTTGTATATGATCCAATTGGTTTGTTAATGTGTATATATATGATGGTGATGATCAGCTTGTATGCACCGTACGTGGAGAATGTGTATGTGCACAAGCCTAGGGTAGGAGGGAGACATGCTAAGCCGTCATTGTTCGGCAAAGTGACATTCAAGCAGTCTCTCATACCAGATCTTGTGATGGGAAATAAGGAAAAGGTTTGTTTTTCTGTCGATGGCTTTCCTCTCTATTGCAGAAGGTTTGTTACTCAGAAGACTGAGACCGGAGAATCCTCCAATGCCGCGACAGCCACCGCGAGTAACAGCCCCCATGATGGTGGAAGCGACCACGGTGGCGATGGTGGAAGCGACCACGGTGGCGATGGTGGAAGCGACCACGGTGGCGATGGTGGAAGCGACCACGGTGGTGATGAGTAATTTGGGGGGTTTAATAACGGACTTGGTGAACGGTGAATGAGAAACTCTTTTGTTGTACTAACGAAAGGGTTTTTGTTGAATAAGACCGAAATTACGAGTCCGTGTTTTATGAATAAAGTTGTTGTTTTTTAATTGCATGAATAAAGGAATGAGTGTCCGTTCATGAGGAATGGAGGTATATTTTGTCATCTCATTTAAGAGATATCTTAATGAAATGGTGACAAACTACTTTGAAATATTATTCTTCTTCTTTTAAACTTGTTGAAATATGGGTATTATTCTAGTTAAACGTTAATCATTGGAACTTTTACATCATAAAAGTAACAATAAAAGTTGATAGGGAGGGAAGATTGTGCCCTAAATAGACGCGCACAAATTTCGAATTTTTGATTCAATATAATGTTACAAAACAAACATTATTACACACTCATAATTTCCCAAATCTCTCACGAATAAGATCCGAAATTATTTTTGACTTTATCAAGAGTTTTTAAAATGTAAGATGCAATGATAAACACTCATAGTTTTGTGGGGGGAAAAAAAATCAAACAAATTACATAGGTTTGTTTTTTGTATAACAAGAAATAATCTAGGGTCCTCGGGTCGAAGACTTATTGCCCTTCTGCGTCACCTGTAGGACTGAAGCCACGGTCCCAATCAAAGTCAACACAAGGAGAACAATGGCGCTCAATGTGGCAGTTCCGGTCCAAAGATCTTTGAAGTAGACTCTCCGGAGCGTGGCTATCGACAAGTTGACACGTCTTGTTTTGGGGGTTAAAAAAGGTTAAACATTAATCAAATGAAACTAAAATGCTTTAATGAAAAATTAAGGAAATATAAAGCTTACAAAGTGTTGAGACTCCTTTTGTAGTGTTCGTTGAGTTGTTGGGCTATAGGGTAATAGTTAGAGCCACCAAAAATGATCCCATCACAGAGCTTATCCACCATTTTCGTCACTGATCCTTGACTAATTTCCGAATAGCTCTTTATAACCCCTTTTCGTAATGTTAAAAATACATTTAAGAATTGCAAAATTGGAAGAAAATATGGATTCCTATATATACGATATATATGTATTTACTTAGTATTAGTTGTGAGATGGGTGAATCTTTACAAAATGGTGTACCTTTCTTGATGAGCAAGTCAACGTCTTGCTCGTCGTCAATGAGGAAGTCCAAGAAGGCGATGTAGTTACAAACAAAGGCTGATTGAGGATAATGACATTGCTCGAGTGCCATTATGTTCCTCACTAACATTTCAGTGTAGTCATTGGGTACGAAGCGAGGCATTGTCAAGATTCTACCCTTGAATTTAATGGCCAACGATACCTGATCCTCCAGACTCGCTGTGTCCACCTCAAAATCTACTCCTGCACAGTTTAGCCTGTCTGCGTTGTGCAAGCTCTCTATTGGACCATTTTCTGCGTCAATATGCTCTTCTGTCTGACCAAGTGTCATCACACTAATATGCCGAAAGAAATCCGTGAAATGTCTAAACTTCACCTCTCTTTTGATCTCTCTTTCAATATAAAGAATCCAACTATTATGTCGCGGAATGTTTGGTTAGATTTAAGCTTTATGAAGAATGGTTCGAAGAGTTCGGTTAGAAGGGCAAAGGGAAGTTGGTTCTCGAGCAAAATGAGGTCCTCGTGGATAGAGGTTAAGAGGAGACAAGGCTGGTTGAAAAGAATGTCGTTTGTCCTATCGATGCGACGTGGAACTTGGAACTGCAGGGTGATTTGTAATATGAACACTGAGTCACGAAGGATCATTTCCACGAACTCTTTAGATTTGATCCACTCCGTTGATTCGGCATAGCTTGCCCTTATGATTTGCTCATCTCTCTCAATGATTCTCCTAAGCTCTTCCACAGTTTGATCCCTATATGTATTTGCAATTTCCTTGAGGTACTTCTTCTTGTAACGCTCCACGTTTATATAGTCCAAATATCTGAAAAGCGAAAAGTTTAAACCCATTGATTTAAGGTCCAACTGGTAACATATGGTATTAAAATTGAGTTAGATGTTATAATTTGATGTAACTTACAGTAAAAATTATGTAATATAAACTGCATATTTATATAATAAGTTTGTTGTAAAAATATGAATTAGCATTCTTATCAATACAACTGCTATGCTCAATCGGTGTTTCGATCCGTTCATCATTTGGTTTCTTATTTGTGAAAAGCTCAGAGCCTTTGTAAATTTTGCTCAAAAAGTGTCAAAAGCATTTGCTTGTTAAGCACTTATCAATACAACTGTTATGCTCAATCGGTGTATTATGTTTTTTACACTTTACATTTAACGAGTTTTCTTGCATTATTTATTTATTTAAGTTTATTTTTTCTATTTATTTTGTATCCATTAAATATGAAAATAGAATTAAAAAAATTCATGTATCATAGTATATACACTATATATTTCTTTTCTTAGCAAAGAGAGTACACAAATAATTTATAACTGAAATTTCGATAAATAATGTAAAGATAGACTGTTTGACACTGTTATCTTGCTCTTATAATTTTATTTTGTTAAACTTTTGTTTTTGTGTTTGGCTAATCAAACCCTTTTATTCAGCAAATTATAATAATATTCAGTTATTCAATTTACATTAAAAAACCAATTTCTTAAAAAAAATCGTTTGACGGGGCAGTTATATTACTTTTTCAGTTTTTCTTAACAATTTTTTTTTTTTGCATTTATGAATTTTAAATAATCCATGGCAAAATAAAATAAAATAAAGGAATGTTTACTCAAACATTGGAAAGTTTTAAACTTTTTTACTAAACCAATGCCAATTTTTCATAATTACTAAAACAATATTTTGTATCTATTTTACATTTTTTTTTCTTCTTTTGATGACAAAAAACGTATTTATAAAACTGTCATTACTATATTTTGACACATAGGCAGAATAAGAGAAAATAAATCTATCAAAAATGAAAAAGTCTATCATTCTAATGATAGTAGATTTGTTTCATGATTGTAAACTTATAATCGGAACGGTAGACCTAATATTATAATGATAAAAAATTTTGTAGACTTATTTTTATTTGGTGGTAGAAATATTTCCGAGTGGTAGAGTTAACGCCAATAGTGGTAGAGATATTTCTGAGTGATAGACTTAGTAGTCGAATGGTAGATTTAACTCGTAGATTTATAATCGAATGGTAGATTTATTTTGTTTGACGGTAGATTAAAGTTGTGTGGTACATTTATTGTCATAGGAGGTAGACTTATACGGGTTTTGTATTGTAGATTTATTTTTAGTGATGGTAGATTTATAATGAGTAGTAGACTAATTATTGAGGTGGCAGAGTTATTCAATCTTTTGAATTTTCTAAAACAACTTTCAGTTGGTAGATTTATTGGTTACTATGGTGGTAGATTTACAATGGTAGATTTGTATGCTTACATACAATGATAGTAGACTTGTATGCTTACATACAATGATGGTAGACTTGTATGTTTACATATAATGATGATAGACTTGTATTCTTACATACAATGATGGTAGACTTGTATGTTTACATACAATGATGGTAGATTTATATGTTTACATATTATTGTAGACTTGTATGTTACATACAAAAAAATTTCAAACGCAACCGCGGGTCGCAAATGCCGGTCGATATACAAGTCTACTATCATTTAGAAAATAAGTCTACCACTAATAATAACTTATTTTTTGCATACTGCAAATAATTCTATCATAACATCTAAAACAGTCCAAAAAATCTACCATGATTTCAAACGCAAACGCCAATCGCAATACCAAACGTAAACGCCGATCGCAAACGAATGTCACAAATACCAGCCGCAAACGGTTATCGTAAACGCTGATTGCAAAAACCATTTGTAAATGCCGATCGCAAAAATATTTTTATCATAAAATTAAAAGAAAATAGATTTTAAGTTTTATTAATTTTTTTATTATTATTAATATTTTAATATATATATATATATATATTATTTTAATGCCAATAACATATTCGTTATTAAAAGAAGAGATTTAAAAATCTTTTATCCATTTTTAAACATTTCTCTCTCCTCAAAAAGTTGTTTTAATAATTAAAGAACTTTTCAAAGTTATTTGAGTAATTATTTTATTTTTGAGAGAAAAAAAAGTAATATCTTTTTACATTTGTTTAGATAAACTCAATAACTTACCATGTAGTTAATAATATATAGGAGCAAAATAACAAACACACAAAAAAACAAAGCCTTGTCTATATATACGATGAAGATAGTGTTGTATAGTACCTTGAATCGGTTTTGGCGAATTTTTTAGAATGGTGAAGAGGACCGATGAGAAGCATCCGAGGAGTGTATGCTTCTGGATTCACTCTCCGTATTTGGTTTGGTACTCTATAGATGCAACAATACTCTTTGTTAATTGAAAAAAGGCCATAAACCGGGAACCTCTTCATCAGACCAAGAATCCGGTTCATTTGAGGAATTCATTGCACAATCTTTGTCAAAAAAACGTTGATAAAAAGTGTTGCAAGCGTAAAACGAAACAAGAAGTGGTAGTTTCTCTCGAACGTTGTTGATGCATGTACTTTGCAATTGATCACTGCGAAATGCGGGATTATATAGGATTACAAAGGAGTTTTAATAAATTACGTAAATGTGAAGCTATTTAATATGGAGCATTTTTAAATTGCGTCGGACTTGGGGGCAACCTATAACCAACTTTTTTCTTCCTTTTATTTATTTTTATTTTATTTAACTTTAGGCAAAGAATTATGCTGTCAGAATTTTGAAAAAAAGTCCAACGAGAAACTCATCGTACAAAAAGATAATCCTCACACACGTTTCCTCGATTTTCTTGACAATTTTAGGCGCCCATAATAATCACTTAAACAAATCGTAATTTAACAATCAACAAATTTTCAGTTTAAAAAACAATTCAACATATTTTAAGTTTTTTTTAAGGAAACAAATAAAAAATATTCAAATCTAATTAATGAAAAAACTTAGTCATTTATCATTTAGTTTAACAACTGTATTTTGCATTTTTAAATAATTAAAATAACCATAGACAAAATATTGTATGCACACACAAATTAAATAACAGCCTCTGCTCCGCAATGGTGTTTTTGGCGGAAGCGACGACGGTGGAAGCAACCACGGCGGTGATGAGTGATTTGGGCGTATGTAAACAAATATAATTTATATCTTTGTTGACAACTATATTGATATATGATAGAAAAAAAGAACTGGTTGAAATATGTTGATTATTTTAGTTAAGTTGTATGTAAAAAAAAAGTAACTTATATATTTGTTTAGAACAATTTACCAGTAGTCTGAAATTCTTATTTTCTTTGTATAATTTTTTCAAAATTGGGTATGGATCATGGAACCAGGTCTGGGAAGACTGTGACTAATAAATATGTAGTTACAAGTATTAATTTTTTGATTAAATCTTATAAAACAAACATTATTACACTCATAATAATTAGTTTCGAGATTTCTTAGAAATATATCACCCGGAATTATATTTGTTGAATTCGTTCTGCAGAACTGAATAAATCACACACACACGGATATATATAAACAAACATAGTTTCGTTTCGTGTATCACAAGAAACAATCTAGGATTTCCGAGCTTGAGGTTGAGGCGACAGAGATTTAGTGGGATTATTGTCGTTATGCGTCACCTGGAGAACGGAAGCCACCGTCCCAATCAAAGTCAACACGAGGATAACGACTGCAGCGACCGTGGCGGTTCCAGTCCAAAGGTCTTTGAAGTAGACTCGCCGAAGAGTGGCGTTGGATCTGTTGAAACAATTGTCGTAATGTTTGTTGAGGCTTTCAGCTGTATCATAATAGTAAGAGCCATAATCAACAATCCCTAAACACAACTTGTTCACCATTTCCATCACTGAGCCTTGACGTCCTAACCAGTTTTTTATAACCCCTACTTCATATTAAAAAAATGTATTAGGAATCTCATGATATTTAATTGATCCAACCATACAAAAAAAAACTGATTCGAAGATATAAAGTTGTGACGTATAAAGCCAAAAAGACTGTGTCGTATTATATATCTTTTTCATATATCCAAAATAAACGAAAAACTGGAAATGAGATGAGAAGGTTACGTAGCCAAAACTATATAAAATTGATTAAAACCATATATCTTTATTTTCTACATATTTTTGCTGAGAAAACTGAAATCGATATTGTATCACGTGAAACCAAATCATATTTAACTTTTTATTTAACCGCTTTTTATAAACTAAAATATTGGAAAAGTGAAAAATAAATAAATAAATGAACTGACAACTTGGACCGCATAGTGGAGTGAACACCGATCGGATATTATGAAATTTCATGATATCAGATACTGATTCGAATCTGAAAAATAATTATTTGGATTTGGATACGCTAATATTCATGGGTATCCAAATTCCTATCGAATTCATAAAAAAAAAAAAAATTGTTAAATAAAAAAAAAAATTAAAACAATATCATATTAAAAATTTCAAATTAATTTTCACAAAAAATTAAAATATAATATATTATGGAAATTTTTAAAAATACGTAATTATTTTTTTAAATAACATTTATTTTGGATGATATTTTAAAGTATTCTTCTATTTTTTTCCTCCGAAAAGGATGTTTTTTTTAACATCTAGAAGTAGTTTTCTATTTATTATACAATATATAAAAATATTATACATATATTAATTGTTAATTTGTAATGAGATACAAAAATACTTTTTTAAAATGATGAAATATACCTTTATTGACAAGCAAGTCAACGTCTTGCTCGGTGTCAATGAGAAAGTCCAAAAACATGACGTAGTTACAAACGAAGGCCGTGTTAGAGTAATGACATTGCTCGAGTGCCATCATGTTCCTCAGAACCCTTTCGGTGGAATCTTCTGCCATGAAGCAAGGCAATGTCAAGATTCCATTTTCAAATTTAATCACCAACGATGCTTTTTCTTCTTTAGAAACTACAAATTCTACTTGTGCACTGTCTAGCTCGTCTGCGTTGTGAAGACTCATTATCGTCTTCCTTCTCACAAGTCTTTTCTTAAACTCCTCTTCTTTCGTTAGACCAAGTGTCTCGACATGGACACGTCGACGCAAATCCGTGAAATGTAGGAATTTCGTTTCTCTTTTGATCTTTCCAACAAAACGTTGAACGATGATGTCACGGAACGATAATGTTATGTTAGCCTCATATTTTGCGTAGAAGGGTTCGAACAGTTTTTCTAAAAGGGTATAAGGAAGTTGGTTCTCAAGCAAGACTAGGTCTTCAAAGATAGTGCATTGGTGACAAGGCTCGTCGAAAAGAAAATCTCCTGTTTTGTTGAGGTATAGACGTCCGTACAGTATGAAGAACACTAGTATGAACACCGAGTCGAGGAGGATCATTTCAACGAAGTCCTGAGAGTCGATCCAATCCGTTGATTCCGCGTAACATGCTCTTATGAATTGCTCATCTCTTTTGATGATATCTCTGAACTCCTCGACGGTTTGATTCCCATACCTAAGCTCAATATTTTCGAGGTATTTCATCTTGTGTTGCTCCATCTTCATATAGTCCAAATATCTGAGAGGAAATAGTGCTCATAAAAATCGAAACCAAAATTCCTCAAACCCAAATTAAACGAAATTTTATTTTAAACCGAACTGTACAATAATATCTTTATACCGAATGAATCAATCTAATCGAGATTTATTTAAAATTTCATATTTTAAAGTTAAATATAGATGAAAATACTTTAAATTACACTAGTAGTATATATACCACATATATATATATATTTTTTAATTAAAATTTGATCCAAAATCTAAACGAAAACAAAAACCTAAAAAATACTTGTTTAAAATGTTAAGTTTGTGTTGTATACCTCGAATCGGTTTTGGAGAGCTCAAGGGCTTGAGCTTTCTTAGAATGGTGAAGAGGACCGATTAGTAGCATCTGAGGAGTGTAAGCCTCAGGGTTTACTCTCCGTAACCGGTTCGGCACTCTATAGATGCAACGATAGTCGTATTTAACCGAATAAGGCCATAAAAAGGAAACCTCAAAGAAAGAACCCTCGACTATAGGAATATAATCGTGACCAGAATCCGTTTCATTGATAGGCTCTTTTTCTTGGTCCGAAGTCAGCTTAGGTTTATTGCAAGTAGCATTTGTTTGTGGTGATCCTTCTTCTAAATCCACACTCATGAGTGGTTGCTTGTTCTACGAGTAAGCAGTCAATATATTACATTCAAATCATTGATGAAATGATATAATTTTCCTTCATTATATGTTTGCTTATATAAATGATCATAAAAATGTCTCCCTTTTGGGAAGTAAAAAAGATAACTTACGTTGAAAAAAAAAAAAAAATGATCATATTGTATTTCCTTTGTGTGTATATAATTATTAATTACAATAAGATTGACGAAAATATGAAAAGTTAGGGTTGTGACAAAAAAAAAAAGTAAAGTTATAGGGTTTTAATAGTAAGACTTAATTAGGGTCCTAATTACGCAGACTAGCTAGGTATATATTTACAAACAGATTAGGGAAATTGGGTTCAATTAATAACAAAAAAAAACTATACTTAAAAATCTAACCATTTAACTTAAATCTAATGGACATATTTAGGTCACATAGACTAATTTTAGTTAATTTACTAATTATTAATTGTTTTGTTAGTTGCCAAATTAACCCTTTTATTTATTTTCACGTACTTAAAACAACTTGCTATATATGTATACTCATATTTTCACATTATGATGGTTTTCACAAGTTTTTGTAAGACTTGAAAATTCATATCTTATATTTAGGGAAATAATGTTTATACATATGTATCTGTTCAATTTTATTCAATCATTAGTTTTTTAGTAAATCCAAAATAAATATATGTTACTAAACAATTACTAAGAATGTAAATGGTTGACATATTAGAGGAAAAAAAAGGATGGAATTAACAATTCGATTGAATTCTTCTAGAAATCTACCATTTATAGTGAAATTGATTTCTTTAAATATTATTAGGTTAGAGTTCCACAAAATAACTAAAAAAAAAGTTTAGTTACGCTGAAAATTGATATTCTTCAAAAGAGGTGAGAAACACAAATAAAAAATAAGTGAAAATACCTAATTCCATTCACTATTTTTTCATTAATCGTTATTCAATTTATTCATCTAAGTCACCACCATTTGCATCCTAAATTAATGACCAATGAAATTGAAAAAGTTACAAAATTTAATATTTACTTTTAGATTACAAAAGATAAAAGAAAGAAACGTGGATAAAAATGTAAAGAAAATCGAAAATAAAAAATAATAGGAAAGTTAGAAGACGGTGATAAAATTTCAAAAAAAAAATTGCATATGAAGAAATTTTAGTTTTATTTCGAACCTTGGCCATGTTTGCTGATAAAGGCAATTCGATTATAATCCCTAAGCCGTTGCTTCTATATTTTGTCCTTTTAATTAATCGTGCACGGCTTATTAGGATAAGTTGGATTTATATAAGTGTCAAAAGGAGGATAGAGAAATAAATAATGTGAATATGAAGCTATTTATTTTGGAGCATTTTTATATTGCGTCTGACTTTAGGCAAAGTCATCCCAACTTTTTTCTTCCTTTATTTGATTTTATAATATTTAAACTTTGGGCAAAGAATTATGCTGTCAGAAATCTAAAAGTCCACGAGGAACTCATTGGACATGAAATAATTCTTACCTTTTCTCAATAATTACTGGGGACAATCTTAATCTTGGCCCATTAGGCTTTATTTACAGCCCTTTATCTCGATTTGACTGGATGTAGAATACTCCAACCCAATCACTATGGCCTCTCGTTGAAGGGAATATCTTTTTTGCAAAACCCAAATAGAAGGAAATAGGCCAAAAAACTACTTCTGTTGTTTTATGTATGTATCCTTTTCCATTTAGATTTAGTAATTATTTAATATTTTTATTCGACCCTAAATTATCTTACAACTAGATTAGAATTCGCGTAATATGCGAAGTTTTGATTATAACTTATTTATAAATAATAAAAATAATGTAAAATACCTGTTGTCGGTAATCGATTAAATGTAATAAAGATAAACTTTATGAAAATGTAAAAAATATATGTTAAATCTTGTTGATGTAAATATTTAGATTTTGATTGGTTACTCGCACACTTATTTTGGATGTTGATTAGTAACTTTGTTTCAAACTGGATTTTAACTCCACGTATTTCATCTCGCAATACAACTCATCTACTTCTGATGTGATATTAAAACCATATTTTTACTCCATGCATTCCTTGTCAATCAGTAATACCCAAAATTTTCATATCAAAATAATATATGCATAAATTCATAATGCATTCTATCAAATTTATGTCTATATATGTCATTAGTATTAAACAAATAGTAAGAAAATTAACAAAATATATTAGTAAAGAAATTAAAAAGTATTATAAAAAATAGATCAAAATTATATCAAAATTAAAATTTTGACACATGTCGTAATCTCATGAATATCAAATTTTCATATGTCATGCTAATATTTTTAGAAATTGGAAATAATTTGTTTTATTTTCTTTTTTTGATTCTTTTTGATTTACTATTTCCTTTTAATTTTCTAATAATATGTCTTATTTTCTTTTTTGAAAATTATTTTATTTTAGTTACACTAGAATTAAAAATAATTTGTCTTATTTTCTTTTTTTAGACTTTTTGATTTACTATTTTATTTTAATTTTTTTTTAATAATATGTCTTATTTTTTTTATTTTTAGACTATTATTTCCTTTTATTTACACTACAATTTGATTTAAGATATAAATAATGTAGAAAAAAAAAATTTATATTTTTATATTAATATATTGACACGTGTCACAATCTCAATTAAAATTAACACATGTCACGATCTGGTAAGTTACGATTTTGCTTACGTGTCACGTTCATGTTGAATACATCCAGCTTAATATAATAAGATGTTTTTTTTTGTCGGCAACTGTATTTCATTAAGGCCCAAAAGAGCATGTTACAAGTGGAAACAAAGAAACCCAACAATCCTACGTATTCAACTCAAACGTTATGGCCCATTAACTAATGAGATAAGGATTGATAAAAGGAGAACACGTGTTCTAACACGTGTAAATCCAAGAATCACCGGAAGGAATCACAGCCGCCTATCTCCGCCGATGCAGAGCTCACTCCGGCCAACGAACCCAGCAAAATCGACTCCGATTCTTCAAGATTCGCATCCTTTTCTTCAATTTCCACTTGACCAGCCTTAGCAGAACAGATCCCATGAAAAGTCACTCGGATTTCCTCCAAACTTGTTCAACGAATCTATTTTCGACCGCCTCTTGTCCAGCACACTTCACCTCACTACCTTCATCATAAGCCCATGGCTATCCATGGAGAAGCGAAGACATCATTATTCCCTGCAAGAGAGGATTAGAACATAAGATAAAGCTAAAGAAATTCCATCGTGAGCCATCGGATTTTGGTCCCTTTGAAAGATCACTTATGAAGATCCAAGAAAATCGGTTCTATAAAAGACTAAATCCGAATACATCGGAATTACTATCCGAACTAAGTCGAAAAAACTATTTTACAAACAAAAAGTCTGGTCGTAGCCAGAAGAAAGATTCGATCTAACAAGATCGGAATCGCCTCTCTAAAAGATAAGTGTGAGAAAAGAGAGAGACTTAATTATCTTACCATGTTTTAAATATTTTTGTTACTTCGATACGGAACATATATATTTTTCTTTTTAACTAAAAAAGACGAATTGTTATATAGATACCAAAATATTAACCTTTTGATTATAGGTTACAAATCAAACATCAATACATTCATAAATTTCGATTTTTCCTTTTCAGATACGTTCTGAGAATTGAATAAAATAAAGAATACAGATAAATTAAAATATAGTTTTCTATTAAAAAAAATCAAATATAGTTTTATTTCGTGTATAATAAAAAAAAAACAATCTACCGTCCTCGAGAAAGAGCTGGAGGCGGAGGACACTTATTGTTGTTCTTTGTCACTTGGAGAACAGAAGCCACAGACCCAATCAAAGTAAACACGAGGATAACGACGGCGGCGACGGTAGCGGTTCCGGTCCAAAGATCTTTGAAGTAGACTCGCCGGAGAGTGGCAACGGATCTATTGAGACGACTATCGTAGTGTTTGGCAAGGCTTTCAGTTATATCGTAATAGTGATAGCCATAATCAACAATCCCTAAACCCAACTTGTTCACCATTTCTGTCACTGGTTCTTGATGTCCCAACCAGTTCTCTATAACACCTGTATCATGTTAGAAAAAATATAATAAGAATCTCATTATATTTAATTGATCCAACTATAACAAGAAAAACCGATTCGAATGATATATATTTTTTCATATCCAAACAAACTATAAACTATCGAACAAACTGAAGATGAAATGATTTTTTTTTTTTAGATTTGAATAAACCGTACGTAACCAAAACTATTTTTATAAGGGAAATTTGGTAAGATAATCAAAAAAAAAAATTCGATCTTAAAAACTAACCAAAAATTCTAGATCCAATGGCTAGAATTTGGCCACAAAATCACCCTTTTTAGTTTTCGTTAGTTTTTAAGATTTTTTTTTTTTGGTTATGCAACAAAATCACTTTTTTATAATTTGTTTTTTTTTCATTTTTTTGCTGAGAAAATTGAAATCAATATTGTATCAAATCGAACCAAACGATATTTAATTTTTTATTCAATCATTTTATAAACCAAGTTATGACAATTGTTTTTTTTTAGAAAAAATTAAAATGAACCGATAACTAGATCTAGATTGGACCGCTTGAATGAAATGGACATATTGGATATCTTGAAATTTCGCGATATCCAAATTTCGATCCAAATCCGAAAACAACTATATGGATCCGAATTAATACTTATAGATATCCAGATCCGGTTTGGATCCACTAAAAGCAGCTAATAATAATAATAGGCTACTTGATAGTAAATTAGTTATGTGATGATAAAATAATTTTAAAATATGCAATATACCTTCGTTGACGAGCAAGTCAACGTCTTCCTCGGTTTCAATGAGACAGTCGAAGAAGTCGATGTAGTTACAAACATAGGCTGTGTTAGAGTAATGACATTGCTCGAGTGCCATCATGTTCCTAAAAACCCTTTCGCTGCAATCTGCTACCATGAAGCAAGGCAATGTCAAGATTCCATCTTCAAATTTAATCCCCAACGATGCTTCTTCTTTAGAAACTACAAAGTCTACTCCTGCACCGTCTAGCTCGTCTGCGTTGCGAAGACTCCTTATCGGCTTCTTTCTCACAAGTTTTGCCTTAATCTCCTCTTCTTTCGTTAGACCAAGCGTCTCAACATGGACACACCGACGCAAATCCGTGAAATATAGGAATTTCGTTTCTCTTTTGATATTTTCTTGGATATTAAAACCTTTAAGGATAATGTCACGGAATGTTACGTTAGCTTCATGCTTTGCGTAGAAGGGTTCGAAGAGATTTTCTAAAAGGGCATAAGGAAGTTGGTTATCAAGCAAGATTAGGTCTTCAAAGATTGTGTTTTGGTGACAAGGCTCGTCGAAAAGAAAATCTCCTGTTTTGTCGAGGTATAGAGGTCCGTATAACTTGAAGAACACTAGTATAAACACCGAGCATCATTTCAACGAAGTCGTGAGAGTCGATCCAGTCCGTTGATTCTGCATAACATGCTCTTATGAATTGCTCAATATTTTCGAGGTACTTCTTCTTGTGCTGCTCCATCTTCATATAGTCGTCCAAATATCTGAGAGGAAAGAGTGCGCATAAAAATCGAACCAAAATTCCTCAAACCGAAATTAAACCAAAATATATCTTAAACTGAATTGTAATAATAGTTTTTTCTGCCAAATGAATCAAACTAATTGAGATTCATTTAAAATTTAATATTTTAAGTTAAAATATAGAAGAAAAATACTTTAAATCATTCTAGTAGGTTATACCATACAATTTAGTTTGTTTAAAAAAAAATACAATAAAAATTTGATTCAAAATCTAACAAAAAACTAAAAATACATTTTAGACCTACTATTTACAAAACCGAATGGGACGAAGAATGAATACCCAAATACATATCAAAGTTTGTGTTGTATACCTCGAATCGGTTTTGGAGAGCTCAGTTTTCTTAGAATGGTGAAACGGACCAATTAGAAGCATCTGAGGAGTGTAAGCCTCTGGGTTCACTCTCTTTAACCGGCATGGCACTCTATAGATGCAACGATAGTTGTGGTTAACCGAATAAGGCTATAAAAAGGGGACCTCAGAGAAAGAACCGGGTCTATCCGACCCCGAGCCAGTCATGGCCTTGACTAAAGGAAAGTAAACGTGGCTAGAGTTCGTTTCATTGATGGGCTCTTCTTCTCGATCCCAAGTTAGCTTAGGTTTATCGCAAGTAGCATTTGTTCCTTGTGATCCTTTTTCTAGATCCATACTCAGCGGTTGTTTGTACTACGAGTAAGCAGTCAATATATTACAAATTTGAAACATTTACTAAACTAAAATTATTGATGAAATAGTATAACTTTCCTTCATTATGTACTTTTGTGTATATAAATAATCATACTATATTTCCATTGTGTGTATATTACTATATAATAAGATTTACGAAAATATGAAAAGTTAGGGACTTAGGGCTTTAATAGTAAGACTTAGGGTCCTAATTAAGCAGCCTATATTTATTTTTATTTTGGATTTATTATTTCTTAAAACAAAAGAAGAAGTAAGAAACGTATAAATAGACAAATCGAAAATAAGAAATAATAAAATTGTGTCCTAAGAAGTGGTACTTAAACAAGATTCACTAACCTTGGCCATCTTTCTGCACTTTCAGTTTTGGCTTCGAACCTTGGTCATGTTTGCTGATAAAGGCAATTCTTATTATAAGCCTAAAACTTATCGTTGGATTTATATGTGTGTCAAATAGAGGATAGAGAAATAAATGATGTGAATATGAAGCTTTTTAAAAAAAAAAAAAAAAAAAATTAAATTTCCCTTTTATTTATCTTTTCTAGTAACCTATTACATCGATATCATTTTGATCATTTTGAAAGCCCAAAGCCCAAAGCCCAAAGCCCAAATCGAGTTAAAGCCCAAAGTTCAGAAAGTTAGGAAATAGAAAAGAGATAAATGAGAACAAGCTTTCGATAGAATGCACACATGCAGAAAATGGGACATAGTGATGAAGAACCTGAAGAAATATTGTTGAAGCTCTGAATCTCTGAATGTAACAGCTGTATATACTTACTGGAAGAACTCAAACCACTGAGAGAGATAAGAGGGTTCCGACCTTTGGCAATGGAAAACCGTCATGTTACGATCAAGCCCGAAGGGTTTCTTCCTCATGATTAGTTGGATGTACTTGACAACAACCATAGAAGGCTTTGGAGGAGTTGAGTGCAATCTTGCGTTCCGTTCTTTCCAGATTTCATAAATTATGGCTTGACAAACCAATAAGCAAATTGACCTGAATTTCTTTGATCGTGAGACAGGGTTGATCCAATTCAGAGTGTCATGAAGCGAGAGAGGAGGACTGAGTGTTCGATGGCTAAACAGCGTCCTTATAATCTGAAATGAGAACGAGCATGAGAAGAATAAATGATGCATAGATTCCTGGCCATTAGCACATAGAAGACAACTAGAAGGAACCTGCAATCCCATCCTCTTAACTTGTCTCTAGTTGTGATCCTTTCCCTCATAACCAGCTAGAAAACGAAAGCGTGTTTCGGGATGCTAACAGAAAACCAAACTGCTTTCCACCAAGTTACAGGACTAGTTTCAGGATGAAGGCTAGACCAAGTAAGAGAGGAAGAAAACTGACCAGGTTCAGTCACGGCCGGCTTAGGAGAGGGATAGGTGGGGCGCCGTCCATGGGCCCAACCCAGTGTGCCAGTAGTTAAGGGGCCAAAAAAAATTAAAAATTAAAAAATTAAATTAAAAATAAAATAATAAGGGTCTATAATATTTTTTTTAATATATTTTTTGTTTTAGTAATCGAATCTAAAAAATAAATTAACAAAAAATGTTTAAATTTTTTTTATTTTGCAAAAAACCTCCAAAAAATCAAATTGAAAGGGCCAAAAAAATTTTTTTACCCTAGGACCCATAAAAACCTAGAGCCGGCCCTGGGTTCAGTGTTGTTTGAGTGTTTCCACAAGTATACATCGCTTGAATTTGTATCAAAGGTAGACACTGAAGGCAGACATGTTCGAAGTAAGACCACTATCCGATTTCTATCTCTAGGCAGAAACCAGTTGTTATCTCTAAACGCTTGAGTCACTTTAGCTAATCGAGAGATATCCGTGACTCGAGATCCATTAACACCAGAGAGTTTAATAAAAGGACCCAGATTAATCCAATTGTCATGCCAAAAATATAGAGATTCACCAGATCCCACTTTACAACATAGGAATGGACGAGCCAACTCACGAAAATTAAGAATGGTCTTCCAAATTCAACTACCTGCTGATGCTAGAGGCATATCCCAGAAGAGGCGTCTTTTGATGAGGTTTTTTAAATATGAAGCTTTTATTCTTTAACAAAAAAAAAGAGAGAATATATGAAGCTTTATTCTGGAGCATTTTTATTCTTTTTATATTGCGTCTACTTTAGGCAAATCATCCCACCTTTTTTCTTCCTTTATTTTTTTTTGTTGCCGTCACTTTTCCAAACGTCCAATCGTGGAACTCTTCCCATTGGGCTTATTGATGCGGAACTTCGGGTTACTGCAAAAATTCATATTTATAATGTGAAAAAGTGCTTAAACATATTTGAAATTCATTAAAATTCAAATTTTTCTACTCAAACTTTTAAAATTAGGCGTACACATACTTTACGGATTACGGTGTTAATTTGTCCGTTAAATGTGCTGACTGGGATACTGAGTCATTTGATAAGTCAGATGAGTTTTCGGGTTATTCATGCCCCAACTCTAGGAATCTGTGAAAATATCTTTCCAAAGTCTAAACCTTTTTTTTTTGCTTGATTATTTTGTATTTGTTATGGTAAAATCCCTTAGCATTATTTATAAAGTAATTTTGGAAAAAATGCTCGTGTGTCAACTCCACAATCACTTTCACCAATTTCATTATAACATGACAACTTATTAAACGTAATCACAATTTTTATATAAAACTACTCCTCAATGCTATTTAAAATCAAATATATATATATATATATATATATATATATATATATTTATTAATCATTTAGAATTACGTTTATGAAAATTAAATAATTATAAAAATTGTTAATTACGTGTTTAGGATCTAAAAAAATATAAAAGATCATTATTTACAAAATTGAACACATTGAACATCCGGTATTGAAAATAAAAATAACATATTACGATTTTAAGAATAAAACAACATATTAAATATATACATATAATATGTATATATTATCATGGTATATATATTTTTAAATCATACATTTCAATATATTATTTAAAAAACTTATATTGTCGAGAAAATATCTACTAACTATATTTACATACCCAATTTTTAATGTAATATTCTTATATTGAAATTTTTTTAAACAAAATAAAACTATTTTTAAAACTAATAAATTAGATATTTCTGTTAACTTTTAAAAAAAAAAATAGTCCACAATCTCTAACCAATACTTGCACTACTTAGTCCCACCAAGTATTTATCATAAATACTCATATAATTATCAATCATGTATTCTTATGATACAATTTATAAGCATAAATTGTTATAATATTTAATTAAAATTATAAGTATCATTTATTTGAATACTTTATCTTTCATATATTAAAAGTTATAATAAATGATAAAATATCAACGCAACATTATTGTATTTTATTAAATATTAAAATTAATATTTAATAAAAACAAATTCGACATTAAATTTAATTGGAAAAATTAAAAATTAATCTAAAATTTAAATTCATTTGAAAAAGTAAGATAAATTTAATCAAAATCAAAATTTAAATAGGAACCGAAACGATATTAAATAGTCTTGATATATGTTTTATTTTAAATATTATTATTCGCAAATCGAAAATTTTTAAAATCGAAAAATATTCAAAATATTAAAATGGGAAGGTATTTGCACAAATGCCTAGAGTTGGGGCACAAATAAGCCGAAAACCCATCTGACTTGTCAAATGACTCAGTGTCCCAATTAGCATTTAACGGATAAACTAACACTATAATTCGTTAGGTATGTGTACGCCTAATTTTAAAAGTTTGGATAGAAAAATTTAAATTGTAATCAGTTCGGATATGTTTAAACATCTTCTCACATTGTAGACATGAATTTTTGCACTAATCCAAAGTTAGGGCACGAATAAGCCGAAACACCGCGGTTAGTGTATCCAACGTGAGTCCGACCGGAAAATGAAAATTTTGAGCAGGCCAATGTGAAGAATATCCTAAACTATATTAATATTGTTGTGTTATTCAGATTTTAAAATGTATCATATGTAGTTGATAAAAAATAGTTTTAATTTTTTTTTTAATGCAGTTAAAGGTCATATAGGTGAAAAAACTTTTTGTTGCTGCGGTGTGGAAGGTACGTATTTATTTATTTTCTAAGAAAAGATGAATCGTTAAACACAAATTTTGTTATATAGATGCCAAAACATTCAACTTTAATTTGATTATAGATTACAAATCAAACATCAATACATTCATTAATTCCGATTTTTTATTTTCGAATACGCTCTCACAACTGAATATAACAAAGAGTAAAACAAATATAATTTTGTTTCGTGTATAACAAGAAACAATCTATCGTCCTTGGGGTGGAGCCGGAGGCGGAGATTTATTGTCGTGATTTGTCACTTGGAGAACAGAAGCAACAGTTCCGATCAAAGTCAACACCAGAAGAAAAACAGCAGTTACAGTGGCGGTTGCGGTCCAAAGGTCTTTGAAGTAGACTCGTTGGAGTGGGGGGATATTGTAATAGTAACATCTCTTGAGACGGCTCTTGAAATGATCGTTTAGGTCTTCGACTATATTGTAATAGTAAGATCCAAAATCAACGAGCCCTAAACACAACTTGTTCACCATTTCCGCCACCGATCCTTGATGTCCCAACCGGTTCTTTATAACTCCTTTTAACGTAAAATGTAAAAGATTTGTTAGGAATCTCAAAATTGAAAGGAAATAAAAAATATCGGTACGTAATATATAGGAATGGTCTATCAATGGAAGCACTCTAGCTGAAGTAAAATGTTCCAACAACATCATCTCTGGACCGACGCAAAACGACACATCTTTAGTAAAACAGATCAATGATGACAAAGACAGAATGAGCCGATTGAAGACAAAGCCCATCTCTCACACAGAACCTGAGTCAATCGTCAAGCAACGGTCACCTGCAGATAAAAACAGAGCAAAGGACAATTGCTTTGTGACGAAGACCAGTACGGAAAAGATGCAGCCAATCAAGACGACAAATCGATTTGCTGCGCTGCAATTCCTAGAAGATGACAGCTAATGATTGAGCAACAATAGCTGTCTAGGGTTTTCACTTATCTTATATAAATTGAGAGCAAATGTAATCAGAGCTGTAGGGAGATAATGAGATAAATAAAGTAAAACTTCATCTTCTTCATAGTTTTCCTTTTTCCTACATGGTCAACATGGTTTAACCAAACTAAATTAACCGTTACCGAAAAATATGAATTTGACATCTAATTGAAGATGAATTTTTTTTTTTTTGGTTTTATTTTTAGTATCAGAATTAATCTAAACCAAATATAAATCAAATTGACTAATAACTTGATTTATTTTCGAAAACATTTAAAACTAAAATGTATTGAAAACGTATCTATTGGACTGTTCTACATTTCGTAAACCAAATATTCCGAAAAATATGAATTTGACATCTAATTGAAGATGATTTTTTTTTTAAGTATCAGAACAAATCTAAACCAAATATAAATCAAATTGACTAGAGAACTGGGTTGTTAAATGTTCTTTTTCATTTGAATAAAGTGACTCCTCTTCTTTCAGTCGAGTAACTTGATTTATTTTCGAAAACCTTTAAAACGAAAATGTATTTTGCTAAAAGCCTGAATCCAAACCTAAAATGTATTGAAAACGTACCTACTCGACTGTTCTACATTTCGTAAACCAAATATTCCAAATTCCTAACGTTTCATACTGTTTATTCATTAGCTATGAACTAGATCTTTGTAAAGTATATTTACCGTTCTTGACGAGCAAGTCAACGTCTTGCTCGGTGTCGATGAGGAAATCCAAGAAGGCAATGTAGTTACAAACAAAAGCAGAGAAAGGGTAATGACATTGCTCGAGTGCCATTAAATTCCTCAAAACCCTCTCGGTGTTGTCTTCCGCTATGAAACAAGGCATTTTCAAGATTCCGCGTTCGAAATTGATCACCAAAGAAAATTCATTTTCTCTATCCACATTCGCAAAATATATTCCTACACTGTCTAGTTCGTCTGCGTTGGATAGATTCTCTATGCTCTTCAGTTGCCCATCTTTTTCTCTACTAGTTAGATAATCTTCTGGCAAACCAAGTGTTTTGACACGGACACATCGATACAAATCTGTAAAATGTCGAAATTTCACTTCTTTTTCAATCTTTCTCTCGAACCCAAAAACTTTAAGGACAACGTCACGGAACGTTTTGTCAATTTTAAGATAGAAGAAAAAAGGTTCGAAGAGCTCCTCTAAAATAGCATAAGGAAGCTGGTTCTCGAGCAAGATTAGGTCTTCTAAAATAGTGGTTATGAGACAAGGCTCCTCGAAAAGAATATCTCCTTTCATGTAGAAGTTTTGAGTTCCGGTTTGAAGGAAGAACACTAGTATGAAAACCGAGTCGTGGAGGATCATTTCCACGAACTCTTGGGATTTGATCCAATCCGTTGATTCGGCATAGCTTTCTCTTATGATTTTCTCATTTCTTTGGATGATTCCCCTGAACGCTTCGACAGTCTGATCCCCATATAAATTTGCAACACCATAAAGGTATTTCTTCTTTTGACGCTCCATGTTTATGTAGTCCAAATATCTGGAATAATCCAAACGCATTAGCTTAGCTATAAGTTTAAAAAAAAATCTGAATGTTTCAAACAAAAATAATACTAGTTTAAATACTATATATATTTACAAATCGTTAACTCAACCGCAAATCTCAAAATACAGTTTATTTTTGAATAAAACTTTTACCTGATATTGGTTAGAAAACAATTTAATATTACATAAACACAACAATTTAACAAGGTAACGTAACCGCGAACTCAAACATCAAATCCTGTTCCAAAACATTTTTTATTTATTTATTTATTTTTTTAAAATTTTAATTTTAATTTCCATTTTATTTATCATTTCCCTACTTAACTTTTAACAATTTATTTCCGTTTGCATATTATAACTTTAAAATGATATTTGATACAAGAAACAATTGTCTGTTGCCCTAAAAAAAAACACAATTGTCTTTGTATGATGATAAGTATATATGTACCTTAGTTTCAAAAAAAAAAAGTATATATGTACCTTAAATCGGTTTTGGAGAGCTCAAGGGCTTGAGCTTTCTTAGAATGGTGAAGAGGACCGATTAGAAGCATCTGAGGAGTGTAAGCCTCAGGGTTCACTCTCCGTAACCGGTTCGGCACTCTATAGATGCAACAATACTCTTTGTCGACACAAGAAGGCCATAAACCGGGAATCTCAGACTCAGTGCGAGAGTCCGGTTTAGTCGTGGCCGAAACCTTAGCTTTCTGAGTTGTTCCGTCGTTAGGAGCACCTGGATCACGAAGTCCTTCGCTCCATCTACCCATGTTACTAGATCCGGTTTCATTTTCCTTGGTTCGATAAATATGATCAAAGTACTTTGGTGGTTGAAATGGTTCCTTAAATTCACTTAGCCTTGTTATTTTTGCTAGATTCTCCACCAGCGGTTGCTTCTCCTACGAGCAAGCAGTCAATATGATAAAAAGAAACAACGTATAGTAAAAACTATATTATGATGTTATAATATTTTAGAGGGGAAATTAGTAACACAAAATCTATTTAAGAATACACTACTAGATTATAGTAATTGTTTATCTCTTCAAATTTACCATCTTGGTTTTTTTCCTAGCTAAAATTCTTATAGGGTCAGAAAATCAAAAAAAAATTTATTATAGGGTCCTGGCCTGAATTTTTTCTTTGTTTTTATGAATTTAATTTTGGGACAATTTTGGATATACAATATTAAAAACTGGGCGGAATATATGGTAAAATACAAAATCTCACGTTTACGATATCATAACCAAAAGCCTAGAACAGGAGAGACCAAGCCCGAAAGATTATCGGGAAAAAAAATCTGAAATTTTACCGGAAAGCTAAAAAATGTAGAAGACGATGATAAAATTAAAAAAAAAATTTGCATATAAAGAAATTTTATTTTGTCTTCGAACCTTGGCCATGGTTGCTGATAAAGGCAATTCGATTATAATCCCTAAGCCGTTGCTTCTATATATTGTTCTTTTAATTAATTGTGCGTGGCTTATTAGGATAAGTTGGATTTATATAAGTGTCAAAAGGAGGATAGAGAAATAAATAATGTGAATATGAAGCTATTTATTTTGGAGCATTTTTATATTGCGTCCGACTTTAGGCAATTCATCCCAACTTTTTTCTTCCTTTATTTGATTTTATATTATTTAAACTTTGGGCAAAGAATTATGCTGTCAGAAATCTAAAAGTCCAACGAGACATCAAATAATTCTTACATAAGTTTCTTACCTTTTCTCAATAATTTACTGGTGACAATCTTAATCTTGGCCCATTGGGCTTTATTTACAGCCCTTTATCTCTTTTTGATTGGATGTAGAATACTCCAACCCAATCTCTATGGCCTCTCGTTGAAGGGAGTATCTGTTTGCTAAACCCAAAATAGAAGGAAATAGGCAAAAAAAAAAAATTACTTCTGTTGTTTTATCTTTTTTTTTTTCCGTCTGAATAATTATATTGATATGATAAGGATTACAAAATACCATCTAGATAAGGATCCAATCAAATCACATCAACAGAGAACTAAATATTACACTGAGGTAATACCATAGCCTGCACAGATTGATTCTGCAACCAAAAGGGAAGACCTGTAGCGACATATGATTGTAATCGATCCTCGTTTGTCACACTCCGAGCAATAAGGAAAGCATCTTTGTTCCTTTGTCTATCTTCATGCTCTAGTTTCCACTCCAAAAAATTGTCTAATCTAGTTAAGATGCTCGAAGAGTAATACTTGAAAGAAGGCCAAGCCGGCGGCCTTGTAACAGTACCAATAAGCTCCTTAGACTCTGCCCCAAAAATAACTTTCGAGACTCTCAAGCTTTTCATGCTCTCCATAGCCCAAAGCCAACTTTTCACATTAGCATCCAAATCACATGAGATGGCAAAGAAGGATCTGCGTCCGTGCTGTAAAACAGAGCCTTTCTCATCACTTAGTACCCAAGAGGCTCCTCCTAAATTTTTCCTTTTGTTCCAAGAGGATCCTATGTTACACTTCACCCAAGAAACAGGTGGGGCAATCCACTTACTGTGGTTGATCTCCAAAGATTTTCTAGTGGCTTTAGTTTCATCAGCATCCAAATCATAAGCCTGGAACCAATGGGATGTATCATCTCTAACCTTTCCAATTGAATCAATGCCAAGGAAGAATCGGCCATCAAAGATGAGGCTGTTACGATTTTTCCAGAGTACCCAAAGAATCCAGGGGAAGGTTCTTCTGATATCCAGAGGAACATGAGGATTTTTGCTCATTTGTAAAAGGTAGAAAATGTTTTCAAAAACTGATTCAGAATTGAAGCCAGTCTGAGGAGAGGGGAAGTTTGAAAGAGCCCATACCTGTCTTGCAATTGCACAAGTGAACAAAACATGATTTGAGGATTCTCCTTCCATTCCACACATCTGACATCTTGAATCTATCTTCATTCCTCTTGCTGCAATCTTATCAGCCACTGGAATGGCCCCACTGATCACTTTCCACATAAAAGCTTTAATTTTGGGAGAAGTTTTAGTAGACCAAATCTGCTCTTTTATACCATTAAGGGTAGGAAAGGCTGTTGCTTCTCTAAGCCAATCTGATCTATAAGTCTGAAGAGCCAACCAATAACCTGACCGAACCGAGTAGTCACCACTCTTGTTGTGTTCCCAGCACCAATAATCCTCAGAAGAAACCACTGGTTTAATCTTTAGAATCAAATCTATATCTCTCTGAAAGAACAGCGCATCCAGAGTAGTCTTATCCCAAGACCCTGAATATTGGTTAATGAGGTCACTAACCTTCAAATCCAAATCAACCAGAATGTTCTTCATCAGTGGAGGTCTTTTCCTTATATCACAAAGCCATGGAGATGTCCAAACTCTCATAGAGTTTCCATTCCCCACCAAAAGCCTCAATCCCTTTTGTAATTATTTAATATCTTTATTCGACCCTAAATTATCTTACAATGTTTTAAATATTTTTGTTGCTGCGGTACGTTTTTTTTTTTGGTGCTAAAAAAGACGAATTGTTAAAGACAAATTTGTTATATTGGTACCAAAATATTAAATTTTTTGACTATAGATTTTTTTTCTTTTTCTGATAACCTCGAAGTTCAACCTAAACTCTAATTTTCGTGGGCTCGGAGTAGTCTTTAGTCTACTCTCTTTGAAAATACGTCTCTTTCCAAAGGAGATTGAACTAGGAGCACAATAGAACCAACTTCAAGTGATAACCACTAGCCCACCATATCCTCCTTGATATCTTTTGATTATAGATTACATTCATAAATATCGATGTTTTTCTTATCAAATACGCTCTGAAAACTGAGTAAGATAAATAGTAAAACAAATAAATATATAGTTTTGTGTTAAGAGAAAAAAAACATAGTTTGTTTCGAATATAACAAGAAACAATCTATCATCTTCGGGGCGGAGCCGGAGGCGCCATACACTTATTGTCGTCCTTCGTCACTTGAAGAACGGAAGCCACAGACCCAATCAAAGTAAACACGAGGATAACAACGGCGGCGACGGTAGCGGTTCCGGTCCAAAGATCTTTGAAGTAGACTCGCCGGAGAGTGGCAACGGATCTGTTGAGACGACTATCGTAGTGTTTGGCAAGGCTTTCAGTTATATCGTAATAGTGAGAGCCATAATCAACAATCCCTAAACCCAACTTATTCACCATTTCTGTCACTGGTTCTTGATGTCCCAACCAGTTCTCTATAACACCTGTATCATGTTAGAAAAAATATAATAAGAATCTCATTATATTTAATTGATCCAACTATAACAAGAAAAACCGATTCGAATGATATATATTTTTTTCATATCCAAACGAACTATAAACTATCGAACAAACTGGAGATGAAATGTGATTTTTTTTTAGATTTGAATAAACCGTATGTAACCAAAACTATTTTTATAATTTCTTTTTTTTTTCATTTTT
Organism: Pseudoturritis turrita; assembly: GCA_900406555.1. Classification (NCBI taxonomy): domain Eukaryota; kingdom Viridiplantae; phylum Streptophyta; class Magnoliopsida; order Brassicales; family Brassicaceae; genus Pseudoturritis; species Pseudoturritis turrita. Next base: position 7,805,118 of record OVBL01000512.1, read on the forward strand.
TTGGCTGAGAAATTTGAAATCGATATTGTATCAAATCGAACCAAACGATATTTAATTTTTTATTCAATTATTTTATAAACCAAAATATGAAAATTGTTTTTTTTAGAAAAAATTAAAATGAACCGATAACTAGATTGGACGGCTTGAATGAAGTGGACAATGGACATGATATCCGGATCTCGATCCAAATCCGAAAACAACTATCTGAATCTGAATTCATTAATACTTATGGATCTCAAGATCCGGTTTGGATCCACTAAAAGCAGCTAATAATAATAATAGGCTACTTGATAGTAAATTAGTTATGTGATGATAAAATAATTTTAAAATATGCAATATACCTTCGTTGACGAGCAACTCAACGTCTTCTTCGGTTTCAATGAGACAGTCTAAGAAGTCGATGTAGTTACAAACATAGGCTGTGTTAGAGTAATGACATTGCTCGAGTGCCATCATGTTCCTAAAAACCCTTTCGGTGGCATCTTCTGCCATGAAGCAAGGCAATGTCAAGATTCCACCTTCAAATTTAATCACCAACGATGCTTTTTCTTTAGAAACTACAAATTCTACTCCTGCACCGTCTAGCTCGTCTGCGTTGCGAAGACTCCTTATCGGTTTCTTTCTCACAAGTTTTGCCTTAATCTCCTCTTCTTTCGTTAGACCAAGCGTCTCGACATGGACACACCTACGCAAATCCGTGAAGTGTAGGAACTTTGTTTCTCTTTTGATCTTTCCTTGGATATTAAAACCTTGAAGGATAATGTCACGAAACGTTACGTTAGCCTCATACTTTGCATAAAAGGGTTCGAAGAGGTTTTCTAAAAGGGCATAAGGAAGTTGGTTATCAAGCAAGATTAGGTCTTCAAAGATTGTGTTTTGGTGACAAGGCTCGTCGAAAAGAAAATCTCCTGTTTTTTCGAGGTATAGAGGTCCGTACAACTTGAAGAACACTAGTATGAACACCGAGTCGTGGAGCATCATTTCAACGAAGTCGTGAGAGTCGATCCAATCCGTTGATTCTGCGTAACATGCTCTTATGATTTGCTCATCTCTTTTGATGATTCTTCTAAACTCCTCGACCGTTTGATTTCCATACCTAAGCTCAATATGTTCGAGGTATTTCATTTTGTGCTGCTCCATCTTCATATAGTCCAAATATCTGGGAGGAAAGCGCATAAAAATCGAACCAAAATTCCTCAAACCGAAAATAAACCAAAATTTATTTAAACTGGACTATAATAATAATTTCTATGCCGAATGAATCAAATTAATCAAGATTCATTTAAAATTTAATATTTTAAGTTAAAATATAGATGAAAAAGTACTTTAAATCATACTAGTAGTATATACCATACAATTTAATTTGTTTTTTTTTCAAAACAAAATGAAATAAAATTTTGATTCACAATCTAACTGAAAACCAAAAATACATTTTAGACCTACTGATGACACCATATTTTACACCTTTTTAGGCTTAGATTTCATCTCATTCACTCCACATTTTGCATCATAAATGCATCTTTAGGCACATATTAGGCTAGTTTGACATTTTAGAGTTTAACATTAGGATTTTGGACATATTGCATTGTTTTCTCTCTTTTTAGGTATTTTGGAGTCATTGGAGCTATGTGGATGAAATGAGGAGTTAGGAGATGCAATGGGAGAGTTAGGAGATGCAAGGGAGTTGGAAGAATGGATGGAACAAGCAAGAAAATGAAGATTTACCATGAAGATGCATGAAGAAAAAAAACAGAGAATATATCGAACCCCCATTTCGAAGGGAAGGGGTTCGATATGAAGCATGAAGAAAAAAAACAGAGAGAATATCGACCCCCATTTCGAAGGGGAGGGGTTCGATATTTTCTCTGTTTTTTTCTCAAGATCCAAGATCCGACCCAAGTGTTTCAGGTCGACCCGGTTCTGATTTTATTCACTATAAATATGTATTTTAGACATAAAAATACCCTAGTTCTTTTTTTTGCTCTTGCATCTTTGACCTCAAACTCTTATCTTATGATTTTGGCTTGAATCTTTGCTCATTTCACCAAGTTTAGTGAAGTTTTCTTCATCTATCTCCATTTCTACTTTCATTATGTCTTTATCTATGATTATCTTTGTGTTTTGCATGATGATTAGTGAGTAGTCTTTCTATGGGTTTTTGGGCTTAGTAGATTAGGGATGTTTGATGGATGATTATTGATGTCTATGCTTAGATTCTTATGATTTCTAAAGTTTAGGGTGTTCTTAATGCTAGTTTTGACATGATCAATCAAAATCTAGAACATGGACATTTTATGCCCGGAAGGTGTTCGATGAAATGTCTAGAAAATCCTAACCTTGCTTTTCATTCTTAACCAATGGGAATCGATGCTTAAGGTGATTAGTGGCTTTATGAACTTATGTTTAATGATTATTGATCATTTGATTGCAATTGGAAAATTAGCTTAATTGAATGGTCAATAAATGGATTAGTGCCATGGGAGTGGATTAGTCTATTTGTGTGATTCATGTCATAGAATTGAGTTTGAATTGTTAGTCATAGCATCATTAGTTAGTCATTGATCATCCAAAGTCAAATGCTTTGCCCAAAGCCCATGCTTTCCTATATTTGATCAAGTTCTTGTTTATTGACTTTACGGTTGATTTTTGCATTTTAATTTGTTTATCCTTGAATTGTCTTGTTTTGATCTTGTTTAGTGCTTGTCTACTTATTTGGTTTGGTTTGGATTCCATTTACATTTATTATTTTCTCATTTTCACTTAGTTTTATTTCATAATTAGGATTTAAAAAACCGAAAATACAACCTTTGAATCACTTAGCTTATTTAATTACTTGTATTCCTAGTGTAGTTATTCTTAACTCCTTGTGGTTCGACCCTATGCTATGCTACAACAACTAGAGTGCGTTGCTAGCTAAGTTTAGGTACAAATACAATTTGACACACATCACCTACTATTTACAAAACCAAAAATTAAACCCAAAAAAACTTGTTTTGTCCGAATGGGACGAACAATGAATACCCAAATACATGTTAAGTTTGTATTGTATACCTCGAATCGGTTTTAGAGAGCTCAACTTTCTTAGAATGGTGAAACGGACCAATTAGAAGCATCTGAGGAGTGTAAGCCTCTGGGTTTACTCTCTTTAACCGGCATGGCACTCTATAGATGCAACGATAGTTGTGGTTAACCGAATAAGGCCATAAAAAGGGAACCTCAGAAAAAGAGCCTGATCTATCCATGACATTGACTAAAGGAAAGTAAACGTGGCTAGAGTACTCCGTTTCATTGATGGGCTCTTTTTCTCGATCCGGAGTCAGCTTAGGTTTATTGCAAGAAGCATTTGTTCCTTGTGATCCTTCTTCTAGATCCACACTCATGAGTGGTTGCTTGTTCTACGAGTAAGTGATGAATAATAGTATAACTTTCCTTCATTATATTCTTCTTAATATAAAAAGAAGAAGTAATAAACGTGGATAAAAACGTAAGACAAATCGAAAATAAGAAATTAAAGAAAAGATAGAAGGCGATGATTATAAAATTGTATGTCTAAAGAAGTTGTCCTTAAACAAGATCCACTAACCTTGGCCATGTCTGTTGATAAAGGCAATTCTTATTACAAGCCTAAGGCTTATCGTTGGATTTATATGTGTGTCAAATGGAGGATAGAGAAATAATGATGTGAATATGAAGTTTTATTCTTTTAACAAAAGAAACAAAAGAATATGAAGCTTTACTCTGGTCCTCTGGAGCATTTCATTTTTATATTGCGTCTACTTTAGGCAAATCATCCCCACCTTTTTTCTTCCTTTATTTTTGTTTTGTCGTCACTTTTGGGCAAAGAATTATTATGTAAACGTGGAACTCATTGGACCATCAAATAATTCTTACATAAGTTTCTTGCCTTTTCTCAACAATTACTAGAGCCCATAATAATCATAGCCCATTGGGCTTTTAAACAGCCCTTTATCTCGTTTTGATTGGATCCAGAATACTCCAACCCAATCTCTATGGCCTCGTTGAAGGGAATATGTTTTTGCAAAACCCAAATAGAAGCAAATTGGTCCAAATATTTATGTTTCTGTTATTTTATCTATCTCTGATTTTATATCCTTCCCATTTGGTATTAAGTAATTATGAACTATCTTAAATCGACCCTAAACTATCTTACAATTATTTAAATCTTTTTGTTGCTGTGGTGCGGAACGTATATTTTTTTTTTGTAAAGATAAATCGTTAAACACAAATTTTGTTATATAGATACCAAAATATTAAACTTTTTGATTATAGGTTACAAATCAAACATCAATACATTCATAGATTCCGATTTTTTATTTTCGGATACACTCTGAAAACTGAATAAGACAAAGAGTAAAACTAATTAAAATATAGTCTTGTGTGGAGAAAATAAAACCAAATATAGTTTTGTTTCGTGTGTAACAAGAAACAATCTACCGTCTTCGGGGCGGAGCCGGAGGCGGCGAAGGCTTATTGTCGTCCTTCGTCACTTGGAGAACCGAAGCCACAGTCGCAATCAAAGTCAACACCAAGAGAAAAACAGCAGTTATAGTGGCGGTTCCGGTCCAAAGATCTTTGAAGTAGACTCGTCGGAGTGTGGCGATGGATCTGTTGAAACGGCTCTTGTAGTGATCGTTTAGGTCTTCGGCTATATTGTAATAGTACGATCCAAATTCAACGAGCCCTAAACACAACTTGTTCACCATTTCGGCCACCGATCTTTGATGTCCCAACCAGTTCTTTATAACTCCTTTTAACGTAAAATGTATAGATTTGTAAGTAATCTCAAAATTGAAAGGAAGAAAAAAGTATCGGTACGTAATATATATAGGAATGTTCAACCTGGTTTAACCAAACCAAACCAAACCAAACCAAACCAAACCGTTATCTTTGTAAAGTGTATTTACCTTTCTTGACGAGCAAGTCAACGTTTTGCTCGGTGTCGATGAGGAAATCCAAGAAGGCGATGTAGTTACAAACAAAAGCAGAGAGAGGGTAAAGACATTGCTCGAGTGCCATTAAATTCCTCAAAACCCTCTCGGTGTTGTCTTCGGCTATGAAACAAGGCATTTTCAAGATTCCGTGTTCGAAATTGATGACCAAAGAAAATTCATTTTCTTTATCCACATTCTCAAAATCCACTCCTGCGCTGTCTAGTTCGTCTGCGTTGTGTAGATTCTTTATGCTCTTCGGCTTGCCATCTTTTTCTCTACTAGTTAGATAATCTTCTGGCAAACCAAGTGTTTTGACACGGACACATCGATACAAATCTGTAAAATGTCGAAATTTCACTTCTTTTTCAATCTTTCTCTCGAACCCAAAAACTTTAAGGACAACGTCACGGAACGTTTTGTCAATTTTAAGATAGAAGAAAAAAGGTTCGAAGAGCTCTTCTAAAAGAGCATAAGGAAGCTGGTTCTCGAGCAAGATTAGGTCTTCTAAAATAGTGTTTAGGAGACAAGGCTCCTCGAAAAGAATATCTCCTTTCTTGGTGAAGATTTGAGTTCCGGTCTGAAGGAAGAACACTAGTATGAACACAGAGTCGTGGAGTATCATTTCCACAAACTCTTGGGATTTAATCCAATCTGTTGATTCGGCGTAGCTTTCTCTTATGATTTGCTCATCTCTTTGGATGATTTTCCTGAACGTTCCGACAATTTGATCGCCATATAAATTTGCCATACCATTAACGTACCTCCTCTTGTGAAGCTCCATGTTCATATAGTCCAAATATCTGGAATAATCCAAACGCATTAGCTTAACTATAAGTTAAACAAAAAATCTGATTGTTTCAAACACAAATAATACTAGTTAAAAATATAGATATGGTTTTCAAATCGTTAACACAAGCGCGAAACTCAAAATACATTTTTACATAAACACAATAGTTTAAGAAGGTAACATAAGCTCGAACTCCATCATCAAATCCAACACCAAAATAGTTTTTAACAGTTTATTTCCGTTTACATATTATAAATTTAAAATGATATTTGATACTAGAAAACACAATTGTCTTTGTATGATGACAAGTATATATATACCTTAAATCGGTTTGGGAGAGCTCAAGGGCTTGAGCTTTCTTAGAATGGTGAAGAGGACCGATTAGAAGCATCTGAGGAGTGTAAGCCTCAGGGTTCACTCTCCGTAACCGGGTCGGCACTCTATAGATGCAACAATACTCTTTGTCGACCCAAGAAGGCCATAAACCGGGAATCTCAGACTCAGAGCGAGAGCGAGAGTCCGGTTTAGTCGTGGCCGAAACCTTAGCTTTCTGAGTTGTTCCGTCATTAGGAGCACCTGGATCACGAAGTCCTTCGCTCCATCTACCCACGTTACTAGATCCGCCGGTTTCATTCTTCAGGGTTACATGTAATTCCTCCATCTCTTGTGGTGCCTTAAATTCACTTAGCCTTGTTATTCCTCTAAGATCTGGTAGATCTATACGTACTAGATCCTCCACCAGCGGTTGCTTCTCCTACAAGCAAGCAGTCAATATGATAAAGAGAAATTACGTGTTGTAAAATTATTTGATGATGTTCAGCTATAATATTTTAGAAATTAGTAGCACAATATCAATTTTAGAATACATCACTAAATTATAGTAATTGTTTATATCTTATATTAGTTCAACTTTATACTATATTTGCTTCTTTTTCTAGCTGAAATTCTTAGGATCCTTATAAACGGCCAGATTTTTTTCTCAAAAAAAATAAAATAATAAACGGCCAGTTTTTTTTTTTTTTTTTGTATATTACGAATTTAATTGTTGTAACATACCTAAAAATAACTTGCCAAAAGCATTATCAATATATTGGATACATAATCGAGGCCGGTGCAGAGCATAAGTAAGTAAGTGAAGTGACTGCTTAAAGTCTCATATGTTAGACGTTAATCTGTGTGGAGAAAAAAATTTCATTAACAAAATAACATAAGAAAAATGCGTAATTTTTTAATTTCGCGCGAATATCCAAAAATATTGGACCGGCACTGTAGATAACTAGCTAGTTGCATTTCTACACCTCTCCTAATTTAGTTTTAGCATTAACTATGATTGTTTTCAAACGTATTTGTAAGTACATAGATTTTATTTGACGAAACGGGTCTCTTATATTTATGAAATTAATTCAGCCAAATATATTATTATTCTTTATTCAAATATCTTGTGTTTTGCATTTTATGATTAATTAATACTGATTAGAGATATATATTTTTTAACTTTTTTTATTGTTCAGTTAATTTCAATATTATATAATTTAATATATAAATTACAAACATACAAAATTTATTATACCTTAGCTTTCTGAGTTGTTCCGTGGTTAGGAGCACCAGGATCACGAACTCCTTCGCTCCATCTACCCTCGTTACTAGATCCGGTTTCATTCTCTTTGGTTAAATTTAATCTCATGATCTCTGGTGGTGCCTTAAATTCACTTGGTCTTCCTTGTTCTAGATCATCCACCAACGGTTGATTCTCCTACAAGTAAGCACTCAATATGATAAAGAGAAATAACGTATAGTAAAACTATTTTATGATGTTGATATTTTAGAAATTAGTAGCACAATATCAGTTTTAAAATATATCACTAAATTATAGTAATTGTTTATATCTTATATTAGTTGAAGTTTACCATCTTAATTAGACGTGATCATAACCAAAACTAAAATGTAGAAGACGAGAAGATTATCAGATTTAAAAAAAAACATAAATAAATAAATTTAGTATTCTTCGAACCTCTGCCATTTATGCTGATATAATTGATAAGTGATAACGAGAATTGGATTAACGTTGCTTCTATAAACTTATTTAATTGTGCATGGAACTATTACCATATGAGGATAAGGGTTTATATAAGATTACAAAAGAAGGATAGAGAAATATAAATGACATAAATGTAAAGCTATTTAATTCAAGCATTTTTATATTGCTTCTGACTTCGGGAGAATAATCTCAAACTTTTCTATTCCTTTATTTCTTTTTGTTTTATTTATCCTTCGAGCAAAGAATTATACTGGAAAAAAAGGTCCATGAGGAACACATTGGACCCACCTGATGTTCCTCACACAAGTTTTTATACGTTTCTTAACAATTATTGGAGCCCATCATAATATTAGCCCATTGGGCTTTAAGTCCGGCCCAATATTTCATTTGGATCGGAGCTAGAATAGCATAACACAAGCAAACAACAATTTCGTCACTTTTTATTTTTCTTTTCTTTCCAATCATTTGCATATAATCATTTTGTCAGGTGATACTTCATACTTACGACTATATCTTTGTTTCGAATATCATGAATCTATTAGATTGTTTCGAATATCATGAATCTATTAGAGATTTACTTAGTTGTTGGATTAGTTATATATATAACCCAACTAATTTCTAGATGAATAAAACTAATTTTTAATAATTTATTCATTATACCCATCGTAAGGATGAATGACACCTCATTGGTTATGCATGATATTTTAATTTTCATTGACTTATCAATATTAATTTTTCAAGTAGAAAGAACGCAAAAGTTACGATAGCGAGCATATAATCCAAAACAAAGATGAACATATAATAATAAAAAGTAAATAAAGAAGCAGAAACTTCAAGAATTATTCGGGGGTGGAAAAATAGGGGAGAAGGAAAGTGAATCATTATCAAAATTTTGTCTCTTTAATGATGCAATTTAATATGGAAAAAATAATATTATGGAGACAAAGACAATTTGTAGGGCACCCACTAATAGTAATATATACAAACGATGTGATGTAGATCTGCTTCTCTCTTAATTTTGTTCTTCTATATATTAATTATACATTTCCCTTGCATTATTGGATTTGTTTATAGATTTTTAATCTAATTTAATTTTCACTATGAGGGAAAAGGTACTCATGAAATGTCTTAGTTTCCATTTTTTTGATGAACTTTTTATCTTTATATATATATTGAATATATTGACGTCGATTAGTAACTTATTTTGTAATTAGCAGGGTTATATAGTAAAATACCATGAGTGAGTGATGAATAATACAAAACCATGTTTTTATGGTTTCTTTATAATTACGTATGTTACAAGTCGTTCCGACTCTTATAAAAAGTTAAGTATGTACTTGTATATTAAACCGTTTGTTGTATCATGAATTTTTCTTTTTACATATTTGATGTAATATAAACGAAAAGAAAAGTTAGAGCCCAAAACCGTTCTATGATTAAACGGTTTTGGGATACATCAAATGTTAAAATATTCAAAGTGCGAAATCTTTAGTAATCAACAAATCATGTCAGATGTGTATATATAGCTTTTGAGAAACTATTTTCTTATCATTCACTTACCATCGTTATAACTATAGTGACATTTAATCGGACCAAAAGCAAGATTTGGAGGATCAGATTTGGTATGGCCCAAGAGATGTTACAATTCAACGAACTTCCACAATTACCAAAAAAAAAAAAAAAAAAACCACGATAGATACAGTCATATATATATATACAGGCATGATGTTAGAGGAAAATATACACGAAAATCATTTATTTGGATTATTATCCCGTTTTTAGCTGAAAAAGTTTTTATCATCAAATTTTACACATAATGGAACGTTTAATAAAAGTATAGGTCAACAATTTTTTAAACATCATTACTATAAAAAACTAATATCTTTGTTGGAAATTTTAAATTTATACAATATATATATATATATTTGTATACTTTTTATTCTGTTCCAAATTCAAATGCCGGCAAAGAATTTTTTGTTTAATTGCAAAATTCTACGAGAGAGTTCCTCACTCAAGGGGAAAGTAAACGAAGTTGCACTATCAAACAACACAAAGTAGTAAGTATCCAGCTCAAATTATTGACAAAATGTTTATTAGAATCTAAAATTAAGTAAAGTTATCAGACGTTAAAAAAAAGAATCTAAAATTAAATAGCAACTACTACTAGTTGTTATAAAACAAAATAAAAACCAACCTGGATCTATGAGAAAGTAATACATCTCTCTTTTACCAAAAAAAAAGTAATACGTCTCTCATAAGTCATAACTCTTGCCCATGAAAATTCCCAATTTTTATTTTTGTTTTTCCTATTTTATCATTTTATTACATTATTAATAATGATTACCTCTTTTTGGGGGAAACAGAGAATTAAATGAACACAAGAGTGAGAGGGAACATCATATTCAAGTTTCTGAACCGTTCCCGTTACCTTTTTAATACGTATTATATTCATTATATGCATATGTCTGTGCTATAGTATATGTACGTAGCTATAATATATACAATGCAATATATAAATGCATTGAGGTTTTATATGAAGAAATACAAAGCATTTTTTCACGAAATAGAAGACATTTAAATTGAGGAATTAGGACCACTTTTTTCTCCGTTACTGGTTACATTCACATAAATATCTTAAAATGTTCTATAAATAAACGTCCTTACCTAGTTTAGATCTGATCTCCACCGTTGATCACCTTATTGTCCAAGTGGCGATACTTTAGTGGCTCTTATTTCTGCTGGGCTCCACGTGGTGACACCGTCTTACCTCTTCTCATAGTCCAAATTGTAAATATGAGAAGAATAAATTAAATTAAGATGAATAAAAATTGAAGAATGGAATGTAATGATTAGAAGTTGAAAATATATATATATATATATATAATGATTAGGTAATTTATTTATTTTATTCGTTTTTCGGTAATTTATTTAGTAGATGAATTTTTTTTTTAATTAAAAAAATTTATGTCAAAATTCATACGCTATTTCAGGTCAAGTCGAAAACGTAACATAAATAATTTTAAACATAAATTGAATTTTTAAATTTTGGATAGATGAATATTTTTAAAATTGACAAAAAGATGAATATTTTTTTTTAAATTGTGTTTTTAATTTTTTCCGAATAAATAGAATTGATTTTTTCACAATTTTTATTAAAAATGGTGAAATTCCATGTTTTTTTATTCCTCTAATAACAACCATTTAGCGTTTAAGCATTTCATTAAAAAAAATGTATTAAATTAGTATAAACACATTTCTATTTACAATAAATAAATACATTTCATATAAACAAAAAAATATCTTTTTTAGTCGTTGATATTTTATTTTTATACAATTAAAAATGAGTGGCATGTGCGCCATGTGTGCCCATTGACTTATATAAAAATATTAAATCTCGCATCAATCATCGTATATCGCTCGCAGATTTTCCAACAATATGTGCTCTCTCTTTCTTAGTTTTTAGACTTTTATTTTGTATCTATCTGCATGATTATAACCATAAAAATTGTGTACATATACAAAAGCTTTTTTTTTTCTTCTTCATGTAATCGATCAAGCTCAATCACAGTTACGGTTGTGTTTTGATTTATATCTTCCATGTGTTCTCTTGCGGCATTGTGTTGTCCTCCTCTTAAACAGCCGTATGTTTTTTTCAAACTATATATATAGAGCTCTTTTTTTTTGTTCAAGTTCTTTTTTCTTTCATGTCCTAAAAGCTAGATTTTAAACCGAAATTCTTGATTTATTTCATACCTACACCTAAATTTGAAAATTAAAATAATGTTATATATATATACATATATATCATTTAAATGTGTATATATATATATATATTAAATTAGGATTAAATTTTATGTTGGTACAAAACATAAATTAATAAAAATACTTTTGTACAAAATTATATATATTAAGATCTTTTAAGTAAATTTTACAATTTATTAATAAACAATTTCGGATCTGGATCTGAATTTTCCAGTGAATACCCAAAATGTTAGGATCAAATACAAACATTAACATTAATCTTTGATCAAATTCAATATTCCGATTTTTTTTTCTACAACACTGAACTTGTGTCAATCTCTAAACTAAAACTACTATTTTGACGTTTTATGATTACTATATCAAGACGCTATTCAACTTCAACTATACTAGATTCATTGCTTCATTATTGTACTACTATATATTATGGACCATCATCGCAGCTATCACACCGTGATGTCAATTTATAATAACGAAGGATGAATAATAATAAATATCATATACAATAAAATTGGACTATATCATAAAACAAATGAGAACCTGCAGATCAATGTGAGTAATGGGGGTCAATATTCCTCCAAAAAAAAAAAAATTCCTCAATCAACTGAGGAGATTCTAAATGAACAATAGCCACACTTTCCTGAAGTGGACACTTGCTAGCTCAATTTATTTCATAACTATGAGTGATATTTAAAATATATGCATGCATATATATATGTGCGTATACTGTATACATATACGTGTGAATAATGTCGTTCATTGTTCAATGAATTCTTGTATAATCACAGCTGAGAAGAATATTTAAACTGAAACAGTATTTTATTAATTGTGGTGGCCAATGGCCATATATAATAAATATCAAACAAAGTGGTTTCTTAATTAATTACAATGGCGCCGAATCGAATATGACGTATCAACAGTGTTACGTAGATATACAATAACATATAGAGATTTGTTCTATACATATTCTTCCACATAAATTTGATTAGGTACGTGTACGTTTTATATTTAATCAAAATTTAATACCTTGACCCATTCGTATTAAAATCTTATGACGTGGCACTACAGCCATCTTAATTATGCTTTCATGCCTTTATTTCCTCTCGAGATTGAAACAAAAAGCTTAATTAGACACTTAATTATGAAATCAATTGAAAGAGATGGCTTAGTGCCTTGGTCCATGAAGTGTGAATCTCGTGTTTAATTTATTACTCCTATTGTAGTCGAATTATTTACGGCACGTGTAATCAAATTAAATACCTCTGGCTAACATATACCATAATTAGATTATTTGGACATGATTAATTACTGTCGTAACTAGTTTATTTATGGAAGAGCCGTTTCAAATTTTCAGTAAGCTCAACTTTTTTATAAATATATTTATTTTATATTAGTAATTTAATATACATATTAGTAACTCCGACTACAAATTTTCATTTATTAAATGAAAACTAAGATTGAAATTCCAATTTCTTTTTAGTACTAACAAATATATTTTTAATAGACCCCGAAACCTACTACCATATAACATATAGTTTTTGTTTGCTGAAAATTATATAGTTTATATTGATTGGGAGTTATCTTGTACAATGTGATTTTGATTTTTTTTTAATAAAAAATTGTACACAAAAGAAGTTCTAATTTACAGTTTAATCATTTGTCATTAAAGTACATGAAATAGAAATAAAAATTAATATTTAAATAATTTGTAATCTGTCTATGGAAATGTCAAAACAACGTTTTTGGATGGGTCTCGACATCGTACTCTATTTCTTGCTTTTGCCAATCTGATATATAAAAGAATAAAAAACAAAATTCTATGAAAAATTAGCAGGGATTAAAAATCCCACATTGAAATTAAAAGAGATCTTAAATAATATATAAAGGATATAGACCAATCCACTCATTGTTAATTGATTTTGAGTTGGAAACCCATATTCTAATATGGTATCAGAGTCCGATCCACGTTGTCTAACCCGATCCATAATCGATTCGACCTAAAAATTGGTCTTATCTATCTATGCCCAAATATTCCGAGATTAATGGCCAAAGAGCCATCATTTCGTGAAGGCGTATTAGAGACTAAAATTTCACATCGAAAATTGGAAGAGATCATAAATAATATATAAAGAATATAGACCAATTTACTAATTGCCAATTGATTTTGAATTGGAAAGTCATATTCTAATAAAAATAGAAAGAATAGATGCTAAATTATATATATGACGTCACACTAACCCCAAATTGTTTTTGGAGGAAAGAAAAGTAGAAGATGGGCGATTCATGTGTTAAGAGGTGACGCACATGCACGAGGGTCGGGCCATTTAGACGAGAAAGTAGGGGAAAAAAAATCAACGAAAACCATGCAATTTTTTTTTTTTTGAATTAAATTTTCATAATAAACTAAACCATGTTGTTTCTATTTATTTTCACATGGAACAAAACTGGTTCGCTAAAACGGTGAATCTCAATAATATATTTTTGTTCCTTAATGGACCCCATTCCATACTCCCTCCTTCATTTATTATAACGAAAAATCATTAATATTTTATTTTTTCTTTATAGTATTTTCCTTATAATATGAAAAAGCCAAAGAAAAAAAAAATATCGTGGAGGAATATTAATACAAGCCCACTTCACATGTATTTTTGTGCAAACCTCTCTCTAAAGCTTCTTCTCTCTTTAACAATGGAAAGACAAATCAACATAGAGAAGAGTGCTTCTCAAGTAACCTTTATCTCCTCCGCCATCTCCGCCGTATCCTCCTCCGCCACCGCCACCGCCGCCGCCTCATTGTCCTCCTCACCTACAACATCTTCTTCTTCATCATCATCATCATCAACAACTTCTAATTTCCCTGAGGAAGACAACTGTAAATCAAGAAAAGCATCAAGAAGATCACCATTAGCTGTTCAAGACGATGATCAAATCAACGGTGGAGGAAAACGGCGAAAGATCAACGGCGGCGATAAACATCCGACGTATAGAGGAGTAAGGATGAGGAGTTGGGGAAAATGGGTGTCGGAGATTAGAGAGCCGAGGAAGAAATCAAGAATCTGGCTCGGGACTTATCCAACGGCTGAGATGGCGGCTCGAGCTCATGATGTAGCGGCTTTAGCCATTAAAGGTACAACGGCTTATCTCAATTTCCCCGAATTATCCGGCGAGCTTCCTCGTCCGGTCACAAATTCTCCGAAAGACATTCAAGCCGCCGCAAGCGCCGCCGCCACAAATTGGCAAGATTCCGCCACCGATGGCCTCCGTGTGGATAATTCAGAAGTAGCCGAATTAGCTGAAGCCGAGCCGAGTCGAGCCGTGATGGCTCATTCGAGCAGTGTGGTGTTTTCTTCGGACACTACGACGACGTCGCAAGAGTCGTCGGAGACTTCGTGTGCTTCCACGACGACTTTGTGTACGGACAAAGACTGTGACGAAGAGAAGCTGTTTGATTTGCCGGATTTGTTTAGTGATGATGGGAATGGGATGATGATACGAAACGATGCGTTTTGTTATTACTCGTCCACGTGGCAGCTTTCTGGAGCCGACGCAGGGTTTCGGCTTGAAGAGCCGTTTTTCTGTCTCTATGACTAAAATACCCTCCTTGGGCTCACTTACACTAACACCTGATTAATTTGCCATTTTCTTCCTCCTTTTTCTTTTTTTCTTTTTTCAATTTCTCTATTTACGTTTTTTCCTTTTCTTTTCAACTCGAGTGTTATTGATTTTTTTTGTAAAGAACGGTTTCGTTTTTGTTTTGTTTCTAGCAAGAGGGGTGTTTGTGTAATATAAATGTGGCGAGAACATTTTAAAAAAGTGCAGAATAATATAATTTAGGCTTACGAAAACTGAACCAACCAAGTAATTGATAATCTAATGGTTCTAAAAATGTTTAGGACTGCTAGTTCGATTCTATTTGAAAAAAGTGATTTATATTTTAAACGCGATACATATTTGAATTTGACATCGACACTAGTACAAACTACTATGATACATGTCATAGTCATATATTTTAATTCATAGAATTTATAAATTTCACAATTTTCGTCGTATTTTAATTTACTTGGCAAAATATTTTTGTTATACTCTCTCTTTTAAAATATATCCGCTTCGAACTCGGATGTTAGGAAACAAAATTGCCGTTGTCTACATAATTAAGTAAAATATTTGTTGTTACACATGTTTCACAAAAACTGTCGTTTGGGAGATTTTTAAGTATTAATATGATTTTTCATAAACAATTTCAGATGTCTACTTTGTCAAAATTAATAAAGTTCAAGTAGTTAACTAACTACAGTATAGTTTATCTACTTAAACCATTTATTAATCCATTAGAAAGTAATTACAGAACATCATTCTTTATAAAATGAAAAGAATAATTTTCTGTAAAAAAAAGTGTATCAAAATTACCAATAGTAAATAAGTAAAAGATGTATCTGGTTGATTAATGCTGTCCTTTTCTTCAAACTCTTTTTCTCTAATTACCCCTATATTACTCTGGATTTTGCTACCCATTAATCGATTAATAATTGATTCATTTTTAAAAAGTATAGTTTTCTTTCTTTATAAAGAAAAGAGAGTTAAAATAAAAAAATTCCTCCTTATATGTTTTTGATTCAGTTGTTGACAGAGGAAATTGTATTGTTCACTTATCACCAACATTTAACATGCATATTTCATTATTTCTAAAGGTTTTTTTCTTTGTTAAAGATTTCTAAAGGGTTTTCAATAGGGAGATGAATAATTATCGCACTCACACGTAATCCACGTTCTCGAGCTAGTTTTATAACTAACTTCCTTTTCGGATTAATATGTCATATTTAGTGTATGAGTTTTGATGAGATGATTGTGAAATTGATAGCGAAGGAGACAAACTTTTGAAAAAATAATTTATTATTTTTTAAAAATAAATCAATTTTAGTTGTTCGAAAATTACATGAGTCAGATGGTGATGATGTCTTTGATCTTTTATTTACAACTTTTTTACATTTTTGTGTTAATTTGTTTTTTAATTGTTTGTTTGTCCACTTCTTTAATATATATCAAAAGTGAAAGGATATAAACTGTAATAAGGTGAATGCTTTTGGCCAACACCTTACTTTGTTCACCACTATGAGGCAAATGAAGACTGTTATTGATTCCCAAACATATTGGACCCTTAGATTTGAGAGTGACAAATAACTTTGTTATATATCAAAATTTCTTGTATTAAATAATAACTATTCTTGTCATAAAATATAACAGTAAATGGCAAAAAGGGTGAAACCCACTACATGAAACGATTTCCTCACACGCAGTTTAGTAAAAGAACAAAAATTTCCACATCAAACTCGTTAAGACAATTTCACATCGTTCCAAAGTACGATTAATACATCATATATCATTCAATGGGTAAATTTAGTCTTGAGATTGGAACACGTCCTTCAGATTGGTAATATTCGAATATATATAGGCATACATATATATATATATATATATATATATATATATATATATGTGTGTGTGTGTGTGTTTTGGTGAGACTTAAGGATAGTTGAAGACAGGTCATTAAATAGAAACATAGTGGGTGTACGAGTGAGCTCACTATCATTATCCCAACACATAGTAATAACTAATAATTATTAAATGTTGGGTTAATTTTCTATTTTCTCATGATTTTAAGGTTTGAATGTATGTAGACAGTTACAACACATATTTAAGTCTCCATTTGTTTGTAGCAGCCTATCAAATAGTATTTATATCGTGTTTATACATATATATATACACACACATACACGTTAGGTACGTATATACCTCCACATTTTCCTAATCTATCATTTGTGTTTCTTTTGGAAATTTCTGATTGTCATTTGAAATGGGATTATATATTTAAGCTTTAGTTTTATGGTGTATATCCGAACTGACATGTATTTCTTTTTGTCAACTATGATATATAAAAATTGAATCTAGTATTTACTGATTTTTTTTTCATTGAATATTAAAACTAAAGAGAATTTACCGGATTATACAATTTAAAACAGTCTAAAATTTTATAAACCACACATATATTTAGTAATAGATCATAAAAATATCCTAGTATTACCGAATAGTAAGTTGTTGTTTTCTAGATACAATTGTCAAATGGCGACAAATTTTTTTTTTTATAATTGACTATATAGAATATTTCCTTATAAATATAAAAATATATGTACCTGGATCGTTTGGAGGATACTATGACTGACAAATTACAAGAAGGTGAATTTGTTGTTTGGCATCTTGTGGCATGCAAACCTAACTACGTACAGACAATTAATTAGTCCAATTTATATATTAAAACCTACGATTTTTTTAAATATTATCCGGCACTATATTATGGTTCCCTATTATTGGAAGGTCCGACTATATTTATATATTATTTTTTACTACTATTGTGTAAATTTAACAATATCATATAATTTTTTTAAAATAATAACCTTATATACCAAGAGAGAGCAAATGGTCTGGAATGTATTAATTAATTAATCAATTGTGTAGCTTTAATTGTTAGAGCAATTAATCAGATTTGTTGATTTAGATCATATTTTTAGATACCCAATTAATGATTAATAATTAATACACGGTTAGTATATTAAAAAGAAGCAGACTGGTCGTATGTCCAGGATCAGCTTAATTCCCGTGGATGAATTAATTAAATTTTGCAAATATAGAACACATGCAGACTTATTATTATAAATTCCAAATATTTGAATTGAAACAGATATTGTCTCGTGAATAATCTTGGTAATGGTGAGATCAATGTTTGGAGACACTATTGAGTCGACAAAATTGTACTAATTTCTACTGCTTAATTATAAGTTCTAAAATTTTCATTTGTTGTATAAAAAAAAAAAAAATCAAGTTCAACCATGAAAAACACTATTGAAGAAAATGGAGTTGTTTAGGGAAAAGTCATTAGATACTTAAGTGTATGATTGTTTTCCTCTTTCGTCAATATTTTGCTTTAAAAAGAGAAAGATGCAGGTTGACACAGTCACTCTCTCACTAATTTATGTAAGCTTATTTTCTTTCTCTTTACACTTTTACCAAATATATATATATATTTAGTACTGTATATATTTAACATGTTTCATAAATGTCTTTTAAGAATTATATATTTGGCTCAATTTTTTTTTTCCGTTTTAAATCTAGTTTATGGATTAAAAATAAAATATATTGAGCCTCACTTATAAAATCATATCTTGAATCTAATGATGTATTTTAATACGTGTGAGAAAATTACATTTATACTAACTAATACATATGAAATATGCTCAGTTTCACTTTACTGGCTTTTTTTTTTTTTTTGGATAAAACCTGGCTTTTTTTCATGTATAAAGATAAGTATTTGTTTTACTTTTCCTTTCATTTTTCTAACGAAAAAAAAACTAAAACAAAGAAAACTTATTTTATTTGTAAAAAAAAACATATTTGTGAGTATATTTGTATATGTGTATTTTCATTGTTACATTTGTAATTAGCTTAGAAAACTTAGGTTACAACTTTAACAAAAAAAGTAGAAAACTTATGTTACGATCGGGGATTCCGGTGGCCGGTGCTATAGAAACGTCTTTATAAATAATTTCTAATAAGAATTTAATAATTTTGTACGTAACACAAACATATTTATACTTTTTCACCACTTATGATTTCTTTTAATATAATTACTAACTTTTATACGTATATATAAATTGAGAGAGACAGAACCAGAATGGAGCTAAAACATGTGATCTTTATCTTTAGGAATAAAGTGGCAAAAAAAAGAAAAAGCAAGCAATTAGAAAGACTAAACTGAAAGCAGTAGCAGAAGAATAATATTGAGAAGAAGAAAATAATTAAGAGCATATTTTTTGTTCAAATAATTAACTCTTTTTTTTCACATCTCAGCCATTTTTCAAAGGAAGAAAAAGTGAAGAAGAGCATGTGCGGCAATACCAATGATCATGTCTCGAGAGAAAAGGAAAAAACAAAAAACCCAATAGAGAGGAAATACTCATTCCATTCCAAATTTTTAAGCGTGGTTCAATTTTGTTTCTCACACATATTCCACCTTATTGTTTTCTACATAATATATACTCTATTTACAAAGATAAATCAGAATTTTCTTTAATTTTTGCATTTAAAAATATAAAACAATATTTTTAAATATAAAATGATACTTTTTATAAAATAAAACCAACATTTTGATACAACATTTTAATTTTAAACGATAGTATAAAATTAATCGAAAAACATGGGTATTGAAGTCAATTAAGATGATTTAATAGTACATTCTGAAATTATATATGTATTAGTTTAAATCGACAATGAATGAAATGATTTTAAAAAAGTGTAAGAATCTTACACTTTCATTATTGGGTTTTTAACAGTTTCAATTAATTGTCCATCTAAGATTTGTCCCAACATGAGTATTTAAATTAATCGAGTTTCCTTAGATGGAGCTAACCCAATTTTAATGAACACTAAAATGGCAATATCTAATTTCCACGTAGGATTTTGAAAGACCATCTCGAAACATGCTTCGTAGGATTGAAAAGTCGTGAAGATGTAGAAAAACACATTTGATTACAAATTATAATTCATAAAAAAATTGTAGGAATAGCAAATTTTTTGCCACATGCATGTTTCAAAGAAAAATGAGAATCTTAAAGCACACCAGTCGTTTACACACAAAACAATACAGCGAATGCAAAAAAAAAAAGGATCCCCAAGACATAAACCCTAAAAAGTGTTAAGATTCTTACCTATTCTCTATCGCATGATCAAAATCCCACTATGGTTCCTCAAAATCTCTGATTTGCCATATCACATTCTTCATGACCTTTCCCAATAACGAAGAGAGTAATAATTACATTGAGATCTAATGTTTTATCTATATGAGAAGAAGTCCATGTGGTCCATATCACACCAAATCCGAGTTTAGAGCTCTACCGCTCTCAATCTATATGATCTAAACCATATATATACTGCATGTTCAAATACTAGAAAACATTAACAAGCAGGCGTTGATATATATTCACACTTTTTATCACCCTCTAGTAACCCACTTATATCCTCACTAATCAATCAAAAGTCGGATATGATTTTAGCACTTTTCCATGTTTTTCTTGTCTCGATGTCCATGTAAAAGACTAGCAATGAAGATGAGTGCACAAAAACCGTTTTAAGGCAAAAAAGTGGGATTTGCCCTAATTTATTTTTCTTCCTTCTCTCTCATCCTTTCACAAAAACCGCCGCAAACAAATATTCTCGATCTGAGGCCGGCGGTGGCTTCTCTAGCACCGATTCAGCCTTCTCTCTTCTTTCTTAATCTTCATTTTTCTCGCTTCTTGGTTTTTTCTTTCTCGAATTAAATCATTAGGTCTGACTAGAATTCTTTTCTGGTTTTGGGACTTCCAGAGATCGCTGGTGGGTTGACCGGTTTGTCGACGGCCGTTCCACGTCCCTCTTCCGACTCCGCCTCTCCCTTCTCGAAGACGAGTTGTTTCGGCCGATTTTTTGGTTTTCTCTCTGGTGAAGCAGCAGTTCTGCTTCTCTTCACTGCCTCCACCTAGTCTCATGAGGATAATCTCGCTGCCGATTGGGTCCTCGAGGTGTTGCCGATCTCAAATCTCCCTTGTCGGTGCGGTGGCTCGTTCAAGCATGGTCCCGTGATGAAATCGGCCTATACTTCGGCTG
This sequence comes from Pseudoturritis turrita, assembly GCA_900406555.1. Lineage (NCBI taxonomy): Eukaryota > Viridiplantae > Streptophyta > Magnoliopsida > Brassicales > Brassicaceae > Pseudoturritis > Pseudoturritis turrita. The sequence goes on from OVBL01000512.1 coordinate 7,826,344, forward strand.
GGATCTCGCCTCAGTCGCGTTCCTGTTATGGTCAGTTCGGAGGTGAATCCGGATCTCGCCTTCTTGCTTCGATCAGTTCGGAGGTGCTTTTCAACTGCTCAGTCGGCACTAAATATCCTTCGTCAATGGTTTAGCGATCCCATAAGGACATGATCTCTATATCGATTAAGGAGTTTCATGTTGCTTTATTTCGGTTTTCAATGTGCTCGTTGATTGAGTCTTGCATCCCTTCCGACTCACCTGTCCTTCGGTGAGGTTAGCTTGTTCTAGGTGCGTATCCAGTTTCTGCGAGAGCCAGTGCATAGTGGTTAGCTGAGCTCAGCCGATGTCTCCGCTGTGTCTCCCTCCAATTTGGTACTCCTCAGTTCATCGTCTTCTTTTGATTGCCTAGTGTGTACGTTAGGGCAGTGCTACATGTTGTCTAGTGTTTGAGGATCAATTGTTAGTGTGGCTAGCTTTAGGTTTGGTTTTCAAAAATGGTTTAGTTTGTGTTCTGCTTCGCTTTAGAGGACCTAGTAAGGCTAAGGTCTATTATTCGTAAAGTTAAGTGATATCACGCATTAGAAATGGGATAGTGGTGGTCCTTCTGAGCGTTTGATTCTCCTTGGTTAGTGTAGTCATGTATTACAGTTTTAGCTTAGGTTCCAAAGGGTTGGTGATGCGCTTCGTTTTCATGGGTATAGAGGACACCCTTCGCTTGTTGCTTGTTGGCTCTTTGGCTTTTGTTAGGCTTTAGTTCATACTGCCGGATGAACGTGCTTCCTATAGTGTGGTGGGCATCACTTCGACCATTCAAGTTGCTTTTCATATTATAGCTTCCAGATTGTCTCTTCGCTCGGTGATTGCAGGATCGTTATCGCTACTTTCTCAGGATTAGATGTTTCGCATAAAAAAGTCCCGAACGTGTACCGATTGTATTTTGTTTCCATATTTTTTAAACATTTTTTTGCCATGGAATCAACCTCATATGTATTCTAATTTGTTCCAGTAATAACTTGTAATCCCTAAACGTTCATTTTCATTAATGATATTTACAATTTTAGCACACAACAAAAAAGTGCATTTAACAGTCAAAGAGCTACCTCTTGTTCGTGTAAGGTCAGCTCTAATATTAACATGAGCATCGCCATAACTTTGTAATTCTCTAGATCCAAACTTGCTTTTTCTCCTCTTAAATGCGTTTTGATTGTGTCCTTGTCATCCTTCGTAGGAGGAAATGGAGAATCGCCACTAACATCGTGATGTGATCATGGGAGGAAATGGGTTTGAACCTGAAGAAGCATTGCTTGTACCTGCTGGTCCAGTTACAAGAGCACGAGCTAAAAAGATTAAGGATGCACTTAGTGGGCTTATTCAAGAGATTCTGGACAAGGAGAACCTACAGAAGTCTATTGGGAGTAATATATATCAAGTCCAGCCCATTCTGAATCTATTATCCAGTCAAAAAGGCCAATAATAAATAACTTTTATTTCTGGCCCAAATGAGTGACAAAAATCAGCTGTAAGTCATTCAAACTTCAATTTATTTCAGTCCTAAGTAATTATTGTTTCTAAGTTTCGAGTTTGCTTGGTTTTTACCACATTTTATTCTGTTTAAGTACTCTTGTAAGATCATAAACAAAATCATCCAACTTTTTATAAAAACTTCTTCTTTTTCTTTGAGAGTGATTCTCATCTGTTTTTTGTGAACAAACTGATTGTTTGGTGTGTCATATCCAAGAATCAATAACGGCTTATCAAGAGAAATCCATCAGCTCTTGTGTGGCCATTCACTAGCCAATGGATTTAGGAACGTCTTAAGTTGGTTTTGGGTGTTGAGTTTCATATACTCAAGGTACTAACCACACAAATTCTTTCTTCCAAGGTTTCACCGCCTTGTTTTTCTTGGAAACATTTTAAGTGAGTATTGGGTGTTGAATTTAATATACTCAAAGTTCTTGCTTCACGAATTCTTTTGAAGTCAAGGATTATCTCCCTAACTAAAGAGTGCATTTCTTGGGAAAAATCGTATCACACCGGATCAGAAGTCGGAGGAGGAGGATTTTAGCAATGATGAGACTCAACTTTCTATTTTGGAATATTCAGTTCATTTAGATATTCTGGTTTGTATCAACCATTTCAGCCATGTCTACATCTCTTTTTTCCAATCTATTTTATGTTAATTAATATAATCTATTGAAGCTAGAGCGTGCAATGATTAACAAATTACCCGGTGCTAATGTCATCGTATTGATGCTGAGTTGTGCCCATTTTCCCGACCCAAATGAAAGAATTGCATTATCTCTGCCATTCCCATTATATGCGGTTGTGTCAGCACCCGCGGTTAACATATTCCAGACCAGTCCCATCAGTCTCTTCGCTCAGCTCATTCTTTTTTCATTCAACATTAACAACAATGTCTGAACAAAACATTTTTGCTCTTTTCCTCCATAGTTTATATCGTGGTTACTCATCACACTTGGTATGTTGATTACTGTATTATCGAAGACAACTTAAAACTCTCTTATTTCTAACAGACGTGTCTACCCAACTTCCACCACCTCTTAACATCTTGAAGAAATTTTTATATATTTCTAAAGGGTTATCTATATTTTGTTTTGTTTCCATTGAAAATTTGACTTCAATCATGTTCAGTCGGGGAATTTTACCTTCAACATCATAAAAAGTAGATGATGATCAATGAGATAGGACTTAACACAAAGATGGCCAGTCTCTTGTGTGTAGGAACACATCCTTTTCCCAGGGTCACCATAAAGGCCTTGGTCTCACACCAAAAAACACAAATTCCCCTGATACTCATGCCTGTGTAATAGTAATACAAGGAGGGAGAATTACTAGAAAACGATGAAAGATTCGCCGGAAGGTGCCTCGACCAAGTATTGAGTCCTGATGACACATGACTGAATCAAATCTTGTGTGCTCTTTGGGATGTCGGAAAGAGGGAATCTCCGGTAAAGAGGAAAGTCGCCGTATCAGACTAATGGATATATAATTTTTGGTCTCTCACAGAGTACATCACCACTAAAATGAAGAAAGTGTTAGGGGTCTCGATGTGTGTTCACTCTAAGTCACCAGGCCAACACAGGCTGATGATTGGAGCATTCAACTTAGCAGCCACTACACAGTCATGTTGCTTTGGGGAGGCCGAGAGAGAGACATTAGAAACTCGAGCTATTGAACCTCCATAACACTTGTCGAGAGGGGGCAGTGATATTGTTGATATTGGTGAAGAGGCATAGCCAAAAGGGTTTAAAGAGATTGGTGAGACGCAGTTTCAAATCGAGGGGTCTGGCTAGGGATCCAACAAATTTAAGTTGAGTGGAAGACATAGCGATGATCTCGTCTCTAAGCAGCAGATTACCCCTTATTTGCACGGATATGCGTTTTTATACATTCCGTTTTGATTCAGCTTTATCTATTAACTCCATAGGATCATATTCGTTCTAAATCTTATACAAGTGTTATCCAAGTTGCTCTTCTTATATTTCATCCGACACTTTTGTAATTTTTTTTGCTATTCAATCTCACATCATTAGTCTGGAAACCCAAGCGAGGTGGCTCTTTTCACATTGAATTTAGAGTCTTTTACAACTAAAATTCTCTCTCGTGTTTGATATCAAAAGAATCAAGCTTCGCAGGATCCAAGTCTTGAAGAAATTATATAATTCATCCCAAATTGTACGAATAACCGAAATTTTGCCACATGTTTCAACAAACAAAAAAAAATTGAGAAACTTGGAACAATAAGCACAAAGTCGCTGACACACGTTTGGACAATACAGCAAATCAAGGAACAAAAAAAGACTAATCTAAAAATCATCTGCAGAGCCTAAATTTTGGATGAGTTCCAAATTACAAACAAAAAAACATAAACCCTAAAAAGTGTTACGATTCTTCTTACCTATTCTCTCTATCACATGATCAAAAAACCCAACTATGGTTCCTCAAAATCTCTGATTTGCCCATCATCCCATAATTCTTCAAGACTTTTCCCAATAAAATAAGAGAGTAATAATTACAGAGAGGTCTAATGTTTTTATCTGTATGAGAAACAAGTCCCTGTGGTTCACAGTTTCATCATACACCTACACTTAAAAGAGGACAAGTGTGGCTTGACACCTTATATATATATATCACCAAATCCGATTAAGAGCTCTTGTTCTGTGATTTGCTGGGATCCAAATATCAAAATGGCCAAAAGAGTTTGCTATCTGTTTACCTTCTTTTACCGTCAGAGTAAAGAAGAAGCCAAGAGAGGACACAAGAACCGTGAGACGTCATTGTTCACGCACACAGAGCTCCCCCATGTCACTATTAGCTTCCAAAAAGCTGTGAATGGCTAAGAAGAAACCGCCTTTGAGAGTTTTGGTGCGGTCATATGTAGATAGGTTTAATATCATTAGGTCCGAAACTTGCTGAGCAGGTTGGACACTTTCTTTGTCGAGTTCCTGTGAGCTTTTGCACACATGGGTTGCAAAACAAATGGTAGCATTTCGTGATCACGACCTATAGTTTATTACGACAAATACCAAAACCAATCAGCACGCACGCAGTTGATTAAATATTCAAAGAAAAATCAGAAAATCATGATTTCAGCATCTTTCTGAAATATGAAGAACGAAGAGCATTGAATCTTTACCTCTTTCGGGCGATCGTTGCAGGCCTTGCACTTCAAAATTTCTTTGAATTCACTGAGTTCTTGTCGGAGCTTTTGAATGGCCGATGATCCTTCTATGAGAGATCGAAGACGAGAAACTTTCTTTTTGGCTATTTCCATTTCCTCCTCTATCCTCCTCCTATTGTACCTAAACATATGCACAAGAGATTGGTAAGTTCATCACCAACACTTGTTTACGACTATAAGAATGGAGAAGAGGGAAGGAGTAATTGATTTACCTTTCGATTTCCAGTTCCAGTTCCAATGCCCCATAATCCACTCGACTTTGCTCAACTTTAGAATGCGACTCCTCCAGCCTTGACCTAGCTTGTTCCAAGCCATTCCCACTGTCTGCACGTTTCTTTTGCAGATTTTCAAAAGCAACAGACTTTTGATATCTATCTTCGGCTAGTTTCTGAACCTGATCTATGCAGAACCTCAACTGCAAGAAAAAACAACTTGGTACTCAAAGTCAAAATAAGGAACGAGCAAAATAAAATACAAGCACATAGATGTGGCATCAAGATATACCTGATCTTCAATTCTCGAGGATTTCTTGGAAAGGAAACTTGCAGATGCACTGGCTTGCTGAATGTCCTTATCCATGATATATTTATCGATAAGCAGAGTATCTTGCATCTGCCTCGAAGTTACACCTTCCAAGAAAAGCTGAAACAACAATGGAGAAAACATATAAGGCCACGGTATATAACAACAGATCTTATTTCCTGATATTCTTGCAAAACATATAATGTCAAGAAATAAGATAATCCTTTACAGATCCATGAAATAAGCTAATCCTTTACAGATATTATTTGGATCCAAGAAATAAGCTAATCCTTTACAGATCTTATTTCCTGATATTCTTGCAAAACATATAAGGCCACAGTATCGAACAACAGAAATTGGTCCGTGCCCATAACACAATCGATCAATCTCCAACTAAGTTTAACACTAGCAGAAAAACATGCGAAGTTACCAAGATTACTCAGATAGAGGAACAAGAAGAGTTTGGACTAAACACCTTGATGTTATAGTCATCCCTCTCTGTAACTTGAAGCAAAAGCTGTTGGTTTTGTGGTACAATGTCCTCGTAGGCACTTCCAATTGTCTAAAAGAAGATAGTTACTGTAAACGATACCCAGCATCAAGGGTTTTAAAATATGTCTAAACAAAGAAAAAAGAAATTTCATAAGCAAACCTGTATTTCAGAAAGATATGTTCCATGTTCTTCATGTTTAGATTTCAAGATATCAGAATGCTTCGCGACATCCCTGAAACAGAAAAGACCTATCCCTGTCAAAAAAACTGTCACAAGAATCCTATTGAAGAACAGTTGGTAGAAAGATGTTGATGACTATGCGATCCATCTTCTAAATTGCAGAGGCATGCCCAATGTAGCATAAGAGGAGTTTAATTTATTCACCGTTTACAATCATCCATTTTCTGCCTTAAATCAGCAATCTCAGCTTCGGCAGCAGCCAACATTTGTTGGGAAACAGCCTCCGCTTCATTTGCTGCCTTAACACGCAATTCCAAATTCTGCTCATCAAGAGAGGACTGTAAACTTTGAACATGAGCCCAAGCCCTGTACTCCTGCTCCTTGGCTTCAGCTATGTCCCTGCCACAGCATAATATACAGAGTGATGCTTAAAGGCAATGCACCAAGAGTATTTAACAATGAGCATTCAGCCAAGAAAAGATGATGAACAAATCTCTAACACATCCAAAAGAGACTTTTATCTGATGAAACTATATAAGTTGATCAGATATTTAAAAGCTGTAAATGAAAATTGGCAAAGTGAACGTACGTTTCTTCAGAACACACAAGAAAAATAAATTTTCAGCAAGATCAGACAGTTCGGTCCGAAGGCAAGATTACTAAAGTGCTTGTTATACTACTGTAGATATTTGTCCACATAGAAGGGAAAGGTGAGCAAAATTTTCTCTAAGAAAATCTTGGATATATATCTCTGGATTTGTTAAAACATAATTGTGCTTACCTCGAATCAGTAGACTCACGTTTATACATGTCCAGAAACAACTTCAACTCCTCGTGACTGTTCTTTAAATCACGAACCTGCATGACAGACTCAAATTACTACTTGAAAGTAAAAGAACATAACAACTACCTCTCCACCAACCAAAATACTGATATTTTAACAGGATTTTAAATTGCTAATCCGTCTTTCGCAGTACTTCGTCGAGAAACATATTTTTGAACAAGGTTGGCATAATGCAATAACCAATATCAACACCTTCAACATATACATGATGGACAGTACACTGGAAAAGGTAAATGTAGTGCCTCATACCGTAGCATTCAGGTCACCTAGCTGAGAAGCATAATCAGCTGATCTCAAATGCAATGCTTCACACTCTTTTGTCTGTTTACCAATCAGGCTTGGTAAGTAAGCAATACATAACTGTAACAGCATACATCATTCATTATTCAAGATTAACGCCTACCTTCCTACATAGAACCCCAGAGAGGGACTGCACATCAGCCCGCAGAGAATGAATACCTCCAGCAGTCTCTTTATAATTGTCTAATTGACTTCGCATGGAACTCATTTCCTCTGGGAACGAAGAAATTAACGCCTTCATATCTGCAAAGATTTCTTTTCTACCTGAAGTACGGATCACTTAATCAGACTTAAAATTGAACAGGGGTGGAAGAGATATGCAGATTTGGAAGTCAAAGTTATCAATTTGTGACCTCGCTCTCTTGATAAATTTCCCAATCTAGTCTTGATTCGTTTTTTTTCATCCAGTTGCTTTTGTATCTCCACATCTAAAGAAGCGATTTTAGAATCAGCAACAGCAGAAGATCTTCGAGAAACATCAACTAGTTCATTTTTTATATTCATCTCCCTTTCTCTCCAGACTATACCATCTTTTTCAACCTGAAATTTTCAAATGGAAGAAAGATTCACAACCGTATATACACCAGCAATTCCATAAAGATAAATACAAAATGAAAATCCCAATCTAGATATCACCTGCAGTTTCTCAAGTAAAGCCATATACTGAAAAACTGCTTCTTTGGATTTTTCCAGCTGGTCTTTTAATGAACGGCAGGCTTGAGAAGACGAGATGCACCTCACAGACTTTGACTTGTTCTGTTAGAAAACTCTATCAGTTTAGCAATAGGAGGAAGCTACATTCTACAAGTTTTCTTACAACAAAACTCTTGCAGAAATAAAGTAATACAGGTAGATAATCTAATTGGATCATAAACTGACCTGTAAACTACTCATTTTTTCCAGAATCTTTGTCCTCTCCTCATGAAGATCCTTTAGTTCTTGTAGCCTACTTGACGCCAAGATCTACAAAATCCAGGCAAGTTATCAAACCAATACTCCAAGCAATATCAACAAAAACACAAAACCAGAAGAAAAAAAATACCGTTAACTCTTTCAGAACTGATTCCATGTCTCGCAGATCTCTTTGTTTATCACTGCCCTTATCGCCAGTAGCAAGCTTATTCCCAAGGCTCAACACTGGGAAAAACGCCCCTGCTGTTGAATCCCTTTCTGCTCTTAGTGCTGACAAGTCACCATTACACTGTTGAAGCTCCCCAACCTCATTCTCTAGCCCCCCTTCAAATACACAAGCAAAGTATAATGTCGGCTCATATAGCAGCAAAAAGCATTAATCTATGAGCGGGCGTGTAAACTAGGGCAATAGCTCAGTACGAAAAACAATACTCTGTTTGAATTTCTTCACTGGCTACCGTCTACTTCCGGATTGAAATCTTATTACATCTCAAGATGAAAAGGTAATCGATTTTCAGATTTTAAGGTGCTTCGTTTTTGTAAATGCATATAATTCTCCAATAAATACCAACTTTTCTATCTCCTAGAATGTAATTTAAATATATGAACATGGGTAACTCATATGGGAGATTCACAATTTGATTACTCTCTACTTACACTTATCCTCAACATAAAAAAAGCAGGATAGGATTTCGGTAGCTTTCCATGTATTTAGATTGACCCTTTTCTGCCGAGGCACACATGTGATGATGTGAACAGAACTTTATATTTGATGCATGGATATGATGTCCATGTAAAGACTACTAATCAAAAAGAGTGCATTTAACAGTCAATAATTAAATGAGAAGAGACTAAGTAGCTACCTCTTATTCGTTTAAGGTCTGCTCTAACTTTAGCATTAGCATCGCGGTGACTCTGCAATTCCCTCGAAAGTGATTTAAACTTCACAAGTACATCATCTAGAACCACTCTGAAACTTTTAATTTCTGATTCCAACTCATTCAGTGCTAGCTGACCGCACATATCTAGTAAGGAAAGCAATTCCACATAAGACCAGGGTTAATACTAAAATTGTAATGAAGGCCATGACACAAGCTGACAATAGATTGAAGTGGAAGTAATACCTTTATCAAGACCCGTTCTGAGAACTGTGGGACATAATTCATCCTTCAGACACCTCAAATCATTGGTCGCAGCTACTAGGTTATACAAGGTTTGCGTCAACTGGCTTGATGTATTTCCACTAATTCCTTCCATCCGATTCGAGCAGATATTGGATGATGAGCTCTCAGTGGCACCAGTTTCAAGTAGCCGGTTGATGAAATCGTCTTTGAGGGCCGGAGAAGACCCATCTGCGCAGCAATTTTAAGTTTTCCTTTCAACAAGTCCTATTTGTAACATATAACACCAAATTGAAACTAGATCCTAGCACTAACAGAACGAAGAAGAAGCGGGCCAAGTTGTTCATACCCTCCTTGTTTACAAACCTATGAGCTCCGCTGCTTGAATCACTCACACGAACGGAGCATGATTCCACTGCAGCTGTAAGCTGCTACAAAAGCACTAATTAGATCTTCTAGCAAAAGAACCACAATAACAGCTGAATTTCGTAATTAGTTCTTCTTACTTCTTTCAGCTTTTTTTAGTTTTTTTTTTTTTTTTTGGCAAGGCAAGCAGGAGGAAGGGGAATCAAATTATGTTAGGAACCAAAGCAAATTCAGTGTTACCTTTTCCCAAGACTTATGGACAGTCTTCAAACTGGAAATGTATGGTAGTTGTTTTTCCTTGATCTGAGAAAGCTTATCCTCAAGAATAGAACACTCAACCTGTTGAGCCTCTAGCTTTTGTGATAGCTTCAGATTTTGGAACTGAAGAACTGCAGTATCAAGCTGTAATAAACAAAAACAAAATCCTTAAGAGACAGAATCCCTATGCCAAACCAGCAGCTGTAGTAAATCTTCTGAAATAACTTAGTCATGCGCTCGAAAAGCAAAACAAAATAGTTTGCTTAACGAATCGAGGAATTCATTAAAGTCCAAATTAGAGGCGTGGTTCTAACGGGTTGAAAAGTTACAGCACTTCCTTAGGAAGACAGGAAGTATTGCGAGCAAACTCACGGTTAATATCTTTAAAGCAATGAATTTCCCTGAAGTTAAAACAAATTCACAAACCCTCAACCAAAGCTACAAAGAAAACAGCAACAAGTAGAACAAGACATTCAGTGCCATCATTGCTGGGTCTAGGCCACAACGCATATAGATCGTTTCCAAATCAAGTTATATGATACACAAAAGCTCGAAATCCAACTAGCTTCAATTGATTTGATTGGTTAGCGAATAGAGCGTTACAAGAAAAGAGACATATATGTAATTGCATGCACAAGGGAGATCAAGAAACAACCTTGTCCTCGGAGGAGGGCCAGAAGAAGGGCTGTTTCTTAACGGCGGCTGCCGCTTCTGTGGGTGATATAGAGCTAAAGTGACGCCGTTTACGGTCCGGCTCGCCTGTGCTCGCCATTCAAAAACACACCACAAAAACCCTAGAATCGCCAACAGGAAGAAAAAAAAGCTTCTCTCACATCAGATTGAGTGGATGTAACTCTCAACGAAAAAACCCAAACCAATGAGAAAACCCTAAAACGATCTAATCACTAACAAGCTACACGTGATTGTTTCAACCGAGATAATTTCAATTGCTCAGCTCCCCAGAAACCCTAATCTCACCGGTCTTCTAATTCAACCAAACTTCTAATCCTCTCTCACACAAACACAGACCTTGTCTGATCTTTGTGCGACTCTGATGCTACAGACGGTTGAGTCCCACCCCAAAGCAAGCACTCTCGCAAAAACACAACACTCAAAAAGAAACAAAAAGGAGAAGAGAGAGAAAGAGCGACGAGAGAGAGATGAAGTTAATTCGGGTTAGATGGCGTAATTTTGTGAACATCTGGAGGGTAATTTGGGAATTAAATAACATTCCGCTTCACCGGCCGTCCAGAGAATCTCGAACGATCCGAGCCGTACGATTGGGAACTCGCGCAACAATCACAAAAACTAGTCAGCTTATATACAAAATTTCCGATTTCAAAACGTCATTTCGTTAATCACGAATTACAAAAAAAACAAACAAACTACTAGTAGAATTTAAATAATCAGACTTAGTAGTATACGTGTGTGAATTGTAGATGATTTTTAAAAAATACGGTAGTAATAAAAATAAAACAATTTGAAGTCTCAAGATGAAAGTGGAAAGAAGACGATCCAGTTTATAAAGTGTTAGAACGTTTATTAATCGTTCTTCGTCGCGAGTTTACGTTGCTTCTCTTCCTCAACTTGGACAAGCAATGTCAAGAGAGCTTCGCAAACATGAGCAGCATCAGCTTCTAAAGGAACCTCGTTCAAGGAAGAGTAAACCATCCAGGCATGGTCTAGTTTACGTTTGGGTCTAACCACAACGGAACCAGGAACTTCTGCGTCACAGCAAGTCACGAGCCCGTCACTCTTTTCGCCATATCTGACTTGAAGCAGCTGAGCGCAAGCAGCCATTGCAGCACCAAGTGGCATTACCACTGGGAGTTTTGCGGCTTGGTTTGTGAGAGGAAGTTCAGCGTGTGCGACATGTGATAAAGTGGCTAGAACCGCTGGGCTAATGCTAGCTTCTGTGCGGAATGAAACCGTGGGAAGTTCTCGAGGAAGCGGATGATTCTTCAAGAACTCTTTTCTTCTCTCGTAGGTTAAATCTTCCAAAGCTTGAATATCACCCTTCACAGTCGAAAATAAAATTATCAAATCTAGCAAATCTTTTATACTTTATGAGTAAAATACACTAATCTCTACAATCCTCTCAATTATTAAAACTAAAACTCTATTACTAATAGATAAACTTAAAGGTATTTGTGTATATATGAACAAGGGGTAGTTGTGAAATGTCATTTTCTACCTAACAAGAGACCAATATAATGCATCTGAAATTATTTTGTTAGGTCAAGAAGAGACTTGTTGCAAACCTTTATGACTTTGGAGATCAGAATCTCCATGAGCTTTCTCAAATTGACATAATCACCGAGTTGTCCTTCTCGGAGAATATCTGTGGCTATAGGACTGCCACCATATGGACTCTGTGCCAATACCAAGCCAGCGACCTTATCCTTTAGATCAGGCCAGTATAGAGATAAAGCAGCAGCTGCATCTATACCTCCTTTGCTATGCCCAAGAAGTAGAACCTTTTTATTAGATCCCCAACACAGTTCCTCTATGTATTCCTTTATCTCTCTCGCATTTTTCTCAACCGAAGACTGATATATAAACATTTTTCATATATCAGTATGCTATACACCAAACGTATTTGTATTAGATTGAGTTACTAATGATTACCTCGCTGTGAATCTTCGCAATATGACAGGCCAAACCCATCTTTGAGAATTTCGTTTTTGTATCCACAAAATATAGAGGTCCATGATTGCTGAAAAGACCTGTAAATATTTATTTTTTCCACAACTTTTGTAAGTCCTAAAGTACACACTATCAATCTAAGTGGCTGGCGAGAAAGAATACGAATTGCTACCTGGGACCAACAAGTACACCACTGAATTTGGAAGCCTATGTACACCATGCCTGGAGAAGAAAAACCGATAAAAGCAGGATGTTAAACAGCATATTAGGAAGACCCCAGTGCATAAAACATGCAACATCATCCAATCCATACCCGATTTCATCCAGAATTTTATTGAACCTATCAGTTCCGTCTTCAACAGGAGGCATCTCTGGGTCTCGCTGTAACCATCCTATGTCATCTGCTGAGCCACGGACAGTCCTCCGTGCCCGTTCAATGAGCCTGATACAAAAACAAACAGATCAATCACCCAAATGCTGAAAACCTGACAAGAAGAAGCAGTGTACAGAGACTATTGCAATGCTTCAGTTCACATTTTCATAGTATTAGCATCTTCCATTTCTCTTGGTATGGGGAATTTGTATCTGACATACAAAGAATACATACCCTTGGAACATCGAAACTCCATTTAAATTTAACCGATTCCATGTCACTATTGCATTTGTTGCCTGCGGCAGAGATTCTGTAGATTCCCTTGATGGGCTGTTGGCTGCAGACGTGGATGCCTCTGAAGAAGTTGAACATCTTTCACCAGGAGAAATGCATACGCTTACTGGGGAACTCCCGTCAACTCCTGATGTTGACCGTATCAATTCATGGGGGTGGGAAATAGAATTACACGAATCCTTACCACCATATTCTACTGAAGAAAACATTGGAAGAACAGAGTCTAAGCGAAAGCCTGAGTTATGTCATGGTGACGAGATCACCATAGAGTGAAAGAAATAACATCCTAAAGTCATAAAATATCTGCTAGGCCTTTATTTTCCCATAATGAAAGCCTAGCCGATGAACGTAGAAATGTGTGCTGAGTACATCAGCAACAGAGAGAAAGAAAGGGTACCTGAATAGTCAGAAAAACAGCTGCCCAAGTAAGACGTTGCTTGGGTTATATAAGACGTAGCTTCATTGAGAGCTGGAAAGGAATTAAACAGTTGTGGTGGAACCCCATTGTCCCCAGTCCCACCGCCCTGACATTAGTACAGATATTAGAAAGGCAGTCTCATGCATAGAGAACCAAACAATTACTAATTTCCTCTTAACCCCCCCAGCTGAATCAATACATGACTTAATTGTTCCAATTGATACAGAAAACATGATTACCAATCCTTATGTTGACTCAAAGCAAAATCCCATAGTATATCTTAAAAGGCGAGAAAAGGAAGTCATCGAGGCCAGAATACTTACAACTAGAGGCATGGCAGATTCTCCGTCTCTGGATTGACCAGCTTCTCCCATTCTGATCAGTTTCTAAAAACATACACAAACACAGAATCAAATAAAAGCATCAGATGTGTTTTCCAGACAGAATTTCTCTTTCTGAAAATCAACTGAAATTCTTCCTAGATTCATCTGCCAATGAAAAGGATCAACAGCAAGTAAAGAAGAATTTCAAATACTAAGCCTCTGATTACTTTCCCAAATGAATCAATTTCAAAACTTAAGTTCCTAAATGTAGAAATCGGCTTCCTTGTTCCAACCGCGAATGCAACAAAAAGCAAGCCCCGGCTTAAGCTGATATCGAAGGTAACATAACATACACACAAAAAGTACCAAATCCAGACTAAATTACAAACCAAAACCGTGCAAATTAGAAATCCAGCAGGAAGAGTCTCGATTCCGGGTAAGAAAACGGCAAGCAACATTAAGAATTACGAACATGCAAGTGAAAATATAAAAGCTCATCAAGGTATCGATGCCAAACCCTAAATTTTCCATCGATGACAAAAAAAAAAAGGGTTGATGACGGATCCAAAATCAAAATCCAAAAATCGCCAACGAGTTTGCGAAGAACCGATTGAAGAAGAAGAATCAACTGAAAAATTCCAAAATCAGAAGTCAGGAAGCAAGCAAAGGTACCTGGAGCTTTAGGAATGTCGGATCAAAACGAAACATACGCCCAACGACGACGACCCAACTTCAATGCTTCGTATCATTTCTTAACCCGCGGGGAAAAGAAACCTGGTGAAATAAAATAAAAAAAAGTAAACCGCACAAACAATTTGACGAGCGTGGAACAAGAGGCAGTGGAGACGCAACACGTGTACATTGCCTCAGAGATCAAGATATGAGACGAGTCGATTATAAAGATTATTATATATGGGCCGACACAACTATTGGGCCCAATTATATGTCTCGCTACAACAAAACGACACCGTATTACATTCTTGCACATTGCTTCACACTTGAACACAAGAGGCACACGAACATTTGAGCTGAGAGCATTAGGGAGATCGACGGTAATAGTACCTGCAAGAAAGCAACAGAAATGGCGAAGATGAGTTTGCTTTCGGATTATCCAATAGAAGGAGACGGCCAAGAAAGATAAAGAGAACTTACACGAATATTTTCACGGCGAAAATGGAGGAGTATTTGCCAAGAAGACGTTCAACAGTGTACCATTGAGATCGATCTGATCCGTCTTGGTAACCGATACGTGGCATGTGGAGTGAAGCTTTTTAAGGAGAGGGCGGCGTGGAAAACAAACGTTAAGCTCTTTGGGAACGTTTTTCTTTAAGAAAAGACATGAAAGAGCTGAAGAAAGCAATCAAGTTTTTTTTTATACCTGATTTCTGAGACGCAGAGAATGAAGCTTTGGCCAAGCAACGTTCAAGGTCTGGAATTAAAATGCTACTACGAGGGACTTTACGTCTCGGGTAGTAAGATTGTGTAACTGCAAGTGCCACCCAAAGAGGTTTACTTTCTTCTTCTGTGTTTTGTTCGTCATCATCGTCTGCACAACACAAGGAAAAAATGAGCAAGGATGAGTACTCAGTGAGGTTATTCGAAAACCCGAAAGGAAAATCGAAAAAAAAAAAAAGTTGCAGACCATCAATTTTAATGAGATGGAGGTCTCCAAGATGAAGGTCTTTAAATTCAGATGCGCGACGATAAGCATCAGGTACGGTATTAGAAAGTTTTGACAGAGCATCAAACATTCCTCCACGTCCCCAGTTTCCAGAGTCATCAACACAGCTGCCATAAATCAGTATTTGGAAGTTTCAGAGCTACTTGAGATTTGTTTTTTTAGTAGAACAATTAAAAGGAAGTTTACCTGAATATTATTGCTGGCTCATGAGACAAAGTTGATGGATGTGTACAGTCTCCATAAACAAAGTGGACAGATCCTGCATCTGACCTGGAGTCAACATCTTCGGGGAAAATAGGCTCTTCCACAGACAAAGACTGATAACCGTGTGCTTCCCAATTGGCTAACTTCTTCTCTTCTGCCTTTTTCCTGGCTGCCTCAACTCTCAGATGTCTTTCCTCAGACACGTTCGTTCTATTTCCCAACTCCATAAATTTGTCATCCTTGCTTGACCGAGCTGCTTCCTTCAATTTCTCAACCCATGAAAGGTAGGAAGCTTCATCAAGCTCGGAATTTACACTTTCAGATGAGTAATTTCCTCGCAAAGGGTCACTTGAATTCATTTCAAACTTTCTTGCTTCGTTATCCGGTTCAACGTTCTGACGTATTGCAACAACTTTCTCAGCAAGAGAACTTATTTCCACCATTTTCAGGTTATCAGATTCTTCATTGAGAATCTCCTCAGGATCAAACCTTTGTAAACCAAACACTAGAGACCGCAAATCACCACGATCTTCTTCTTTCTCTTCCATATTATCTCCCACAACATTATGACTAAGCTGCAATTTTCTCTCTGCCCTCCTCAAAATAACCTGAATAGACACGCATTTAGATTTTGATAATACATTTTGATGACTTTGTGATTGGAAACACTACGACAGACCTCTTCCACAGTATGTTCAGTAACGAGGTTTATAGACAGCACGTGACTGATTTGTCCAATCCGATGAGCTCGTTGCAAAGCTTGCTTATCCACCTGCGGATTCCAATCTTGTTCGTAAAATATAACCTGCATTTAAAAAAAAACACTCAAATAAGCACTATAAACAAATCATACTTATCTTTCTCTATGTCAATGTATTCCATTTCCGAATAAATAATACGGAAAAAAAGCCAGAAATAACGAACAGTGTCAGCAGCAACAAGATTCAAACCGACTCCCCCTGCTCTTGTTGAGATCATGAAAACAAAGGCACTGCTTGCATCAGCTTCAGAATCCAATCCTCTTTCTGATTTCGCGCTGAAACTCTTTATGGCAGCAAAACGTTCTTCAGCCCGTACTGATCCATCAAGGCGCTCATAAGAATATCTACGAAGCTCCATAAAATCCTGTATTTGGTATAAGCTACATGTCAGTGTAATCTATGCTGCACAGACGTTACAGAAAAGAATATATCTCTATAACGAAACCTGCAAAATGTCAAGTGTAGAGGTCATTTGGGAAAATAGGAGTACACGATGTCCAATATCATGGAGCCTCTTTAGCAGTTGATCCAAAACTAAAAGCTTACCACTCGCCTGCCCAGAATGTAATTGTTAGTAAACAAAACTTTTATTCAATAAAAACATAAAGCGAGGATTGTTTGGATAGTTAGTAAACATTTGGGATACCTGAACAAGGTGTTCACCCTCTTCAAAAGGTTCCGGTTCAATACCTGGAAATAAGTAAGGGTGGCTACATGCTTTTCTTAGCTGTATCACCTGCTCAAGGAAACGGATCAAGAGATAAATAAAAATTTCATATCCTTCACTGTATATAGCAAAATCATTTTATGAAATAAGTTGAGCCGCTTGATAATAAACATGAGAAACTAACTCACAATATTTTGCAAAGACGTATGATTGGATGCTCCAGAAGACAGTGCGAGAAGCCCTGGAAGCTCTTTCCTCAATATTGAAGTATATATCTTCTTTTGAAGACTGACGAGCGGAACCATTCTATCATGAAAAAAAAAGATAGAACAATAAGATATAATATAGAGCACCCGCAAATACTTTTACTGGAAAGGATTAGCAATACAAAGTACAAGACTTTACACAGTCAGCTCCGTGAGAGGTGGCAGCACCAGATTCCCAGACTCGATGAGCAAAGATTTTGTACGCCTTAGCATAAAGGCACCTAAGATAAACTTCAAACTCTTATATGTTTCCTTGACATTTGATGCATCAAAACCTGTTTTGACAATAGAGGGAATGCATATGGTAGTTGATATTTTTTAACATCTTCCGAGTGAATATCAACACAAAAATGTCCGAGTGCCCAGAGCACTATATGGCTAGTGCGAGCGAACCTGATAAAAACTCCCCAGTCTCTTTGAATGCGAAAAGGAACTGGTCCAGTGTTCCAAAAACTAGTGGCATGCAAAAATGCATCAAAGCCCAAAGTTCGGTAAGATTGTTCTGAATAGGTGTGCCAGTAATCAAGAGACGTCGTGGAATGAGGAATTGGTCAAGTAAGACATTGTACAGAACCTGTGACATTACCAACTCTTTAATTAGATACTTGCCTAGAATCTAATGTTCATACAGCCAGGTCATATACAAACTAAATACTAACCGAACGGGTTTTAACTATATAAGCCTAAAGAGGGTGTCTATCAAGCATCAAGGTATAATAAAACCATATGAATGGCTAACACATGATCAAAAAGATGTGTGAAGTGAGTGGAAGTCATACGCTGTTGGGGTTCTTGAGTCTTTGAGCTTCATCAATTACAGCATACTGCCAAGGAATTTGAGAAAGAAAGTCCTGATCCATCAATGCTATGTCATATGTTGTCAACAACACATCAAATGGTAATAAAGGTCCCTGAAAAAAAAGCATGAACAATATCATACACAGAGCTTGTAAACACAAGTTCTTAACAAGTACCCCAAAAGACAAATTTTGACTCTCGCTTTGCCATTTCAATGACTCAGGTTAAAAAACTCACCTTAGAACTCTTCTTGACACGATCATAAATTGACTTACGCAAAGTCCGACGACAATCCTTATCACCGACATACCTAAGAACTTCAAGTTTTGGAGTGAACCTACTTATCTCTGACACCCAACCATCCGTTACGCTTAATGGACACAGTACCACTGGCAGATTAAGCAGAACATTAACCCACATGACATCAGAACTTGTCTTACTGAACATTAACCAGAGAAATTAGGAAATGTAACAAAGAGATCTCATTGACTCACGAAATGGCCCTGGCAATCCTTGATGAAACTTCAAATAACTCAGGAAAGAAATTGCCTGGAGAGTCTTCCCCAATCCCATCTACTCAAATCCTTCGATTAGACTAAACACAAACTCAATCACGAAGAGAACAAAATACAGCATTGTAAGACCAAATCAGTACCTCATCTCCTGCAATTAAAAATCAAAACATAAATGAAATCAGAAAACAGCAATGGTGTGCTTACTTTGATTTCCGATTGTAATCGCCGTATTGCACGAAGAAGAATCTAGAAACGGAATCGAAGGACCTACCGAGAACCACATTGACGCCGAGTAGATATTTCTGTATAAGCCAAGAGACTCCTTCGACTTGGTGAGGCTTTAGAGTCGCCGTGACACCGAAATCTCTGCAATCCGGAGGCGCGTGGGTCGCTTGTGACTCCTCCGCGAGTATGATTTTCGCCGCCGCTTCGAGTCGCCGTTCGTACTCCATCGTCGACTTTTGGCGGTGAAGTCTCTCTTTTGACATTTTTCCATTGTAATTGGTTTGCCGCTTGGACTTGGAAGCAAAGAACCGGGACGGGTAAACCGGGAAATTGACGAATAGACAGACGACTTCGTCTTTTCATTTTTTGTCGAAACAAATCACTTCGGTGCTATCATATTGTGAGAATTTATAAGTATTACATGTCTGTATAAAATATCAATTTGTTATCAATATATATACTGCTCTACTTTTTGGTTTTTGAAGCTTCTTCAATTCAGATCATAAATGATTCTAAACAGGTTCTTGTTTGTATCTCAAGTTTTATATTTATTCTACAGGATGCAGCTCTGAAGTTGGGTGTTCCGACTGCGGAAGAGTTTGACACTCTTGTTGTTCCTGAGAAGACGATCGGTCCCTCTGATTGATGTTGGTTTTGGAGCCATAGCTTCAATTACCCTTATTCTTCTTCTGCTTTAATTACTTGATTAGGTTATAATAAAATGGAAAAAACCTGAAACTGTGATTCAAAATTTTCTTGGGAGGCAAACATTGTGTTCTTCAATTCTTGAGGGTTCTCTATGTGTCAATTATTTTTGTTGAATAAAGAGTAACTTTTCATATCAGGAAGAAGGAAGATAATTCTGATCTAACCAAACTGAGTTTTTGTGTTAAGGTCAGGTATTATTGGTTTAAAAAACTTATAAACTAACCAGTGAAGGGAAATCATAAACAGTGGATTCGTAAAAGCTTATCCACAAAAAAGAGTTGACATGTTCGGTAATCACTTTTGTACTCAGCCACCTTAAAAATGTTTAGCTATTATGAACTTTAACCAACAATTCCTTAAATTCCTTCACCAAATCTTTATCCACAGTAGCATGCATCCTTCTCCTACAAAAATATTTTTTTAATAAGAACCAAAACAAACAGACGAAGACAAAAATCAAAATTCGTTTTAATTAAAAAGAAATTATAATCAGGAGAATCTCATGATAAAAATAATTCTGGTACAGAAACCTTGATCTTGGCAAAGTAATAACATCGAGAGATTTAACAAAGTAAACTTGGCAAAATAATATATGCTAGCAATTTAGCAAAGTAAATAACATGAGAGGCACAAGAGGAGTAGATCTCTTCTTAACAACAAAAACCCTATCTCTGGAAAAAGAAAAAAAAAAAGGGAATAGCAGAGAAACATACTTTGGCAACACTCCTATACAGGAAAAGAGCAAGGTTTGGTGGGAATCCTAATGATCTTTGTACACATAATTGCAATAAATCAAGCTATTTTGAAGAATAGTTTGAATTCTCTAACCTCGGGTAATTTAAAAGGTCTTTGCGTTGAAGAATTGTTGGAATCTCTCATCTTCCTTGCAATTGGCGTAGATTACTTCGCAGACGTGCATTAGTAATGCGGGGAACCGACTAGCAAAATACATGTATTCTCCATCTTTAAATGCTTGGTCCTGAGAAATCAAAAGTAAGTTAAGTGTTTAATTGATTTGATTAAAATGACAAAAGAGTTTATAAGCAAACCTTTATCCGTCGAGGCACTCTATCAAAGTGATGGCGCGTATTTCGGACTAATCTTATCAAATCAGAAAGGTTGTTGTAATCATAGTTGGCTTTATCTGGCCTGTTCGTGATGTGGAAGAAGTGACCAGCATCTAGCTTAAGACCCCAATTCCCCACTCCTATAACAATTTTTTTATCATTCTCCACTTCTAGGCGTATTATCACATCACTTTTAATCCGGTCACTGGCCTCTATTAAGAAACCAAGTTTCTCATCAAAGTTCCAAAAAAAAGATGGTTAATTACTTCGAAAGCGTTGAGACTGCAAAAAAACAAATGGCATATTATAATTTGATTTCTTAAATGAAATATAAACCAATTCATTAAAATATAAGATGTTACCGTGACTCAGGATCTTGCTCCACCAAATTTTTGATCAAGTGTAAAGCTTCAGATACTTGTATACTTTCCTGAGATTGACCTTGTTCTTCGTGATGTTCTCATTATGGTAATGAGCACCTTTAGCACCAAACGGATGAGCACCTCCAGTTAAGGTATGAAAAATCAGAATGCCTAAGTTGAACATGTCAACTGCAGTAGTTTCTTTTTTGTTCGAAAGCTGCTCGGGTGCTCGCCAACCATTATCTCCAGCTGCAATTTTCAGAAACGTTTTTTAAAAATGATTTGAAACTCGGATAGAAAAACACAACAAACGAAAAATACCTCTATGGTGACTCAAGGGTGGCGTATCCATTTTCTTATTCACAGCGATCCCTAAATCATCTACCTTTGCGACGAGAGTATTCCTATCACATATTACCATCACATTCTCTGGCCTTAGGTCTCGATGGATAATCTTTTTATCGTGTAAGGATGCAATTCCCTTCACAATATCCCTACATCACACAAACAGTACGAAAAGATGTAAGTAAAAATTATATGAATGCAAATTAAAAAAAAAATATCCATGTTTACCTTATCAGCTTTATCAATAATGATGACGGATCGGCTTGCGCTGTCCACAAGCTATCTACTTCAAGAGCATCACTCCAGTAATGTGGCTTATCTAATTCTCTATTCTTCCAGAATTTGAGGAGCTCAGCTAAGCTACAGTGCCAAGGCTCCAAAGCGTAGTAGAAAAAATCACCAACAATCTCTGAACCATGATACCTCAAAATATTTTCGTGACCATCAGCTAAACAGAGAATGCTAATCTCATTTGCAGTCTGTTCTGTTTGAACACCGCGTCTTACTAGAACCGGACGTTGTTCAAAGAAACCATCAATCACAACACATCCGGTTCCTGATTGAGCCTTCTCTTGTAGAGAGAACTTCCTAACAAATTGCTGGATAGTGAGACCTTGTGTTACATTACCCATTGTCTCCTTTGCTTCTAACTCTGATACCAATTCGACTACTAAAGCTTCTGACTCATTTGCCTCTGAATCTTCTTCAAAAAAACTCATCTGCTTCAAAGAACACGTCTGAATCTTCTTCAAGAAACTCATGTGCTTCAAAGAACACGTCTGTATCTTCTTCTAACTCACGTCTGCATCTCATGGCTAGAACTTGCGAACTCTTCCCTGAAACAAAGAATGAAAAAATGTGGAAACAGGGGTGAGATGAATCGAAATCAAAACCGTTCAAAGGCGCAAAAAAACGCTAAACATTTCCCAAGTTCTACTCACGTTAGATAGAAATGACCCATCCTTTCATAGAAAACATTCAAAATCTGGTGTAACACGAGTTTATAGATAAAACCCTAGGAGAAGAGAATAGAAACAAAAGGAGTGATCAACAAAAACCAGAATCGAGGAAGCATTTCTATAAACAGAAAGAAGAAGAAAAACCCCAAATTTAACATTCTTGAAGCTCTTGAATGTTGTTGTCTGAAATTCTCAAAAGCTCAAAATCCTCTGTTTTTTTTTTTTTAGTTCAAAGACTCTGTTCTTGAAACAGATATTGTAAAAAAGAAAGGTTGTTTTGGCTGGAATAAAGTTTTAACATTGTTTTCAACAAGAAAAAAGAAGAAGAAGAAAACCCCAAAGGCAACGGAGATTACGTCCAGGTATAGAGTAACAATACCCTCAGAAAGCGAAACAATGCGAACACACGAAGAAACCACCATTGTTGTATAGAAAGCTCAAATCTTTGTCTCTCTCTCTCTCCGTCTCTACGCACGCAGTCCAGTAGCCGATTATGGAAGCTTTTTGGAGCCCTTAGGGAGCGAGGATCTGGTGCGACGAGCATTCGTTTAGCTTTCTAGAAAAAGGCGTTGACCTCGAGTCTGATTAGTTGACTCTGTCTGACTAATTAAACGACCCATACTTTGTTGTGCGGGTGTATGGTGCTTTCGCTCACACCTGAGAATTTGCTGTACGAAAGAGGGTCCCACCAAGTTATGAGAAATATACCACAAAAAGTGGCGCCAATGAAAAAATTGAAAAAGTGTAGGAGAAAACAAAGGGTGGAAAATAGTTATTCTTCAATTAATATATTAGAGGAAAAATTAATATTAATAAATTAATATAATAAACTAGCCGTAAATTAAAGTATTGATTAATTAATTAGTTTGAAAAAAAAAATCAATTATACACAGAGAGGCGACAATTAGTGAATGAAAACTCTTGTTCTCAAATTTTTCAAGGGAATACAATATTCAGAACAAAAAGGAAGTCAAACAATATTATAAATTATATACAGAGAATACCCAAAACCTAATCTTATTATATAAATGGATCAGATGGATCCTGGATATTTTGCCCAGCCATAGGGATTAGGTGATATTATATACAATCCTTCTTCCCTCTCCGGTGAGAAACTTTAGAAAAGCTAATGGATTCGATCGGATCTGTGGAGTACGATGGCTTTGAGACCTCTAAATGTAACTCCCATGTCGACGATCATGGATGTAAGAAAGTCGTGTCCCGGAAGCAAAAACCGGCGGCGAATGGAAACCTAGATAACGACGAGGAGCAAGCTGCTGATGTGGAGGATGAATCGAACGGTGCCGGTGATTGCGATGACAATGAGAATCTGAAGCCGAAATCAGATTTGGAAATAGCTGCGGCAAAGATCGATCCTTCACATCTTGCGGCTTCCCTCGTCGAAGTAACGGTAAGTGCTTTCGATGTTGAATTCTGATCTAAATCGATAAACCCACAAATCAAAATTCAATTTTTGTTTGTAAATAGAAATCGAATGCGAGATGGCCGGATGTGTTTAAGCTAGCGGGATTTCTCGATTACTTTGGGAGTGCACTTTCCGGAGTACCATGTCCATGGTAGGATATGTTCAAGGAGTCTGATTTGCTGTTCCATGTGTTCCATGTGAGCTATTTCTTTTACATTTTTGTGAGATTTTCTAATCAGAACTAAGTCTTGGTTAGATTCGTGAAACTGATGATTATCTTTTTATAAACAGCTTCCGTTATCTCATATTCCTCAACCTGTCTACAAAACATCAGTCGATTGGATCATCAAACAAATTCCAGCTACGGTACTCCGTGGCTTTGTAATGTGGTCGTTTCATTATATTCTCGATGATATGTTTAAGGGTCCCAATGGTTGGAAGGAGGGTGAAGAACCTACTCAGAAATCTAAAGTAATTTTCGAAAACCTTTCTCGAATTGAAATTCCTCATCCATCCAGTTACCTTTGTTTCACTAACTCCGTTATGTTGTATTTGTTTTACGATTAGGTGGCAATATTTGTTGCATTAGCAATGATACTGCGTAGCAAACCTCGTGCCTTGACTATGATATTGCCGTATCTGAAGAAGGATCGTAAGTTTCAAGGACATGGCATAATTCCGATTAGAATTTGGATGATAGCTCAGGTTTGTGTGATTCCTTATGTTAACTAGGACCAAGACTGTCGAAATTTGTGTTTTCTGTCATCTGTATTCTGAAACTTATCCAACTGTTAACTGTGGACAGGCCTCTCAAGATAATTTTTGTGTAGGCTTGTATTCATGGACGAGGAACTTGTTACCACTCGGTGGAAACCCTCAGTCAAGGCATCTCATCCTGAAGTTTGTTGAGAAGTGAGTCGGAAGTTTTCTTGTGATCTCCTTTGCTATTAATACAAATCATCTGATCTTGTTCATGCAATTTTCTTGTCAGAATTTTGTTGGAACCAGAGGCTCTGACCAAACTTGTAAATGCTCCTGTTTGGATGGGAATGCGACTGATTCCACCTCCTTCATTTGAGATCTTGTTGCGGCTTACATTCCCTGCTTCATCCGAAAAAGTAGAGGTAAGTAGTAGAACTGGAATTTATAAAACAAAACCTTGATGCGTTTGTCAATTCTGATCACAAGCGTGGTCTCTGTATGCACACAGGCGACAAGGAGGTTTGAGGCAATTTATCCCTTGTTGAAGGAAGTGGCTCTTGCCGGGGCACCAAAAAGCGAGGAAATGAAACAGATATTCACTTTTTGTTTGAGATTAGCTGGAGAAGGTATTAGTAACAAACCAAACCTTGAATCCTTGAGTTTTCTGCTTCCCTCTCTCTCTTCTCCAAATTGAGTTCTAATCTGTTACCTTTGTTGCAGAAAATCCTGATTTAGCCGAGGAAGCTACATCAATCGCTATCTGGTCTCTGACCGAAAACGTTGATTGCTGGAAGCACTGGGACAATCTCTATAAGGAGAATCTAGAAGCTAGTGTTGCTCTTCTGAAAAAGATTGTAGAGAAATGTAAGGATCATTCCCTCAAACTATCATCATCGCCGAGTGATCCTCTTGCTGGTGAACCAGGAAGCAAGGCAATGAAACAAGTCACACAACAGATATTCACTTTTTCTTTGAGATTAGCTGGAGAAGGTATTAGTAACAAACCAAACCTTGAATCCTTGAGTTTTCTGCTTCCCTCTCTCTCTCTTCTCCAGATTGAGTTCAAATCTGTAACCGTTGTTGCAGAAAATACTGATTTAGCCAAGGAAGCTACATCAATCGCTATCTGGTCTCTGACCGAAAACGTTGATTGCTGGAAGCACTGGGACAATCTCTATAAGGAGAATCTAGAAGCTAGTGTTGCTCTTCTGAAAAAGCTTGTAGAGAAATGTAAGGATCATTCCCTCAAACTATCATCATCACTGAGTGATACTCTTGCTGGTGAACCAGGAAGCAAGGCAATGAAACAAGTCACACAACAGATATTCACTTTTTCTTTGAGATTAGCTGGAGAAGGTATTAGTAACAAGCCAAACCTTGAATCCTTGAGTTTTCTGCTTCCCTCTCTCTTCTCCAAATTGAGTTCTAGTCTGTAACTGTTGTTGCAGGAAATCCTGTTTTACCCAAACAAGCTACAGCAATCGCTATCTGGTCTCTGGGCGAAATCGTTGATTGCTGCAGGCGCTGGGACAATCTCTATACGAAGAATCTTGAAGCTAGTGTTGCTCTTCTTAAAAAGGTGGTAGTCAAATGGAAGGAACATTCCCTCAAACTATCATCATCACCGAGTGATACTCTTACCGGTGCACCAGGCAGCAAGGCCATGAAACAAGTCACTCAACAGATATTCACTTTTTCTTTGAAATTAGCTAAAGAAGGTATTAGTAAGAAAACCAAACCTTGAATCCTTGAGGTTTCTGATTCCCTCTCTCTTCTCCAAATATAATTCTAATGTGTTACCGTTGTTGCAGGAAATCCTGTTTTAGCCAAGGAAGCTACAGCAATCGCTATCTGGTCTCTGACCGAAAACTTGGATTGCTGGAAGCGCTGGGTCTCTCTCTATAAGGAGAATCTAGAAGCTAGTGTTGCTCTTCTTAAAAAGCTTGTAAACGAATGGAAGGACCATTCCCTCAAACTATCATCATCACTGAGTGATACTCTCACTGTCACTCAAGCTATGAAGATCTTCAGGCTAAAGGTAATGCCTCGTACTCATCTAAGCTAACTGATTTCACCCTTCACTCAGTTGTAATTTCATCTCTGACCTAACCTGTGGTGGTTTTAGAACAAAAAGGGCATCACTGAAGCAGGAGCCAATGGTTCTCTTTACAAAGAAGCTGACAAGTCCTGCAAAGTGATATCGGGAAGACTCTCCCGTGGAAGTAGCAGACTCAAAAGCGCATCCATTACTGCTGTGGTTCTAGTTGCTGCAGGAGCCACTGCACTTGTTCTATCTTCCAACCCGGAGGCTGCAACCGAGCTGAAAAATCTGGTGGAGTCATTGGAGCTGCACCTATACGTCAATGCAATCACCAGAGCTTTCAATAACTAAGAGAGAAGAGAAACAAAAAAACAGCAAACCTAAAGTTAATAATATTTTCTTCTGGTGGCAAGTTTTTGCTTCTAGAATTGTTTGGTCTGTTGTATAGGATAGGATAGGTGTAAGGATTTAATTTCCTCTTTTGGGTTTGTTTAGTTTGCCCGCCCTTTGGGTCTTTTGTCTATAAATGATGTATGCCTTCCGGCTTTGTTTTTCCACATAACTCTAGGGCTATTGCGTGGTTGTTCTTGCTTGTTTTAGTCTTTTAGAATGTGGTAAATATAATTTTTCATATGAAAAAAAAAAAAGAGTTAATAATATTTTCATAATTTTTTTCCCAGCGGATAGATTAATATGAGTAATCTTCTAGTATATTAGCATATTAAAGTTTTCGTCGAAGAAGCATTCAAGCCTGATTCTAGTATTGGATGCGCCACCGCCAAATCAGCCAATCTTTGATGATCTCTCTTCTCCTTCTGGAGACCCAACCAAGTCTGGTAAGAAGAAAGAGACTCGTCAACTGAATGGCTCTTGTCTGATCCACATTCCTTGACCAGACTTATTTTCTACGGCTGATGTTAGTGCGTGCCCGTTATGCAAGATTTCAGTAACCTTCGGAACAACGGATTACAGAAAGAGAATTAATTGAAGAACTTGTTGGAACTTAATTTTGAATGATAAATATTTATCTTAAGTTTATTGTTTGAAAAGCATAAAATGGGCAAAGCAGATTTTGCGGAGAAATCCTAACAAGGTTAAAGACCTTAGGACAATTGTAGAGATGAGTGAATTTATACTAAACCATGCGCGCGTGCCAAGCTGAGTTAAAATGGACTCGGACTTAGATTCAGGTTTAGGTGCGGTTTCGGGTATATGGACTTTGGTCCAATAACCTATATTTTTGCATTAGTTTTGGTTTATGTAATTGATCACTATATAAATTATAATTTAGTAAAAAAAAATTGTATTTAATTTTGTGATTAATAAAATGGTTAATGCCATAATTGATACAAAATAAAAACCTCTCCATAATTTCAAAGACAGTTTTTTTGCATCCAAAAAAACGTTGCTTTTAAAAGCATGTCACATGCGTTTTTAATCTCATTCATTTTTTTTTGTTTTGAGTATACGAATATGATCATTAATCATAAAACAACAATCTCTTCATTTTTTTCTTGAGATTCTTTCTTTTTCTCTTTTTTTGTTTTTCCCATAAGAGTACAATACAGAAAAAACATTCGGTAGATTATGTTTTTGAATTGTGCAAAACAGAACTGATTGCAGTTGTATCCTGGATTCGAAACGCCACACAACCGTCACATTACGGGGTATTTTCAGAACTAAGGATAAAAATCATATCTTGCCTTTTCAAATCCGTCTTCTTCCTAATTCTTGTATCGGTATTTTTATTGTATTATCGATTTATTTTATGCAATTCTTTTACAAATATCAGTTTGCTCATATTGTAGTAATTTGAATTCATACAATCTTAATTCTGAAAAATTTCGTTGTTTTGCTTATTGCACTAACGAAAACTGATTTTTTGTGAAATATTTTTGTCATGAAAACAGAAATTAGAAAATTCTGTGTGACTCATAATCGATCATGTCCGATCTGATTATTCTCGGATAAAGTGCTTAGACAAAAAAATTTCAAATTCTTTAAATTGTTTAAATGCATTTCAGCACTTAATCTGATTATGTTCTGACTTCCAGATTCACTTGTTTTTATAAAAAAAAAAACAGGGTTTCATCGATTATAACTGGTTGTTGATTTTTGTTCTTGACGTGGTTTTCAACTTTGTCGTTATGAACAATAGTCATGTTTGGTTTAGCCGTTTTAGGCTCCGGTTTGATTTTGGTTAGGTTAATTGATTACCAACAATCAGAACAAGTTGGTCTTTAATTTTTTAATCATTCCAGCAATATTTTAATCTAGATTGCATACGTTTTGCTCATTTGCAATTTTAATTGGTGCAATAACTGCAAACGTTTTTTGTCTTGGTTATTTAATTTGAATACATTAAATTCTGGCATATGCAATTTATTTTAATTGTAATTTTTTTTATCTCTTCATTTAATCAAATTGTTAATTTCAAAAATTCAATTTGATTATTTATAGCAATTTATTCATATTTGTTTAAATTTTCTTAATATATATTTACGATTGAACTTCTAATATTATGTACTAATTAGATCTTGGTTCTTTTGAACATATTTGATGATAAGTACAACTATGAATATACATTTGCATTTCCGATTCGTTTTTAAAAGTTGCCTAACAAAGAAAACGTTTAGATATAAACGTTTGAGATAGCAACGGGTATTGGTGAGTCGACAACCCAAATTGGGAATGGTCTGCCATCTATGACCTTGTGTGTTATACAAACTACATCTCTGATGTTTATCGGAATGTTCAGATCCTATTTACACCGATAGTGGTGGAGGTGTTATGGTTACAAGTCTAGTGAGTCGACGCGCCAAATTCAGTTTGGTAGTGGTCTGCCACATATGACTGTGCCAAGTTCTGATTTTTATCAGATTATCATGTTAGTGCCTAATGTTGTAAACATAGGACTAATACTAGACAAATTCGATGGAACTTGATTCATTATGTGGCAGGATAAGATGTTTATTTTCCTGACCATGCTGAAACTAGAGAAGTAACTCAAAGAGGTTAGCTTATACTTCCTCTTGATAATACTAATGTAAGAACTCTAGTCATTGTTGAATCTTGTACCATTGA
Organism: Pseudoturritis turrita; assembly: GCA_900406555.1. Classification (NCBI taxonomy): domain Eukaryota; kingdom Viridiplantae; phylum Streptophyta; class Magnoliopsida; order Brassicales; family Brassicaceae; genus Pseudoturritis; species Pseudoturritis turrita. The sequence goes on from OVBL01000512.1 coordinate 7,855,889, forward strand.
GAATGTTCTATGCAAGGTTGGATAAATCTGTCTGATAAAACCGATGTGTATATAGACAGTAAGTTGAATACTTCTAAGGAATTTTGAATTTCCTTGAGATGAAGTACAAGTTAAAGAACACACGTTCTAAGAAATTCGCAATGACAAAATTTCTGGGCTTTAAATTGTGAGTTTTAAGTTCATCATATAAAAGCCAAAGAGTTGTGATTGATGATGCATGAGATAATGACCGCATGAATGTCAATTACTTTGACATACTAGGTTTGTTGTTTTAATTGAAAATTTTCCACTAGCTTGGAAATATTTCAAAGATTATCTATCGCATAAGCAAAAGGCTAAGAGCCTTGAAGACTTGATTGTCATGCAGCGGACTGAGTCTACAAACCGCAAAGCATATGTTGTTCACATATGTGAACACAAACACAAAGAGAAACATAAAATTTCTCTGAAAGCCTCCACTAACTTTATAAAGCATAATACTTAAATGAAGTTCAATGGAAAAAAATGTCCTAATTGTGGTATTATGGGTGGTCAAAAGGCTTACACATGTCATAGCAATGCTAATGAATGTCGTACTATGATTGACCAAGCAGAGACAATGGAAAAATTCCAGACCAATCTGACTTAAATAAACACATGTATTGTAGTTTCAGAAGTCAACTTGGTTGAGAACAATCGAATGGAATGGTGGCATTACGCTGGTACCACCATCATTATCTATTTTAATAGATATATACTTGCTAAGAAGCAAGAACATGCACTTGAAAAAAAAATTCAAAGCATACAAGATGAAAATTCGAAACCAACTTGAAAAAACCATAAAATGGATATATGTTATAAAGGAGGCAAGCTTTGATGAACATTAAATGCGTTCTTTACAGAAATGACATTATTCATCGAAAAAGGTACTCCTTATTCACTTGAAACTATTGGAGTTGTGGAACAAAAATTATGAACTCTTAAAGAGATAATGAATGCACATATCCATGATTTTGAGTTATCTCAAGAAATGTGGGGGGAAGCGATGCTTACCACATAAATTCATTGAAAAAATGTCATATGAATTTTTGAAATGGTAAAGTACATTCGTACAAAGTGTGGGGGTGCCTCGCAAAAGTCACAGTGCTACATCCTAAAAAGGTCGCATTCAGACCAAAAATAGCATATTGTATTTTATTGGATATACACATAAAAAATTGTTTATCGGTTTCTGGTTTATAAATTAGACATACCGGATATCCAAGTAAATACAATCATAAAATCAAGAAATGTATATTTTTTGGATCACGTGTTTCGGTGTAAAGATTAACAAAATCAAAAACGAACTCGTGAGAAAAAAAATACTTTATCACCTCTATGATTGAGGTGAGTAATTCTGGCACATTATAAGATGATGCAGAAGAATCTGTAGATCTTTTGGTAAAGATTTGTAATGGTCTTTCTCTAACAGAATGCACCATAACTTTCACCAACGCCAAGTCTAAATTAGACAATCCTTAAAGGAAGAAAAAACCTCATTAGTGAGATCACTCCATTATGAAAACACCATATATGAGAGATAATCGATGTGTCACAAGGACGTATAGTTCTAAGGTGTAAATGGTTTTTTGTCGAAAAAGCTATGTCTTAGTCGACAAATACACAAAGTCTATAGACTTGTGAAGTCTCTGTTTGGGCTTACAAAAGCTCTGAAATAGTAACATGAAATATTTGACAGTGTCAAATAATTTTAGCATCAATGAATGTGATAGTTTATATGCATCAAAAGTACTCTGCACGAATACATTTTGCTCAATTTGTATGTAAATTACATTATTTGAAATAATAAAGACATGATCGAATAAACTAAAATTGTTCTTAGTGTGAAGTTGGATATGTAAAACTTGGGTCGAATGGATGTGGTTTTTAACAATTTTTCATTGTAATCGGTTTGCCGCTTGGATTTGGAGGCAGAGGACCGGGACGAGTAAACCGGGAAATTGACCAATAGACTGAAATGGGAATTCAATACAACGACGTCGTTTTTTTCATTTTCTTTTTTCTCTCTTGTTTCTTTTGCAAAATAAATATTTTATTTCTCTCAGCAAACAGTTTTTCCAGATAGAAGAAAAAAACCCAAAATTCTTGGAGTGTATCAGTGTATGTATCGGATATCAGAATTGATAATAGCGAGTAAATATCGGAAATATGTAACTAGATATTTAAAAATACTATTTGAAATATATTTAGATGAAAAAATGGGATAACAGGTCGAATTCTAATAGTTCAGATACTTATAATTACTATATGAATTTTCACTAATTAAAATATTGGTGAAATTTGGATTGGATATATAAAATAATCTGGTAACTTCTAATAAAAAAAAGAATAACTTTAACTTTTTAAATAATTTTAAATTTTAAATTTTAAATTACTCAAACGGATAATACATTTATATTGATCTGTTCTCTTGTTAATTATTTTAGTGGATAATTTATTTTGAGATAGACAGTCAACTGAATTTTGTTTTATAAATTACAATACACGTATCTAGGTATTAAAAGAAATGTTATGGAAAAAAAAAACGAAACCAATAAGATGTTGAAAAATCATATAAATTTGCGTAAATTTTTATTTTAGGAGTTAGTCTTAATCAGAATTTAATTCTTTTACATATCATTTGTAAGCACAATTCGATTCTAGATTTTAACCTTAAAATCGGCTCGATAATTTTTGAAAATGGATTTTTCAATAAATAGTTGGGCAGATATTGTTTGTCGAACAATTCATTTCGGTGCTATCATATTGGAAGAATTTATATACCCAAAATCAAAGAAAAAGTCATACAGGGAAATACTAAGATAATTATATGAAATCCCATTTGGGGAAATATAATCACAAAAGCTTCCAAACTACAGACAAGTGGTGTGAATGTGTGACGTCATCAGATTCGCCATCGACGGCTAAAATGATGAGAGCAGACACATGGGACCCACGTCAATCACCTTTAATTCCATCGTTGCCATATATGGGGTCAAACATTAAACATTTTAATCAAACCTATAATCATAAATAATCTCTTTAATTTAAATATTTTGGTAGCACTGATCTCCCACCATCACTCCTCTCCTCGAGTGCTTTATGGTACGACGGATCCATCTCTATGTTGCAACGCATATCACACATCCATTTTATTGCCGTATACCATAAGTAAAATTTGCACTTTTTAAAAAATATATATATTTTATTAATAATACAGTTACAATAATAACCGAACTCATCTAGTTTTTGAAGTGGTTTACATAAGTGTAAGAATAAAATTTCAAGAATTTAAACTAGATAATAAATCGAATCTTCCGTTTCGATTTAGTAGAGATGTTTATTCGTGAAATCTTTTTGCACTTATTTCATACTTCTACTAATCTTTTTGTGATTTAAATTTTTTTTACTTGTAAACGAATAATACATGAAAATATCATTCGATTGGTTACGTATTCCAACAAAAGACTTGAATCACAATTTCTGAAATAATTTTATATAAAACTTTCGTTTGTTTTTTAACAAGAAAACACATATTTTGTTTTGTTCTTTGGTCGTTATCTCATATACTGATCGCACAGAAATTGGTTTCGCGTGTACCCAAGAAATACTACTTTAACAAAATCATTGGAGAAGACTGTTTTATTCATTCCAATACGCCATCTTGAATTTGAAATGATGTTTTATCAAGAAAATGTTAATTAACATACAAGATTTGAAATGTTGCATACGAAATGTTGATTACATGTTTTAATTTTTCAAACATGTAAATTGATACCATGTCAAATATTTATAATTTATAAAATATGGGCGCCCTATGGTTTGACATGGTTCATTGAAGATCATTGTTCCGAAGACTTGTCTCTAAATGTTCTCCAAACTGAATACATATGAATAAGGGTTCTATGATTTTAACGTTGAAACCCGAAACCATAATGAGTTTCTTTTATTAATTTAATAATGTTTCACTCTCAAAAGTATTTTATTATAATCGAAAGTGGGTCGATTTGAAGTTTCATTAAAACAAATATTAGTTGATTTAACCAATGAGATTAACGCACAAAATAAATCATTATGTTAGTGGAGATTTTATACAAGTATTGATTATTACTTGTCAAAAAAAAAAGATCTCTGATTAGTTTATTATTTGATCACAACATAATTATCTATACATATAACATAAAATGTCCATAACTATCATTAGGATCAAGCTGTGAAGTGTCGGTGACCACTTCTTGGTTCTTGTTGTCTGCTTCGCTCTTGTATCTTGATGTACACGTATTTCTTATAACCAATAATTAAATATTACGAGTGAATATTAGCAATAATTTTGTAAGTTTCATGAGCAACAACTAAAAAGATTTCTATTAATTAACGGTACATGTGTCGTGTGAAGCAATAATATTCACTTCCAAGTTCTAATCACACTAGTTTAATTTAAAATTGTATTAAAAAGAAAAAAAGCAATGGCTTATAATATTATGTCTGCCATTTTCGAATTTGTATTCATGTCCAAATTTTGTTCAGGTAGTCTACAAAATCACCCAACATTTTCTACCCCACCATAGTTGCCGAACATGCACACAGCCACGTATCCATTTTTATTCACTCTATACATCATTTTTTTCCTTGTTTTGGTATAAACTCTATATATAACATATGCTTTGCGAGTATGAAATAAAAACTATATACTATAATTTGCATATTACAAACAAACAAAAAAATGTTGACCAAAATGTCTCTCCCTATCCCGCCTAAATTTCTCCCACCGCCAACTTCTCCACCGAGTCATCACCACCAAGCTTCGCCACCGCTTGCACCGCCACGCGCCGCCATATCAATATCTATACCGGAAACCGGTTTAGGACGTACCGGAACCATCGTCGACGAGTCTACGTCATCAGCTTTTCGTGACTACCAATCTTTATTCGTTTCGCAGCGTTCCGAGACAATCGAACCGGTCGTAATCAAACCAATCGAAGGTACAATACCGGTTGATTTCCCTTCCGGTACGTATTACTTAGCCGGTCCAGGACTTTTCACAGACGACCATGGGTCAACGGTCCATCCTTTAGACGGTCACGGTTATCTCCGTGCGTTTCACATCGACGGTAACAAACGGAGAGCAACGTTCACGGCGAAGTACGTTAAAACGGAAGCCAAAGAAGAAGAACACGATCCAGTGACTGACACGTGGCGGTTTACTCATAGAGGTCCTTTCTCGGTTTTAAAAGGCGGGAAGAAATTTGGAAACACGAAGGTTATGAAAAACGTGGCTAATACTAGCGTTTTGAAATGGGCGGGGCGGTTGCTTTGTTTATGGGAAGGTGGTGAGCCGTACGAGATTGAATCTGGATCGTTGGATACCGTCGGGAGATTTAACGTCGAGATCAACGGTTGTGATGACGATGATGATGATTTGTCCGACAGAGATTTTGGTGGTTATGATTTATGGGACACGGCCGCAGATTTGTTGAAACCCATACTTCAAGGTAATGTTTTTATGTTAAAGTTTAATTAAATTTAAAGTATGTAGTCCATTATTCAGACAGCGGCGTAAAAATACTAAAAACTATATAATTAATTAAATTTATTTTTATTTTTATGTAGGTGTATTTAAGATGCCACCGAAACGGTTCTTGTCACATTACAAAATCGACGATCGAAGAGAGAGACTTTTAACGGTGACTTGTAACGCCGAGGATATGCTTTTACCTCGTAGCAACTTCACATTTTGTGGTGATTAAATTATTAACATTTTTTATTCTTTTATAGCATGTTAGGAAAAACAGATTATAATTTTTATAACAAAACTTACAGAGTATGATTCGGAGTTCAAGTTGATACAAACGAGAGAATTCAAGATCCATGATCATATGATGATTCATGATTGGGCCTTCACGGATACTCACTACATACTCTTTGCAAACAGAGTCAAGCTTGATCCAATTGGTAATAAGTTGATTTACTTATGTTACAAGTCATTTTTACACGAAGAATAATACTTGCGTTGCAAGAAATCTGATATGGATGTATATATTATCAGGTTCCATGGCGGCGATGTGTGGGATGTCACCGATGGTATCAGCGTTATCGTTGAACCCAAGCAACGAGGGTTCTCCGATTTATCTCCTCCCAAGATTTTCCGATAAATCTATGGGAGATAGAGATTGGAGAGTTCCTGTCGAAGTGTCTTCTCAGTTATGGCTGATTCATTCCGGAAACGCTTACGAGACTAGAGAGGATAACGGCGATTTAAAGATCGAGATACAAGCTTCCGCTTGCTCATACCATTGGTTCGATTTTCCTAAAATGTTTGGTAAGTTACCAAATAAAAGACATCTCATGACGCTTAGTTGTTTAGAATAGCAACCAAACAATTTTCGAATAACTTCTTTCACAAGTTATGTTTCAGGTGTCCAAAAGACAGTTATTGAACATTTTTGTCTTTATAATTATTTTTTACAGGGTACAATTGGCAAAATAGCAAGCTGGATCCATCTGTTATGAATCTAAATCGCGGCGACGACAAGCTACTCCCTCATCTAGTTAAGGTATTAAGACTTATTGTCTAAATAAAGACCGTCCCAAACTAAATTGTATTCACATAAATGACCTAAAAAGTAATAATTAAACGTAGGTATCTATGACATTGGATGCTATTGGAAACTGTAAGAGCTGTGACGTAGAGCCTTTAAATGATTGGAACAAGCCGTCAGATTTTCCAGTTATAAACTCATCTTGGTCCGGAAAAAAGAACAAGTATATGTACTGTGCAACCTCTTCGGGAACTCGTCGTGAGCTGCCTCATTTTCCTTTCGACATGATCGTGAAATTTGACTTAGACTCTAATCTCGTACGTACTTGGTCTACCGGAGCAAGAAGATTCGTTGGTGAGCCCATGTTTGTCCCTAGAAGCTCCAACAAAGAAGAAGAAGAAGAAGATGATGGTTACATTATCGTCGTCGAGGTACGTATATGTATACTTCGATTTGTTTTCTTATAACAAGATGGATTTGTATGAATGTTATTTGATACATTTTGTTCGCTAATGTTTTATACAGTATGCGGTTTCGGTGGAAAGATGTTATCTTGTGATTTTGGATGCTAAGAAGATCGGTGAATCTGATGCGGTTGTGGCGAGATTAGCGGTTCCAAGAAATTTGACATTTCCTATGGGTTTTCATGGTTTATGGGCTAGCGACGTTTGAGTTTTTGTTGATATTTTAAATCTTAGTAGTAAAATTAGTGATTTTATGATATGGTTCTGTTAATAATTTTGTACAAAAAGGTGTTGAAATTGTTTCGAGAAGTAAGTCATAGTTATTGTATAGTGTATACGGTTGTATAATGTATAGTGCAAAGATTATTTACAAATGACAATAGTTGTATTGTATCATGTATGCGGGAATAATTATATATAACACCATCACCTGAAATTTTCTGACAAACTTTGAGATGTTATCTAAAACATAACATGATGCTTTTAACAATATGAAGTATTTGGTTATAAAAAAAAAACAATATAAAGTGTTAAATGTAAATTGTTAAATCGCAAATAGAAAACAAAAATAATCGTTTTAACATTTGACTATACAATTTGTTTTTTTTTTTCAATTTTTGGAGGGTTCTATTAGAGACAATATTTTAGGTAATTACATTTAAAATTTTGTCAGTTAATTAAATGATATGAAACTATTATAGATCTATAGTTTTTTTTTGGAAAAATTGTCATAAAAATTCTCAATTTTCAAATTTCGGTCATTCAAAGTACCAATTTTTTCGAACGATCTAAAACATCAACTTTCGTTTGACTTTCTATTTAAATCCTAAAGTTTCATTGACTGAACCAAAATAGGCACGACGTTAAGTTGGTTAACAGAAATAGAAAACGAAGTTAATGATCCGTTTAATGACTCAGTTAAGTGAAACAACGTCGTTTCTTCTTGCTTTACCAATAACAAATCAGTAACATGAACCCTAATTCTAAAATTTCCAAATCGGAATCTGAATTTTTTTTTTTTAATTTTCAATTCTCCAAAAGCAAGTGTTGATTTAGTGGATTTATGTATTCTGGGGAGTTTTGCATTGGCTGATCTATGAACTAAGAAACTGATGATAATATAGGTAGTTTTGCATTGGCTGATCTATGAACATGATTGATTATGACATTATTTGAGTAAGATCTCGGCATTCCATGGTGTTGTTTCATTCTTGGTCCGCCGAGCGAACGGGTTTGGTGTTTCGGGTTTGTCGAGATCTAAAGATAGTCTTGGAAGGCCGTCGAGCTCGTGACCAAAGGAAGACGACGACGAGAGAGAGAGACGAGAAGATGAGATCGACGTTGATGACTCAGAGATGTCTGAGTCCTTTACCAGCGGCGGGGGAGACGAAAGAGCTGCGGTGGTGGTTTTGGAACTCCGGTTGAGAAAATGTCTAAACGATGCCGTTTTGAGATTTGGAGAAGAAGAAGACAACTGCGATGACAAAGACGCTTCGAAGGCATCCCACGGTCGACCCAAGCATTCGATTTGACAGAGCTGGAACTCATCTGTCGAGGGGGAAAAAGAAGAAAACATAATCGAGGATGGAGGAGAAAACGAAAAATCAACAGACAGAAAGAATCGAGAGGAAGATGATAAAGAAGAGAGAAATCGAAGAAAATAGAAGTTGAAGAAGAGAGAAATCGATTTGGGGATTTTTAGAATTATGGTTCATGTTATCTGATTTGTTATTGGTAAAGCAAGAAGAAACGACGTCGTTTCACTTAACTGAGTCACTAAACGACATTAACTTCATTTTTTATTTCTGTTAACCAACTTAACGTCGTGTCTATTTTGACTCAGTCAACGAAACTTTAGGATTTAAATAAAAAATCAACCGAAAGTTGATGTTTTAAATCGTCTCCGGCAAAGTTGGTGCTTTGAATGGCCGAAATTTGAAAATTGAAAATTTTTATGCCCATTTTTATGTGGAGATATGACTAATGCATTCCAGTTGAAGTACGAAAGGAAGACTTGTTGGTTTGATTGTTATAGGCGGTTTCTCCCTCTAACTATCCCTATTGTTAGAATACCACTCTGTTTAAGAAGGATGTAGAAGTTTTCCATGGTCCATCACCCGTGTTAGGATCTTGGGTAGCATCTAGCTAGTTTTAAATATCATATCTCTTTGCTTGTATTATACAATTTGTTTTTTTTTTCAATTTTTGGAGGGTTCTATTAGAGACAATATTTGAGGTAATTACATTTAAAATTTTGTCAGTTAATTAAATGAAACTATTATAGATCTATAGTTTTTTTTTTCTTTTCATTTTACCATCTTTATGCTTACGTAGACCTTCCTTCTTGTATGGACAAAAAAAAAAAAAACACCTTCTTGTTACGTCATCGTATTATATTGGGCCGGGCCGAGAGATGGCCGAAAGCTGCTAACTGAGTGAGACGTTTAATTTCCTTTTTTCACATTTGACCATAATCCGGTTGCGCTGACTCTACGCTACAAACAATAAAGCCTCTCTGTGCAAAAGAAGGTTTCTGCAAAACCCCTTTAATTTTTTGTTTTCAAACGCCGGCGAAGAAGCGAGTGTGAGAGAGAAGAGGGAAAATCGGAGAATCAAAGAGAGAATCGCAATGTCTGGGTTTCCGTCGTTTGGTCAATCCAACTCCGGTGGAGGTTTCTCCTTCGGATCTTCTTCCGCTACGGGATCCTCTTCTGCTTCATCTACCGCTTCCCCACTAGCTTTCTCCTTCAACCAATCTTCAAACCCTAGCTCCGGTGGAGCTACCGGATTTGGCTTCGGATCCACCGTATCGACTCCTGCTTCCTCCGCAGCTCCATCGTTTGGGTTTGGAACCCCAGCATCCACCGGTTTCGGGTTCGGATCCTCTGCTGCTTCCGCTCCGTCATTTGGATTTGGAACCGCCGCGTCTTCTTCTGGTTCTGCTCCGTCGCTGTTTGGATCATCTACCAATGCTTCTGCTGCGGCTGCTCCTGGCTCTTCTCCTTTCGGATTCGTAACTTCATCGGCCACTTCTTCTTCAGCGACTGTTTCAGCACCATCTCCGTTCGGAGCCTCCTCAACTCCATCGTCATCTCTCTTCGGAGCGCCGGCCAGTGGTTCATCATCTCTCTTTGGATCTTCATCCTCACCCTTATTCGCCGCTCCTTCATCTGCCGCCGGCTCGAATCCCCCACTCTTTGGGGCATCCTCATCGGCCGCTGCTTCAACATCCCCACTATTCGGCGTGCCCTCTTCAGCCACCGGCTCGACACCGTCCTTCGGCGTGGCCTCATCAGCCTCTGGCTCGACACCGTCCTTCGGCGTGGCCTCATCAGCCTCTGGCTCCTCATCGCCCCTCTTTGGCGTGCCGCCGTCGTCAGCATCTGGCTACTCACCGTCTATCTTTGGAGCCACCGGTTCATCACCGTCTTTCTTCGGGTCGTCTTCGTTAGCCGGCTCAACACCGTCTCTCTTTGCGTCGTCTTCTTCAGGCGCAGCAGCTTCTTCACCATCCCCGTTTGGGGTATCCACCATCACTTCCTCAACTACAACCAATCCCGCGCCTGCCTCGGCTCCTCCTTTCTCCGCTTCTACGGGATTCTCTTTCTTGAAAAGCACAGGAAGTTCGACGCCTACTATCTCTGCTTCTGCTCCTTCACAAACGGCTTCGTCATCTTCTTCTTCCTCCTTCTCATTTGTTCCACCCGCAAGTTCAGGCTTTCAATCTTCTATGGGGTTTAATCTTTCAACCGCAAGCTCAGCTCCTGCATCTAGCACATCCGCACCAGTGTTTTCTATTGCAACCACCACCACCACTTCTTCATCGACTCCTGCTGCCACTAGTGCACCAACTTCTTCAGCTGCAGCTTCTACAACGACTTTCCCTTCTTTTGGCGTGGGTTCATCTGCAAACAACAGCACTCCGGCTAGTTCTGCTGCTACTTTCAGTACTACAGGGCTTAGTTTTACTAGCTCGAGTTCTGCCGCTGAAACTACTAGCTCTTTTACTGGTTTTGCTGTACCTCAGACATCAACAGCTGCATCATCTTCACAACCACCAACGACTAGTGCTGCACTCTCATTCAGTAAGTTGTTTATCTTTGTCTCAGGATTTGTTTGTGATTTTGCCGCCTATTCCATTTGCCTCAATGAATAGGAATAAACGTTTAGAGAACTGTGGAAGTCATTGATTAGGACTAGAGAAGCGATAGATGTAGATGCTCTACCTTAATCTATATACTCGTTATTATGCTATGGTGCCTTCTGCATATATACCTGCCTTTGCGATTTGTTTTATTGCTTTACGGATCACAAGCTATGCTTTTCCCTGAAAGAAGTGTTTTTATTCAGGTCTTCCATCTTCTACATCTACGGCTGCTCCTGCTACCAGTTCTGCTACTACAACACAGACATCTCTTGTTGTGGCTTCGAGTAGTGGGTATGCTCATTTTAGTTGTTTTCCTAAGAAATTTACATACTTTCTTTCTGTTTCCTGGTCTCAGGTTGTTTCTACTGTATTTAACTTCAGACCATTTATGTCTCTGCTCTTCTCATATCAACGCATTATCACCTATACAGCTATACTTGCTACTACTTTCACCTTGATTTTCTTTTTTGTAGCTGATGTTTCCTTGTTATGTGTTTCTTGTTTTTCAATAGGACAAGCACAACTGTTGCAGCTCCAGTGGCTGGTTCTCCTAAGTTGCCATCTGAAATAACTGGCAAAACTGTCGAGGAGGTAGATATTTGCCCTCTATATGCATTTATCTTTTTTGCCATGTTATATGTTATATAATATTCAAATGTTTTTCTTTGGCGTTTGAAGATTATCAAGGAGTGGAATACTGAGCTACAAGAGCGTACAGGGAGATTCCGGAAACAAGCAAATGCAATAGCAGATTGGGATAAGCGGATCTTGCAAAACCGTGATGTTCTTTTGAGGCTTGAGGTGAAATTACTTTGTCCTATTTTAAAGTCTCTGTTAGAATCTCTTTCCGTTTTGAATCTTGAAAGACATTGTTCTGAGCAGACCTCTGAATTTGTAAGTTAAGCTCACATAGGCCTCTACTGTATAATCAGCTCATCTTTTTTGTGTCCTTGATCAAATAACAGATTGAAGTTGCAAAAGTGGTTGAAACCCAATCTAGTTTGGAACGACAGCTGGAATTAATCGAGACTCATCAGCAAGAGGTATGCAGTAGAACTATTATCTAGTTATGTAAATCTGTAAATGAGGTTTCTGATTGTAACTTGCAGTAGGAAGTCATTTGTGCCTTATCTGTTTACAACATTAAATTTATCTCGTTCATCATCTCTCTTGAGTCGCCCTCTTATTTGATCTGAATTTCTCTCACATGAAGATCGTCTACCTTCCTACCTAGTTTATTAAAATCTGCATGTATGTTTAATTCGAAAATGGATAAGCCAATAGTGAAGCCACTGTGTTAATCATCTGAATTCTCTAATTCTGTTGAAGGTTGACAAGGCTTTGCAAAGCATGGAGGAAGAGGCTGAGCGTATATATAATCACGAGCGGAAATCACTTCTTGACGATGAAGCAGCATCAACTAGAGATGCAATGTGAGAAATCTTTCAAGTCTTTCACCATTATCACCTTTCTGCATCATATTATTCTGATGACTAATGAAAGAAAAGCACAGACACGGAAATGAATATATGATGTGATCTATTCTTAGAATTAGCTCTATCTTGCGCATCCTAGCCTGATATATGCTTTTAGAATTACAATATACTTGGTTTTCATTTCAGGTATGAACAGTCCGAGCTTGTAGAAAGAGAATTGGAGCATATGACTGAGCAAATCAGATCGATTATACAATCCGTAAATGCAAACCAGGTACTCGATTACTTATCATACACTATTCCTTCTGCTTTAAACATATATCTCATAAACCCTTTTGTGTGAAATAGGGTGGAGAACTTGAAGCAATCGATGGGATGAGTCCACTAGATGTAGTTGTGAGGATCTTGAACAATCAACTCAGTTCCTTAATGTGGATTGATGAGAAAGTAAGTTTTGTAACTTAAAAAAAAAAAAAAAAAGTCTTCTACGTTTTGTTTCGTTAACTATACAATTATGTTAACTTAAAACATTGAACAGGCAGAGGAATTCTCGTCGCGGATTCAAAAAATCGCATCTCAAGGTTCTAATGCAGACCGTGAATTGATGGCTCCAAAGCACTGGATGTCTTGATAGAGTTCCTGACGAATTTTCATGAATATCTTCTTTAGTTTTACTTCTCTATGCAAGAGATGTCTGATTTTAAAGTTGGACATATTTGTTACCTTTAAAAGATGTGTATCATTTGGATATTAATTGACTGGTTTGTTGTTGTTATCTACTTTGATGAAGATTTGAAACTTAATTACATTCTCATTAGTCATAGCAGAGAGGTTTAAATGTTACACCGCCCTGAGTGGTTAAAACGACGACGTTGCGACCATTTTAACGATTTTTTTCCTTTTTTATTTTTATTTTTCTTTGATCAAAGACTTTCCCACATGGATATAGATGAGTCACGACGACTCACGCGTTTCGAAAACAAAACGTTGTTAAGAGAAAATTTCCAGTTCTTCGCGTGGGGACGATCCTCTCTGCAAATCTTCAGAGACCTTTCTTCGCTTACACTCTTGACCGGTTTCCATGGCGGAGGGAAACGCCGCTTCGCGTTACGTGAAATTGAGGAAAGAGCAGGCTCCTGTCGAAGATATCACACCCGGCGAACTCAATCAGCCCATAGATGTTCCTCAGGTAGATTCTCTCTCTCTCTCTCTCACCCTCTCTGCATTTATCTAACGCACGTTTCTAGAGAACTCCGACCTCGCACCTTCAATTATCCCTTCAGATCTGTATGGTTTTGATAATTTGAGTTCTTGTTTATTCCGATTGTTGTTTGTCTCGCGATCTAGACCTCTCGATGGAATCGTGTTTGTGGTTGATTTAGGATGAGTGTAGCTAGTCTCTGATGGTTTGATTTCTCTCATCAATCTTGGATTTCTCCTGCCGTTTCGTGAGATCCCTTTGATGCGATTTTTATGAGTTTTGTTTTGGTTCTACTTGTTTTGAAGTTTTGGTTTCAACACTGATTAGTCTCATAAAGCAAATATCAAAACTCTGCTAGATTCTAGTGACGTTCCATTGAAGCTTCTATATGAGAATGTGTGATGGAAGGGAGAAACTCGACACTATCCTTCTTAGGAGATTTTCATTTGTTTTTCTCTTTTAACTTGGACTCTTCGTAGTTTGACATTTTGTACGACTGAGCTGGATATAGATCACTCTACTGCCTTTTTCTGTTTGAAATTGTTTACAGTTGAATGTTCGCAAGTGCCATGAATGTATGCAAGTTCTACCTGAAACCTATGAACCCCCTTCTGATGAAAGCTGGACCACCGGCATTTTTGCTTGTGCTGAAGATCCAGAGAGCTGTAAGATTTCCTCTAACTTCAAGGATATGATCCTTGATCACTTGTTCATGCGCATGAATTCTTTTGTCAAATTTTCTTAGTCTAACCTACCTCCTTATATTGGAAGATGATTACCTAAGAGGCTATCTCTTGTGATTCTGCATTCTGTTACAGGCAGGACTGGGCTTTTTTGCCCGTGCGTATTGTATGGTCGTAACATTGAAGCTGTGAGGGAAGAGATTCCTTGGACCCAACCATGTGTATGCCATGCAATATGTGTTGAAGGAGGTATGGCACTTGCAGCAGTAACCGCACTCTTCAGTGGCTACATTGATCCTCAAACAACAGTCGTGATATGCGAAGGCCTCTTCTTTGCTTGGTGGATGTGTGGAATCTATTCGGGCTTATTCCGCCAAGAACTCCAGAAGAAATACCATCTCAAGGTAAATAAAATGTCCACATCAGATCATTCTCATATATTTTTCAGATATGATCTTTCTGATTGACCATTGTGATCTTCTTTTGCAGAATGCGCCGTGTGATCATTGCATGGTTCACTGTTGCTTGCATTGGTGTGCTTTGTGTCAAGAACACAGGGAGATGAAGAATCATCTTTCTGATGCAGAAGCTTCATCATCAACTACTATGGATCCTCCTCCAGTTCAAGCGATGAACACCGAGGAGAAAAAAGACGCTTCATCTTCTTCATCATCGTCTTCATCTCCATCCTCTGCCAAAAGCCAACACAATGATCTCGAGATGGTCCCTCTATAGGAAACATTCCTTATTATCTCTGCTGCTTATTCTCTAAGCTGATTTTGTTTTTGTGCAGAGAAGTTTTCGTACCAGCTGATTCTGTTTCCCTTAGGTTTTAAAGATGCAAGTTTGTTATAAGAACAAGTTCATTAGTACTTTTACTACATTTTACAGAACTTAATTTTTGAGGTCATTGAATCTCTTTGGACAAGGAAGAAAATTCTGTCTCTGAGCTATTGTTGTGATTAAACACTACCAATTCGTCATTGTTTTGTTCCAACTTTAAAAATTGTAAAAAAAAATCAAAAAGCGCCCGTGGCCTAATGGATAAAGCGTTTGACTTCTAATCAAACGATTGTGGGTTCGAAGCCCACCGGGCGTGATTATTATTTTGGTGACAAAAAAAATGGTAAAAAGTTCCTTTCATTTTCCAGTTAAATTTTTTTTTAAGAACTATAATTGCGATTATGTTTTTTTTTTTTTTTTGGGTCAATATGAAATCCATTCAAAGATCAAAGTTCGATACAACATTTTCGAAAGCCAAAAATGTCTTCTTAGCCAAATCATCTGCAATTAAGTTCGCATATCGTGGTAAAAATTGAAAGACAAGAGACTCAAATTCAGGAATCAACTCTCTGATATCTTCGAGGAGAGCATCCCCATCAATATGGCTCTCGGAGGAGTTGAGAATCCGATCGCATAGTAAGCACGTAGCATCCCATCTCTAAACCATAGATCAAGGCAGACTTGAAGGCTCTTTGTTTCTGCCACTAAGGCTAAGGAAACTGCAGAGCAAGAGTCTGAAGCGGTAAGAATAGAGGAATTGTCACCAGAGGTGAGAATCCATCCCAACCGCAATTCATCGAATCAGCATTTCAAGCTGCATCTACTAAACAAACGAATCCAGAGATAATCTCGGAAATGCGACCAGGTTCCAGAAAAAAAGGACTCAATCGAGGACGCAGATTTTGAGCCTTTTGCCAATGTTTAGCCTCTGCAATCGACTTTGCCACAATTTCTTCCTCTGTATATTGGTTGTCACTGAAAATCAGATGGTTTCTAGCAGTCCAAACATTTCATAAAATCCAAGAGAGAAAAGGGCAGACCAAGTGATGTTAACCTGAGGTTGGACTTTTAACATTCGTAAAGACAAGATAAAGGAGAAGCAATCTCCTTGCCTCGGTATCGACCCCAAAACAGGGGTAAGACTCCATACTTTGATGGAAAAAGGACAATCTCTGATATCACCGGTTCCCATTTTTGCAACACAATCATCCAATGCTTGTAATGGAAAGGAGCTTTCGTCAAGACCATCTCTAAGTCACTTTCCAAGGAAAAGGTAAACTGAAACTTATCACGGCCTAACTTTTTGCCTATAATCGTACCGAAAATAGGCCATAGAGATGGCAAGAAAGCCACCACGGCTTCGGGTTTTGTTAGAGCTGGATTAGTGACCCTACCGATGAGGGTAAGCTTGTTAGCTTCGATGAGGGCCAAAGTGTCTACCTCTGGGAGTTTGATGGGTTCCTCTCGGGTTCATGTACTTGAAGATGCTAGACCTTTCCCTTTCTCAGCTCTTGAAAACCGGCGATTCATGTTGACGGCGGAGACAGAGAGGCTGAAAGGAGCTAAAAGACCTTACTGGGAGATAGATTCTGAGACAATATTCCTCAAGCTTTCTGAGAAAAGAGAGCCTGAAGAAGAAGGGACTTGAGCTAAGATGTCTCCAAGAAACAGCATACTCTATTTCAAAGGAAAATACAGGCTAGATTTCCCTAGAGCGGCGAATTCCGGTGACCGGGAAACCTTAATCCGGTCAAGTTGAGTTTAGTTTTTCCAATCGTACGTAAAAAGTAAGTTTTGAAAACCAAAATAGGCAAGTCATTGGGTGAAAACTTAGAACCCACCACAATCCAAAAGGTAAGAATTAATCTCGGGAAGTGGGCCTGAGAGCTTTTGGTAATGGATTTTTCTTTGTATTGGATGATGAATATCTAAACGTATTTGCGATTATGTTTATAAACAAAAAATTGATCGTGGAATCAAATTAAAATATTATGGCCAAGCTGCTCTTCTCTATAAAGGTATTCAAGTTGAGAAAAACAAAATATCTATTTTTTTCTAATTTTTAAATCGAAATTAAAAAATCACAAAATACATTTTCCCTGACTATGTCGTCTCTCTAAATAACTCGCACAAAACTCTCAAACCCATTTCCTAAAACCCTCGCTCCTACAATCCATGTCGAGGTTTCCGACATCTCCGGCGCCTAGCCTTCTCTTGAGGCTCTTCTCGTCAAACAAACGGTCGTCATCTCCGACTACCGCGCTTTTAGCCGGAGATTTCCAGCTGCGCCAATTCTCCGCCGGAAGCGCTGCCCGTGCGGCGAAAGATGAGAAGGAACCATGGTGGAAGGAATCAATGGACAAGCTTCGCAACATCGGGATCTCAGCTCACATAGACTCAGGTAAGACTACACTTACCGAGCGTGTTCTCTTCTACACGGGTCGGATCCATGAGATCCACGAAGTCAGAGGCAGAGACGGCGTCGGCGCTAAAATGGACTCCATGGACTTAGAGCGAGAGAAAGGTATCACCATCCAATCCGCCGCTACCTACTGTACTTGGAAGGATTACAAGGTGAGTAGAGAGAGAGAGATCTTTCCTCTGATTCTGTGATTATGGATTTCTTCGTAGATTCGTATGGTTTTGGAGCTTCAATTGAGCATGTTTAATCACACTAGTGCTTGATTTAGGTTTCTTTTGCTTAGTCACATCTTAATCCGATTCGATTTCAGCTTAAAATTGTGTTTGGTTGATTTCAGGTTAATATTATCGATACTCCTGGTCACGTTGACTTCACCATTGAAGTGGAGAGGGCTTTACGTGTACTAGACGGTGCGATTTTAGTCCTATGCAGTGTTGGTGGTGTGCAGAGTCAGTCTATTACTGTCGATAGGCAAATGAGGAGATACGAAGTCCCGAGAGTTGCGTTTATCAACAAGCTTGATAGAATGGGAGCTGATCCATGGAAAGTCTTGAACCAAGTGTGTAAAACCTATGATCCTTTTATGCTTTACTTATGGAATGAGTTAGCTTTTTACTGGTTATCTAACTTCTTTTTTACTTACTAGGCAAGAACTAAGCTCCGACATCATAGTGCAGCTGTGCAAGTGCCGATTGGTCTAGAAGAAAATTTCCAGGGTCTTATTGACCTTGTGCATGTGAAAGCTTATTTCTTTCATGGATCAAGCGGGTTTGTGTTATATACATTTTTTAGAATTGTTAAAGTTGCAGTGGGGGCACATGTATATGTTGTGACATTTTGATTGTCTATAAATTGCAGTGAGAATGTTGTGGCTGGTGATATTCCTGCTGATATGGAAGAGTTGGTTGCGGAGAAGAGGCGAGAATTGATAGAGACAGTCTCTGAAGTTGATGACATACTCGCTGAGAAATTTCTAAATGATGAGCCTGTATCTGCTACTGAGCTTGAGGTTTTGTTCTTTGTCCTATGGTGTTTGTTATTTAACTCATTGGCAGTGTGTGCTAATACATATAATCTCCATGACATTAAAAGCAAATTCTTTGCATGAAACAGAGGAATATGGTTCCTGAAAATAGATAGATATTGGTATCTAGTTAATTGATTTCACTTAAACAGATAAAATTGCTGAGGGAATGTTGAATCATGCGGTGCGGGTCCTAGCTCTTTGACTTGCCTTTGCCATTGTCTTAAATTCATTGTCTTATCTTTTCATTTCTAGCGTCCATGAATTGTTACGTTTAAGATATTATTGTTCTTTTTACTTGCAGTTTTGTTACTGTTAACTTTTTTGGCCTATTGTATATATGTGCAGGAAGCTATTCGTAGAGCTACCATAGCACAAAAGTTTGTTCCTGTATTTATGGGTAGTGCATTCAAAAACAAGGTAATTGCATTTTTGGATATAAAGATGATATCTGTGCAAGTTTGGATGGTATTTTTACTTACGCTCCTTATTTTTTTGTCTGCAGGGAGTACAACCTCTACTAGATGGTGTTCTTAGTTATCTCCCTTGTCCAACTGAAGTCAATAACTATGCTCTTGACCAGAACAATAATGAAGAGAGGGTACTCTACTTGAAATTTCTTTTTATGGGCAATAAATATACCGGTTCTAAAGGAATGAGTTTCAGGTAACCTTGACTGGGTCTCCAGATGGACCACTTGTGGCGCTGGCTTTTAAATTAGAAGAGGGACGTTTTGGTCAGCTGACATATCTAAGGTAAATGCTTGATCTTCCTTTTATTTATAAATGGGATGTTTACTAAATATCAAAGTATTTTGTGCTCTTCTGTCATGCATGAATTTGTGAATAGCTGAATGCTACTAACTCGTGTTCTTTTGTTAATGAAGAGTATACGAAGGTGTGATTAAGAAGGGTGATTTTATCATAAATGTTAATACTGGAAAGAGAATAAAGGTTAGTCCATGGATCTTAGTATTGCTTTGAGATTTTTCCGTGCCATGAAGTCCTGTGGATAACTTTATACCAAAATCACACTTTATAAGTATAGTTTTTTTATCCCTGACATGAATACATTTTTTCATCTGCTTCTTGTAAACAGAATCATAGATGCAAAATGTCTGAAATTCAGACTAGTTTTTCCCTTTTTTTTTTTGTTTTTTTTTACCCTTGCAAGTAGCACCTGTGATGCTTGAGTTTACTTTGAGGCTATTTAATGTTTCTTGGTGCAGGTTCCACGCTTGGTCCGTATGCATTCTAATGATATGGAGGTTAGATATGTTGTTGCATTTTATTTTTGTCCTTAAGATTCCATTATGGTAGCTCCGTGGTGGCAACTCTAGTGCCCTGTCTAGTCGGATTCTATAAGTTTATTCTATTTCCAGGATATTCAAGAGGCACACGCTGGACAAATCGTAGCTGTGTTTGGTGTTGAGTGTGCATCAGGTACACTTGAAAATTCTTCTGTACTTGTTCATACTTAGCATAATTTGCTTCTTTGGGTATGGGACATACGTTGGAGTAGAAATTCTGATATTGTGTTTCTTGTTGGGTCAATTCCTAACCTCGTCATAGGTGATACATTTACGGATGGATCAGTCAAGTACACAATGACATCGATGAGTGTTCCTGAACCTGTTATGTCATTAGCTGTTCAACCGGTTTCAAAAGATTCTGGAGGACAGGTAACTTCTGTGAACTTTGTAGCTTATACAACTTCATATGTTTCCTTTAATTTCTGGCTTTGAATTTTTTTGCAAACTGAAATCTATTTTCCGGTGTTAGTTCTCGAAAGCATTGAATCGATTCCAGAAAGAGGATCCTACTTTCCGAGTGGGATTGGATCCCGAGAGTGGCCAGGTATCATCTAAAGAACTTTGTTGCTTCTCGTCACCTCTCTTCTTTCACCCCGTAGTATTCAACGTTGATGATTCTTCCATTTATCCGTAATGGAACAGACGATTATTTCTGGTATGGGTGAATTGCATTTGGACATCTATGTTGAACGCATCCGGAGAGAATATAAGGTGCCCAACTTTAAGCCTACACAATCTTCTCACTATATCACTTCTCGACAAAATCCCTTATTTTTGGCAATTTCAAATAGGTTGATGCGACTGTCGGCAAACCCCGTGTCAATTTTAGGGAGACTATTACTCAGCGGGCTGAGTTCGATTATTTACATAAGAAGCAAAGTGGAGGAGCGGGTCAGTATGGTAGGGTTACGGGGTGAGTTTCTAAAAACTGACAGACTCTAGATGATGTAGATGGGATCCCTTCTAAACCAATCCTAACGATGTCTGCTTAAATTCTTATAATTGTTAGGTATGTGGAACCGCTACCACTGGGCTCTAAAGAGAAGTTTGAATTCGAAAACATGATCGTTGGACAAGCAATTCCGTCTGGTTTTATCCCAGCAATTGAGAAAGGTTTCAAAGAAGCTGCAAACTCGTGAGTGGTCTTTCTCTTTCTTTTTGACATTTGGATTCTCCTTTCATGTTGTTACTTATTGTGAAACCTCAAATTCCATTGCAGGGGTTCACTTATTGGTCATCCTGTAGAGAATCTCCGAATAGTATTGACAGATGGAGCTTCACACGCCGTAGATTCCAGCGAGCTTGCGTTTAAAATGGCTGCAATATACGCGTTCAGACTTTGTTACACAGCAGCTAGACCGGTGATTCTAGAGCCTGTCATGCTGGTGGAGTTGAAAGTACCAACAGAGTTTCAGGGTACTGTTGCTGGTGACATCAACAAGTAAAACCCTAAACCCTAACAAACACTTTTTCTCCTTGTTCTATTGGTAATAACTCAAACTTGTTACATATTTCAGGAGGAAAGGTATAATCGTTGGAAACGATCAAGAGGGTGACGATTCAGTAATCCAAGCTAATGTGAGAGCCAATAATAAAGCAAATTTTCTTACTAATAATCTTGAAACCGTAATTAACAGATGATCATATGTTTGTTTTTAACAGGTTCCTTTGAACAACATGTTTGGCTACTCCACCTCTCTCCGCTCCATGACTCAGGTACTACCATCATCATCATCACCATCATCATTGTTTTGAACATTATGAAGAGATGTTGAATATATTTTTGATAATTTGGACAGGGAAAAGGAGAATTCACGATGGAATACAAAGAACATTGTGCTGTGTCTAACGAAGTCCAGACTCAGCTTGTCAACACTTACAACGCCAGCAAAGCAACTGATTAAATCCCTTGGATCGATATTATGGTTTGTGATCTTTATTCAACGATTTTTCATAAATGTAGAATTCCAACATTATTCTATACGGTTCACACACAAGGAACAAAAATGCCTAATCGGCTTTTGCGAAAACCTATTTCGAGCTTATTGTGGGCCATAGCCTTTCAACATCCTTTTAGGTAGGTCACATTTCTTCTTGGTTCACCAGTCTCAACCATTTTGATGATTGTAATCCAGTTAATGGATTTTTCTATTATTCGCACAGTAACGTAGTGTTTCACTCACTTGTTTCAACAGAAATTGATGTAATATTATAGTTTATTTTTATTTTTTGAATTCTATATATATATAATAAGATAGGGTCCAAAATAAGCCAACCAAAAATCGTTACGGACAATGATTGATATAGAGTTGTATGCACGTCAAATTAAGGGAAATAGAAGAAGAAACTGTCTCCAACGAACAAACTTTTCTTTATAACTTCATCTCAAAGCCACTCCTTTATTATTTCTCTGTAGAGGAGTTGGTAACGACACTTCATCTCCATGAAGTTACCATCATACCCTTCGGTTTAGTTGTTACTCTTACTCCTGTTGCTCTTATCATCTAACGTTTGTTGAACAATTTTACCAAACAAATATGCTTAAAGCCCTTGAACCAAAACATTTTTAAGAACAAATTTGTGAAGACGATGACCCAGTACCGACCACTGAACCTCCAAAAATTTCTCTTTTCGAAGTCACAATTCAAGGGAGAGTATTCTAATTTTCCGGATATAAAAATTAATGTATTTCTTTTTTTGATAAAATAACTAATGTATTTCTTAAACTCAGTCAACATCATTTTCTTTCTTTAACTTGTCGAGTCAAAATTTGGTGTATTTAGGTTAGTTAATAACTTACTATATAAAATATTTAATAACCAAACGTTCCAAACCCAATAAACCAAACTATATTTATAACAAAGCTTTTCCCTCCAGGCCACTTCAACATCTAAAAAAAACATCTCTTCACATCAGACGGTCACACCATGCATCATCATCATCAACCATGCAATCACAATCCCGTCACCGTCTTCTTCTTCCTCCTCTTCTTTCTCTATCTCAATCTCCATAACACACAAACCATCGAAGCTCGAAACCCATCTCAATTTACGATCAAACCATCCCGTGACGACGTCACGACTATACCGGAAATCAAACGTCACCTTCGCCGTTACGGTTACCTCTCACACAGCAGCAACAACGACGAAGCATCCGACGACGTTTCGTTCCAGCAAGCTCTCGCTCGTTACCAGAGAAATCTCGGTCTACCGATAACCGGTAAACCAGATTCCGACACGTTGTCACAGATTTTATTACCAAGATGTGGATTCCCTGATTACGTGGAAGCTAAAACGACGGCGTTTCACACAAGGCAAAACTACGTGTACTTCCCTGGAAGGCCCAGGTGGATAAGAGACGTCCCACTGAAACTAACCTACGCCTTCTCGCAGGAGAACCTAACCCCTTACGTAACAGCAACAGACATAAGGCGCGTGTTCCGACGCGCTTTCGGCAAGTGGGCTTCGGTGATCCCCGTGAGCTTCGTCGAAACAGAGGATTACGTCATCGCCGACATCAAAATCGGATTCTTCGCGGGAGATCACGGCGACGGAGAGCCATTCGACGGAGTTTTAGGAGTTTTAGCACACACTTTCTCGCCGGAAAACGGTAGGCTTCATCTAGACAAAGCAGAGACGTGGGCCGTAGATTTCGACGAGGAAAAATCGACGGTGGCCGTCGATTTGGAATCTGTGGCGGTGCACGAGATAGGTCACGTGCTTGGGCTGGGACATAGCTCGGTGAAAGAAGCGGCTATGTATCCAACTCTGAAACCCAGACGTAAAAAAGTGGATTTGAATATTGATGACGTCGTTGGTGTACAGTCTTTGTACGGAACAAACCCTAATTTCACGTTAAGTGGTTTACTTGCGTCGGAGACTTCGGCCAATCTAGCAGTTGGTACGATGATTCGGTCCGAAGGAATTATCTATGCGACTTTGGTTACTGTTCTCGTTATGGGTTTTCTTAATTTGTAGGTTCGTAGACTATATTAATTATCTTCTTCTTTTCTAGAAAAAACAAAGTCGATTAGTTGCAAGAAATCTCAAAATGTATAGAATCAATCATACAGATATGGAAAATGCTTGTTATTTTGTTCTTTGATTATTTTTTTATGTTTATGTTTCCATTGAATAAACAATGTCCATTAAATTGGGCTTCAGATATTTTACGGCCCAATGAACTGCCTCAACATGATAATGCTGAACTGAAATCAAAATTTAGGCTGGCTTTCGATTTATATTTTTGCGAAATTATCACACACAACAAAAATCAGCTCAATTTGCAGATATAATTATACACCATAACCATATTTACGTCCTGGTTAAATCACTTTCTTTTCTTCTCTATCATTTTTGAGTTTGTTGGTTATAAATCATAATTAAAAGACAACAAAATCAGCTCAATTTGGTTACTTTTTGTTTTTTTTTTAGGTTTGGAAGAAGTAACACCAAATGCTTAAAAATCCGGATATTGTCAGCGACATCTAACAGGAAAATGACAAATGAATAATAATAATTGTGAATATGAAGTGCAGAGTAAATTATTTGAAAACAAAAAAAAAAAATTTGAAGAGCTCCGACACATTTTCTTTGGATAATCTAATCCGCAATGGTCGTTGTCGCATTGAAAAAGAAAGTAGGCTCCACGGCCCATAATCATATTAACGGTACGGCCTGGTTAAATCGCTTTCCTTCTTCTTTATCATCTTTGAGTTTGTTGGTTATAAATCATAAATGTTTTAAGAGTGAAATACATACTATTGCGATTTTTCATTTGAAAAAGAACAATTATTAAACTAGTCTTTGGTAACGCATAATTTTCCGTTCCTTTTTCTTAGGTTTTTCCGTTCCTTTTTTTTCATAATTTTTTTTTTGTAACTTGAAACAGTAAACAAATTGATGGATTTGACAATACTTTCTTGGAGTACTAATGTTTGTTTGTGAAAACAATATGTTAAAATAGTTTTTTTGTTCGTTATTAATTTTTATTGGCTGAGACAATATATATATATATATATATTTGTATCTCTTTTTCTTCTAAATAAATCATCATCTTCGACTTCATTGGTTCCCAACATTTGGGGGGCAGAATCTATAACTCATTTGACAAATTATTGCTTAACAGCTATCTTTTGTTTTGTCACAAAGACTATTAGACGTTATATCTTATTTTGTATGTACATTTCTATTTATACATTTAAGTCGTCTACTCATAATTTCCATCGCTAGGTAGAGTTATTTTAAAAAGGTACGTACGAGTGAAGACTCGAAATAAAAAAGTCTATAGAATTAAAAACGTTCAACCAATTGACGTTACCATTCTTGAGTTTTTCTTGAAAATGTGAAATTAAGTATATATATGTAAAAACTTCGTAGTAAAACATTTGAAAATTGGAAATATAAAGAAGGGGACAAGAGGGATAAAGGAAGAGCATATGGTCTATCATTTTTGCATGTTATTCGTCAGAATGGATTATTATCTAATCCAAAAAACGACTCCTTTTATTTTCTTTATATATAACTTGTTTTTCTTCCAAATTTGACTTTAAAAATTCGAGTGTTGTTGAGAAGAACTCTTATAATAATATTCGGTGTCATTATGGGCACATGAGGCCGCACGTGTTCTTGCTGTTTACTTTGGGATCACCGTCCTCTGTCACGTCACGTGATTCAAGAAAAAAAAAATCAAAAGAATAAACAAAAAACTTTAGTGTATTAATAATACCAATAATGATATATTCGTAGTTACATGTATAATAATATTAATATATGCGAGTAAAGAGCGTTCTTAGTGGTCACTTGCTTACTTCCACTACTAGAGTCACGAGACCACAACACTTCGGGGGTATCATCAAATCCCTAAGTCAAAAACTTTTTTTTTTTAAATACAATTTTCTTTTTAGTAAATAAGACCAAAACAAGAGACTCTGATAGACAGAGAGGGACTTAACGAGAAGATAGTGCCACCGTACGTCGATGTACTTTCTTTGAATTATCTCTCTCTCTCTCTCTCTCTCTCTCTCTCTCTCTCTCTCTCTCTCTCTCTCTCTCTCTCTCTGGGAACGTATAATTATATTTTATTGTAGCAAATATCTAATTTTGTTTGGTAAATAATGTTATATAAATAGTAAATTTTAGTAACATGGGAATGTACAGTGTGCGAAAGTGAACCTTCTGGGCCATAGAGAAGGTGACAGCTGGAAAAGACACTGTCGGTAGCAAGTGAAAATTAAAAAATAAAATTATTATTATTATTAAATAAGTAGTAAAAAACAAATATCTCATATGGGTATACCTCTCGTTCCGTGCCATCGTGTTTATTAATGCTTGAATGTGCAGTGGGGTTGGGCCCTTGTGGGAAGTCACTTAGTTAGTAACAAGAATTAACAAATCCTATTATAATTTTCACATAATTCGAATATTTTTTGTTATATATTAAATTTTATCTCAATGTGATAAAACCCTAGCAAGCGTCACACGACACGGCCCGTTTCTTTCTCCTTATCTTCAATTAAACCCATAGTTTTCATTTAGTTTCGTGTAGATTCTTAAAATAAAGAAGAAATATTACTTTTTTTTTCTCGTGGAAATCAGTAATTATTGATTAATTTCTCATTTTCAGGGAAATTGCACGGTATTACATAACGTATTCAAACACACATAAATTTATAAATGCATATTAATATTACATACATATGAGGTCCATTTCCAAACATATTCAAGTGATTAATTATTCGCTAAACATTTTTTTTAATTTGTCGTCTTATTATTCTTCTTTTGTACATTTTATGGCCCCCACATGCAGCCACGTTGTTAAATTACCTTTTCCTTTATTCATTCGTTTATTTTTTACTCGTAAAAGATGAAAATAATTTATCTTTTAGAACTTGTGTGGATAGGTCAATAACTAAAATTGTCGGCACGTACCATAAAGCATGTGTTATGCCTATATATTTGGGGAAAATATAAGAGAGAGAGAGAGAAGGTAAAATCGGCTTAATCAATCATTTATCCACCGAACAACTCTTGTAATCGTAAAATAAAATAATTCAGACTAATTGGCCTTCTTACATTATTCCTCTGCAGCATATATGCATATATGTATATTAGTATATGTATATATGTAGTATTTCGCTTAACCTTATTTTAATATACATTAATTTATTTTTATTTGTTTCAGCTTAAAACTCATAGTTAGCTATATAATCCATGTATAAGCCTTAGCTGGACAATGGAGATTTTTATTGCACATGAGCAGTGCAAATTGTCATAATCTTGGATCGGTACATATTTATTTTATATATTTTCATATACATGTCTTGTAACAAACGATTTGTTAGCCAAAGAACAAAGTTTCACATACGGACATGCGTATGATTATTTGAAAGGAAAGGAACACAGAGATCATAGATAGACCCACTCAGTAATACGTACATAATTTTTAGTACAGAAGCAATGAAAGAGACGTATATATGACTGAAAACATTTATTTTTTGTAATCATAAGAAGACACTAAATATAAGTTATTTAGCCAAAAAATGTTGTAAACTCTGGTTAGGTTAACTCTATGATGGTTTGCAAAAGAATTTGTTTCAGTATCATAATTTTCTGGTTCGAATGTGGGTGCTACAAGGTTCTGCTAATATAATAAATGTTGACAAAAAAAGCTTTAATAAATTAACATTAAATATAATTGTCTGATGCCATTTGAGTTTTAATATACTGATTGTGTTATTTTCTTTAAAAACAGTTTTATATTAATAAATTACAAAATATACTCCAAAACGGAGGGAGTATTTTCTTTTAATGAATTTTCGTAAAATCAATGAGATCATGTATGATGTTTAAAAAAGCTCTCATTTTCATGTATCTTGAACTTGATTGGCTGGAAATCATCTTTGTAGGTGTTGGGTCAAGTTCGAAAAATTTCAATGCAGTTTTAGCTATATAGTTGATCGACGTAAACAAATTAAACAGAAAAAATACCCGATTCTTCTACAAACGACTATGATGATTGGTAATTAAAGGCTTTATTCAAGAATTCTCCAATTAATTATTTAAAAAAAACAGTATTGAACATGAATTGGCTATTTATAAATTTACAATCGGCTAGAAACTTAAATATTGTATTGCACCGCACAATAATTTCTACGGATTCATATAGTTTTACGATATGTATAGTGATTATCTTGTAGTTATTTATGCCGATTGTATAAAATTTTACCTAATTTCGAACTAACTCCATTTATATCCATGTATAGTGTAGCATTTCACTAGCTTGGTAATGCATAGTTGTGTAAGTCATTTTCAATTTTTTTTGGTTCAATAAATAAAGTTTAAATAATTAAAAAAAAAAAAAGAGAAGTGAATAGGTCGAGTCGGTTCGCTCACGGTGCATGGTCACTCTCTCTGCACGTTCTCTTGCCTTCTTCTCTCTCATCATCATCATCATCTTCCCTATTAAAGACTCTCTAACTTGTCACAGACGTAGAGAGTGTGAGAGAGACAGAGTCAGAGAGTCTTCAAGAGAAGAGAGATATCGATCAATCATAACTAAAACAATGGACGTTTATGGCTTATCTTCACCAGACTTACTTCGAATCGACGACCTTCTTGATTTCTCCAACGAAGACATCTTCTCCGCCTCTTCTTCCACTTCAACCGCCGCAACTTCCTCTTCCTCTTTCCCTCCTCCACAAAACCCTAATTTCCACCACCACCACCATCACCATCTCCCTTCCTCCGCCGATCATTCCTTCCTCCACGACATTTGCGTTCCCGTATGCTCTCTACAATCCTTTTTTTTTTTTTAATAACGCGTCATTCTAGGCCGAAACACAGACTAATCCCCAAGTCTAGATATTCTTGCTACTTAAGGCGTCTACCAAACAGACTCTTTAATCAATTTTTGAAGTTTGGATTTTTATTTAGTTGATTTTGATTTTTGTGCAGAGTGACGACGCTGCTCACCTCGAATGGCTCTCGCAATTCGTCGACGATTCCTTCGCTGATTTTCCGGTGAATCCATTGGGAGGAACCATGACTTCAGTCAAAACTGAAACTTCATTTCCAGGGAAACCAAGAAGCAAAAGATCTAGAGCTCCAGCTGCTTTTGCCGGAACATGGGCACCGATGCCGGAATCCGACCAGCATGTTCACGTCGCCGGGAAACTCAAGCCGAAGAAAGAACAATCATCCGGCGGAGGAAGACATCATCAATCGTCGGCGGAGACGGCGGAAGGAGGAGGAATGAGGAGATGCACTCACTGTGCATCAGAGAAGACACCTCAATGGAGAACAGGACCACTCGGACCAAAGACACTGTGTAACGCATGTGGAGTCCGGTTTAAATCCGGTAGACTTGTACCGGAATATAGACCGGCTTCGAGTCCGACTTTTGTTTTGACTCAGCATTCAAACTCTCACCGGAAAGTAATGGAGCTTCGACGGCAGAAAGAGGTTATGAGACAACTACCACAAGTCCAACTTCACCATCACCATCACCACCACCAATCGCCATTTTAGTCCGACGTCACTTTTTTCTTGTTTTTTTCGGTTCTTCTTGGGGGTTGGGTTTGGGGAGTCACGTGATGATGACGTGTCGCGATCCTAGCGGCGTTGATCACGTGACCGACGACGACTGGAGCCTAAAGTTTAGTGTTAAAAATCAAACTCTGCCAAAATCAACCTCATTAATTGTTAATTATTAAAAAAAAATTAAACTTTGGTTTGCCTTTTCTCCTACGTTATTATTCTCTTTAGTAAAAAAAAAAAATTACAAATGAATTAAATTTCGGCTTACACTAAACGGCGTCAGTGTTCAGAGTTTAAAAATATTATCCACTTGCACCCCTTTTTGCGACTTCATCACGTTTGGACCTAAATGATTAGATCATGGAGTTCTAATCCCGGTTTAGTCAATCGAGTTAGTGCAAACCAAACCTAAAATCAACATTGACTCAAACATGACAATATTCATCATCATGAACTTGTTTTTCTAACTATAAGCCAAAGAACCAAAGCCCTTGAAAACACAAGACAGCAAGAGATTACATCTTGGGGAATTTGACACCAAAAAAGAAACTAAAGTTTTAAGCACGTTTTTAGACATTATTATTGTCTGTGTAAGAACCCAAGGGTAATCAAATTCGTAACTACGAAGATGGGTTTGGTTTTCCTCATACGGAGATACCGTAGTTGCTGATCTTGTTCACTTCTTTTGTCAAAGCGTTTCTCTCTTGCTTCGTTTCAGAAGCACGGGTCGATATCTGAGGTTGAACACAAGTGAGATAACTCCATTATAAAATGTATATAAATGGTTACTAATTTATTCCAAACTAGCTCAGCTCCCAATACCAGATCCAGCTCTTAATACTCTATCCTAGAAGAGCAAAGAGACGAGTAATACTTACTTGAGAGCGGAATCGAGAAGCTTCTCTCGTGGGCAATTCTTTTAGAACATCTTTCAAACCTGTGTATACAGAATGATGGTGGTATAAGTCGATAAGCTTTGTTACAAGGAGAGTTTTCTCCTTGTGCTATCTCTGGCTTCACAAACTGCGGCATAATAAACACAGAACGATATAAATCATACCTGCTGCTTGCGTTTCAATCTTATAAGCTGAGCGGATCGCACCTTGGATCTGTTTGCCTGCTTGTCTGTGTAAGAAGATCGGGAGAGTTATAACATACTATACATATTTATACGTATCCATTATATTGATCTTGTCTAGATGATAAACCTGAGTTTCATCCTTCCTCTAATCAACTCTTCTTCTGCCACAGTTGCAACTCTCTGAAACAAATCAAAGTCATGACAAAATTTAAAAACCACAATCCAACAACGGCCTCCGACAGACAGCTATTACTAAAGACACCATTGACTAATAATAATTAAAGGCTATATATATCTAGGGGTAAAGAAAGCGATCTGTCGCCACTCAAGAAATCAACTTCTGTGCATTGGAAAGAGAAGAGTTAGACTCAAGAATATCCTTTCTCCAAATTGTTTCAGCCGTGCATGAAGCATAACCCTTTAATTTCTGTGAAAGTAGAACATACATTCATTTGAATCTAAAGCAGCACCATCCTCATCCATATCCACTTAATAAGGCTACATAGAGACTTCTCTGTTCGAAACATGAACCCTTTCCATACTAAAAACAGTTGACATTCTATTTCAAAATCAAGAGATCTTGAAGCAAACGGACTAGAGATGAATAGACCTAACCAGAATGCATACATAGGAAGTCTTCTCCACAAACGTCAACCTCATGTAGAAAAGAACAACTCTTAAAACAAGAGAAAAAGGCTTACCTCTAACTTTTCACTTTCGGCTTTAAGACGATCCATTGATTGTCGCAACTCTTTTACTTTAAGATCCGCTCTAGAAAGCAAAGCCTGAATCCCAGAATATAGGGTCAAGACTCAAGAACAGCTTTAACCACAAGACAGACCCATCTTATATATTCAAAAACAACACTAACCTCCTCACTCATAACCATGCGTAAAGTATTGTAATATACAAATCTTCTTGTCCCTGCAAACAAACACAGCAGTCACTAAAAGAATGCATAACACAGCATCCTAAGAGATAAGAACATCCAGAAAACATTATTAGAACAAAAAAAAAACGTACTCTTCAGAGCGAAAATCCCAACCCCAAAAGCTAAAGTGCCTGACATTAGCGGATGAGATGCAGCAATATTCACACCATCTGCATACCAAATCGACAAAAATATATGAGCCGAGAGAAACAAGGCACAAGGGGACATTGTAAACACGAGGTAACCAGAAGAGAAACCTTTAATCTTCCCAAACACCATATGCTCGTAAACGCTATACTCAGAAGCAATGTCTCGAAGAGAATCCTATATCACAAGCGGATGAACAAATCATTCGACTGACATAGAGAATAGATGGTGTGGATTTCAGATTTCGCTTGGATTCCAATGAAAAAGTAGGGGATCGTAAGCTTACGATTGCTTGGCTCGTGTGAGCCAAGGAAGTGTCTCGAATTTGAGATAATCGAGATTTGTAGGCGTCGATGGTAGAATCCACCGTCTCTGCGATGGTTTTCTGGTATACCAGCGCCTGACGAAGCGCATCGTCGATCCAGGAAGCTGCATTTTCCACCGTTGTCGTTGCGATCTTCGGATACTCCGGCGGCTGCGACGGCAAAGATTGTGGAATCGCCGGCGGATTCGCGTTTTCCATATCTGAGGATGATTCTCCAAAGGTTGCCATTAGAAAAGATCTCCCCAAAACTACGACCTCCTTCGCTCAATGTTACAAGGAAAACCCGGTGGCTGAAATAATGACCCGAATATAAAAATCGGGCCCCGTTTTAAATTGTTTGAAACTTAAGCCCTTGGATCTCTATTTAATTTCAATAATTCCCCCATTATTCCTTAATAGCTCAATAAACTCCAGAGATTTTAACGTCACAGGTTTATTTACGCCTTGGTATGGTTAACATCTTAATTTATTCCTTAGATAAGCTTAGTTAATCTAATTTAAGTCGTCTTAAGCCTCAACTATGGCACTCTTCCAAAATTTTATGGTTGTGCTAAATATGTGAGATATATATAATATCCATACGTTTAATCTGTATGAATAATATGGAAACTTTCAATGTCAAGAAACTGGAATATTTTAGATAGTTTATACACCACAAAATCAAAACATGAGTTGAAACCACTGTCTAATACTGATCACTAGCAGTCTTTTCTTTTCTCTCAACTATTATCCTTTTTTGTTGTTGTCAACCTCTCTTCTCTTATCACTTGACAAAGTAGAGCTTGCCCATGACATGAAGGACAGCGACGAAAGCAATGAAACCGATGCTCATGACAAGGACAACATTGGGTGAGATCTTGAGACCGGGTGCGTCGTCGGTGTAGAACTGAAGCATGGATCCGGCTGCACCACCAGAGGCTCCTCCTCCACCGGCACTGCTGCTCGGCTTCCTCCTACGCATGCTTGCAGCTGCAGCTGCACTTCCTCTCTGTGGAGCTCCACTACCCACCATTCTTTCTTTGTTTCTGGTTTTAAGTTACTACCTGAGATATGGTGTAGAAAGTTAAGAAATTTGGAACTTTACGAAAAAATCTCAACAGCAAACATTTATATAAAAGCATATGAAATCACTTCCCGGTTAGAAATTCGAAAGCAAAAGAGTGATCTTATCAAGACAAGTAGAAGCATTGAAGTTATGATTAAAGAAACCTCTCCTTAAAACAGCTATGAAATTTGCATCCCAACCGCATGAGACAGCTAATCGAACCTAATTCCGCTACCATTAGCTCATAATTCCATTATCCGCTAGTTTAACTCGACACAAATTCGGGTTTAAACCCTATTCAATAAGCTTAGATAATCATGTAATCCTATCCTGGCACCAAGAATCAACGTAATAGAAACGCATCCAACGCATTCTTAGAGATGTAAATGAAAGAAACTTGTTTCAATTTTGGCATTGAAGAAATTTGATGAGCAATTATAAAACTCTCAAACACGGAGAATCAATTTCAGCATCGGGTCTACAAAACTATTTAGCATACAAGAATAAATTAGATGAGCAATGCAAAATTCTCAACACATCGAAACCTTATGAACAAAATTCTGTATACTCCCTCCATAAATTTCTCAAATGTATAGGCAACATTAAGCATGCAAAAGCAAGAAATCGTATCAGATCGGAAAATCTCAAAAACACCGCGACTCGGATTTTCAACATCGAGATCTCATAATCAGATCTACGCTTTCATCTAACAAAACCATAGATCTAGAGATTCCTCAATCACAATATCATCGAATCACATAACTTTACCGGAGATGAGATCAACAAGAACAAGAACAAAAACTCACCTGATTTGGCTTAGAAATTCCGATGTCGACGAGAACGAGACGGAGAGATTTTCAGACCTTCGGATTTTGACCGGACTCTCGATTTTTTTATAGGAGTGGGGATATTCTCGCCACGCACTTCTTATTGTATTAGCCAATAAAAAAATGCCACCTCAGCTTAATTTATCAGAGCTTTTTTACAAGCGTGTTCGGTGACTAACTTATATCCCAAAATGGCGGCCCAAAAAAGCCCAAACTAAAGCCCAAAATTGAATCTACATTTTTGGGCACGACAGAAAGAAAAATTAGAAATTTTTGCTGAAAATAATCAAGTTCGAATACTAAGTTCTCCGATAGTGAGTCTAAAGATTGATTGTGTAATCATTTTACTTTATTGGTAGGTCATATGAGAAGAAATCTGAAGTGAAATGTGTGATTTTACAGGCAAATTAATGTTTATGACTTTTGATTCCCTAAATCAAAGGACAAAATCTTAGCCAGATAAACAAAATATCTGCCAACTAAATGCTCTATTAGATTTAGGCCCACTACATTATCGATTGAATCTCTTTCTGTATATTTTTCCAAAAGTCTCTTTTTCTCAGATGAGTTTTTATCAACCTCTAATTAATTTTTATGAGCAAAAAAGAAATTTGATTTATACTCCGAGGAAGGAAATGAAATGAATGATGAAAGAAGTTTCGTACGTGGGAACGAACGTACGTACGTACCTAAGTACGTATACATTAAAAGCATTTTCATCTATTTGATAGATCTGAAACACGAATCTCGAGATGGAGACATATATGTGAATCAGAGAGTGTAATGATAAATATCTATCGAGCATAAGTTATGGAGTCTGACACTTTGTGTACGGTCGCAGAGTCGACAAATAACTCTACTACTTTTTTATTTTACCCTTCGTACGTATCGATCGACTCCAAAATCTAATTTCATAAATATGTTCCAATCACTCAATGTTGTTTGGATCTATTGAATTTCTATCTAATGTATTTTTTCCTTTGTCATTGTATTTAGTATTTACTGTTTTATATAAATAAATAAATCAGGATGGTTACTATTGTTCGAATCAAAATAGACCGTCACATGATCTAAAGTTGTGTATTAATATGTCATAATCTATATTCAGATACATGTTATTGATTAAAAGAATTGGATCAGAAATTCAGAATAACGAAAACACATCCTTTATTTACGAACACAATTTTTCCAACCAAATATCATACTAGTTTTCATGTGAAAACACATATGAAACACTCACTATTTTGATTATTGGGTGGACCGTATTTTATATTAATTTCGTAGATCGCGATATTCACATAGTTTTGAGACTACAATGATATGTAGACGTGAATATAAATTAAGGAAAATATATGATGTTAAATCTAATAAATAAAGTGGGGGATATACAAATAAATAAGAAAAATAATTGAATCAAGCAATGATGACGTGGTAAATAGTTTTCGAAGGGACGATATTTTGTGTAAGGAAAATCAAATCGGGTCCCTATTTTTTGTTTGCATTTATTATCAAACGTATTCGTGCGGTGGCGGTAGCTTAATTTCCGTTATCTCAATTTATTACTTGTACTTTATTCTGTCCCTCCACTTTCATCTATTTTAATTTTATTTTATTTTTCCATTTACCACACGAAAAAATAAATAGATCACATCAAGTTTATTTTCTTTACCGTGTTGTACTTGTACCCTAGATCAAAACTTGTACTATGTTTTGGTTTGAGTTGCAGTTGTCGAGCAGATTTCTGAAGATGAAAGATCTGAAATGGTAACATATTTATTGCGTCTGGTATATTAGCTCAATGATAGCGAAAACACACTGCTATTAACATTCGTATTCATGATACATTTTTAACAAAACCAAAAACAAAAAAAAAGTTGGATGGTATTTTTTGTTTGCAAATAAAAAAATAATATACGAATTTAAATTCGAATGATGATTCAAACTCAAACACTTAAATCATGTAATTAGGTTAAAAATAGTTATTAATATACTTTTAGAACATTTATCACAGTATATGATACCATTGGTATCAAATTCAAATCACATGTGATTTTTATAATCATTAATCAATTTGAAAATTAATTAATAATACATTTTATTATAATAGATTATTTAATGATTTGTCCAAGAATAAAACATAACAAAGAGATATATTAACACCATAATTAGAGATACTTTAATACATTTTTTATAAAAATTAAAAAAATAATCACCAACAGATATATCGACACCGTATTTTGTTTCACAATAAAATCCGCATTCGGTGTGTTTAATAAAAAAAAATTTGCACAACACAAAGAAATATAAAATCATGGAAAGAAATGTTGTGCGTTGTCATTGATGTAACCTCCACACGTGTGAGTCTCCTTGTGGTCTTTGGAAGCTCGCGACGTCGACGTTGACGAAATTCACACGTGTGCCTAAACAGTACACGCGTTAAATGCACTTAACATGAGTGGGCCCCACCTAAAACCCTCTGGCTCCACCAGAGAGTTTGACATCTCTCTCTCTCTCCACCGTCTTCTACAGACTGTCGGCGGAGCACTCTCCTTAATTTGTTTAATTTATTAGTTTTAGATTCCTTTTTATTTATTTTTTAAATTAATTTTGGAGTTGTTTTCATTTGAAATTCAACTGAATTAATGTTATGTGAATAAAATATGAAAAGCTTAGCTGTTGCACTTACACATTTGTTTTCAACTTAAACTAATAGTAATTAATTACTTATTTTAGTAACTTCTCTACAGCTTCCATATGACTACCAAAAACCCATGTCGATTCTCTTTTCGACATGTAGATTTAGCGTACCTTCTCTATATAAAGAGATTATCAAAAAAATCATTTGACTACATTGTTTCAATTAGTTAGAGAATTTGTATAAATTACGTCGGTTTGTATTGAAGTAATAATGTTTTAATTACTCATATGTCACAGCAAAATCTACTATAGTTTGCATTCACGAGAATGTAGGCCATTGCTATGAATTGGTTAACGCCATTGCTATTTCCTATTTATAACCAAGAAAGAGATTGTTGTAAACAAATTAAAAAAAAAACGTCTTATAGTAGATGAAATTAAATTGCTTTATCTGGACGAAAGAGATTCAAATCTGGGATATTGTTACGTTACAAAAAAAAAACCTGAACTTTCGTAGTTGCACGAGCTACGTTTGAATACTATTAAATATTCAGTACACACACTATAGCTAGTAACTACGAATTCCAAAATCAAAATTAATATTTTTATTTTATAAAAAAAAAAAAAAAAAAATGAAGAGCAGAGGAAGTTGCCCTACAATCTGAAAGCTACTCTTCTCCATCTTCTCTAACTCACTGTATATAAAAAGCCTCTCAAAACCCTTTCCCTTTTATTCATTTCAATTTCAATTTCTTCAAAAACCCATTTTCTTGTTAATGGCGTCTTCAAATTCTCTAGCGATTTCTCCGAGAAAGCTCCGATCAGACCTATATTCATATTCTTACCAAGAAGATTCCAAGACACCACTCGTAATCTCTGTTCTCTCGTCTCTGATCGAACGGACTTTAGCTCGGAACGAGAGGATTAGCCGGAGCTACGGTGGTTTTGGTAAGACACGTGTCTTTGATTGCCGGGAAATTCCTGATATGACTATTCAATCGTATTTAGAGAGGATTTTCCGGTATACCAAAGCCGGTCCATCGGTTTACGTCGTGGCTTATGTTTACATTGACCGGTTCTGTCAGAATAATCAAGGTTTCAGAATCAGTCTCACTAATGTACATCGTCTTCTCATCACAACCATCATGATCGCTTCCAAATACGTCGAAGACATGTAAGTTACATTAAAATCCTCTGTTTCTGGTCGGTAAAGTCAAAATCTTGGAAGACTAAAAACTCATTTTCTTTTTATTTTCTGTTTCTGTTTCTTACAGGAATTACAGAAACTCGTACTTTGCGAAAGTGGGAGGATTAGAGACAGAAGATTTGAACAAGTTGGAGTTGGAGTTTTTGTTCTTGATGGGATTTAAGTTGCATGTGAATGTGAGTGTGTTCGAGAGTTACTGTTGTCATCTTGAGAGAGAAGTTAGTATTGGAGGAGGTTATCAGATCGAGAAAGCATTACGTTGCGCTGAAGAAATCAAATCTAGACAAATTGTTCAAGATCCTAAACACCATCATCAACAATATCAATTTTCACGAATCTTGTTGTAGTAAAGAAGAACTCTGTTTCTTCGTCTTAACATTTATACCCAAAAAAACTCTGTTTCTTTCTATTTTCTTTTTTGTGTTTGTCGTTTTGCTTTTGAGGGTCTTTGACTTTCTGATTACCTTGTCGGTTGGGTTTTTTTTTTCGTTTTTTTGGCTTGAAATGTAAATGTAAATAGAGAGAAAATATAGAGACTGTTGTATGTATGTATGTAATTTTAAGGAGAAGGTTTTCATAATTTGCAAAATCTAAATGTTAATCTGTTCTTTTGTCATCTACTATTTTCTTAGACATTTGAACTGTAAACTATTAATTAATATTGGTTTCGACACTAAATCCATAAAAAAAGATACGATTTTTCTATTAAATCTATGTCTGTGATTATGAAATATCAGAAAAAGATTTGTCAAGCATTAGATTTATAAGATTGTTGATAATCTTAGGCTCATGTCAACTCATAACCAAACAAATTGTGTTTCCCCTTCTGTTTTTTTTTAATATGTGAATTTGACATTTTAAATGGCAAACACACAAATATTTACACTTTCTACCTTAGCAAAGATGGTGGGAGAAACAAGAGACTATTACAGTACATAAATGAGATCACCAATCGTGTCAATTTGAGAAAAAAATAGTTGATGGATTGTCTTTTTTTATGAAAATAATAGTTAAATTTTTGTTTTGAACAATAATACCAGTTCAGAAAGGACTACAGTTTTATACGCAATGAAAAATAGAGTATAAATACACTAATTCTACATATATAACAAATTCCAATAAATCTTTAACTATGATTTTTTTTTTATATACTACTAGATCAGGATCCGCGTGATACACGAGGTTTTGATAATAAATTTATTTATATATTATAAAAATAAATTAAAATATCCGTTATCGGTAATCGATTAATTTTAATAAAGATAAATTTTATAAAAATATAAAAAATATATGTTAAATTTTATTGATGTAAATATTTAAATTTTTATTGGTAACTCGTACACTTGTTTGGATTTTAATTAGTAATTTTTTTTTTTAAAACCGGATTTCAATTCTAACCACTTTATCTCACACTACAACCAAACTACTTCTTCTATTATATTAAAACCAATTTCTACTACACGCATTATATATCAATTAATAAAAATTAAAAATTTTATATCAAACAATATATACATCGATCATATTAAATCTATGTCTATATATATTATTTGTATTAAAATAGTAAAACAAAATTAACAAAACATAATTAGCAGAGAAATAAAAAAATATTAACACAAAATATATGCATAATAATTTTTAAATTAATTTTTTTGTACAAATTCAAAATTTACATCTCAACTAATTTTACATTTTACTTTTTAACAAAAAAATACCCTTTATTTCATTTTTTTAATAAAAACGTTTTTCAAGTCACATACAGAAAAACTTAGTCAACTTTTTCTTTTTTAGTCGTTTTAAATTACTATTTATTTTTAATTGTTCAATAATCTAGTTTTTATTTATTATTTTCTTTTAGTTATAAAAAAAAATTTCATATTAACAATGACACATATCACAATCTAAATTAAATATGATACGTGTCACGATTTGATGAATCATAATTTTGCATACGTGTCGCTCTTACGTTAAACGCGTCCAACTTCATATATATAAAATGTTAGATGCATTTCTATTTTCAATATCCTCTATATATTAAAAAAGGAACATTGTAAAACAAAATTGCTAATGTGTCAAACCCAAAAATTTTGTAAAAAATTTGTATTTAATATTTTAATCTATTATTAAATGCTTTTATCATATTCTCCAAACACTATCACAACACATAATACTAACTTGGCTATTGTAATTCATATTATCAAACAGATTTGAAACATAAATCATCTACTAAATAAATATTAAAATAATTATTCATTTATAAGACCGTAAATTGGTAAACAAGTTTTTAGTGATATACTCAATCTTTCATTATCGTTGAGTCATAAACCGTATCTTTGAAGATTATGATATTTATTAAGTGCATTTTATTAATTAAGTGATATATATCATACACATTTCACACAAATTTGTAGAAATAAAAATATTAATTGTTTTAAAAAATTTCAATGTATCACAAATTATGATTCGCCTTATAATGTATATGATTGTTTTTTATTGACTAAAAATTAAAAATTCGTTGTTTTCAATTATTTCACGGGTAAAACACATTTCAATACATAATAATTGTAAATTCGAATATATAAAACGGATCTTAGATTCCATATAATAATTTCTCCAATAACTACAATTATTATTTTTAACTAAAATTATATTAATTTTATTCGATAATTATTTTATTCTGCGTATAATGCGGGTAATTACCTAGTAAAATATTATAACACAACAAATCATAGTTAAAGATTTATTTGCATTTGTAAATATTTTCTTTTACGAAAATTAAATTTACATTTTAAGATGATAATATACATATACATCAAGAAATGCAATTAAAGATTTGATGCAGCATGCAAATTCCACGTCACGCATGGATGTTGTCTCTTTAGTCGTGTTTTTTTTTTTTTAATAGGTTCCTTAGTCGTATATGAGCTGCCGACCATACCGTATTTACAAAAATTCAAATCCGCCAAAAACTAAATGGCAGGTTTTGGATTTTTTGGATCATTCATTTTGCACAAACTTCAAGTCTTCGTCTATTATTATGAATTATTTCATCGAGTTTGATACAACTCGTTATCTTAAGATTGAAAATTGATGGCAACTCTCTATTTTAGTTGTTTAACAAAAACTCTATTTTAGTTTAGTATGAGAAAACCCTAAAAATCGAAGGACCATAGTAATATATTATACCAAACCAACAATTTTTTTTTTTACCTTTTCGAAATATATTATTTTGTTGGACCATTTTGTGTTTTATAAAATGAACAGTGTTAGTTAGAAAGGTTATTTTGAGTGGCTATGATTATTGTCTACCTAAATATGAAAAGTGGTCGTTAGTTCGAATTATGATCACAGCCAGAAAATGGACAATTTGATATTAGAAAATAGCAATACCATTGAATAAGATAATCGGACAGACCATATATATATATATTTTATAAACAATAAATCGAAAAATATTAACAGAAATACCTCAAAAAAATATTTGTCAAGTTTTTTTTAATAAAAAAAATAGCACGATTAAGAAAACTGGAAAATACAATCTACGAAGCTTTTCTAAAGTTTTCGTAAATCTTTTTGCAAGTCTTTCTAAATGTTTCATGAACAACTTTGTGGTAGTTTTGAAAATATATAAAAGTAAATATAGTATTTAAAATCAAAGAACAAAACATAAAAATGATATTTTTGAAAGTACTCCAATTAATTAAGTCAATCAGACTGCGTGCATATCTATATACTGTATGATTCATACTTCACAGAATATTCAAATAAGTATTAATTTTAAATTAAAGTATTAATATTGAAATTCTTGAAAATCTACTATTGTTCGTAAACAATCATGCATATACTAAACATGAATTGTATCCACATTAATCATTTTGGATACATAATAAAAAAAAAAGATAAGTTAGGATTCCGGTGCTGATTTGGTGTCCAATAATTGATTAATCGGTGGCACATAAACTTGCATTACCAATAGTGTATCTTCCTTTTATTTCAATGATGTGCATAATCCATTTATAAATTAGTAATAATGTTGATGCATTGAATCTTTCCTATGTTTTGTATGAGCAAACAAGGTAAAACGGAATTCAAATTCTCAATCGAACAAAAACAAGCTTATCCGATTTTTTTTTTTTTTGTTCTCGAAAACGCATAAATAATAATATTGTTTGTTAGCGTGTTGTACTGAAAAAACATTATACAAATAATCGTGTAGTGTGGTTCACGAGCATTTACCTAATTAAAGACATCAATTATTTGATCTAATCCTTTTGAACTAGATTACTGAAAAGAAGATTAGGCTGGATGTGTTGATATGATGTCTAATAATTGCCTCACAAGATGTATACAGATTTATATTGTAAATACCATGACTCTAGTTTTCTCTTTTTCATACTTCAATCCGTGAAAATAATTTAAAAATCATGGAAACAGCTATGAGAAGTTCTGGGATGAGTTTTCCCAGTTTAGTGGTTGGGATGGTCTGGTTTTATTGAATTGAACTTTACTACTTAAAGACTAGACTGGTAGTACCTAGCAAATTCATTTACAAATAAAATCAAGAATAACACTTTTAGAAAATAACTATCAAAACTCGACTCCTGGATTCAATTCCTATTGGGAACACTTTCATATTCATTTGGACATTCGAAATGATGTCACGCTTTAAACTCATTAAAAAAATCGGTGAGTGAACTACTCGACGGCTACACTCATTCTAAAAGATTAGTCGGGTTTCAGTCTGGAATTAAAAAAAAAAAAAACTATCAAAACCATTATTTTAAAGTTATATGGGCCGGTCCAATGATATTTTTCTTATGCGTCCAAAGGTATTGGGCCGGATGTGCATCATCAAAATTTAAGAAACAATTGTTTTAGATTTTGTTAACGGTCATTTTTTTACAGAATTGAATTATACAATTAGGCAACTCATTTCAAAAATTAATCCGTGGGATCGACCATGACGTTTGTTTATGATTAAAATATATATATATATATATATATATATATATATATATATATATATATCGGTTTCAGTAAATCGTCATAGCGAACCTGATTCACGCCATGTTTTACGTTTTCAACAGCCTGTGATTATTTTCAAACCCCTCTTTACATTAGTTAAATAAAAACTTTAGAAATTTCATGCAAATAATCGTTTTTTAACCGTGAGATTGAGATTCAACGGTTATGATGGATTTCCAACGACCAAGCAAACCACCATTAACGGCTACATTAACGTACAAATTTCGCCATCAATCGCCGTATACGATAATACGAATAGATCCAAATATAATTCCAAATCCCTTAATTTAGGGGGGAAAGAATAATTAATTACGCAATACGACAACGTATTATTCGGCCACATAAAACTGTGGGTCTAACCGTTAACCGTCACGTAGGGTCCACTTTGAAAAGA
This sequence comes from Pseudoturritis turrita, assembly GCA_900406555.1. Classification (NCBI taxonomy): domain Eukaryota; kingdom Viridiplantae; phylum Streptophyta; class Magnoliopsida; order Brassicales; family Brassicaceae; genus Pseudoturritis; species Pseudoturritis turrita. Next base: position 7,899,073 of record OVBL01000512.1, read on the forward strand.
AAAAAGAAAAAACTTCACGTGTTTTATAGTACTTTTTAGACAAAGTGACACGTGGCTCATAACAGTTGGGCGTATTAGAGTCTTTCACGGGATTCGATCGCTCTATAAGTAGCACCCAGTCGTTACTAAGCTCCTTATTAGTAACTTATTATTACAATGGCAATTCTTGTCGTTGAGCGATATTACATGATCATGAACTTACTCTTTGGTCTAACTTGTCTTCTATTAAACCAGGCTCATAGCTTTAACCCCAAGAAACTCAATACTTCAACCGTCGGGACCGGCGGTTCCGATTGGTCTCTAGCAGGTGCTACGTGGTATGGCAACCCTACCGGCTATGGAAGCGACGGTATATAAATATATATATATATATATATATATCCGTGTTATGTAGATTACATTTCTACATATAAACAAGCTATATTAGTTGGTTACATATATATACAATTATTAACTACTATATATTATAATGAAGGTGGAGCTTGTGGGTATGGAAATGCTGTGGCACAATCTCCGTTTTCGAACATGGTATCAGCCGGAGGTGCTTCATTGTTTAAGTCGGGGAAAGGATGTGGCGCATGTTATCAGGTTCTATACGATCAACTAATTACACAATTAAGCATAGAACACAATTAAGCATAGAAGAGACTAAAACTATAAATAAATTAAAATTTAGCTTATATACGTTGATACATGTACAGATAAAATGCACGTCGAAATCGGCCTGTTCGAAAAATCCGGTAACCGTAGTGATTACAGACGAATGTCCCGGTTGCGTTACAGAGTCGGTCCATTTCGATTTGAGCGGTACTGCGTTTGGTGCCATGGCGATTTCCGGTCAAGATAGTCAGCTTCGCAATGCCGGAGTTTTGCAGATTCTTTATAGAAAGTATGTCATGTCATATTCAATATTGGTCGTTATATATTATACTATAAGGTTTGATTTATTGGGTGTTTTAACTATTTTTCATTGATGTGTATATTTTGTAGAGTGGAGTGTAACTATATTGGTAAAACGGTGACGTTTCAAGTGGAGGAAGGTTCAAACACTAACTACTTCGCGGCTTTGGTTGAATATGAAGACGGAGACGGCGAAATCGGACGAGTCGAACTCAAACAAGCGTTAGATTCTGACACGTGGCTTCCCATGAGCCATTTATGGGGTGCCGTGTGGAAGCTCGACGTTACGTCACCTTTGAGGGCCCCACTGTCTCTCCGGGTGACTTCTCTGGACTCCGGCGAGACCGTTGTGGCTTCCGGTGTCATTCCGGCCGGTTGGCATCCTGGTGCCAAGTACAAATCGAACGTAAATTTTCAAGTCTAACCAGAATTGAAAATTATTAAATCAATTAATTACGAGTAACGAGTGAAAATAAAATACAGTCCGGTGGTTTAAAAAAAAAATTAATGTATCAACGGTTACAAGTTCATATATATGGTGATATTGATAGTTAATTTCTTGCATGTAATCTTATTTGGTAATGAAACAAAAACAGTCTTAACGAACATGCCCGTGGAGGGATATACAAAATTTGGGCGATGTATCTAATTTGGATCGATGTTGATAAGTCGGAAAACAGTAATTTCATCAGCTTAAAATTCTGCAATTTCGGCTAAATTTCTAGATTAAATTCAATCCTATAGATGACTGCAACAAGAAATTTACTTGATTTCAAACTCTCTCTAATTTTTTTCTCCTAGAGAAAGTTGTTATGTTTTAATTAATTATTATTGGATTTGATAGACAATTAACTAGGTGTGGATTCTTATTAATTTAATAGAAAAAGTTAAACTTAATGACTTTTCGTCCTAAAAGTAATTAACAATGACTGGAATATCAATTTATGTTTTTTTCAAATTACTAAATTATGCGCTAATTTATTATTGGTATGAGATTTGTAACACTTTTCTTCAAAAATAATAGACATCATGATATATATATTTATCTTGAATCAAATTTCATGCTACAATTGATAACATATCTAATTAAGGACAACCTAGGTTTGCATATCATCTCAGAAATCAAAATAATCAAAATATCCAAAACTTATTGATAACAATAATGAATATATGATACTCTTTCCGTTTCATTATATAAGATGTTTTAGAGTTTTTTTTGTTTCATTTTATTTGATTTTTTTTTTTAATTTTCTACGCAAAATTTAATGTATTGTGACTATTTATATTCTGCAGTATTTTTTTTTATTGATTGATTTTTCTTAATTAGATATTAAATAATATTTTTAATATAAAAAGACAAAACATAAACTAAAATTTATATATTTCTTAAACTTTGCGTTTTTAGCTAGAAAATCTAGAAAATCTAGAAAATCTTATATAATGGAATAGAGAGAGTATCATTTTATATAATTTGTTAAAATTGTTTGTATTATCAGTTTTAGTGCCATGCATGCAATTAATATCCTTAGTTATATTGTAAAATTTTATAAATATTAATTGTGATCACGAACATTTACGTATAACAATCTCACGAAAATAAACAAACTAAAAAAGATTTAAATTTTTGTTTAATATTTGCTGGTCAACTATCAAAAACAAATTTCTTCAACAAAAAAAATCCTTGATCTTGCTTTCAATAAAAAAAAATTCAATAGTCAAACATAGAAATGACTTTCCAATTTATCAGTTTAGAAAATTTGGGGTAATAAAGTGACAAATAAATTAATATAGATTAAATTTATACAAGAAGTTATTTATTTACAACATATCAACGGGTTTTTTTGGTCAACTATCAAAAAATTTCTTCACATTTTGTTTTTGTTGAAGAAGAAATTTCTTAACATGATTTACATTTTTTTACCTTCTTCTTTTCAAATTGACTTTCCTTATAGAGAATTAGCAAGAGCGTAAATAACTTCCATAGATACTACGATTCACGTATATTGCTAAATGCTAATAGACAATTTCCTTTCTTTTTTTGACAGGCGAATATACAATTTCCTAATACATTGAATGTATTCGTGAGAATTTTTTTTTTTTTTTTAAACCCCATTATAAATCACCTTCATCATTTGATGAAACAAATTCACTAATAACTTTAAACAATAAGAAATTTTTTAAACCAAACAAAGTAGATCATCAATGGCATCATCATCACATATATATTTTGCTCTCTTAGCTCTTTTTGCAGTCTCACTAAAGTTTTGTTATTGCCAAAATGAAACTATAGATGTCACCGGCTGGGACAATGCCGGTGTTACTTGGTACGGTGAAGCTGAGGGCGGCGGTAGCACCGGTACGTATTACCATAGATTTGTAACACTATTCATATATATATAAGTTTTTTGAATAATCCGATAATATTTATATATAATATATATATATATATATATATGTGTGTGTGTGTGTAGGAGGAGCTTGTGGATATGGTTTGGCAGTAGTCAATCCACCGTTATACGCTATGGTTTCAGCCGGAGGCCCTTCACTGTTCAACAATGGAAAAGGATGTGGAACATGTTATCAAGTTCGTATTAATCCTCTATTTAATACGTAGCATACAAGTCTGATCAATGTCATAGGGTTACAAATATTTATTTTTCTTAACCATATTGTAAATATATATGTTTGTTTATATCATCAGATTGTGTGCAACGGGAATCCAGCGTGTTCGGGGAAACCAATAACGGTCACGATAACCGACGAGTGCCCCGGCGGTCCATGCGCCTCCGAGCCAGTCCACTTTGACCTTAGCGGCAAAGCCATTGGTGCCTTAGCCAAACCTGGCCAAGCCGGTCAACTTCGAGCTGCTGGTGTTCTACGTGTTAGTTTCAGACAGTACGTATAAATCATATTATTCTCCTAAGATTGTTGATGTTTCTTTTAGATATGTCCAAACCCAATTTTTGGTTTGAAATTGGATTGAAAAGTAACCAGAAACCATATGTTTTGCTTTCAGTTCATATTCGTTACCAGACGGGGTTAATATATTACACCATTTTTTTATTAATTAATTCCGTTATTTTTTTATCATTTAAAACATTCATAAGTTTTCGCATTTTTATGTGACTGTGTTAAAAGTGTAAATAGAAATATTAATCTATAAAAAAGTTATGTTGTGAACCTCAAATAACTTTGATTATTCTTTTTGTTTTTCAGTGCTAATTGTTTATATAAAGGGACTAGTATAGCTTTCCGTATTGACGCCGGAGCAAATCCATTCTACATGGCCTTTGTTGTGGAATACGAAAACGGTGACGGAGATTTTGCCTCCGTTGAGATTCAACCGGCCGGCGGAAAGTTTATCTTCATGCAAGAAATGAGGTCTGCCGTGTGGAAAGTAAACTCCGGCAGTGCTCTGAGAGGTCCGTTCAACATTAGACTTACTTCCCGCCTGTCTCGTAAAGTAGTCGTCGCTCAGTCCGTTATTCCTGAGTATTGGAAGGCCGATGAGACTTACCGGTCAATTGTTAACTTTTATTAGAGTATTTATAAATTTTTGCTCAGAGATTGTAGTTTCGACTCATCATTTCGTCGTTCGCTCTAGTCAAAATACTATAGATAATTAAAGCTTATTAATGGATGATTAAAAAAGAAGTTGAGTTATCAGTATTGAAGCCCATATATTTTTTATTACTCAATTATTTTCATTAATGCAATTAGTTTCATCAAGAGAATTGTTACTACAATTCGTTTTATTTTTTTATTTTTATTTTCATTGGAAGATTTTTATTATTACACCTTCAAAGATACGTACAAAGTATGATACAACTCCGGATAAACCACATACAGAATCTGAGAATTTTACGGAAAATCGAAACCCGAAAATTTACCGGGAAAACAAATTCCGAAGGATTACCGGAAAACAAAACCCAAAAGATTACCGAGAAGCAAACCCGAAACATTACGGTTATCTAGAATTCATAACTATCAAGACTCAAACATGAAGAAACACTCGCAATCAACGGAGAGTGCGAAAAGAGCAGTAGACGCGGCGGACCTACAATGCTCACAAGTCACTGTCGAAGTAAGGGGAGACCGCGAAGAATAGACCCAAATACGATGAATAACAAGATCAAAGAATCACGATTGAGAATCTAAACTCCTAATCACCTAATCTTCAACTTAAAGGGTCAAAATCTAGAACTTTGCATCTCCACAAGAGATTAACCTTATAAGAACCGACCCACGAAGACCACAGGTGAAAAACTAATTATTCAACTAAATTAAAGGGGGAAGGAAAGAGGTTGATAAAGATTCACCGAATTAAAAGGATGCAAATCGAAGAAATACCAACCAAGACAAGCGACTACGCACACACAAGCCGAAGATTAACAAGAGCAATCCAAACTCCTAATCAATGGTAGACTACAAATACTAGCTCTACAAACGGTGAAATTGAAAGGCAGAACCAAAACATTATTTATCCAGCCTAACCCGATAGCAACCACAATCAACTCAAAGAATAAAATAGACCACCGAAGGCCAAAATTTTGCCGGATGAAGAGCCCGGAACTGGTGAAATACAGAGAAGCTACAAGACACAAAAAGCCCGAAGAAAGTCGCCTTAACCTGAATCCTAGCCGCCGGCAACACAAACTCGTCCCAAGGCCGAAACCCTAGCCGCTACCATAGGGAACCACAAGACCAGACCACCGCAGCCACAAATCAGACAAAGGCGAAGACCCACCTCGACCCAGAGCCCAAGCTAACCTGAACCTGAACCATCGCCGAACCCCAACCCAGAATCGCCTCACGGATGCAGAGCAAAACAGCTCCTATGACCACCACAAACAGTGAGAGAGAGCAGGAGCATGTCACAGCAAGGAAGGTGAGCATAGAGGAAAAAACAAAAACGAAAGCCAGAGACTCCTCTGCCTTACTAGCTCTCTGCCTTACTACCACACATTTGGTTACTCAAAGACAATAAAATTTAACTATTTAGAGAGTGCTTTCATCATTTATACCGTATGTTCAGAGATAGATGTCTCCGGTTTGATATTACCAAATTTTCCATTTTCTTTAGGTTCACTGTTTCATCGAAACCCAAAAGCACTATACAGAGCAGCCCATGCTTGGTCATATAGAACCTTAATTTTTATACGACCGCAAGTCGTACTTGGTTAGTTTGGGCTCAGGGCCGGCCCTGGTAACATATAGAGTTAAAAACTGTTTGTACCAATACATTGTTGCTCTTGCTTGCTCCTGTTTACTCTTCCATAAACATAAGATAGTGAAAAATATCAAAAATGCTGTCTCCAACACTTAAAACTGTGATTATATATTTTTCTTTTCGCCTGAGTAAATTTAAAAGTTTTAATATAGAAAAGTTATCAGTTTTAATGAATTACAAGGCTACTTAAGTTAACTGATGAATCATAAAGCAAAATACCGTAATTTTTTTATAAGGAGAAAAAACATCTTGATATTAAAACTTGTGGCTCATCTCATTTTTCAATTCAAGGTTCTAATGATACACTTCAAGCCCCGCTCATTCTCTTTCGGCGAAGGGATGTCCTGCTCGTTCTCTCGGGTCGAAGACGGACTAAGACCTCACAGCCTCCACTCCATGGCAGCCATTGAGAATGAGGTCTACGTTTTTGGTGGACTAAGTACGACGGATCCGCTCAATTAATTATATAAAATCATTTTAAACTATATCACATATTTTGTAAAAAATTAAATTAAGTTTTATAATGAATTTAAAGATAATTCATTTATAAATATATAACTCAATAAATATGTTATAATTTATTTTAAAATTTGAAAAAAGCAAAAAATATTGAGTCCAATAGTCAAATCTATGATTATTGCACTTATCTCTCTCCTACCCTAAGAAATTTTAAAAGATCTTATAAAAAAACTTGAACTACAAAAAAATGTAACGTGAAAATTCTTGGGAGTATGAAAAAAAATCTTTGTTAAGAGCAATAACTGTTTTTTTTTCAACAAGTACAATATGTCAAAAATCATTTGTTGAAAACATGTGTTTTTTTTCAACCACTATTTTTCCTGTTTCACATTTTCGACATTCCATCTTCTCTTCTGGATCTACCTGAATATGAATCTAAGTTCTTAGGTCAGGAATCCGCTCTAATACCAATTAAAAATTCTTGAGAGTATGGAAAAAAATTTCACGTTACATTTGTTAGTTGTTTCAATTTCGCCGATCCTTTGTTAGTTGTTTCAATTTCGCCTAATGAGATTGTTTCTGCCCTATGTCACATCTTTTTTAATATTTTTCAACTTTCTTAGACAGGAAAACAAGTGTTTCTTTCCAGACATAAAAGAAACAACTAACAAATTTTTTTCGCCGATCGTTCCAGCTCTTATAAGTTGTTTCAATTTCGCCGATTGTTCCAGCTCTAGTTAGTTGTTTCAATTTCTCCGACATTTGTTGCTCTTGTTAGTTGTTTCAATTTCGCCGATCTTTTGTTAGTTGTTTCAATTTCGCCTGATAAGATTGTTTCTTCCTATGTCACATCTTTTTAAATATTTTTCAACCTTCTTATACATGAAAACATGTGTGTTTTTTCAACCACTATTTTTCTGTTTCACATTCTCAAGATTCCATCTTCTCTCCTCAATCTACATGAATATGAATCTAAATTATTAGGTCAGAAACCCGCTCTGATACCAATTGAAAATTCTTGAGAGTATGGAAAAAATCTTTTTTGTATAAAATACTTTAAGCAAATACCAGGTTAACGGATTTATCCGGCACTAAAACAAACCCTTAATTCGGTACCGATTGTTTTACTACAAAGATTAAAAACATTACTTAGAAAACGCATTCTAAGACTTTCCTCATAAAACAAGAAACATCGGTGCTCACTTTTTCTTTTAAGCTCTCTCTCTGTATAAGAAGAAACACGTTTTTGCTCTCTAAAAATCGGTGCTCTAATTATTTGGTGTATACATGTTTTTATAGAATCATAGATCCTTTTCTTTTTCCTTTTCTTCTTTTTTTTTTTTTTTCTTTTTCTAGGTTGATTTCCCTTTTTAATGTATAAGGAAATTAAACTGATTTTCTTTTGCTCCATGTCGTTACCTTGATTTTTGATTTCTTTTTGCTTCATTTAATTTCCTTTTCTTGAAAATCATGAATCTGAGATTTCCTTTTTATATTTGTGCAGCTGTCGATGCCTTTTGAAAATTGATTTGGTTCAACTCTATTCTGGTTCATGAAGCTCCTTGCTTCAACATAACGTACCTCTAGAGTTAATTATAGGCTAAATGCTATAAAAACGACGAAAGAAAACTCTCTAATTGTATGCAATAAACCTCACTCCTCACATTACCAATGCTTCTTCATGTTCGAGATCGTGACTTGGTTCAACGTGCAAGATTCGAAGTTAGGCCTTTGAGGACTTATTCAGATAATAATTATAACCGAGAAGATCTCCAAAGCATTATTTCGTAGATGATGTTTTACTCTCTTTTTTTTTGGTTTCTGAATGGAAAAAAACGACGTTTACTGTTTCTGATTTGCATTTCAACATAACTAGATCACGAGATCAAACAATACCAAATTTAATTTTTAAAAATAAAATAACGTTGTTCTAAAATAACAAGGATAATCGAACTAATACTGTCAGAGACGCATTTGGAGCCAATTAAAAATGCAGTAGAAATACATCATCGATTTGAGGTAAATTTTCAATACAAAAAAGTAGACCAATGTGATAATAGGTGAATACAACAAAATTTAAAAAAAAAAAATGAAAATTGTCAAAAATAGGGTTTGAGATAATATTAAATTTAGTGGCAATAGAGTTTGATGATTGAGTCAGCGCCTGCAGTGAATAGCCATGGTTGTCTCGGATGAAACTTGCAGTCCAAGACTCCTGCCATCAAAATAAAAAAACCATAATATAAAATAATCAAAACATATGATGACGCATAGTATAGTGTGATTATTCCTTAAAGAAATAAAAAACACTGACCTCCTCCATTTGAAGAAGAAGAATGGCCTCTTAGAATCTCCAATGGCACAATCAGAGGATTCTCGTTCAGATCATTATACACCTTTCCATGGAACACATAAGCTGTTGAATCCTCCGAGCACGAAGCGAATAACGGATAAGAACGGTGGAAAGCCACATTCGTAATGTCTTTAGGATGATTCTTGAGAGTCTTGTACGGTTTCGAAGACAGATCCATGTCAAACCAACACATCTTCCCTTCTTTGCTTCCTACTATCAGATTATCACCACCGGGATGAATCGCCATGGATGAGATTTCTCTCATTCCAGTCTCAAGCTTTTTGATGGCCACGTCGTTCTTTAACAGGTCGTAAACACGCACGTTCTTTCTTGTCGCAATGAAGATAATGGAACGGCTGGGATGAAAAACTGTGCAGACTGGAAGTCCGCGGATCTTAAATGGGAGCTTGTGTGTAAGCTTTTTTGAGATTTGGTGCGTTACAATGCCTCGTGTTTCGCCGGATGCCATGACTGTTGAAAGATAGTCTCCTTTACGATGCCAGTGAATATATGATATGTTCTGAAAAATATATGTAAACCAAACCAGTTATAGATTTTTTAATGTTAACGAGGAATTTTAGCAAGAGTTTACCTTAAAATGTCTTATCTTGATCCCTCCATATCTCTCATCTGGAAGCCAGCTTACAATTGCTGCAACTATGAATATCGTGCAAAATATACAAAAAAAAAAAAAAAGATCAAATCATTTGGATTTTCATGTTAATTTCTTAAAAAGTGTCAGTGGCTATTCTGAGACACTTACCATATGCTTCTTGTTCTGGAAGGTTTCCTAAGTGAAGCAGCTCTTCAATATTTTTCTGTTCCTCATCAGTGCCAAGTTCAGTGTTCAGGATAACCAAATCTCGTCCCCTGCAAATGTGAGACACGATGGTTTCGGAATAGGAAGTTATAACAAATCAGAAAACAAATTCCCAAGATCCTAACTCACATCGCGACAGCTAAAATTGGAAAGTCGGAAAGAGGATTCCAAGCCACACACTTAACAGCTTCATCAAACTGCCAGGTCTTAAGACATCTACCAGTTTCCACTTCCCATATACGAACAGATCCATCGGTTGAACCTTTGAAAAAAAAAAAATATACAAGATTGGCATCTTGAAAACAAAAGAAAGATCAATCAAAAGGAATAAAAACACGTAAACTAAATACCTGAGGCTATCCACTGGCCAGAACATTCAGTGGATATGGAAGTAACAGCTCCTGTATGGCCTTTATATTCAAGATAACAGGAGTTTGGATAAGGTCTAAGATCCTTCCTACTAGGTAGCTTAGGCTTCAAAGATTCAGGATCAATGTTTATCTGGAGAAAGGAAACACACTGTCAGATTAAACACAGAAGAAAAAAAAATAAACCAGAAAATGTGATGATCAAAGAAGTCCTCACTCTCTTCTTTCGAACTCTCGGACATAGGTATAGATCCAAACAACGTTCAAAGGACTCCTTCAGTGCATTCTCATATGCTGGGATGCTTCTCAGAGATGTAAACCTATGCACAAATATATTTACCGTAAGGCTTAAAGCTAACAAATTCCAAAGAAAACTATATCAGTGTATATTAAGCGATACTATTACAAACCTTTTAGGAATGAATTTTGGACGATCTTCCTCATACATCAGTTCATAAGAGGCTTTCTCTTCCTCTGTTGGAATGTATTCCAAAGAAGGATTGTATGATTCCTCGTGTCCTGGAAAAGCAAAGTGTACAAATTAAAAACTTCGAAAATGGAATTCCCAGAGAGAAGCAGAGAAACAGATGGTCAGTAAAAAGTTTGCACCTGGCAATTTGGGTTTGGGTGGAGGAATATAAGTTAAGTGCTTGCTCCTTTGATCTGAAGTTGAATCATCGCCCCATAAAAGGTATACATTTGGCTCTTCTTCAGGTTTGTCAAACTTGATCAACCCCTTCCGGATTGCTCTAACATACTTAACAACCTTTTTGGCTTCCCATTTTGAAGGGATGAACCTTCGCTTGGGTTCTGGTGCACTTGAGAGTGGATGTATTGCATCGTCCCATTTGAACCAATCGACATAAGGCTGGCACCAAGAGAATCAATCAAAAGGTCACATTTTGAAGCGATTGGTATAATATTAGTAGAAAATGACTACACATAAACACATACGTACCGCATATGGATCAAAGTCAGCATGTGGAGCTTCACCTTTGAGCATTCTACGAATGAGCTTGCTCTCCTCTTTAGTCAGCTCCACTTCCTCGTCATTATATTCATCATAAATTTTGCGCCTAAAGCCCCACAAAATCGCATCAGCATAATGCTACTAACTAACTATAAACCAATAGACAGAAAAGCCTTGAAACTGACCAATTCTTTGAGTCATCCATAGTTGCAAGAAAAGAGTCGAGTTTGTCTTGTTTTTCTTTCTTGGTAATCTTCTTCCCAGTGATGTCATAACCAATATGTTTCTCATCTTTATACCACTCCAAGGGAACATCCCCAACTGTATTTCTAGGAGCAACCTACAGATCAAAGCTAAATATATAAATTCGCCTGAAAAACGGAGACGGACAGCTTCAATTCTAAAACGAATAGAGAAAGCATCTGACCTCATCTTCTGAAGAATCGCTCTCTTCGACGACTTCATCTCGATCAGAACCTTCATCACTCCCATCTTCCTCACCATTTTCACTATCTACTTGTTCACTTTCATCATCATCGTTTGAGCCCTCATGACCTGCACCAACTGATCCTGGCACAGTTACTCTCTCTTACTTATTTTTACTTGAAACCCTATTCTCCCATAACTGGTCGTTATAAACTCCCACAAGTAATTTCGATCAAACTATAATAAACCTAAAGAGATTAGCCTATTCGATTGCTAACTATTAATTAACGTTTAACCCCTAGCCATCAAGAGCATGAAACCCTAAAATCTCAAACTGAAAAACAGCTAAACCAGAAGAAAAGCACAAGTTTTTACCATGGACATCGTCTTCGGATGATTCTCTGTCTCCATCTTCTGTCTCTCTCTGTGAACCATCATCCTCGGAATCGAAAAAATCTGAGTCGAAATCATCGGAATTCAAAGACCCGGGCAAGCTCTAAAAAAAAACCAGAAAGAAAAACAAATAAACCAAATGCTCCAAGCTATGAAAACAGAAGAGGAGGCTCAAGGTAAGGACAATACGTCTCCGTCGTAATCGGAATCTGTTCCGGAATCTTGTAGCAGGTCTTCCTCTTTCAAGCTCTTCACTTCCTTGTCTACTGGTTTCGCTTCCTTTTCTAGTGGTTTCTGTTTATTAGATTTTGCAGACACTCTTTTGCTCTTGGTTTCTCTCATCTTATATTCGTTGATTGCTTCGCTCTTCTTCGTCATCGGTGATTTCAGAGGCGAGGTTTTTGGTCTGAGATGAAATTCGGTTGAAGAAGAAGCTGGTGATGGAAGAAGATTTAGGGTTTTAGGCTAAAGTCGAAATGATCCCTAACTCTAATGGGCCTATATATGTTAATGGGCTTTTCCTTTTAAAAGTTTGATAGAGAAAGAGACAACGCGGCCCGATGAAGACTTGATTTGAGTTAAATTAATTTAATTTTAAAATCTTTGATTTTTTTTTTTTTTATTAGTCAGCTCTACTCAATTGGTAAATTTTCTCCAATTGTAGTTGACTCGTTTCTTCACTCAATCAAATATTAAAGAAGATAACTTATATTTTTCTTGTTAAAGAATATATATAACTTGTATTGGATAATGGATAACAAAAGAATTTGCTTTCCCAATACGAGCCCAAATTATCGTATATTGCAATTATAGTTTTTTGTAAATTTAGGGCTCTTAGCAATTGACCTCATCTAAAGAATCACTACTTCGATTTATTCATGGTACTAATTTGATTAATCTTTGTATATAAAAAAATCATTATCTTCTAAACATGTCATATAATCACTAGAGCCGATCCAATATTTAGGGATGTCCTACGTTAATATTAAAAATGTGTCTTTTCACATATATTTTATGATATTAATAAAATTGGGCTTTTTAATTACTTAATTACTTTTGTCGTTTAGTGATAAGAGTTAGTCCAATATTTTCGGATGTCTTACATTAATATCGGAAAATGTGATTTTTATATTTAATAATATCAGAAAATTGTGCTTTTTTACTTAATTTTTGCAATATGCTATAGCTATAAGGTTCTAATCGATGGCCATCTAGAGGTAATTAAGATATGACGTATATATACTTGATACGCTTAATTAATGATGAAATAATGTAAATTTTGGAGGTCTAACGATAAAAGTCAACGGGAGATTAAAGGAGCGATGAGTTTTTTATCCTTTATTAAGAAAGAGAGTAGCGTAAGTGGTTTGGCACCACCATTAAGTCATGCCATTGAAGAAGAATCGCAACTTTACACTTTGCGTAGACGAATTGCTTCCACAAAATTCAATTTAAAAATATTTCCAAATTTCAGTGAAAAACGAAAAAAAAAAGTCATTGCGTGTGTTAAATTACCTTGCTTAGTAAGTTCTTTGAGTACGTTAAATGTATTGTTTTTTGTAACCGACAAGTTGTGAACGTTGAACTTTTTAATTTGTTTCAAGATTTTATAACATATCAAACAAATTGTTGTTAAAAGTAAGACTCAAACTCCTATTTGTACAAGTTCTTGCACTTATGGATGATTGGATATTCGAACGATCATTTCGATGAATTGAAAAAGATCACATGATCGTTGTGTGGGTCGTTGATCACGTTTAATACAATGTTACGAGGAAAAAAAAAGGGTGAAATGGTTAGGTTTGTATTAAACCAAAGACATCAATTTTAGTGGGTCCAAAGTTAAATGCATTTGTAGCTTAACAATTTAACATTTTCGGTTACTCGTATTATGCATATACATACTTTGACAAAAACAACTAAGCTCACATCTAATCCAATCCGTTTTATCTTCAATCTAAGTTTAATTTTATCTAAACAAACTTTAGTTGGTAATTGTTTTAGTTGAACAAGAACGTGTGGCAGTGTTATTGATAAAAACGAAAATTATGGACTCTTGACTTTTTCTCATTATTTTCTAACTTACGAAGATCCAAAATCAAAGGAGAACTGATCCTAAACTCTTTTTTAACAATTTTTCCATTCCTAATCGTTTTTATTCGAGTGATTAGTGGAATTAAATTAAGATTAAGAGAATCCTGCTGGCCTTAACTTGCTATAAGAGTTATCGTCACTGACAGTTGGCGAAACTCATCAAAAAAGGAGAGGGCAAGCAGAAATCTGAATTTTTTTGGTTTTTTTAATTTTTATTACATAAGAGAGATAAAGTTACTGGTGGGTGACGATAAATTGTGTAACCGTCGTTTAAAAAAACTACGTGGCTGTCACAAACTGAAAAACTGACAGCCATAAAATTTGTTAACATTCTTTCCCCTCGTTTTTGGACAACGCTTTGTTCTGGTCCGACTCGTTACAACAAAAAAAGAAAAGAAAAAAATCTCATGTGAAGTACCGAAAATACCCTTAGTGGAGTTTAAGCTAATTAATTATTTTTGGCGTATTGAAATCAAAGTTGAGCCGAAAATAGACAACTAAACCGCGTTGCGTCTGATAATTCGGGGGTGTTAAAATAGAAATTTTGCTATTTTTAAGCCGATTGATGAAAAGGGTATTTTCGGAAATTTAAATAAATTTTTGTAGAAACGGGCAAATCTCGCATGTTACATTGTCCTTTCTTCATCTCTTTCATGGCAAAACGCTTTAATTAGATTATTCAAAATAACAAAAATTTACTCTCTCTCTTTTTTTTTTTTCCATTTCAAGATGGAATTAATTAAAGAATTTTTATAAATATAGGGTGAGAGAAGAAGAAGAAGGTGAAGGTTAAAAACAAAAATCAAAAATAATTTTTTTAAAGTTTTAATTGTTTTTTTTTGTTTCTCTCTTCGTCTTCTTCTTTAGTTCGTTGGTTGCAGAAGAAGAATGCTTTTGTCACCTACTCTCCTTTTCTAGTTTCTCTACTTCTTCTCTCTTCTTTCAGAGATAACCCAAAAAGCTCTCTCTCTCTCTTGAACATGGAGAGATACAAGTGTAGATTTTGCTTCAAGAGCTTCGTTAATGGAAGAGCTTTAGGTGGTCACATGAGATCTCACATGCTTAGTCTTTCTTCTAAACGTGAGCTTTATGGATTAACTGTTGAAGAAGAAGAAGAAGAGGAACGGCCGAGTCAACTCAGCGACGACGATACCGAGTCGGATGCTTCTTCTTCGTCTGATGAAGGAGAAGAAGAAGAAGATCATGGAATTTGCGGTGAGTTTGATAACCAAAAGAGGAACGATGAATTGGAGTTTCATTTCGCTGACGACGACGACGACGTTGAAAGCGAAACCGAGTCATCGAGGATTAACCCAACTCGGAAACGATCCAAGCGAACTCGGAAACTCGGATCGTTCGATTTCGAGTTTAAGAAGCTGAAAACGAGCCAACCCGGTGAGTCGGTGACCGAGCCAGAGCAACATCACAGCTCAGCTTCTGACACAACGACGGAGGAAGATCTCGCCTTTTGTCTCATTATGCTCTCTAGAGACAAATGGAAGCAACATAAGAAGAAGACGATGACAAAGCAAACCGTAGAAGATGAGACAGATCATGAATGTGAAGATTACAAATCGAGCAAGAACAGAGGAGGAAGAGGGAGATTTAAGTGTGAGACTTGTGGTAAAGTGTTTAAATCGTATCAAGCATTAGGAGGACACAGAGCAAGCCACAAGAAGAACAAGACTTGCACAACAATGGCGACGACGAAAACAGAGTACGTTAATGAAGGAGTTATTACAGAGAAGAAAATTCATCAATGTCCGATCTGTTTTAGAGTTTTTACTTCCGGACAAGCACTTGGAGGTCATAAGAGATCTCATGGAAGCAGTATTGGAAGAGGATTGTCTGTAAATCGAATTGTTCGAATCGATAAAGAAGAAGAAGAAGTATCAGTGAAACAGAGGATGATAGATCTTAATCTTCCTGCACCTAATGAAGACGATGAAACCTCTGTGGTGTTCGATGAATGGTGAAAACGAAAGGTAACAGACTTTGCGTGATTCGTGTTGTCAAACAAAAATTTAAATATTTTCAGTTACTATTATTATTCTTTTTTTTTTGGTTGATCAAACTAAAATCAATTTTATGTTTTTTTTTTTTTTTAATCTCATTTTTAATGC
The DNA here is from genome assembly GCA_900406555.1 of Pseudoturritis turrita. NCBI lineage: Eukaryota > Viridiplantae > Streptophyta > Magnoliopsida > Brassicales > Brassicaceae > Pseudoturritis > Pseudoturritis turrita. The sequence goes on from OVBL01000512.1 coordinate 7,915,209, forward strand.
AAAGGAGGCTACTTTTACATGTTCTAACGCCAAGTCTTTCACTACTAACCTCACGTCGTGTTGGCCTAAATCAGAGAGCATTGAATTTTTATTAGTGAATTTTTCAATTGTGAAGTTTTTAGCTTTTTTCACCTTTTTTTTAGGCAATCGAATTATATCAATTCTTGGTTTTTCTGGCAATTTAGGTATTGCCGTATAGTTTTAGAAGCTAGAGAACTTAGAGTGCCCACTTCATCTATCTCTTTCGCCTACTATTAGAATAAAAGACAAGTCAAATTTTGAAAAGAAAAGAAAAATAACAACTTTTGTTTTGCTCTTAGTTTCTATATCATTTTCACTGTAGAATCAAATTTGGCCTTTGGGTTTTGAGCTACCACCAACTTAGAATTATTCTTCACGTATACTTTATTCTTTACTTCCTAATGACTAATGTTCATTATCACCACTCAATAGATATCCACAAAGTTGTGTATCAAAGTTGTTGTGATAGTTCAACTAGTCTTATTACACATAGTTTGGTGGCTACTCACTAAGATTTAGTGTTTACAAATCAAAATCGTTAATCCATGTTTTGTTTGGTGGCTTATCACTTGGATTTAGTGTTTACAAAGTATCAATAATCCATGTTACAAAAAGATTGTAGTTCAGGAGTACTTTCTTCTTCTTTTTTTGGTGAATTTTCAAAAGCATTTTACTATAGTTTTAAATGGTTACGGAGTAGAAAAAACGGAGGAACGTACCAAAAACTAGTAAGTTTTTGGTGTTTCGTTTTCGATACATCGTAACCATTCGTAGTTTATATATATACTTTTATTGTTCTTTTTATCACTGACTGAATCTTGTTTGTCCCAAACCGTAAGCCCAAAAATTTGGCTTTGCTAGTATATCCTATCTACTGATTGACACGAACATTCTCTCTAATATTCGTCTATCAAAAGGACGAACACGCACAAAAATAAACAAAATTAAAAAAAAAATACACAAACTCTCAGCTAATTAAAAAACTGAAAACTAAAACTATAGACTAGGTATGTAAAGAAATCATTAATTCGGCGGGCGGTTTGGCTCAAATGTTAAATCCCATGAGATTAGATATTTTCTTATGTAGATATGTGTACTCTAAATTGAGACTTAATGGTTTGAACATCTAGTATATTATTGAGTTTACAAAAAAAAAAAAAAACTAGGTATGTAAAAGATAATTTATTAAGCTAAACAAAATATATTTAACTATACAAAACATATGAATAGTTGTTCAAATTTAGAGGGCCTTTTTGTTTGATTTTGAAGACAGCATGCAATGCAAAGACGAGTAAACACAAGATAAGATTAGATAACAGCATCGAATATTTGACATCTGGTAACTAAAAGAAGCAGATATGACTACAAGTGTATGTATTTTTTCGGGATTTGTATTTTCATGTGTTTATATATATTTCTCTCCTTGTTAATCAGTTGACAATCATTGCAAGTTTTTTAAAACAAACGAGACAAAACCCATCAGTTGGAATTTATAGAAATTATATCAGTTTTTTGAGTTTTAACCTTTTAACTCTTGGGGAAAACTTGTTATTTCGTCACTAAATTTCTTCCGCAGGTTACAACACATTACTTTTTATTCGACTTCGTCCAATCTGCTTAGAATTATTCTTTGGCGTCTTGTTAATCTGAAACGTACACTCTATGCTTGGTAAAGTAACTGCATGTAATAACTTGAAATTGAGTTTCAAATACGAATATACGATCATAATTAGTTAATTATCATTCAACGAATTAGTTAATCCACAAAAGTTGTGAAGGCATGCATGCATTGCACGGTAGAGTTACAGGTTGTTGTCAGTCCATCTAATAGACAGACAGACAACGCAGTAATAAATAGTCTGTAGTGTAGATGCCAATATCTCATGCCATTCGCATGCTCAATATTGTTTACATTACATTTTTTTGTTTTTTGAAAACATACACATTTTGTTCCAAAGACAAAAAAATAACATCAGAATTCAATTGACGGGCATCTAAATGTAATTAGCCGCGTTGAATTTGGTTAAGGTTCATTTAAACTTTACCGCGATTAATAACTATGCTATGTATCTAGAAACTCCAACAGTGATGAATATATTGAAATCAGTTCTAAGACTATAATCACCTTTGTCCTTTGAACTTCAAACTTTATAAAGTTTATGCTACACAAACTCCAACAGTGTTGAATATATTGAAATTTTTTTTTTTTTTTTTAACAATGTTAAACCTACGTAAAGTTTATGCTATACAAAGTTGCATGTAACTTTATATAAAAAAGGATTTAATATGTACGAGGATATTATTGTAGGCCATTGCTAAACATTCAACTAACGAGAAGGAGTTGACTTTTAAAAGAAGAAAGAAAAAAATGCGAACAGCTCTCTGCATCTCATTCTCATCTAATGTTTTACCCCTTTAGCTCAAATATTTGATAGGAGTACTTAGCAAAGAGAATGAAATGAGCCAAAAAAGAGGCGAATTAGTCAACCGATCGGAAGTTTATTATTTGTATGCTTTATATCGTACGTCATCATTAGAACAAACATACCATATATAGAACTAGAAGAAATCGTGTTCTTCTTAACAATTTAATCTAGATATTAACATTGTTAAAATATATATATATATATTTCAACAAGTCTTCATTCATCTTCTATCAAATACTCCATACGTTTCCGATGATCAAGTAACATCTTAGACAAAATTTCTGGTTTTAAAATAACTCTCGGTCATTTGCCATTAATTAAATTAATAAAAGTGTAAAATATTATTAATTAATTTAAATAGTCAATCAAAATATAACATAACATTTAGGGAAATTTATGAGAAATGCCATAAATTTCTCAATTTTTCCCAATCTACAATAAATTTCAATTCTTTTTCAATCTACCACAAGTTCTATACAAAAAGACAAATATACCTTCAATAAAATCTCTCATTCTCTCTTCCACAACCACCGTCTTTCTCTCTCCTCCACAACCACCGTCTCTCTCTATCTCTCTCTATCTCTCTTTCTCTCTCTCTCTCTCTCTATTTCTCTTTTTCTCTCTCTCGTTCTCGTTAATAGCTACAAAAAAGGTGGTGGATGATGGTGGACGAAAACGAAAACGGTGAACAGACGTAGACGGAGATGGTGACGAAAACGAAGACGGTGGTTATGGACGGAGACAGACGGTGGTGGACAAAAACAGAGACAAAGACGGTGGTTAGATGGTGGACAGAGACGGATATAGAGACGGTGGTTGTGGACGGAGATGGTGGTGGAAAAAGACGGAGACGGTGGTGGTTGTGGACGGAGATGAAGACAGTGACGGTGATTGGATGGTGGAGAGAAATGGAGACGGTGGATGGAGACAGAAATGGTGGATGGTGGACAGAAACGACTACAGAGACAGTGGTGGACAGAAACCAAGACGGTGGTTATCAACGGAAACATACAGTGGTGGACGGTGAACAAAAACGAAGACGGTGGTGAATGGCGATGGACGAAACACTGAATGGTGGTGGACAAAAACACTGTCTACACCATAAATCATAGCTAGGGATAGAAATTTTTTTTTCCACACGTGAACAGTGACTTTGTGATAGATTGAAAAATACATTACAGAATATGGTAGATTGGAAAAACTTTAAGGCCATTATGGCATCCCTGGTAAAATTCTCTAACATTTATCTACTTTCTTAAATTGCGTTAAAATGTCAAAACAATATTTAATTTGAAACGAAAAAATATAAATATCCGCTTTCACAAAATTATGCGTCTATATATGCTATATTTAAACCAGTCAAATCGTAAATACCTTATAACGTAATCAACCACATAAATGATTCACCCATTTTAACCGTAATCTTTAAAAGAAAAACGGCGGATAATAAACGCCTAACACTAGTTTCCCCCCAAACAAAAAACGACCAACACGTAGATCATTCCTATACCGACTTTTTTGATGCTTGGTTGCTTACTTTATCAACTATTTTTATTTTATACCTTTAGTCTCTAAAACTCACGAGTTTTGTTTTATTTATGGACTTACCTATTACGAGTTTGGCATTGGGCCTTGAGTCTGGTTTTTATGGGAATGCTTAAAACCTTTATTACTTTCGTTTTTCTACAAGTCTCTTTTTTTCTTTCTTTTTAAGCTTAGAAGAAACCACCAGATGCTTGATTCTCTTGGAATCTTTGAATTCTCTTTGTCTAAGGACTTTATGAGGATCTATGAAATTACCATTTCATCCCTGAATTTTGGTCACGGGTCGAGGTCATTTTGGTCCCTTTCATCTCTAATCTCACAAACGTCCCGGCAATTTCTTCCTTTCCTTATGCACGACGGTCTCTCCAAAACGCGATTCACGGTCACATCAATACCATGCATTCCACAAAAACAAATTATTTTTTTTTATAATAATTATTGTAGATCGAGGAATCAACCTCAAATTCTAGAGTTTATACCTTGAAAAAAAAAGATAACATGAAATCAGCAAAAAACATGTAATATACCAAACATACCATAAAAGGTCCGGTCAAAAGAAAAAAACCCAATTTTTATAGAAAAAAAATACAAACATAAGACTCAAAGAGAACTTAGAAACCGAATATGCCGAGGATTTTTTTAACTTTTTTTCTTAACATCAACAACAACAATAATCTAACCTTTTTTTCATCTCTTTATTACATGCCACATTCACAACACTTCGTCACGCCAAAGCTAAGCATATCCTCTTTGATATTCTATTACATAACCACTATTTATATATCTCTATATTAACCTCTTCTTCTTCCTCCAAATCTCATTATAATAAACTTCTTTCTTTCTTTCTTTTTTCTTTCATTTAAAAGAAAGAAAATAAACATATACATTTTTTTAAAAGGTAAAAATTTGAGTTTATATTTTTGATGAAGTTTGGGAAGAGGATAAAGGAACAGATTCAAGAGTCTTTGCCGGAGTGGCGAGACAAGTTTCTCCGTTACAAAGAGCTCAAGAATCTGATCTCTTCTCCGGCGCCGGCGGAATCTATTTTCGTCGGTTTGTTGAACGCAGAGATCGACAAGTTTAATGCTTTCTTCGTCGAACAAGAAGAAGATTTCATCATCCACCACAAGGTATTAAAAAAAAGGAGATCATTGTTCTCGAGTTTACCGAGTCAACTCGGTTTGAGTTGACTCGTTACAAAGTGTTGTAACTTTTAACCAATCACTGATCTAGCTTCTCCCTCATTTAAAAAAATGTAGGAGGAATAAATCGTTTTTATTGGTTGTCGAATATATAACTATAACAAATGTAAAATAGATTTGAGGGAGATTTTCAATAGAGTGGGATTTAAATTAATATTACTATATGGAAAATTTTGGAGGATTTAATTTATTAAACGCAAAGATTTATTAAAAATCATCCACCTAGATTTGTAAGTATTAATCTAATAAATTTTATCAATCCGTTGGTCTAATATAGAAAAACACCTTGATGATTTGTATATTTATATGGTGTAGACAATTATATGATAATCTTTGAAATGTCGATAATATTTGTATATAATTTTCTCTATATATTATATGAATTTGTTTGTTTGTTTTTAGGAATTGCAATATCGGATACAGAGATTGGTGGAGAAATGTGGAATCAATGATGTGATGTTTAGAGAAGAGATTGGTGAGATCAGAAAAGATATTGTCAATTTCCATGGCGAAATGGTTCTTCTCGTCAATTACAGTAACATCAATTACACTGGTGAGTTTTGAGTTTCTCAATTAACCAATCTTTGAAGCTAGTTTGAGATCTTCGAATGTCTGATCGGAGAAGAAAAAAATCTACAGGATTGGCGAAGATTTTGAAGAAGTACGATAAGAGAACAGGAAGTGTATTAAGATCGCCGTTTATTCAGAAAGTTCTTCGTCAACCGTTTTTCAAAACGGATCTTGTGTCGAGGCTGGTGAGAGAGTGGGAGACGACGATGGACGCGGTGTTTCCGGCGAAGGATTTAGCGGCGGAGACAGAGGGATACGAGAGATCTGCGGCGGTGACTTCGGCGACGGCGGGAGAAGGGATATTTCGGAATACGGTTGCGGCATTGTTGACGATGAGAGAGATGAGAAGAGGAAGTTCGACTTATAGTGCTTTCTCACTTCCGCCGCTTAATCTCTCCGATTCCGATTTGGTTCTCCGATCTATCCATATCCCTTCTCCGATACCAATTCCTTATTGATAAAAAAAACCTTAGAAGAAAGCTAAATAAGCGTGTACGGAAAATGGCATTATTATCGACATTTAGATACAGAAATATATTTATATAATCGATAAATGAAGTGCGTTCGTGACAAAATGAAAAAGTCGGAAGTTGATAATGGGAGACCATCACTTCAAGACTTGTCCTAGTGTTAAGCTCGACTTCGAATCCCATCGCCACACTGGACCTGAGTGATCGCTTCATTATATATCGTGTATGGAGGCTAAAGACTGGAGAATGGTGAATAGTATTTGAAATATCTCTGTCTTGTATGAACATTGCGGTTTCGATTACTTTCCGCTGCCAATAAACCCTTTTGATGCTAACACAATGTACATGCAGAGAGCAATATGCATCACTGGTGCTAATTAAAAGGGGGGATATTGGTTGTGGCATTTAGATTTTGGTAATCTTGATGATTGTTATTTTGTTAACGATACAAAACAAGAACATAACACACACTCATTTATATGTAGATTTGGTTTTTGAAGAAAAGGGTAGATAAGATAGTGTCCAGTGCTGCAATGGGTTACTGAGCTCCTGAGTACAAAACTACAGGAAGGTTCACTAGCAAGAGTGACGTCTATGCTTATATAATAGAAAGACTGGGTATAGAAATTAGAGGAAACTTTTGACCTAAAAAAAACTAGAGGAAACACAACGAAAAGAATTCTGACAAGATCTCACCAACACCAACAGGAGAGTTCTGATAAAGGCTTTAACTAAACACAAGAAGAAGAAAAACAATTGAATTAGAGGCAAGCAACCTGGCCTAGAAATGCATCAACCATCTTGTTTGAGATACGAAGAGCATCCTCGTTTCTCCCCGCTTTTCGATACGCATCTATCATTGTTATGTATGTGGAAACATCAGGTTCCACCAATCTGTCTGAACACATTTCTTCAAAGAAATGCTCTGTCTCCAACATCATGCTTCGCTCGTAAAACCTTGTGATAATGTTTTTGTAACATATAACTTCTGGGTGCTCCAACTTTAATGCTTTCACCTTGTTGAAAGTATGGATTGCCTGGTTAAACTGACCCATCTCAAAACACTCATTCACCATAATATTTAGCGTATCTGAATCCAAATTGTTCCTTTCCTCGCTATCCAAAACTTGTTCCAACACGAGGTTCAAAAGTGCATTGACAGTAGCACCTCCTTGACTTTTCTCAACAACTTGAAATGACTGTAACACTTAGAAGCTTCCTCCACTTTACCTTGCTCGAACCAATACTCCATGAATGTGGTACTCAAAACCACAACTTTATCATAGTCAGCATCGTAGACGTAAGATCTCCCCATTAGATTGCCTAATACCTCATGGGCCTCTTGTACATCCCCTCGACGCAATTGGCCAGTGAGGAGTCGTAGAGGTCAAGAGCGTCGTCCAAACGGCCTTGATCCAAGTGGTATTTGATCATGTGATTGAAGTAACCCCTAAAAGGTACAACTTTGGAGTCGCGGACGCGGAAGAAATAATGGAATAGATCCAAGGCGTCTTTGTATCTCTTGGCTTCGCACATGGCGCCGATGATTGCGTTGCAGGTCTCGTCGATGTAGTGGGCACAATGGCCCAAGTCGTCGTCAACACAAGGTCTTGAGAAAGCAGCAAGTCGCGCGTGCTTCGCCGCCGTGTCAAGGTCTGGCAAGCGGATCAGGAAATCAACTCTCGCTTGTAGAGCCAATGGTCGGCAATCCAAGTTGGAGGAGGAAGAAGAGGAGAAGCGAGAAATCGAATTGTGGAAGCAGCCACCCCGACGAGGACGAGCCGGCGACAGAGAAACATGGCGGCGATCAAATTTTTTTTTTTCCTAAAGAAAGTCTTTTGTCCTTTTTTTCTCTCTAGATAATAGGTTTTGGGGTTTTCACCGAATTAATGGCTGATATATTCTATTTTTATTTCTTGCAAAATAAGCTGAAATATTAATGCTATAACATTTAATTATAAAAAAACAATTACAGTTTAAAACAACAGTCAATTTTTTTTTCCCAACAAACTCCATCTATTAAATCAAATTTGGCCGATAGAGATAGTATCCCTGGAATTCTCCCCACCATCTCGTCGTGACTTACATAAAAAAAAAAAAAGTCTCGTGCTCTCATCCCTTTTGCAAGAGAGTCAGCACAGACATTCAAACTACGAAAGATTAAATTCAAATAACAAAATACAAACAAACCTCTCAAGATAAGCAAAAGATCTAACTCTAATCAGAATGACGTCCATTATATGGGTTCTTCAAACATCTTGATCAGATCCGAGCAATCCGTCTCGAAATTCATCGACAATATATGCTTTTCTACGAGGCATGACATCGCCCAAAGAAACCCATTCATCTCCGCGTAGAGTGCCGATAGGTTTTCTGCACCCTTTTGCTCCAACCAGATCTCGTCCCATATAGTCTCTTATGCACCATCCAAACCCACTAACCGGTCCATGGTCGATCCACGAGATATTAATATGGCATATGGGAATATGAGGCGCCATAGGGGATTCACTCCCGTTCATGCGATCTGGCATTGTTGGGGGAGGGGAGGGGGGAGGGGTTGCGATCTCTCTAAATCCTCTTCGCATTCTTATGTGCTCGCGATTCTCTAACTTTCCGCCTCGAGGGCTGCAAGTTGGAGAGTATCCTGTGGCGACACTTCTTTGTCGTTAAAAACTTTATCGTTCCTTGCCTTTGATAGATAATATAATTAACAAAATAATAATGATGGGACATAATAACTAAGTTACTGTTAATGTCAATAAAGGTTTTAACCATTGGTTCAATGTATGTAGACAAAATCATGAGATTTCTCATTTGTTGTTGTAAAACATATTTATACATTATAGTAACGAGTACATGTCTACATATATAAATAACACATTATACATTTTTATAACATACAAGGTGTTTTACATTTTTATTATACACTAGATTAGGACTCGCGTAATACGCGGGGTTTTAATTATAATTTATTTATAAATGATAAAATATAAAGTAAAACGTGTCGGTAATCGATTAAATTTCATAAAGATAAAATTTATGAAAATGTAAAAAATATATGTTAAATCTTGTTGATTATGGACCGTTGCGTTTGGTAGCGGTTGGAACAAAACATATTATATGCCGTAAATAAATTAGTAATTAAATTAACAAAATATATTAGTAAATAAATTTAAAAATATTAACAAAACATGTCGTAATATCATGAATATCAATTTTTTATATGCCGCACTAATACTTTTAGAAATTGGAAATAATTTGTCTTATTTTTTTTTAGTTTTTTTATTTAGTATTCCCTTTTATTTTTTTAATAATATGTTTTATTTTCTTTTTTTGACTATTATTTCATTTTAGTTACACTACAATTATAAATAATTTGTCTAATTTTCTTTTTTTAGTCTTTTTGATTTACTATTTTCTTTTAATTTTCTTTAATAACATGTCTTATTTTTTTTTAGACTATTATTTCCTTTTAGTTACACTACACTTTGATTTAAGAAATAAATAATGTAGAGAACGAAAATTTATATTTTTATATTAATATATTGACACGTGTCACAATCTCAATTAAAATTCACACATGTCACGATCTGGTGAGTTACGATTTTGCCTACGCGTTACACTCACGTTGGACAAAATTTAAAGTAAAATCGTTTTGATCGATTTGTGGAACTCTTGAATTCATGATTTGCGTGAATGATGTATTTTTTTTCTTTTCTTTCTCGATTAGTTATGACATTCTTTTTTTTTGTTTTAAACGTATTGACATGAAACAAATTTTCCTTTTTTAAGGATATTTTTTTTTTACAAATTTTCCCTTCTACCTTTTTTTAATAATATTTTTTACAAATTTTCCCATTTACCTTTATTTAATGACAATTTTTTTAAAATTTTTTTCCAATGATGTATTTTTTTTCCTTTCTTTCTCAATTAGTTATGGCATTTTTCCTTTTTTTGTTTTAAACGAATTGACATGAAACAAATTTTTTCTCTTTTTAATGATATTTTTTACAAATTTTCTCTTTTACCTTTTTTTAATGACATTTTTTACAAATTTTCCTTTTACCTTTTTAGTTACATTTTATTTACAAAATTTTCCCTTTTTTTAATGACAATTTTTTTTACAGAAGGACATTGACTTTTTCTGTTACGTTAGGACATTTTTTTTTTTGCGATAATGTATTATATTTTTATATTAATATATTGACACGTGTCACAATCTCAATTAAATTTAACACATGTTACGATCTGGTGAGTTACGATTTTGCCTTTTACCTTTTTTTAATGACATTTTTACAAATTTTTCTTTTACCTTTTTAGTGACATTTTGTTTACAAATTTTCCTTTTTTAATTTTTTTTACAGAAGGACATTGACTTTTTTTTGTTACGTTAGGACATTTTTTTTTGGCAATGATGTATTATATTTTTATATTAATATATTGACACGTGTCACAATCTCAATTAAAATTAACACATGTTACGATCTGGTGAATACGATTTTGCCTACGTGTCACACTCACGTTGGGCAAAATTTAAAGTAAAATAGCTTTGATCGATTTGCGGAACTCTCGAATTCATGATTTGCTTGAATGATATATTTTTTTTCTTTTCTTTCTCGATTAGTTATGACATTTTTCTTTTTTTTGTTTTTAAACGTATTGACATGAAACAAATTTTCCTTTTTAATGATATTTTTTTTTACAAATTTTCTCTTTTACTTTTTTTTAATAACATTTTTTACAAATTTTCCCATTTACCTTTATTTAATGACATTTTTTTTACAAATTTTTCCAATGATGTCAAGAAGTGTAGCCGAATCAAATAGTTGGCTCTAGTCTAATTGACTACTATTTTTTTTCTTTTCTTTCTCAATTAGTTATGGCATTTTTCCTTTTTTTGTTTTAAACGTATTGACATGAAACAAATTTTTCCTCTTTTTTAATGATATTTTTTACAAATTTTCTCTTTTACCTTTTTTTAATGACATTTTTTACAAATTTTCCTTTTATCTTTTTAGTTACATTTTATTTACAAAATTTTCCTTTTTTTTAATGACAATTTTTTGTACAGAAGGACATTGACTTTTTCTGTTACGTTAGGACATTTTTTTTTTTTGCGATAATGTATTATATTTTTATATTAATATATTGACACGTGTCACAATCTCAATTAAATTTAACACATGTTACGATCTGGTGAGTTACGATTTTGCCTTTTACCTTTTTTTAATGACATTTTTACAAATTTTTCTTTTACCTTTTTAGTGACATTTTGTTTACAAATTTTCCTTTTTTAATTTTTTTACAGAAGGACATTGACTTTTTTTTGTTACGTTAGGACATTTTTTTTTGGCGATGATGTATTATATTTTTATATTAATATATTGACACGTGTCACAATCTCAATTAAAATTAACACATGTTACGATCTGGTGAATACGATTTTGCCTACGTGTCACACTCACGTTGGGCAAAATTTAAAGTAAAATAGCTTTGATCGATTTGCGGAACTCTCGAATTCATGATTTGTTTGAATGATATATTTTTTTTCTTTTCTTTCTCGATTAGTTATGACATTTTTCTTTTTTTTTGTTTTTAAACGTATTGACATGAAACAAATTTTCCTTTTTAATGATATTTTTTTTTACAAATTTTCTCTTTTACTTTTTTTTAATAACATTTTTTACAAATTTTCCCATTTACCTTTATTTAATGACATTTTTTTTACAAATTTTTCTAATGATGTATTTTTTTTTCTTTTCTTTCTCGATTAGTTATGGTATTTTTTCAGATAAAAAAAAAATATTATTTAAATTAAAATTAACTTTATACGTTAGTATATTAACACTGTCATCATCTCAATTAAAATGACACATGTCACCATCTAATGAATTATAATTTTGAGTGCATTCTCCTTTATATAATAAAATTAATATATTTATTTGCTACATAAACATTTAGATATATTTTTAACTTTCTATTTGACGCGCTAACAAAATTGTTAAATTTTAACTTTTAGATAACATATTTACGTGTGAGAGAATAAAATATTTTATTGGTGTAAATTTGATGTGTGATATTGATTTTTTTAGTACGATACAAATAAATGTAACTTGTTATTAAAATATATATAATGCTAAAACAATAAATTTACAGTACTTAAACTATGTTTTCTAATATATCATAATATTTATCGCGTTACATTTATCTGTAACAAGTGATTGCAATAAATTGCAATCACTTGTTACAATTAACTTGGTCGTCTACCCACTTCAACTCCCTCAACCACTGCCTTTGCCGTATATACTTCCACCTCTGTAGCTACATCTTCCTATGTTTCCACCATAGCCACATCTTATGTATCCACCACTACCGTAACCCTGCATGAATAGAATCCATAATTTAAAATCGAATTGTGGAAGCAGCCACAGTCGATGAGGACGAGCTGGCGACAGAGAAACGTGATGGCGATCAAATCTAAAAAAGTATTTTTTTTCCTTTTTTTATACTTCGGTAATCGGTGTAACGAGGATTCATATTTTTTTTTTATCTCTTCCTTAGATGGGGTAAAATTTTTGATAATTCACACACAAAAAGTTGAAAAAAAATCAATTTTAAATGTCGTTAAATAACAAGAAAGAAAACCCAACTATGATTCGCATGAACATGAATAAAAATAGAGATTAAGTCTTAGCTTAATCCATAAAACTCCAAATTTGACAACATATCCCGTCTTTATAGAAGTTCTAATCGGTAGACTTGTATCCACCATTTTCTTCAACATCATTTGAGCATCATCTATTCTCCCAACCTTAACATATCTATTGATCATTGATCTAATTGTAGCAACTTCATAAGACAAGACCAAGTATTTGTTTGACCACATTTCATCAAAAAAACGTTCTACCTCGGACATCATTCCACGCTCGCAAAACCTCTCGATAATGTTCTTATAAACCGAGAAAAAGACTTTCCCAACTTGAAAGTAACCATGCATGGCCTTCATAAACATGTCGAGCTCGAAACACTCATTCACCATGATATTAATAGTATATGAATCAAACCTCTTTACACCAAAAGGTTGACCATGCATAAAAAACTCCCAATCAAATATGTCCTTGAACAGTTCCCATGCCTCGGATTTCTTACCATGCTCTAGCAAAATTCTCAAAAGGGTATTTGCAGTTTTGGAATGCATGAAGTCAGGCAGAATCATGTTTCTAGGAAATCCTTGATATTTGTGCAAATCTAGTGCACAACAAAACTCCTTTGAAGAAATATCAGTCTGAAGATAGGTTAGATAAGATATATTTGGTGTTGAAAACCCTACTGAAGATTCGAGGACGATAGTTAAAGAAGATATAGGTAAAAAAAAGATTTTTTTTTATATAGCCTCTTAGGCTTATTGTATTATTAAGTTGTTGATATTGAATAAAAGAGCTTAGACTTTTGAGAGAAAAGTATTCTCTATCTCTTGTTCCTTAATCATACGAACAGCTTCATAGATCCTCCTGGAGCAGAATGGCTTCCTCATGAAGTATAATGATAGTGGTCTCACAACTCTCAAATATACACGTATATTCTATGGGACGCTCTCTCGAATCTGGATGCTTCATAGGGACCGGGAAATGATGAATGCAACAATGATTACACTGTATGCCCGTTCGGGCCAGATCCGCATTGCTGAATCTATTTTTAATAAAGCCGAGTACAAAGGAGTGCGGTTGTGGGAGGCGATGCTCTGGGCATACGCTTGGAATAAGCCAAGAAGCGCTATGGAATTCTATTACCTAATGGTTTGCCTAGGGAAACCAACATTAAGTGCCGTGCATGCGGCATTAGTCGCGTGCGACATGGGAGGCTTTATATTTGAAGCCGGACATATAGTAAGAAACACGAGAGTCGATATGAAATTCACGATTAAGCAATACGGAACCCTAATCTCCATGTTCATGAGGAACGGAGACTATACCACAGGAACGGACGGAAAAATGCGGGTTTTAGGATTTTGGCCGAAAAACCGTTAAATATAATTTTTTTTTAAAAATGGATTAAGAAAAAATATAATATACAGCTCATTTTATAAAACACAAACTAATATAATTTGCTCCTTTTAAAAAAAAATTATAAGGATAGGTTAACCAAAACCATTCATGTACAAATTACAGGATTAAAAAATGGTTAGGATTAAATAGGGCTGGGCTTATATTATATAAAGTTGGACCGGCCCAAAACCCTTCATTTAACATCCCTAGAAATAATTGCTCTATAAACTTAACTACTTTATGATAAACTTGTAATTTATATATATAGCGCTAGTATAGCGTTTTTCCGATCAAAAGTGCTAAAATCATTTTTTGTAAAAATCACAAAATTATTTTTTATCAACTCCGTAAAATTATGTTTTTTCGCGAAAACTTTAAAATTCACTCGATTAGTTTAGCTTTTACTTGTTTTAAATATTTTTAGATTTACACTTCATAAATATTATATATACGTAATTAACAATACATTTAATTTTATTTTCAATAAGATTATAAAATGATCCAAATTCAATGGTTGATTTTGGTATGCTTAAATTTCAGGTGATAGATGGCATGCCTTTCACACCAAACCAAGCTATCTTCAACTTGGTTTTTGGATTTTGCGCAGACAGTTACCAGGTTCAAAAATTTGCCACGTATCTGAACAATAGACGTCTACGTTTCAATGTGCCATCATTATATCATTATACAATCTAATGGAAAGAGATTGATAATCGATTATCATGAATTCTCCGATTTCTGTTTTCATGACAAAAACACTTCACAAAAAATCAGTTTTTGTTAGTGCAATAAATAAAAAACAAAAATTTTCAGAATTAAGATTGTAGGAACACAAATTACTACAATATGGGCAAACTGATATTTGTAAAGGAATTGCATAAAATAAATCGATAATACAACAAAAATACCGATACAAGAATTAGGAAGAAGATGGAATTTGCAGAGGCAAAATATGATCTTTATCCTTAATTCTGAAAACGCCCCGTAGTGTGACAGTTGTGTGGCATTCCGAATCCCAGGATACAACTGCAATCAATTCTGTTTTACATAACTTAAGAACAGAATCTAACGAACACTTTTTCTGCATTATACTCTCAGATACTAATAAAATAAAATAATAAAAAGAAGATGTTTTTTTGTTGTTAATCTTGTGTTGGTGATCATGTGTTTTATTGATAATGATCATTTGATCATATATAAAAATGAGAAAAGTCATGGCTTGATTATCAAGCTCAAGACCTCAACGTGTGAATCATAAAGAGATATTTGAGAATTTAATTCATAACTATTTCAACATAATTAGTATTTTATAAGTTACAAAATCAAATACAATTGAACTTGCACTTAAATACTAATATCAATTGATGTTAAAATTCAACATTAGAAGATATACGTGATTGACTTGATCAACACTTAATTCAAAAGAAGGCCAAAAGAATAAACCTTTTTTAACCGTAGGTCCATTTGACAAATTTCGAAGCCTAAAACCGAAGATCGGCCCGAGTATCTCCTTTCTCTAATACACCAAAGTGTATCCAAGATTTTGAACCTTGTTATGAGTCTCCACTTTATATATTTAAGAATTTTTAATCCAAATTCCAATGTGGGATATTTGCTAGTTTTTACACTTAGCCAAGTTTTTGAAACTTTACAAGGTTTCCAAGTCATCCACTTTGGAGCTTTATTTCTCATTCAAATCAATTTCGATTTTGACAAGTAAATACACTACGTTATAATGTTTACGGCGACGATTCTATCGTGCCTAAAATCCGGTCATTCCAATGAACGTCTCCACCGAAAAACTCACCGGAAAATAGTCATAAACCATTTTGTCAAAAAACGAGTTCCTACACCCACTTCCGCCGCTTAATTTCTCCGATTCCGATTTGGTTCTCCGATCTATCCATATCCATTCTCCGATACAAATTCCTTATTGATAAAAAAAAACCTTACAAGAAAGCTAAATCAGCGTGTACGGAAAATAATATTATTATCGACATTTAGATGCAGAAATGTATTTATATAATCGATAAATGAAGTGCGTTTCGTGATAAAAAAAATGGAGAAATGAATGTGTTATGTTCTTGTTTTGTATCGATAACAAAATAACAATCATCAAGAAATCAAGATTTTACCAAAATATAAATGCCACAGCCAATTTCCCCCCTTTTAATTAGCATCATTGATGCTAAACAGTGATGCATATTAGCTCTCCGCATGTACATTATGTTAGCATCAAAAGGGTTTATTATATTTCAAATACTATTCACCATTCCTCGGTCATTAGCCTCCATACACGGTATATAATGAAGCGATCACTCGGTTCCACTGTGTCGATGGGATTTGAATTCGAGCTTAACACTAGGACAAGTCTTGAAGTGATGGTCTCCCATTATCAACCTCCGACTTTTGCACTCCGATACCAATGTTCACAGCCTCGATGTGTTGTTAGAGTTTCTGGCAACGTCTACTCGAAGTGTTTCCATTGTATTTCATCCTTCTTCTTTCTTCTATTTAATAAGACTAATTAGCGCTTCTTTAATGTTTTGAAATTGTGTTAGTAATCTAACTGCTATGCATGTTTGGTTGCTTGGTCCTGTTTTAACCTTATTGTATGTTCCTGGGAAATGAAAACGGAGGTTTGCTCCAAGAACATTAGTTACTGCTGAGTTTTACCCTGAGCCAATCGTCCTTTTAGTTTATTGCAGGATCTATTTTCTTTATTCTCAAATATAATATTTACAAAAATTTGGGCCGCATATAATAAGTATTTTGGGCCGTATGATATTGTACACATAAATTTGGTGTCAAAAAAAAAAAAATTCGATATCTCTTAACCCGCAAGTGGATTGATACCATTTTATTCACTTTTTTTTGCCATCCTCTCTCCGTCTTCTTTGGTAGAAACCCTAGACCTCCAGTTTCGTCGCCGTCGACCTCCAGTTTCGTCGCCGTCGATCTGCGCTCCTTCCCCGAAAAGTTTCTCACCTTTTCTAATTTTGAAATTCGTATTTCGATTGGTTAATATTTTGAAATTTGTGTTCGATTGGTTAATATTTTGAAATATGTGTCCGATTGGTTGATATTTGGATTCGATTCGTCTTTCAGATAGGGGAGAGAGCAGTCAAACTGATGCAACAAGCATTCCGGGACCGGAAGTAGAATCGGAGTCGAATTCGATGGCTTCATCTTCATCAAATCGTAGAGGTCAGATCCGATTAGTTTTCTAACTTTTTCCTTGATTCATATCTGCTTTTGATTTGATCTCTGTGAATCAGTTGCTTGGTTTTGATTTTGGAATAGAAAATAATTATGGACATTGTTAATTGTTCATCAGGATATGTATGTGATTGTGCTTCTTTGCTTATCATTAGATTTGATTTGAATTGAAATAACCTTTAAATTTAGTCGATTGATTTGGAATTGAAAATAATTTTGGATATTCATCAGGATATGTATGTGATAATTGTTGATTTGGAATTGAAAATAATTCTGGACATTGTTAATTGTTCATCAGGATATGAATGTGATAATTGTGCTTCTTTCCTTACCATTAGATTTGATTTTGAATTGAAAATAACCATTTTTTGTATTCGGATTTCTGACTATGGCGCAGGCACGAGGAGGCCGCCAGTTATTGTTGTTGACTGCAGTAGATGCTCATCGGTCACTTCTCCGGTAGTTGTCACCCTCGTTTGCGATCACAAATTCTGCGGTTAGATTCTTCTTTAAACCACAACAATTAGGGTCCTTAGCTTTGTCTCATTTAAACTGGATTCTTCTGAGACACATTGGACTTAGCCTTTGTATTATCAAACTCTGTGTGTAATTATTCTTTTTTTAATGGCAGCGAAATGTATCTTATCCCTCTGGTCACGGCAGAAACTTAGAGAACCTTGTGTTTGTCCATTTGATGGACACAAGATCGTTTATATACGCCCTTCTACCCTTGACGAGCCTGAGGAGATTGCTTCCCTCTCCGACGTTTATAACCGTTTATTCCACCCAAATCCTCCCCCGGTAAACTATTTTTTTCAATCTTCTTAGAACTACATTCTTTAGACTCTCTGATTA
Organism: Pseudoturritis turrita; assembly: GCA_900406555.1. Taxonomy (NCBI): domain Eukaryota; kingdom Viridiplantae; phylum Streptophyta; class Magnoliopsida; order Brassicales; family Brassicaceae; genus Pseudoturritis; species Pseudoturritis turrita. The sequence continues at coordinate 7,933,562 of OVBL01000512.1, forward strand.
CTAACATCATGTTGTTTCTTCTTCTTTACCGGGAAATAACATTACGATGCATTTTAGGACATGGCCCAGGCAAAACTTGGTATTGTCTTGACTCTTTATTTACTTGATGATTTTCAACTTTATTCTTCTTCTTGTTGGTGTATATAATAACTCTCTTTTTTTCACGTTTTTGTAGGTAGTTTTATGACACGGCTCTACTGTGTGGATATGGCTCTTTTCCTCACCGGACTATTTGCCTACTACGTCAAGATTCGTAGTGGTGATGGGCCATAATGTGTCGTGGATTTGGATATATTATTGAATTAATGATTTGTAAATGTAAATTTAAATCCATTGTTAATTGTAAATATTTTAAACATTGGATTTAGGAGAATTTTAAGATGTTTTGGTGGATCTTCCTATTTAAAAATATAGAAATTCAAATCTTATGGTTTTATGTGAGATTTCATAAAAGTTTAGTAGCAAATCATAATAACTTCCCTAATTCATCCAAAATCACCTAAAAAATTTATTAAAACTCAAATTCTTTCACATCTTATATATATGTCACTTGCATTTTCTTCAATCAATTTTACTCGTTCCGCTGTAGTTACTTCTAGGAATTAAACAATCTTCGTTCTGCTGTAATTACTCCGGGTAATTAAATAATCATTCTTTTTTTTTTAACATCAACTGAGGTTCGGATATTTGGATTCGACTTTTATGCTCGAACTAAAAGAGACGTAGAGACAATAAAAGAAAATTAAATACAAACTATGATTGTGAGATTTCTCCAACATCAAGACAAACTGATATTTGAACATTTATGGTCAAAAAAATCAACACTTACATTGACGAAATGGTTTTTCTTTTCTTTTAATGATTGTAGAATTGTTATTCAATAAAAAACCCTTGTACAATAATTGTTACTCTAGTTTGAAAATAGTTTCAGAGCTCTGCATCAGAACAATTTGTTATGCATAGGACCGAAAGCTTCGAAATACAAAATTAAGGACTCTAAGAAGAGCTTATGACGTTTGCGTGGCAAACCACATAACCAATCCCTCATTGTAGGAGATGTCATTGGCGAGACAAATCGAGCTCAATCTATTTTGAACTGTCTTATCCACTAGTTTGATTATACCAATGGCAGGGGAGGGGAACTCTCCATGGCGACGGTTGTTTTGTTCCCTCCAAATGTGATACATAACTGTTTGGAACACATCTCACGAGAAAAAGCTTAAATTTGTCATAGTTTGAGCTGTAGAGGAGCATTGCCAATCGATTACATTTAGCGGTGTAATCATCCAAAAGTAGATTCAATGTTAGGTCCTCTAAACATGATCTGAAGATTGACAAGAGAAAAAGAGATGGTTTCGAGTTTCTTCATGATGTCCACAAAGCACACAATCAGTTCTCATTTCCAAAATCCAATTCCCCATCCTATCTCCAGTAGTTAATATAGTGTGAAAAGTTAACCAAACAAGAAAAACATATTTTGGGGTGTTGCATAAGAGAACCACACATCTCGATGCCATGCTTTTTTATATGGTTTATTCTTAATAGCTGTGAAGTCCTTTTTGTGTTGAAAGTCTTTGAAAAGTTATTTTCCTCTCTTTTCCATAGAATTATATCCTCAAGCAACTTTATGTCTCCGCCTCAATCCCTTTTAATATCTCCGATCGGTGATTTGGGAAATGGTTCTCCGATACTAATTCCTTATTGATTAAAACCTTAGAAGAAAGTTAAATCAGAGTGTAAGGAAAATGGCACACATTTAGATGCAGAAAATAAATGTGTTATGTTCTTGTATTGTATCAATCATCAAGAAATCAAAATTACCAAAATCTAAATGCCACAACCACCTTTCCCCCTCTTAATTAAAAACCAAAATACTCAAAATAAACCTAAAACCATCCTAAAACGTTAGAAACTAACAATAATTCCGATACAGCCAACGCGGGAGACCTAATCACCGTGTCCCGGTGGCCAGCAAAACTCAAGAGTGCGACCGTCGCTGCTACGTTCCAAGTTGTTGTGAAGCCCAAACTTGGCTTTGTGCAAGTTAGTAAAATGCAAAACAGTGATACATATTGCTCTGCAGGTATATTGTTTTAGCATCGAAACCGGTGTTTCATACAAGACAGAGATATTTTCAGATGCTATTGCCATTCCCCGCTCTCTAGCATCTGAGATATCTCTGTCTTGTTATACAAGTTATACAATGCACAGATATTTCAGATGCTAATTGTGAATATAAATTTGCATCATCTTTGTCTACGTTCATATACACTCATGAGAAACTGTGCAAGCTCTTCTGAAATTCGGTTTCTTTTTTCTGAGTCGAGGAAAAGTATAACTTGGCATCGATCAGATTCGTATTAGGGTTTACTCTGTTTTTACCCTAAGTTATCGATATATATATAGTTTATAAATATAAATAGCCTATAATTGTAATATTGTATATTGAAACCTCTTTTCCTCGTAATAGTAATTATATACACGAAACATATATATTCAAGGCAAATTTGGGCCGTCTTATATTATACACATTACAAATTGATTCACTGTTTTGCGATCCTCTCCGTCGTCTTCTTGGCTAGAAACCCTAGACCCCCCAATTTCGTCGACTGTCGACCTCATAAGATGTTTTCCTTCCTTTCCTCTGCAGGCAATAAGATTATGAAGACATTTCAAGGCAAGTCATCCCGAAAAGTTTCACCTTTTTTTTTTCTTTTGAATATTTTTGTCATGTGTCGGAATTTAGTAAGATGAGATCGAATTTGTCTTTTTGCAGATTCGGGTTACTTTGATCGAGATGAGATCAGTAATATCAATGCTAAATACATTCCTGGCCTTGAACTACAATTGACATCAGAGTATCTTCAGGAGTATGACTACGACTCTATAAAATCGATTTGTTTCAAAAAGGAGGTGTGTGTGTAATAGATAGATACATAATAATAACTTTTATATCACACACAAATCAAGAGATTTGGTTGTCACTCGTTTATTTGTGCAGATTGGGATATTGTATAAGCTAAAGTATGGTGAAATAGGGGCAAGGGTTATGTGTAAATCCAACCCTATTGCTCAGTTTCATGGTGCTTTGAGACTCCTCTCCGGCCTTGCTGGTTACAAACTCACTTCCATGTGTGTTGTTGACATGAACAGACACAAGCTTAATAAGTGGAATATTGGTCTCACTATGATTGCAGGGAACAACTCGGGGCACCTCAAACTGTAACTCGACTAACTAATTAGTTCTAAAAGTTGAATAATAATAATAATAATATTAACTTCATTGTGTGTTTTTTTTTGGCAGAGAGGCCGATAAGTTTGTGTTTTCAACCCGCCATAGGATTCACCCTAGATTTGTGACGCTCAGTGAGGCCACTTTACCGTATATAATGAAGCGATCACTCAGGGCAGCTGTGTCGATGGGATTCGAATTCGAGCTTAACACTAGGACAAGTCTTGAAGTGATGGTCTCCCGTTATCAACCTCCGACTTTTGCAATCCAGTACCAATGTTCAAAGCCTCAATGTGTAGTTAGAGTTTCTGGCGACGTCTACTCGAAGAGAACTGGTGTTTCCATTGCATTTCATCCTTCTTCTTTCTTCTAGTTAATAAGACTAATTAGCGCTTCTATGTTTTGAAATTGTGTTAGTAATCTAACTGCTATCCATGTTTTTGGTTGCTTGGTCCTGTTTTAACCTTATTGTATGTTCCTGGGAGGAAATGGAATGGTATGAATATCATTATGTCAAAGAAGCAACAATTAGATTTGTAACCGGTTCTCTGTTACTATGGGTCTTAAGTTTACAAGTGATATGTTGTTAATTTTATTGTGTACAAGAGTAAATGTATATCTTTTATTTTTGGGGCAAAGAGTAAATGTTAAACAATGAGGAAAAAGATAACTGTAAAAACAAGAATTATAAGACAAAGAAGGTTAATTTTGCAACCCAGGATTGAAACCTTGTAGAGGCTCTAAGGAAACCAAATGATTGGTATGCATTAAAGTTTCAAGTCAATGTTTTGGGAAAGGCTCTGGTTGGGTTTAGAGAGTGGAGGTTAGAATGAGAATCAAGAAATAGACTGACTGAAAAAATGGTATCATGCAAAGTTGGTTTACTGCGGCATGAGGAGGCCGCAGTAGATGCTCATCGGTCACTTCTTTATGTTTTTCAACTTTCTCCTCTGTTGTTGTTGTTGTTGTATATAACTCTCTCTCTCTCTCTCTTTTTCACGTTTTTGTAGAGAGGTTTATGTCAGGGCTCTTCTATGTAGATGCGGCACTTTTCCTCACCGGACTATTTGCCTACTACGTCAAGGTTCTTCGTAGTGATGGGCCATAATGTGTCGTGGATTTTGCTCTGTTTTCGTTTATGGGTTTACTATTAGAGTATATAACGGTTTGTATGATGATCACTCTTTGTTCTTGCCTCTTTCTTTTGCTTTGACACTTGGCTAGGTTTCTTCTTTCTCTCATGCATCGCAAATTGACAAGCTTAAACTGCTATTTATTATAATAATATATACACATATATGCGATGTATTTATATTTATCAATACCACTAAAATATGTTTTTGTACCAAATATATCATCGTTAATTCTTTTTCTAAAAATAACACTAATATTTTTGTTTTTCAAAAAATATCACAAACACTAAAAATGATTTTTAAGGTTTTATGATTTAAATTTTTTGGTTTGAATTTAATATTTTGAGTTTAAAGTTTAGTTTTTATGGTTTAAAGTTTAATTTAGGATTTAGTTTCGATGGTTAAAGTATAGTTTTAATTTTGTGGTATTTTTGAAAAAAAAATTAGTAATTATATATTTTGAATTTTTTGTAGTATTTTGGAAAAGAGTGTCCATAGCACAAAATCTTTTTTCAAAACCGAGGAATCGTGATTTTGTTGTTGAAGTTGGACCGATATACATACTGAACACATTTAAAATTCCGTGTCTTAATTAAAAAAGAGATTATATGAATTATTAACCAAAAAGGTATACCATATTTGGTAGCTAACAAATAATAATAAAAGTAATAATAATTAAAAAAAAAAAATTGCCTTTGACCGGGGACGAAGATTTGAAATGATTTTATGGGTTGGAAAAAAAATTGAACTAATCTTCTCTAATTTAAGTAATCCTCTTTTCTAATGAACTAATGATCTGACTATTATATCTTTTATCCAATTGATTTAGAAAAGCAAATATTAATAATAATTTTTTTTTTTTAAAAAGCCAGAAATCCAGATCGTCTTTCTCTCTTTTCTCTCACGTTTTTCTTTTTTTTTTCAACGAAGAAGAGGTATAAATGGGACAACTAGTATAATTGGTATAACTATGATAACTGGTATAACTAGGACAATTGTTAACAGTTATACCAGTTTTACAAGTAGTATTAGGACAACTGTTACTAGTTCTACGTATTAGTTTTACTAGATATACCTATTTTACAAGTAGTACTAAGACATACGAGTTTTACTAGTTGTATCAGTTTCTCTAATCCTTCATCTTAATCTTCTTCTTCATCTTCACCTTCACCTTTACCTCCACTTTCACCTTCACCTTCACCTTCACCTTCTTCTTCTTCTTCTTCACGAAATGGAAAAGATGGTGATGACGACTGCGGCGGTGATGGAGACTCGCGACGACTGCGGCGGTGATGGAGACTCGCGACGACTGCGGCGGTGATGGAGACTCTCGACGACTGCGGAGAAGATGAAGCGAAGCAGAGAAGATGAAGCGAGTTGCAGAGAAAGAGAGGTAGTGACAAAGAGAGGCAAAGAGAGAGAGGCGATAAAGAGAGGAGAAGAGAGATTTTTTGTTTGTTTTTAGGATTAGGTTTAGGATTGGGTTTAGTGGCTGAGGTTGTAAAAATTGTATTTCATTAAGGACAAAATGAAAACGAATGATTTTTTATAAGAGGGTCATTTGGGATTATTTTTTGGGTGAGAAGGTCATCTCAGCAATTGATCCTTTGAGCGGCCACACCCTTCTCTCTAGTGAAACCCTAGCGCCGCTTCTCTCAGTGTTTCCGATCTCCTTCTCCGGTGGCCGGATTTTCTCATCGCCACCGTGAGAGGGACCCCCTTATGCTCTTTTGTCATCGGAGCCTCTTCGATTGGGTTTTCTCCAGCAGCAGGTGTGTAGATCTGGTTTTCTCTTTGGCTCGAGTTTGACGTTTGGTGGTGGGAGCTTCGTGTTCGGGTTAGTTCATGTCTGGAGGCGAGTGTATCTGCTTCTTTCTTCTTCCCCGACTCATCTGCTCAAGGACGATGGTTTGTCTTGGGGTTCGGAGGTTGTGGTGTCCTCTTCTCGCTTTGTTCATGCTCTCTCTGCCTTCTATCTTCCACTTCGGAGCTCTGTAGCAGTTGTCTCGGCTTGGTCTTGTTGTATTCGGTCGAGGTTTAGTCTCCGGTGAAGCTTTTGAAGACAAGTTTCATGGGTTGGTTCTCTCCTCTTCCTGTCTTCATCTCTGTCCCGTCAAGTTCCTACGGTGGCTCCTCTTCCTTCCGCCTCTCGGGTATTGGATTTGGATTTATCCTTGGTATATATCCTCTTCCTCTTCAGAGTTTTTTCCACTTCCTCTCTCCTCTGTTCCAGTCGTAGCTTGGTTGTTGTTCTCTCCGTATAAATGTCTCGTCTGCTTCTCGGGTTCTGTCTTGGTCCTTACTCTGGCTCTGTTGTTGGTATTCGATTGTTGTAGGTGCTTCGTTCCTTTCCCAGTTGCTTCTCTTCTCTTCTCCGCAACTTCGAAAGTTGGGTGCGGTTTGAGAACTCTTGGGATCTCGGTTCCTTAGGTAAGGTGTCCCTTTCTCCTCCCTTCTCCTTGCTGATGTGATCGACCTCCGGAGGACTCTTCCTCCCACCAGCCTGGTGCCACTGTGTTGTTCGAGTTTCTGGTGTAGTTTATGCTTCTTCTCTCTGTGAAGGTTTGGTGAGTTAGGGTCTCTGTAGGGGATAATTATATTCGGCATTGTGTCTTCCATCTTTTTTCTCGATGCAGAATATGGCTATCGTCGTCTACATGCTCTATTTTGTCGTGCTCTATCTGGTTGTTGGCGGCTATAATTTTGCCAGAAAGTAAGGTTCAAGCTCAGCTCCTTGTTGTTGAGGTCTATGCGGCAAGGTTTCAGCTGCTCTAAGGTGTGGCTTTTGTGGTCCTTCTGTTGAATGAGGTCTCTGATTTGCTTTTGGAATTGTTCTGGATCCGGTTCTGGATGTGTGCCTTGGTGTGTCGTGTGTTCTGCCTCTCCAATACGAACGAAGGATTTGTTTGCGTCCTTCGATTGGCCCTCTTCCTAGTCAAGTGCTCTATCGGCATTTAAGGATCACTGGATTATTTAGAGAGTATTGATGGGTCAATGCCTATCCTATGCCGTCGTTCGTTCTTGGATTGTTGGTTTGCACATTCTTCTTAGGTTCGATGAAGTCGATGGGTCTATGAACCGAAATATATACTTTTTGTATCTTTTCTTGTCATAGTTTTCTCTATTGTGATCTTATCTAATAGTTTTCTTCAATCAATTTTACTCATTCTGCTGGTAATTAAATTATCTTCTTCTTTTTTTGACAATCTATTTTACTCGTTCTGTTGTAATTACATCTGGTAAATAAATAATAATCTTCTTTTCTATTTTAACATCAATTAGATAATAAAAAAAAAGATCTATTACCAAACCGGAGAGGTGTGTTATAAGCTTGAAACTTTTAGACATTGAAGATTGGAGACTTCATGAAGTGAGACCAACAAATAGAGGAGCATTTCTGATTGCTCAAAGTGTGACTAAGGACTTGAGGACTCATTCTTATGTGGCAGTAAGTTTTCTTTCTTGGCTCAAAGATATCTTTGATAATGAAAAACGTTTGGCCTTTTTTTGTTAGGTTAACATTTTTTGGGTTAAAACAAAGAGGCTTTTGGTCTGTGGTTTGATCTTGCTCATGTGGGAGCTTTTGTATTTTGTAGATAGCTAATGGATAGCTCTTATGCACCTTTTGTAACCGAACTCCTTGCTCATTATAATTCAGATGCCAAAAAAAAGATAATCAAAAAGAGATTAGAGAATGCCAAAAATAAAAATAAAAAGCGGTAGTGGGTTTCCACCTGGTTTTCGCTGGTCAAATTTTAGGAAAAAACGGCTTAAATGACAATTATACCCCTCCCTTAAACGCTGACGTGTAGTCTTTAAAATGACGATTATACCCCCTGACGTAGTGACGCACCTTGAGTCGGAGCAAGGGCATATATCGTCTCTCTTGTGTAAAAAGAGACGGCAAAAGTCTCTTCTTCGATCGACGAAGACGACCACCAGGTCCACCACTCTCTCTCTCTCTCTCTTTCTCTACCGGAGAACGATATTCCGTTTTTTCCGATTAGAATCGGTAAATTCTCCGGCGATCTTATCAGAATGAGTAACGAGCTTCTCAACATCGATCCTATCGACCTTCAATTCCCTTGTAAGCTTTTATATATAATATCCGAATTTTCAATGATTTTTTTCGCATGTCTTCCTTCTTCTTCTTCTAGATCTACCTTTTTCCTGATTAGTTTACTGAGTTTGATTGGTTGATTTTGATGATCTAGTTGAATTGAAGAAACAGATCTCTTGTTCTCTCTATTTGGCTAACAAGACCGACAATTATGTTGCCTTCAAGGTGAATTAATTAGAGAATTGTTTTGATTTTTCTCTATATCTTGAAGATTTTGTTCTTGGAGATTTTTGTGCATCTTATGGTCAATTTTTTAGGTTAAAACGACGAATCCAAAAAAGTATTGCGTTAGGCCTAATACTGGTGTTGTTCTTCCCAGATCATCTTCTGAAGTTCTAGGTTTGTCTCAAACTCGTTACCTTCGTAATAGATGTTTTTTTTTGGGATTATGAGTTTGATTGTTGTCTGTTTTGGCTTTGATTTACCAGTGACCATGCAAGCTCAAAAGGAAGCTCCGGCTGATATGCAGTGCAAGGACAAGTTCTTGCTTCAATGTGTAGTGGCTAGTCCCGGAGCTACGGCCAAGGAGGTTACTCCTGAGATGGTATTCATATTGTTTTACTAATGTGATTTTAGAACATTTGGTTTTGATTATTTCTTAGCCCTTTACAATTTGGAAAATAGGCTCTGGTTAATTAACACGGTGTTTTCTTTTCTGATGAATGAACACTGCAGTTTAGCAAAGAGTCGGGGCATAAAGTCGAGGAGACTAAATTGAGAGTTGTCTATGTTGCTCCACCACGACCACCATCACCTGTTCGAGAAGGATCGGAAGAGGGCTCTTCCCCAAGAGCGTCCGTCTCTGATAACGGGAACGCTTCTGATTTTACTGCGGTAAGTATATATCTCAACTCTTAAATAGCCAGGAAATAGAACTTATAAGTACAAGTGAGGGCTATGATAGACGTTTCCTTTGCTAATTGAGTTGATTTTCTTCTTGTTTAATTTTTTAGGCTCCAAGATTTAGTGTTGACAGGCTTGAACCTCAGGATAACTCATCTGAGGTACTTTAATAACCCTTGTAATCTTTTATCTGCCGTTTTCCTGGTGCTAAGCTACCTTGAAATCAGAAAGAGTGCATGAGTATTATACCGTTACGCTACTACATTGGTTTACCATCCAAACCCTATGGATTGATCTGTTTTCTATCAGGTCTTTGTGGAGCTGTTAGTGCCTTTTTTCATGTATTCACATCGTTCCAGTTATTAGCAACTTAATGGCTCACTTATTGTACAAGCTTGTAAGAGCTGTCATCCTGCTGCTCCACGGAAATTTCTTGAACCTAGTAGGCCAAGAATCATAAGATTCTGTTTCTTACCGAAAAGAATTATACGTCAATATTGTGGTCTAGATGAATATGGTTTCCTCTGCTGTTGTTTAAGCTTTTACTAATCAGTTTATGAATTGGTTCAAAAGCTGCAACTTACCTACTGGCTAATGCTAATTGGCACAAGTTACCGTGGAAGTTAGGTGACAGGAGTGGTGATTCTGTTACATGTGAATTTCTTACGTCTATCGGCTTTGTGTGATTTCAGGCCAGAGCTCTCATCACAAGGCTCACCGAGGAAAAGAACTCTGCTGTTCAACTGAACAAGAAACTTCAACAAGAATTGGTAATGAACTTTCACCTGATCCTTGTATTTTTTTAACTATTACTCCCTGGAATTTTGACAAACACTTTCATAGCTAGTTTTTGACTAGTAAGAATTTAGCTGATCCATTATCGGAACGGTAAACTGTGTTTCTTTATTGGCTCCTTTAAATATTCAATTTTTATTGAGATATGAAATCGCTTAAGAATTGCTCCTATGATCTCGAGTGAAATTTTGGTTTAAGTTTCTTGGCCTTACAATTACCCCAATCAAGTCTCCTCTCTGATAACAAACAAAAAAACATGTAAAATTTGCAGGAACAGTTGAAGCGCGAAAGCAAGAGAAGCGAGAGTGGTGGTGGAATCCCGTTCATGTACGTTCTTCTGGTTGGACTAATCGGTCTAATCTTGGGATACATTATGAAGAGGACATGATCACCTTTGGAAAAACAAAATACTCCACAACCCACCAAAAAAAGTGGCTTCGGAAAAAAAACCCAAAAGACATGAAAAGGAAAAGGGACATCTTCTCTTTGTGTCAGAAGAAGGAAAAGGGACATCTTCTCTTTGTGTCATTCACCTTTGGTTGAAATCTGAAACTTAGTTGTTTAGAGGATTTGTATTACGGTTTTTCATAAGACTTAGAATTTTTCACAATCTTTACTTTCTCTCTTTCAACATTTGTAAGTCGAAAAAGACTTTTGTCTCTTTTGTGTTTTCCTCCACTTAGACCTCATCTTTGTTTTCTTTAATCGCAATAGAAATAAAACATTTTCAGATAGAAAGACTCGAGCTGACTCAGAGGGTTTAACCCAACCGCTAATTCTACCTCTTCCTTGGTTCCTACAATACAAAACTCGCCGAGAATTTCAGCTAATCACACACATTCATATTCCGGCGACATCATGATTCAGAGATTGTGAGTTTTAAGAAAGAATCTTTTTTTTTCCTTTTTCCCCTTATTCGGGTTTGATTTTCGTAGCAATGGCGTCTTTTGTTGAAGTCTGTAGGTATTATAAGCCTCTACCGGTTTTATCGACTTCTCTCTCTACATGCCCTTGTCGTAGGAAAACCCTAAATCTCCCCCTTTTCTCCGAATATTCCAGTCTTAGTCTCGTCGGTCATGCTAAACCATTGTTTCGTTCCCGCCATGGTCGGATTTCTGTTAAACGGCGTTTCTTCACGGCCGTTGCTCGAGCTCATTCAGACCAGCTTGGTGATGGCAACTCAAAGGTAATAACTTTATGCTTCCTTCGACATTGAACGAGAGAGAGACAGGGAAATAGAAAGAGTCAATTTTTAGTTTTTTTTTTATTGAGAAATGGCTTGATAGTGTTTATTTAGGTGTGGGAATCAGCTTTATAGTTATCAGAATGCACTAGGGATTTCGATATATTGCCTAATTCAGTGAGCCCCTCGCTGATTCCTGAAATGGCCCATCTTTTTTAGGGAGTTGATGGAAGAATCCATGACTTGCAAAATGTGGAAGATAAGCAGAAGAAATCAAGCCAGCTTAAGAAAAGAGTTATCTTTGGTATTGCCATTGGATTACCTGTTGGAGGTGTTGTGTTAGCTGGAGGATGGGTTTTCACTCTAGCCTTAGCAGCTTCTGTTTTTATCGGTTCACGTGAATATTTCGAGCTCGTTAGAAGTAGAGGCATAGCTAAAGGAATGACACCTCCTCCACGATATGTATCTCGGGTTTGCTCGGTTATATGTGCCCTTATGCCCATGCTTACATTGTGAGTTTCGTTAAAACACACTACTTCGAAGATTTTCTTGTTATCCATGTTGAATTCTCCCTTACAGATTTTATGGAAAATCTCTTTTAGGTACTTTGGTAACATTGATATCTCCGTGACATGCGCAGCATTTCTTGTTGCGATGGCATTGTTAGTACAGAGAGGAAACCCGCGTTTTTCTCAGCTGAGTAGTACAATGTTTGGGTTATTTTACTGTGGTTATCTTCCTTGTTTCTGGGTTAAGCTTCGATGTGGTTTAGCTGCTCCTGCGCTCAACACTGGCAAGCTCTCGCCTTTTCTCCTCCTTTATATCTCAAACGAAAGCTCTTGGCTTTCTCCTCCTTTACATGTCCTTTTGACCAGTTTTTGTTCTTTCTAATTGTAGGAATTGGAAGGACATGGCCAGTTCTTCTTGGTGGTCAAGCTCATTGGACAGTTGGACTTGTGGCAACATTGATTTCATTCAGCGGTGTTATTGCGACAGACACATTTGCTTTTCTCGGTGGCAAGGTAAACACCAATAATGATGCCTCACGGATAAGCCATTTTAACCTCAACCGCTTTGAAGTTGGTTTAACTATGAAAAATGCAGGCTTTTGGTAGGACACCTCTTACTAGTATTAGTCCCAAAAAGACATGGGAAGGGACTTTTGCAGGACTTGTTGGTTGTATAGCCATTACCATTCTACTCTCTAAATCTCTCTGTTGGCCTCAATCTCTCTTCAGGTACGCAGATTTGTCGTTCTATCGAAATTCGAATCCTCATTATCTCTCTGTTTCTGAATGGTTGTTTATTTTGTTTCCACAGCTCAATAGCTTTTGGGTTTCTTAACTTCTTTGGGTCAGTCTTTGGTGATCTTACTGAATCAATGATCAAACGTGATGCTGGCGTCAAAGACTCTGGTTCACTTATCCCTGGACACGGTAAAATCACCCCCTAACAAACCGATACATAACTCACACCCGGTTCTTCTCATTTCCGCCTCTTAAATCTCTTTTTCATGGCGCAGGTGGAATATTGGATAGAGTTGATAGTTACATTTTCACCGGTGCATTAGCTTACTCATTCATCAAAACATCCCTAAGACTTTACGGAGTCTGATGATCTACCGGAAACACCATAGCTTCAAGAAAACTTACAAGCGGCTCCACGGTAAGCATTTTGCGATTCATAAGATTGCAATGTAGCTGTAAAAAAGAAAATGGTGCAATGTTCAGTGTTGTTGCCTTTTGAGAGATACAGAAAAGACTTGTAGGAAGTGAAAGCAGAGCCTGAGCCATTATCTGATTGTAACCGGTACGTTACTTCTTGGTTCGATGTAATCACCGGTTTGCGTTTGGTTTATGTTTGATAGTTGACACAAAAGGGCAGTCTTTAATAACTCTTTATTTTATGTTAAAATCTTTGATAAGTAATTAACTAATTAATAAAGTATGAACTATTTAAAATTACCCTTAAATTATTACATGATTAACGCCGAATTGCAATTAGTTTGATGGTGATGGGTCTACCACCACTCCATTGACCCATGCTCAATACAAAAATAACGAGTTTGGTTTTTTTATTTTAGTTAAATTAATTTGTGTCCTTTCTTATAAAATGGATAAAAACTAAAAAGAGGTCTTGAGAAAAAGAAAACTAAAAAAGAGGACTAAAATTATGTGGGGTTGATAGAGAATGCGTTGTTCCCAAGCAGACTTTATAAATCCAGTGAAAAAAGGTAAATTATTTTTTATTTTTTTAAGAAACAAAAAGAAAACAATAATAAAGAGGGGAAATAAAAAAAGAAGAAATGATTGGGAAGACGAAGACATTGGTGGAGCAAGCATCAGCCTAAGATTTTGTATCTATCAAAGTTTATTCCTTTCTCAAAAAATGGTAAAACTTTAACCACGTACATTTAAATATTTGTAAAACTATGAAAAAATATATATAAATAATACTGTATAGTTAAAGTCCTTTACGAATTTCGTAGTTTAGGCTGAGATTCTTATATATTGTACAAAATTAAAAATAAAGCAAATTTTAGTTATATAAGAAAATGAATCACGACATTTTGGTACATAGTTTTCACGATGTATATAATTTTTGTAGGAAGATTAAGACTTCTCAATTCTCTTTTAGATCCGAAATCATTTTTATCTTAAATATTGCACCTTTCAACCAAATTCGTATCCGATAGAAATGCTATCAAATTTCATGCGATTTAAAATAAAATAAAAATAGATTGTTATTATGATAGACTTTTAATGAATTTCAAACATTTTTTTAAGCACGTAGGTGTGCATGAACCATGAACCGGGGTTTCTTAATTAATTTATAAAAGCAAAATTATGAAGCTTTCTTTGGCAGTCATGGAGACAAAAGTGTGTTGTCGGTTTGGCTCCATGTTAAATCTACGTTATAATATTCTTAGTTTTAATTCTTCATATCTTATTAATGACGTATATGTCATTTTTAGTTTTAAAGTTATAAGTAAAGCTGGTGCTTTTTTTATATTGTCAAAAGCTGATAATTTCGAAATTAGGCAACCAAAACAAAAACATTTCATACAAAGTAACATGCAAACCTCGATCCGCTACTAGAGGTGTCACAACCAAACTTTTTAATATTAAATAACTACATAACCTTTATTTTCTTCGTTTTTGTTTGCTTTTTAATTAAACAATTGACGAAACATGACTTCTTTTTTTTTTTTTTTTTTTGACGAAAAATGTTACTATTGACGAAACATGACTTTGGCAAGGTCTTTCAGGATTTTAAATTTTTGTTCGTAAAACTGTTCCTCCAACTAAACTGAAAGTCGAATATTAGGAGAATATAATGTAACATTTTTGTAATCACACTAACGCATGCAAAACAAACCTTTTATCGAGTGTTTTAATAGTTAGGTAAGAAGATGCTAGTGGATTAGATATAGATCTTAATAAACAAAAACGACAATAATCGATATAAACAGTATTATGAATATATGAATTGTTTTTGTTTTTAATCGAGCCAATCTGCAAAATTACACGTTTTTAGCCCTATGTGATGTGGCCCATGATTAAGAAATATTAATTTTCTACCCCGACGTCATAAAACTATATCGATATTAGTTTAATGATGCGGTTGGTCGCAAATCAAGACCGTCCAATTTAGTTTACATTAAACTCCATAACCAAAACTGAGATTATAATATATTAAGCACCAATGACTTTATGACCATGTGATTTCACGAACAAAAGTCGTATTACAATAATGTACATGTATTATGTATATATTCTAATGCTAAAAGCTTAAGGATACATATAAATAAAACATATTGTACGCAAATTAAAGTCCTAACCTTTTAAATGGCAACAAAAAACAAACTTTTTCATGGCCAAGAAAAAATCCTTTAGGGACCCGAGACGATTAAACAAACATTCAACCTTGGAAGCTACAAAAAACCATATCATAAAATCACATAGCTTTGCATTTTTTTTTTGTAGATTGTAAAATACAATTACTTCATAGATGTCAAAAAAAAAGTGCAATTTTGCATGCACAGTGAGGAAGTTAAAAGTGTTTTTTTTTTAAAATGATATTATGAGTATATACAGTATATATAATCTTCAATATATATGTATGACCTTAAATTTGGAATAGAAGAAGTGTATTTTAGGTAAATAATTAGACCGAAATCAAAATTAGATAGTCCAAAACAGACTGGTTTATACATATATAAACTCAAATCATGGAGACTCCAAAGATCTTAAAAAAAACAAATATAATCTACCCGATTTGAAATAACCATATCTTTTGCAATTTCTGTTTCTGGATAAGAGATTAAGACATAAAGAGCAAAATAAAATCTAACAAAAGAAGATTTTGATTATATATCCTTACTTCCTTTCTTCAAATGTTAACACCAAAAGTTGAAACTAGAACACCATTGAACAACATAACAACATTAAAAAAAAAAAAAAAAATCAAAATAGAACAGAAAAAAAAAAAAAAAATTAGCAGAAGATTTTATGGTTTTTTCTAACATTTCCAAGCAGAGACAGTAACAAGCTCTTTCCTTTGCCAACACAAGACAAGTGAAGACGAAGACGAAGAAGAAGACTGTCTTTTCTCAACGTGAAACCCTCTCACCGGATTCCTCTGCAACAAACACTCCGCCTGAGCTTCCGCCGTCGAACTCAAACTCGCCGGAGAAAACCCACATTGTGTAAACAAGCTTCTCCACGGCGGAGATCTTTCAATCCAACGGTGTCGTTTCATCAAAAGCTTCTCAATCGAAGGTTTCACCCAAAACCTCTCTACACTCGAATCGTCTTCTTGGTTTTGATTAGCATCAAGAGACTCGAGCAGAGTTGTGTGATACTGAAGCGCATGGATCACGGCGTTAGGAAACGGCGCGTCGTTACGGTCACATCCTCTGTCTGAACAAACGACGACGTTTGGTGATATCTGTTTGAGGTAACGGAGGATTAACGGAAGGTAACCGGAGACGACTGAGCTTACGGGAAGATTCACTGCGATTGCTTCTTTTTCCGATGAACGGAGAGAGAGAGGCCAATAAGCTGGGTTTAGAAGAAGCTCGAGGCTTAACAACTCGATTTCAAACGGAATCTTGACTTCTCCGGCGAAACTTCTTAGATTTTCCTCTGTAAATCGGAGCTCAAATTCGTCGGAGACTGTTGAAGGAGGAGGAGCAAAGACTGTAATTTTAAGAGATGCTCTGTTTCTTCTTCTTCCTCCGGAAGCGAGCTCTTGCATTAGAGATGACCACTGTCCTCCGTATCCGACATCGAAATCAATAATGTGGATCCGATCAAACCCTAATTCTCCGCCGCCGTCGTTGCAAGACTCGAGAATCGATTGATTCGATGTGAAGTTGACGAATTGGAGAAACGGCGAGGTTTCTGAGAAAGATCTGTAAGCGGCGATTCGGAGAATCAGATTCTCCGGCGTGATTAACGGTGGTGATGAGTCGTGGATGAGTGAGAGAAGAGCTTCGGCGATGTAAAAAGCCGATCTTTGAAACGGAGGTTTGTTGTTGTTGAAGTTACTGTTGAGATGGTGATTGAGCCGCGCCAATATCCCTTGCGCGAGAACGGTATGGTCGCCGTTATGGTTTCCGGTGGTTCCGATTAGCTCCGCCGCGTTGAACAGCTGCTCGATGATGACTGATTGGTCATCTCCGGCCATTACCGTCGACGGAACAGGAACCAGAGCCACCGCTGCCGACGAAGAAGAAGACGGGATTTGTTGCTGGTGAAACTGAAACGGAAACTGAAACTGATGTTGACGACGGACGTGAAACGGGTCGTGACCCGGATCCGGATCCGAAAAGGGGAAAACCGGTTGATGAGATCCGGAATTAAACCGTTTCGCCGGTGGAGGAGACGACGGAGGATTAGAGAATTGATTTGGATTGAACAAAGCTGCTTCTTGATTCGCAATCTGGTGATGACTCTGTTCTTGAAACGGGAAGCTACAAGACAACAAAGGATTGGGATTTTCACTCACCGGAACAGACCCGGATCCGAAACCGAAACCCGGGTCGAAAACACCGAATCCAGAACCAGGATCCATGATAAGCCTCAAGATACTCTGTTCTTGACCAGGAGAAGAAGCAGAGAGAACAACACCGTCGAGATCATCTAAACCCATCTGACTACATTTATCATCACCGGTGGTTACGGTGGCGGTGACGGCACCACCGCCGTGAGAAGAAGACAGCGTCGTTGTGGTTGAAGAGTGAGAAAGAAGAGGACTAGGACTCCTTAAAGCGTCGAGGACAGACGTCGGCTCCGGTAAACCACCACCGACAACATAACCAAGATCTTCTTCTTCTTCTTCTTCTTGTCCGATTCTGGTTTTGTCTTGATTAAACCAGATTTTCTGAGAATCTGAATAGAAAGAAGAAGATAAACCAAAAACCCCCTCCCCTTGAAATCTTTCAAAGGATAAGGGCATGGCCTCAACACACAGTTTAAAAAAAAAAAAAAAAACCTAGAGAGAGAGATCTCAGAAACAGGAAGACAACAAAAGAGAGAAGAAGAGAGAGAGAGAGGTTTATGTTCAGAAGTTAAACGTACGGAAGAAAGAAACACATGCAAAGCTCAAAACTTGTAATTGGCGCCCCAACTTTTTTTTCTTTTTTCTTTTCTAAAATCATCACTTTTCTTTTTTTTATTTCTTTGCTCTGATGCTGTTTATATGGATGCGTGCAATATATAAAAAGTAGTCTTCATCAATGCCAAAGCTCTTCCTCTCTCTCTCTCTTCTCTCTTTTTACAGTCTCTCTCTCTCTAAATCTTTTTTTTTTTTTTAGTTTTGTTTCTCTTCTTCCTCTATGTGTGGCTTGTGTCTGTAGATGTACTTATCTACATATGTACCGTGTTCTCGTGCCATCATTGTCGACTCTCTTCGCAAAATGAAGCGCGTGACCTCTACTCTCCCTAATTTTCATTTTGTTTGTCTTCTTTGTTGTCTTATTACTCTTTTTAAATTTTTGGCAGCTTTCATTTTTTCTTTCTTTTTGAGAATGTTGCCTTATATAGTATTATTATATATATCTAGTTGCACTTAGCATTTATTCTTATAGGGGTTATATAGTATTGTCTCTAATTCTATCTATTTGTAAATTTTGTAACAACAAAGTACTAGTTGATAAAACATTTTTTTTTTTTTTGGAGTGAGGGTTTTAAAAAGTTAGCATATTAAATCATTTCTCTTTTCTACAACAACGATTAAAAAAAAACAATCCTAAGATGTTTTTGTCATTTTTTCTTATTTTTGAATTGTTTGATATTTCTTCTAGGAAATATTAAAGAAAAAATGAAAAAAAAACTCTACCGCTCGATTCAAAATGTTTTCCCATTTTCACGTACTTTATATTCGAATGCTTTTTTTTCAAAAATAATGAAAAAAGAGGCGCGTAAAAAAGATCATTGATCTCTGAAACTGGAAACAGTGTTTAAAAAAAAAAAAAATTAATAATCTTACATATGCCGAGGAAGCAGAGCAAAAAGACGAAACTGACGCAGATTGTTCATTACTATTATTATTTACCCGAATTCCCGATATTACCCTTTGGTTTCGAGGAAAACACTAGAAATGAGAGGAAGGGTATTATGGTAATTAAAGGGGAACCAGGTCTGACAGGTGGCATTGGGCCTGGTTTTCGAAACTAAATCTGACGGACCGGTGCTCTATTTGAGCGTCTCTCTGTTGCGTAGCTTTTTGTAGATTTTTTTTTTAAAACATCGAGACAAAATCTTTCTACGGCTAAGATGCTTTGTCTCACTGAAAGATCCATCGGCTCTAAATTGTGTTCGAAGTTTATTATTCAATTTCTTTTTATTTTCTAATAAATCTTAACTACAAAATCTAAGATGGTGGTGGTGATGTTGATTTAAAAACTCTAATCTTTTTATTTGTAAAGAAACTCGAAGTTGTTAATAACAACATGTGTTAGTTAAATAACTAACATATTTTATTTTGAAATACGGATGTATATGTTGGAAATTATTTTCAAAATTGCATCGTAATCCTTTTTTTTTTAAGCTTTCGTAATCATCAATTTTTATGCTTGTTTCATTTATGGTTTTTAAATTTGAAGAAAATACCGACTTTGTGTGAATACATGTTATGGTCTTTGTTAAACTATATCGACCAACGGTTTAGGCGTTACACTGTTTTGTTTAAATATAAATTTATATTATTTAAAAAATGATAATTTGGTATATATTAGTTCTCTGGTCAATGAAAATGACAATGCTATGCTCAAAAACTCCAATGTACTTTTTTCTATTAAAAAAAAAATCCATTTAAATATTAAGTCGTTTATTATTATCTCAATATTGTCTAGCGTTAATAATACAGCTTCAAAATTGTATAATCGATGAAAGTACAGAACAAAAAAAAACTTAATAAACCATTTACGTTAGGTATAAGTTTTTCAAACACTAAACAACTGTGTTGGAAACCAAAATTATTTTTAATTATAAAACAATTTTTTTTGTTCTTGCCAACATAAATCAATTTAATCGCACGGTCCCAATATGTTGTTCACAATTTCTAAGAAAATTCGTGGTAATGAAACCCCTCGATGACATAACATGGATCACGCTACCATATTGTTTATTCCATAATTAACACTATACAACCATAGCACACAACCAGATATAATACTAACATTTTACTAATTATAATCAAGTGGTCATATATATAGATAAATAAAATAAGCGATTAAAAACAAGAAGTGGAGTAAATGAAAATCAAATAAGGAGATGTGCAGCTGGATTTCCAAGACAAGATTGAAATTTTTGGTTGCTTGTGTATGAATGTAAAGTAGACATGCTTATTATGTTATTATTTTGTATCAGTATTGCCTTAAGTTAACCATAAATCTGTATTTTGAAACCAGGAAAATAACAGATAATTATAAAATAAATTATTATTATTAAGCAATGTCATTATGAGAGACATGGTTTATTTCCCAAGACAAACCACAAACCTCCATGTGAGTTTCCACCACTATTTGTAACTCTGTCTTAAAACAAAATGTGTATCGCATTAAATTATTTTTCGTGCCTTTATTTGTTATTTTTAGAATACAAATTACCAACTTGCTTATTCAATCTTTAGAGGTGGTGACTAGCTAAAGAAGGGACACCACTAACGTGCCACTTGTGTTAGATATTCAAATATATTATATTCTCTCTTCCGTTTCACAAAAAATATCATTTTAAAATTTTATTTTTTTTCACGGAAAATATTATTTTATATTTTTAATATAGAATCTTGATTAAAAATTCAATTTTGACTCTATTTTTCAGTATATTTATGAAAAAAAAAATTATTTGATGTATAATAAAAGATAAAGTAAAATTTTTAATAATTTTTTAATATGTGTGAAAATGTGTAGAATAACATTTTTGTGAAACGAAAAAAATATAATATAATTTGTATGATTTTTTATCTCTTTCTTATAGTTTATATTTTATATTTTAAAGTCTTAACTTCTTATACATTTCTCAAATTCATACTTCAGGGGAATCTGCTCATGGTTACTATTATGAGTGTATCGATCACTTTAAAAAATCTAAAAGGAAAATGTCTTTTTTTTTTTTTTTTTTATAACTCAGGATAGAATAAGCCCTCCGAATTTGTAAATGGGCCGAATGCAAGGGCCTATATTCGTATGAGTGTCCAAGACAATATGTTTTTATTTCGCATGGTAGGTAGATCGAACTTAGAGTTTTGTAACGCCCCAATCCCATCTTCTTATCACTTGACCACAAAGTCCTGAACAAAAAGAAAAGTGTTTCGATAATGGAATTCTAATTGTAGAAATTTTGTAACAGTTTAAATTTTCGTTATGGAATTATGAATAATAAATTGAGATGAACATGGCATACATAGTTATATCGATGTTATGTTTGGATTTATATGTCTACGGCAGAAAATAACAAACACAGAAATACAATAATGGTTAATATATGGTCTCTTTTGTTAATTCAACGACCAACACAACAACACAAGATGATCATCGATTAATACATTATTAAACCTTGATTACTATTGCTAAAATCTAGGGATAGTTGAAATATAAAAATTTAGACGGTGCACTATTACACACATTCTCCATTAATCATTTGGTAATGATGACGTGATCCTTTTGTCCAATACATTATGTTCCTTAACATCTCTAATACTAAATTTCTGGAGGTTTTCAAAATATTTATACCATATTTTTTTATTAAAATCGGAACATTTTGTTGGTAAAGCCGAAATTATAGAACTCATTAACTTTTGTTAAAAAAATTTTGATTGAATAACTCGATATCGATAAGATCAAATCTACTGGAAATTATGTTCTTCAAATTTTTTGTTTTCGTCCAGATGAGTGAAAGCGAAAACACAAAACTATTTGTATCAAACTATCAACACATTACATTGAAATGCGTTACAACAATTGAAATTGTTGTAATGTTGCAAGATGAAGCATAGTATATTGGGCCTGGGCCTTGGATCTTCAATCTCATCAAACCTCGTATTCATCGAAAACATACGATAGGCCCACTTACTACTTAATTCGGCCCATTAAAGCTCACTAATCCTTATTATTCGATTTTATCCAAAAAAATAATCCGCCTAAGATGGATTTTTTTCGCATTACATGTTTAGTAATCAAAATAAATCGACTTAAATTAAAAAAATAACACCTTGAAGAGAAAAAAAAAAAAAAAAGAACAAATATCGCAAGGCGGGGAAAAGGCCAAACAAGACGTGTCGTCCACTAAAAAAGAAAAGTATGTGGAAGACTATAAATTAAATTAATTATGGTATTAAATTACGTAGTAGTATTATAGGCTTTTTCAAAGATTAAAAATAAAATAACTTGACCTAAGAAAAATTCTCATAAGTTTTTATTTTTTTTTAAATACGGAAAAAGTTATTATGTTTATACTTTATAGTCAACAAGCGAGAATGATTTTGTTTGGAGAACAAGCTAACACGACACGTCAGCGAATATATATATACTTATACATGTGTATATATATAGGTGTGACCATCGCAGTTAACGTTATCCAATCATAGAAGAAATAGAAAAAGGTTTGGTTTTTGTGACTTTATTGTTCTTCTTCGTCTTCTTCTTCCCAAGTTTTATCCTTATCCAATTATCTCTCTGTAAGTTTTAAATTGATTTCTCTCTTACATAACTCCGTTCGATTTCTCCATAAGTAGAAGGGAAAATCTTCCGTAAAGACGCCGATTTTAGATTTGGGTTTGGAAACAAAATTTAGGGTTTTGTGTCCCAATTTCGTTTTTTCCCCCCAATTTCGTGAATCTGGTTCTTGTTGTGTAAATTCTCAGGAATAAAGATGAATAAAGGCAGCAGCTTTAAGATGGACAATGATTTCGGTTAGTCTTTTTATTCACTCATTCGATTTTTGTGATCTTAGATTGGAATCGGTATATCTGTGTATGTATGTATGTGTGATTCTCTGAGATGATTTGATATGCAGAAAAGAGGAAAGCTGAAGCTGGAAGGATCAGGGAGAAATACCCTGACAGGATTCCTGTAAGTTTTTGATTTTTTTTTATCAGATTTTTTTTGTTCTGTTCTTTTAAGGTTTTCTTATGTTTAGACATCTGTGTTTGTGTATGTATCAATCAATGTGTGCTGTGTTCAATTGCACGAACAAGAAACATGAAATCTTCGATGTTTCGCTGTAAAATTTGCAGTTTTTAGGCTGTGTTAATGATCTCATTGGAGACAGTTAGGGACTGTTGCTGATCAGAACATTAGCTTTGTTTGTTTGAGAATCCAGAAACTGTTTGTGTTCTTCTTCAAAATTATGGTCACTATCTTACATTGTATTGATCAAACAATGTACTTGTTGCAGGTGATTGTGGAAAAGGCTGAGAAAAGTGAAATCCCAAACATTGACAAGAAAAAGTAATGACTATTTTTTGTTCTATCTTTACTTCTTATGTTGCAATGTTGCTCAAGATTTGTAGTTTTAAACGGAGTTTTTGAATGGTTTGGATTTGGATTTGATAAATGCAGATACCTTGTGCCATCAGACCTAACAGTTGGTCAATTCGTGTATGTGATTCGGAAGAGAATCAAATTAAGTGCAGAGAAAGCTATCTTCATATTCGTAGACAATGTTCTTCCACCTACAGGTGAGCTAATGTCAAGTGTCTACGAGGATAAGAAAGACGAAGATGGCTTCCTTTACATTACTTACAGCGGCGAGAACACATTTGGTGCTTCTTCGATCTGAATCTTTTAATTGACAAAAAACGACTGCGTTTTTATGCTTCTCATCTTTCAATTTGTGTGTATAGTTCTTCTCAAAAATTTACAATTACTATGTTCTTGCACTTTTTAAAACGTATATAGACTAATATTGAAATAGTCTCTTGTGGTATTTTATCACCAAGAGATGATTGCTGAATTTTCTTATGGTACATTCCCTTGAGGAGCATGAGTTTGGGGTCTAATATCCTTAGAAATATCACTAGCTCTGCGCCTAATATTTGAAAGCAACATTTTGATAAGTTTCTTATGGAAAATCAATAATTTAACAAACCAACGCAACCGAGAAGTGTTTCCAAACCGGAGAAGAAGCAGATATGAAATAAGCATAGGTAAGTGAAGCGACCGTTTAGGGTCTCACATGTTTAGACACATGTTTAGACGTTAATTTGTGTGGAAAAAAAAATTTATTAACAAAATAACATAAGAAAATGGCACAATTTTTTAATTTCGCGCAGAATATCCAAAAATATTGGACCGGCACTAGAAGTGAACGACATAACAAATATAAAAAAAAATTAAAGATTTCTTGATCCATATGGAAAAACCTTAAACATGAAATATATGGAGTATTAATATACATTAATGATATAAAGTATTTGAATTATCAAATATATAATGGCGTGTATTGCGCATGCAAACACCTAATTAGATAATAAATTATATAGTTTAGTCTTTATGATTGAAATTGAAATTTGTGATTGCAATCACAAATTTTTTTTTTTAAAACCTCACCTCATTGAAAATCACAAATTAATTTTTTTTAGGGATATCTGCAAGCTCGAAGACATCGAATGAGTCCATGGATTCGATGAGTTTGTCCCTGCATAGTCCTTTGAGGGATGGAATTTCGTATTTATGTGCAGCTTTGTAGAGTGCAAGGGAGTGTCGCACCAGTTTGTGATCGGGAAGATGGCCGAATGTGTACACGAACTCCAAAAAAGCCTCTAGCTGATCCGTTGTCATCTCTACTGGGATTTGTTTGATTTTTGATGATGCTTCAAGGTCGGTAAACATATCCCTCAAGAATCTCACTGTTCCAGCTTTTGTATAACAGAAGATGAGTGACTCCCAAAAAAGTCTCAAAATAGTCGCAATTTGCAACTACTTAGGGATTAAAATAAGTAGTCGCAAATTTTTGGTCGCAAAATACAATAGTCGCAAAGTAGTCACTTTTTGGGACTAAATTGTGACTACTAAATTTCGTCATAGATAAACGACTACTTTGAGACAACATTTGTAGTCTTTAATTTGCGACTACCTTATGACAGATAGTGGTAGTCGTAATCCTGAGACTAATTTGTAACTAATTTGTAGTCATAGATTTGTGACTTTTTCGAGACTGATAAGTTAGAGGTAATCAGCGCCTTTAGTCGCAAAATCGTCACTTATTTGCAACCACCATATATATATAAATATATATATATTTCAAATTTGAAAAGCTGAAACTAAACGAAAAACTGAATGTTGAAAACTGTTAACGCAAAAGATACATCAAATATAAGATCCATATCTTACATAACATCAATCCAAGTTTTAAACTAACATCACAAATCAAAAACACATAAACATATATTATACCATTTAGAATCGCTAAAACCAAAACCACAAGCAGAAATGTCATCACCTAGTTCTTCGGTTTAGAGGAATTAAATAAGCTTGATTCTTTTTCGGTTAAGGATTTAGATCCCAACCACTTATATGCTGGTTTCCTAGTCTCTGGTATTTGAGTCTGTGGGAAAAAGCAAAATAATAAAATAACTAAAAGATGAAAGAAGGGAATTCGTAAGTTCAGGGTTAATGTATTGGTTTAGGAGCAAAGCTCTTACCTTCTCAATTAAATTCATCGAGGAAAACACATTTGCAATGTCATAAAGTCTTCTAACTTTAGCTGTTGATCATTTTCAAAAATTGGGTTAGTTAGTGGTGCTCTATATGTGATAAACCCATAGATCATAAAACATGTAAAACAGGAAATAGAGATTTACTTCTCATATGGATTGGATCTTGAGAGTCGCTTAGCAAGGCTTTTGCAGCACTATCTAGCGTGATGAGATCATCCTGAAGAGAAAGCAACAAACATGATGTGAGTAGAATACTTCACAAAGTTTGTGAAAGAAGCCAAATGGAGGTGTCTAGTCATATTGTTTACTTACAGTGGAATAAAAAAACATTTTCACAAAGTTCTGAGAGAGAAGCCAGAGAGATTTCTCTTTTTTGTGGTCTGAAAAAGATATTAGTTTACCTTCAAGTTAGCTCCTAACAAAAATCTTATCCTCTTTGGGATTGAAATCCCAATAATGATTAGAAAATACAAGACATGTGGTTTTAGCCGAATCCACCAACACCAGTAACACTATGCAAATCTTACAACTAGTCAAGTATAATCAGAACACTCGCTTTGCTATTGGACATAGTCCAAAGATAGACACAAGTACCAAGTCCAACAGCAAGAACATTCTATGAGCTCCAGTCCACAACATTCAAGTAGAAGTCATCTTGTAGTGAAGGAGCATCCAAAACCTGAGACCCTATCAAATACAAAACAATCTTTCAGATTCTACATCCCAAGAATCTCAAACCAAATCACATAAAACAGATGGATGCAAATGGTAATACCTTATGAGGTATTTTAGGAACCTTGCAGGGAGGTTTAGGAGGCGGAGACGAGTCACTAGAGAGGCCATTGTCGTTACCGCGAACGGAAGGCGAAAACGGCGAATTGGGGCTTCAATTGGAACGATCCGTCTTGAATCTCAACATATTGGTACATGGACTCATCGGAGAAGAAGCAGAACCTTGAGTACCTGTAGGAGACAAACAAGAAGAAGCGAAATCAGATCCGAAAAGCTCAGATTTCAAAAGTCTAGAATAAGCTTCGTTTCCTCCCTCTTTCACAAGCGTAGTCGTCATTCTCTTGCAGATCGAAAGCGTGGAGTCTCGAAGAAGATATGCACGGTATGAATCTGTCGCTGCAAGTCGATTTAGACGGAGAGGATAAACTCAAAATCCCACGAAATGATATTTCGTCGGTGAGGAGAGAGGGTGAGAGAGAGATGAAGGGTCGGAAGGAAATCGAGATAGAGGGATGACGAGATGCAGATTCATACCCAAATCGAGAAAAAAAGTTGAAATTGGATGAGAAAAAGGAAGAGAATCGGATGAGATCGAGAGAGAAAGATGAAAAATTAGGGTTTGGACAACTGATTTGGGAATCAGATCTTCTCAGTACTTGTTTTAACTAAGTGTCCATTTAGTCTCTAATTAGTCGCAAAATAATTTTACGGGGAATTAATTCGCGTCCAAAAACCCAAATTATTTAACCAAAAACCCAAATTATTTAAAATCAAACAGTTAGCAAATTCAGTTGGTCACAAAATAGTTGCAAATATGTGACGATAGGAGCAAAGTAGTCACAAAGTGTGACTGTTTTGTCACATTTTGTTGTGAGTCACAAATCTATACCCTAAACCCTAACAATTTATACCCATAAAATTGATACACATGCTTAACCAATGAGTCCTTTTATATTTCTTAAGTCTATGCTTTAGTATATAGTGTTAACTAATGCTAATTAAGTAAAGTTTGAAAATTTTTACTCTTTAACAATCATTAGATTGCAAACATATGTAATATAAAGTAAAATGTTATGTAAGATGCAAATATTAGATAAGTTAAAGTTTATGAAATTGTAAGTTAAAAGTTTTCACTATTAGATAATATATTTAGTGTAATTAGTAGTTCAAATCTATGTAGATACTTAAAAACTAATCTATTTACAATTACCTTTGGTGAATTTCAAAAAAATCATACGGATTAGTCGCAAATCGGTTGGAAAGTAGTGACACTTTCGGAAAAGTAGTCACAAATTAGTGACATTTGTGTGACATTATTTT
This sequence comes from Pseudoturritis turrita, assembly GCA_900406555.1. NCBI lineage: Eukaryota > Viridiplantae > Streptophyta > Magnoliopsida > Brassicales > Brassicaceae > Pseudoturritis > Pseudoturritis turrita. The sequence goes on from OVBL01000512.1 coordinate 7,961,086, forward strand.
TGTGTCACAAAGCTATACTCTAAATCCTAACAATTTAGAACCATATAAGTAGTCCACATGATTAACCAATCAGTGTTTTCCTATTTCATGAAATATATGCGAAGATTAAAATCCTAAACTAATACTAATTAATTAAATTTTGAAAATTTTAAACTTAAACAAATTTTACCATATAAAACATATGTAATGATGTTTTGTAAGATGCAAAGATGTTTCATCAAATCCAAAGTTGTAAGTTTTCAATAAGTATATTATCTATTTAGTATAATAACTAGTGAAATCTATGTAGATACTTAAAACTACATATGTTCACAATTTTTTTTTGTTGATTTTTTCAAAATCACACGGATGAGTTGGTAAATAAAAGCAAATCAGTCACACTTTAATAGCATCGTCGCAAATTAGTCGCTTCTTAGTGGGTATTTAATTACGGTTTTGTGACTATCTGTAAAAAAAGTGAAAATCTAAAAACCCGTTTTGTGTCTAATTTGGGACTACGCTTCCTGACTAATAAAAGAGTCGCTAATTCGTCACACTTTGCGATTCTTTTGTGATTATACGACTATAATTTTCCGTCGTAAATATGCGACTATTTTGCTTCTAGATATTTCGTAGTCGTTAAGTAGTCGCAAAATGGTCACAAAGTAGTCACAAATTTTTGGAACAAAAAAAATAGTCACAAAAAGTAGTCACTAATCCAGTGTTTTTTTAGTACGTAATACACAATTAAACTGAATTTAGCTAGCAGTTTTTTTGTTATAGAAAATCCAGGAGAGGGAAAAGAAAGATACCAAGAATTGTTTGTGAGCGGGGATAAGAACATTGGGTTGGTCACTTGGTATGAACCATACATCGGCTTCGTATCCCTCTTTCCGGAGAGTGTTAAATTGCAGAATGTGCTCTTTCTGGGATTTGTTAAGTTGCTGAATGTGCTTGTCTGCCATACTCTGCGAATATCATGTTATAGCCCACAATTAAATCCACTAGAACATGGAATTTAACAAATCCATAAATGCGAATCTCTTGTTTGCAGTTAAAAATTCATAGGTAATGTCATATTTAATACATATCCAAAACTGTATAAGTAGGGACTAACCAGGAATTTAAAGCCTTAAGCAGTACTAAGGGAGCAAAGACACAAAAAGCTAAAAAGATGTAAGAAGCAAAGAAAGCTGAAAAATTTCATAGGCTATGTAGTGATTTGCTTCAACAGGGTACAGTAGTCTACACTTACCCCGCAATTCATCGGTTACATAGTAACTAAAGCCACACTTGAGCACCTCACAACCTTCTAACACATCCGTACGTACCATCATGTCACTTAAAAATTAAAACAAAGCCTTACTATGACTTCATCTTCCTCCTAAACATGTTTCTTGATATACACCAAAAAATAAATTCCCTAAAGGGAGGGAGGGAGGGAGGGGGGGAGGGGAGGGAGGGGAGGGAGGGAGGGAGGGGAGGGAGGGAGGGAGGGAGGGAGGGAGGGAGGGAGAGCTTACGGCTGCGAAGATAAGCGGCGAAAACTTCATAAGGAAATCTTTGCAAATCTCCATCTATTAATCGGTTAAATGGATATTATGAATATAGCAAATTCCTTGATACGTGTTAGGCTATTAAGTTTGGAATATTTTGTTTAATATGCTAGATAATTAGTTTGTATTAGTTTACATGCGAATATTTAGTATTTGGTATGAGAGACAGATCCTTTTGTTTGTGTGTGGAGTTTATGGTTAGTGAATTCGTATTGATATTGAAAAATTCTACATTTTGATCAGCTTGATCTGAATATACAAGTCCTGATAGAATCTGGTATAATCAAAGTTTAAGGCTTTACCATCTGATCAAGTGTATAGAAGAAGTTATATTTGTTCCATAATTTGGGTGATTGCATGATCTTGGGCTATTGGAACATTTCTTTAATTGTTTTTGTTTTTGGTAAGATATTGAAAAGTTATAGCTTTTGATCTCTTGATCTGAAGATAGATATCAAGAATTATTACAGAACATTAGTTTTTTCTTGTTTGAGAATCCAGTGATGTTTGAAACCTTTTGTTCTTCTTCTTCAAGATCATGATCACACTATCTTACATTGTATTAATCTACACAATGTATTTGTTGTAGGTCATTGTGGAAAAGGCTGAGAAAAGTGAAATCCTAAACATTTTAAAATCTTCTAAAGAGATAGAAATTTGTGTGCTTTTTCTTATTTCTCAAAGAGTTCATAAAATGGACAATCACATCCAAGATTTGTATCACTTGATGATGCCATGTGAGTTATTTTTGGAATCAAATGTATCTATAAAAAAATATATAATCCGGATAAACTAGACCAAATCAATCCATACCAAATCGATTTTTTCCAGAAAAGAACAATGATGAGCTATAATTTTTTGTTTTGAGAAGTGTGAATATGGTTGAGATAAAAAAAAATATACTGATAGTGAAATATCATTAATAAAAAAATCTAAAGGAATAGGGACCAATGCAATGTAAAATAAATTATCTTATCAACAACGCATAATGGATCCCATCTTGATGCTAAAACTGATACATACCACCCAGTGAGACACTCTGGCTCAACAATGTCGAAACAAAGTTTGTGGAACCCTTTCATAATTACATTAACAAACAAACAAGACAAAAATCCTACCTTTTCCCTTCAAAGATACAAAAGAAAAATTCCAAAATTAGTCTCAATCAATTGGTCTCAAGTTGCAATAGCCAACTAGCTGGATAGTTTTGTTTCTTACTCAAATTTTCTTCACAATCATTCACATCACATGTTTTTTTACTTCATCTGTTTTCATATTTCTAGTACCAAGTCACTAACTTTTCTATATAAACCATGTCCTATCTCTCCTTCACAATCATCCCAAAACATTACTAAAAGTTTCTATCTATGGCTTCTAAAGCTCTTGCAGTTACAGCTCTTCTTCTCACACTTAATCTTCTTTTCTTCACTTTTGTAACTTCCACAAAATGTCCACCAACTACTCCTAAACCCCCAAAATCCCCAAAGAAGGACCCGGCGGTTAAACCAACTTGTCCTACCGACACACTTAAGCTCGGTGTTTGCGCAGACTTGTTGGGTTTAGTTAACGTTGTTGTTGGTTCTCCACCAAAGACTCCTTGTTGTGCACTTCTTAATGGTCTTGCTAATATTGAAGCTGCGGTTTGTCTCTGTACCGCTCTTAAGGCCAATGTCTTGGGGATTAATCTCAATGTTCCTGTTGATTTGAGCTTGCTATTGAACTACTGTGGCAAGAAACTTCCTTATGGTTTCCAATGTGCTTGAAGATTCTGAGATTTTAACAGGAGAGAAATCTCTTTGGTTTGCTTTGTTTTTTTTCTACTGTTGTGTCTATTGTTTTTGTGAGAAAATGGTAAAACCTCCAACCTTTGTTCTTTCATATTGAGTTTTATGTAAGGTTTGAAATTGTTAATGAAAATCTTATAATGTATTTTCTTAAATATTTTCTCCTACTCGACCCTTGGTAGAATTATTAAACTTGTTCACAAAAACCGAAAAGACTTTTAATGTGTTTTTCGACAACCTTAATTAGACTCCTACACCTTGTATTTATATTTTATAATTATCCAACATTTAAAGATTCACCCTGAAAATACCCGCACTAGTCTTCATCAATGTTGTCAAATCACTCATTCGCTAGCATAAGTGGTATTAGCCCGAGAAAAGACACAGCGAGTCTTTTGACAAAAAAATCCCACTAACCTATTCGTGCTCTTGCTTCAATGCCTCTCTTTGGTTTAGAGGGTCTTGACGTGATCTCCCTTTATCTATAATTATTAACCAGCCCAACATAGGCCCGTATGGCCCCTTTATCTATAATTATTAACCAGCCCAACATAGGCCCGTATGGCCCCTTTATCTATAATTATTAACCAGCCCAACATAGGCCCGTATGGCCCTATAACTCCATATCGATATGGACCGCATTAGATGATGCATAGAAAGCGTGACGGTAAAAGCGTCATTTCTTACAATATACGTAAAAGAAATCGGATGGTCCGATGTAGAAGTAACGAAAACGCAAGCGTTTTTGCGTTTGTTGATGTCGTCGAGTAGTGTACAGTACGGTAATCGGAAAATTAAAAGAAAACAGATAGCCGGAGACTGAAACGAACAGCTCTGGGAAGCAATTTCGCCGGCAGATTTCGAGATCCGGTGCTTAGGAGAGATTGGTAAGGATTTTAATATTTTATCATCTTTGTTTCCTGATTTCAAATTTCCTTTGATTTGAAGTTTTAAAACGACGCCGTTTTATCTATTGTGACCCGGAAACTGGCCACTTGTTCTTAGTGGGCCGATTTCTTGTAGGCCTCACGGCATATAGTCGCTTGATCCATTTATTGTTGTTTGTTATTAAAATATTAATCACTGGATTACGACCACAAAAACAAAAACCATCACTGGATTAATTTACTTCCGTTTCTACTTTCTAGTTTTAGATTAGCGTGGTGTCAGTGAATTTTGAAATTTTTTTGTTTTTTTTTTATAAACTGTGAGATTCGGATCTTTCATCCATAATCTTTCTTGTATCCGAAATCAAACTTTAGATATTCCGATTTAAAGAATAACTTTTCGTCCCAATGAAAGTTTAAATCTGGGACACAAAGAAACTAATCCCCTTATGTTACAATTTAGCCACCACCCGGTTTTGAATTTTGAAATTTACAAATAAATGTATCTATCTTATATTACTTTTTATTATTAGCGTCTAGGTTTTTGGTCAATAGATCCAATGAACCATTTTCTAAAAATTTTGCGGAGAAGTGAAGTTTGGTGAAAATAATTGCATAAATGGCCTTTTAACCATTTGAATGAATTTTTTCTTTCTAATTAACGACTAGGTTATTATTAGTAATATTCATGTTTTTCAATTTAATATATTATATTTTATATGGTTTACAGATGAGATTAAAAAGACTAGGCATGCAGGTTTGATTAATTCGGGTTTCTTGATTCTGTTTAATCGGTTATTTGGTTAGTTTGGATTGTGATAATTATTTCGAATTGATCCGAACTAAATAACTGTTCGGTTTGGGTTCGGCTATTTTGGATATTAAACTTTCTTGCTGGAATTAACCGAAATTTTCAATTTTTTGTTTAAATTTGGTTTAAATCGGTTAAATTAGGGTAATTTCGGTTAGTTCAATTCGGAATTTTTTTTTTTTTTTTTAAATTTGGTTTTAAGTTTTGGTTGATTCGGTTTTAAAAAACACCGGAAAACCAATCGGTTCGATTAAAGCGAACCGAACTAAAAACCGAATTAGTTTTAAAATTATGCCGATCGGTTCAGCTGAAGTAACCGAACCAGAACCAAAAATCGAAAATTTCGATTTGGGTCGGAAACTTCGGTTCAGTTATTATCAGCAGGCCTAAAAAAAACCATTCTTAATTGGAAGCTCCCTAATGCCTGCTGCTAGATTCGATCTGTAATCTGTTTTCTTTTTTTTTTTGGTCACAATCTGTAATCTGTTAATATTTGATTTTATAAACTCTATTTATCCGGATTAGACAACCAATCTAGAAAGTTTCTTTTAATCAATTAAGTGTGAAGTTGTAAAAATAAAAATTCCTTGCTTTTACTTTTAGGATCATAAAACCATTGGACCAACAAAAATTAAACCATATATAATAGTCTACATTTTGCTTTCTTTTCAGATAAATTTTGTTGTTGTTGTTAAACTTTCCGTTATTGTAGCGTTATAATAATTTAGATTAAAATTAATTTTTATGCTGAGATATTTTTTTAAGTAGGGATGGTCTAGAAATCAATAAAAGACTAATACTTACTACTACTACTATATATCCAATTTTTAAACTTCTGTGTCGAGTAAAAACATAAAGCATTCTGCTAAATTAATTAATTATACAAGTACAAATGAAAACTGACATAATAAACCATTAATTAGCAAGATTTTGATTACAACAACAGAAAAAGACACATGCATATATATAATATATATAAGTTCAAGAAAGAAAAAGAAACCCAAAAAGACACATGCATATATATAATATATATAAGTTCAAGAAAGAAAAAGAAACCCAACTTTTGGACAACATAAACCCTAAGAAATTGGATTTCAACTTCTCAAATACTTGTCGATTGAATTTTATCTTTAATAAGGAGTCACACCAACGTTAGCCGCAGGAGCGTAGAAGCCTTCTTTCATCACCATGTTATCCTCTCCCTCCTATATATATACACCATTTTTAATACATGATCAAAATCAATTGAAATTCTTGATGTTTATATATTTGCTTGTAACAACAAAAAACTGATATCTGTTTACATTAAATATAATATATAGGAAAATGTAAGGTATGTCGACAGATTAGGGTTTACCTGTTGGGGCATGTTGGTCTTCTTCACGGGTTGATTGTCTGGCATGAGTCCGAAGTGTATGTGGGGGAAGTGGGCCCACTACATTACACATAAACAACATACGTACAAGACACATATCAACTTGTGTTATAACCCGACAAAACTCTTTTACTCCTAATCTTAGCTATATATGTTTTTTTCTAAAACCCGACTTCTATACACACACATATATATATATATATATGTATGTATACATGCGAGTATATAGACATTGTGAAATTAAACCCTAGTGTCCGCCTGCAATCTTAACAAAAAGTTTTGATGTTAAAATCGTCTCTTGACGCTGCATTACCATCTAATTACCGTTTAGTGTTTTCTTGAATATTAAATACTTTATATATACATATATCTTGTGTAGGTGTTTGGATTTACCAATGGGTTTTTGGACTCTTTTGGTTATTATTTAATTTAACCAATGGATAACGAGTGAATATAAATTTTTGGGATGTAAAAATTAAGGTTCTTACATTCTTGGCAGCAGCACTAAAGGCTTCTCTGTGGCTTATATCAGGATTACCAGCTTTGATACGTTGGATCTCCTCCCTAAAAGAAAGACGTGGCAAGGAATTATATTAATGTTTTAAAATTACGATTAGAGAATATATATATGAATGATGAATATATAACAATAAAACTCACTTGATGAATCGGTTATATGCGGATGGGACTCTCTGTCTTTTCTCTGGAGCTGGCAATGGCAAAATTCAACGGCAAAGACAAAGCGAAAAAACAAAAACTCAGACAGAAAGAGACAAACACTCATTAAAACTACTTTCATTGTCTTTTTTCTCTCTCTCACAAACACTTTCTCTCTCTAACCCATGATCACTTCATCATGTTTTTTAAAAGACAACCCCATCTTCTAACATCTTACATAGATTCTTTCTCTCTAGATTTCCGGGGGATCCATGAATCTATCTCCCCTTTTCTTATTTTATCTTCATTCTTTTAATGTTTACAAACGCTAGCTAAAAGCCATCCAAGAGATATAGACAATCAACACATACAAAATTAGGTCATTGATCGATGAATGTTTTAAATATCACCAAAACTCTCTTAAATCTCCTACTATGCGATGGTGAGTAATTCAATGGTGCTAGGGTTTGAACAAGATCCAGTTACGTACGGTTAAACAAGAAAAGCTATGCATGTCTTGATGGCGATTCATCAATATGACAACCAAATTATAAATATGGTTAGCAATTAAAGAAGTTAAGAAACCAAATAGAAATGAGAAAGAAAATAGTATCTTACGGCGGTTAACGGGTGGTGCTTTAGGAATCTCATGTTGTTGATGAAGATCCATGAAAGATGGAATGTCATTCATATTAGGATGTTGATTCATCATCATCATATTCATGTTTGACGGTGCATCTCTCAGCTCCTCCTACAATTATATATCCTTGAGGCTTGAGATATATTCTAGAGACCCTATATATAAGATTTATGTATTTAAATATTGTTGATTACCAGAATATTCTGGGGATTGAAGTAAGAGTGAGGACCGAGCTGGAGCTGGAGCTGGTTAGAAGCCGGAAGGACAAGGGATCTCATGTTCACCGAAAGAAGATTGGTACAGCAACCACATCGGACAGTTACGGTCTTGAACAAGCTTGTGTAAGGAACACTAACCTATATAACACAAAAGAAACAGCGAAATGAATTAAAACCCCTATTTGTATATAGATCAAGAAAATGAGGAGATCAAGAAGAGAAAAAGAGAAAGTATAGAAGAGAGGCTATTATTTGGTTACCGCAAGAATGGTTTCGCAAAATTTGCATTGGACATAGCAGAGATGTTCGGAAGGAGAGAGGTGGTCCGGTGAAAAAACAGCTGAGGAAGGAGAAGACATGGACGACATAGACATTTTTTTTTGTAAGAAAAAGGGGAAAAAGGCTTTGAAATTGGAAGCTGATCTTCTTTTTTTGGGAGTGTTTGGGGATTTGATTGATTGATGGGTATTTGACTGATCAGAGGATTCTTGATAAGGAGAAAATAAAAAACCCCACCATGATCTGATCTTCTTGATTGTTGGGTTGCTGTGTATTATATACCACAAAGGAAGATATAGAGAGAGAAAGGGTGAGAGCAGAGGGAGAAGGGAAAGGAGATATTAATGTTAGAGGGTAGAAAACAACAAAGCCTCTAACTCTACCCTCTAGGTCGTCTTCTAATAATGTTTTGGTTATTAATGTATAAAACAAAACAAAAACAAATATTAATGTATATATTATTGGGTATTAATTAGTGTTTAGATAACCTATACTGAGTACCCTGTTAAGAAACTTTCCGGTGGGTTATATATTAATGAGCACAATAGAACTAATGAGCAATGCGAAAACAAAGGTTAGTGCTTAATCGGAAGAACAAGCGGACTAAAAGTTAAATGGTATAGTAATTTTTTTTTTTTTAATTCTTCAAATGACCTAAATAGTTTTTATGAAAAAAAATTGTTTTGTTCGATAAAATTAGCAGTTCAAATTTTTTTAATAAAAAAGTTCAAAGCTTTTCCAAAAGAAAAAAATTTAACCACACACCAAACACTATAAGTTGGGTGTGATCGTTTAAACAGCATGCATATCACTTTCACAAAACCAAATTTTTAAGTGTGGATTCTAAATCGCACCGCAATAGTATAATGTTTTGTGAATGGTGATAAAATGCAGTTGAATTGCACTGCATCGCACTTTTCTTTGTCACCATTTACACATTTAATGAACTAAGCGGTAAATTGTTTTGCGTACCTTAATCAAAGTGTGATCTTTGATCAGTGGATCTAGACATCATATATATTATTGGACCACTTCAATTCATACAAGCACTTAATTATGTGACGTTATTATTAAATCCAAGTTGTCAACATCCTCTACTAGAAACTTGGTTGACCATACGATCGAGCTTAGTAGAAAACGTATCTATTTATCATACTAATTCCTTGTACCTTTAATCTCTGTGGTCACAAGAAGACAAGATTGATGACAAACCCGTTTTAAGGATATGATATTCGCGTAAGGATGGACTTTATTCAATCATCTGAATCAGTTTCAAATCTAAAATTTTCCATGAAATTTTGGTTTTTACAATTAAAATAATTAATGTCACTATTAAATTTTGGTTTACTATATTCGAAATTGGTATTTATGTATCTATACTATAATAGAACATTAACAGCTTTGTTTGATAGTGACAAAAACACTCATACAAATCAAAGTCTATACTGACTAATTTTTTAAAAAAATTGTAGCTACCATATGGTCCTTGCTTGTTCAAAAATTTAATTATAACTCTATTTGTATATAGATATTTTTTAACAAAACCAAAATTAAAACACTAAATTTTCTTTTTGTTAATTCTATTATGGATCCTATGTAAATGCATATGTGAGCACCTCTTTTTTCTTATTGGCACGGGTGTCCGGATAAACCTCGACTAATCCAGAGGTAAGCATATATTTTAGCGCTAGTTTTCCACAAAAACCTTGGATAAAACACTCATGTCGAAATTCAAGAATCCAAATAATTAACCACACATATATTAACTTTATTTAAAGTGAAATTGAATCCGGAAGTTGTTCGAGCATCTCGATCTTATAGTATGAACAAGGGACGATTCGGGCATATATAATAGAAGATTCACGAGCTTAGGGCTTTGGGTTTGCACGTGAAGATATGTACACATGTAATGTGTTTGTAAGTAAGCGAAGAAGTAAAACGATATGAATACTTTAGAAAGAAAGAAAACTTATTGAAGAGCAAAAAAAGTAAATGGTTTGCAATAGAATTCGCTGTTCCCAATGGAGGAAGAGAGAGAGAGAGAGGGCGGCAGAGGTGGGGGAAGAAAGGGACGTGTGCATGGGAGTGATTAAGCGTCGCCTCACTCACCCGTTGTTGTCATTCCTTAATTACCACTGCCATTACTTTTCTCGTTTCTCTATACAATTCCTTTTTATATTTTTAACTCCATTTTATTCTAAAAATACTAATAATTTCAATCTCTGTCCTATCCCTAAACAATAGTATAGTGTGTTTGTTTGTATGTATGTATGTAGAGAGAAACATGATGCTCCATTTTTATTGATTGGTTATCATTAGCTTTTTAGTCAATTATATGATTGTTTTTTTCCCTCATTTGAATATTGGGAATCATCCAAGTCTAGACTTTCCGTGAAAGCGAAAGTAAATTAATTCTATATATGTAGTTAAGGCTTTGGAGTAGACCGGCCGATTATCAGTATATTAGTATTATTATTTACATATAAGATAATTGAGATTTACATAGAGTAATTAAGAGAATCAAGAAATGTATTGTATTGTATTGTTTCTCATCAATGATAGTTTTAAAAGCGGTATGTATATGTACGTATATATAGAAACACCATATTGGTGAAAGCCACGAGCAAAACTCCACACGTAATTAATTTCAAACCTACAAATGTTTTTCTTCCTTCATATATATTTCATTCTCATTTCAAGTATAGATCGATGTCTAAGAAAATATCTATGCATCTACTTGTGAAATGATGCTATATATATATATATTTTTGTCCAGCTAATTAATAGTAATTTCCTTGTATGCAATGAAAATGATATTACTCGTACTCCGAAGAATTTTGGAATTATTTTTATCAAAAAGAAGAATTATGGAATTAGATTGTGTAATGTAATTAATCGGGTTAGATCGTGTAACCAACTGGCAAAATGTTTACCAATCATGCATAATCATAAAACTGTAACACATAATTTTTTTTTCACAACATAATTATATTAATCTTAATTTGCGGTTACAACACAAAAGAGACATGAGTTCTTTGCCAAAAAATCCGTTTTTCGAATGTTTGAAATTGATACATAATTGAAATACAAAACATGATAAAAAAATACGATAGAAGGTTAAAACCAAAGATAATAACTAGAAACTCATTCGAAATGACTTCAGAAGTGATCAATTTGAAATCGATCTTCAACTCACAGACCTGTTGGGAAACCGAGGATAACGCTAGTTCTTCTGTCATGCCAGGCGAGCGAATAAATCTTTGGATCTTCTGTAATACATAACTCAAAACTGCAATATTATGTATAAACTTGCAGAAAAAAAAACTTGTGTTTACATTTAACTACATCAAATAAGAGTTTTTTCATAGGGAATTAAGCAATATGAACAACTGATTCACTAGATGATTGTAATTTAACCCCAAAAAGGTTCATATTGGTTGAGACAGGCTATTACTTTGTACTGATTAAATGTATACACTCGACCACTACAATTTTCATATAATGGATCAATATCTCGAAATTAATATGGTTGTCAAACCATAAAACTTGGTTGAACAAAAAGCAAATTATTACGTTAACTCAGAATAACCTAAACATTACATATAAAGAATCAAGCCCCTAAATATTGCAAATAATATCTGTTTGCCTGAAAAGAACATGTAGGTAATTATATAGGTAAGGTCGACCAAAGACAAAAACTATAAAGGCGGAGGTGTGGAGTAATTAAGGCGTGTATAAAATTTGGTTGTAATGAAGGAAAAGTTAAAAATGCTGGTCTGATCATACTTTGCTAGAAACGTATATAATGTTAGGGTTAGCCCATACTTTTGTCGCAATTTGGACGATGGAAATGCAGAGATAGTACACGCATTATATATATATACATGTATATTGGAATTCATATATGTAATATGTGTATAACATGCATGCATGTGTGTACTGAGATCATAGGTGACATTGACATTTCCCTATTCTTTTCTTTTCTGATTGGTTTAGAAAAACTATTGCCATAAACCCCCAATCTATTTGTACATCTAATGAGAAAGTACTTACAATTTAATTGAAGCAATAATTCACACTCTCCACTTCTCATTTATATACACAGTATAAATATACAATTGCATGTTTATGAAATAATTCTTTGAAGTTTTCTATTTGAAAAGGTAAATAGTATCGCCTAGCTATTAGGTTATTATCAATTACTTGATATCCATTAATTGTTGTAAAAAAAAAAATTGATATCCATTAATTAAAATGAATTTAATTGTTCGATTGGTGTGTACATAATAGGTTGTCTGGAGACTTTAGTTATTTTGAGAGGTATGCAAATTAGAAAGGTATAAAATTGAGCCCCACGTGTTCGAAAGTAAATATTGGTGTCAATTGCTTTGCTGTGTAAGTCAACCTCATTTGTCTTTAGAGATCAATAGACACTAATTAATCAAGAATTCACTACAAAAATAAATAAATAGACAAAACTGCACAAAGTCCACCACTATGTATAAGAAATAGCAACAGGTGATGACTTAACAGATTTAATGTCATTTCATAGTTTTCGTATATATTATCAATTTTAACATCGCCAACTAAAAGGTGTTACATGAAAGTACGTACATATAATCACCGTGATATATAGTATATTTTTTTTTGAAAGATATATATATATATATATATATATAGTATATTCTAGCTGTAATTAAGTAACTTTAGATACATGGATCCTCAGGATATAATACAATCAAAAGGAAGTATTTTCATAATTCTGTCTTCATTTTCTATTGAACCAGCTCCGAACATCCACTTATACCGATCATAATCATACAAAAATGATAGCTTACCATATCTATTTTTTTTTATAAACAATTCAATATTTGCTGACCCGTTACATGAAAACGCAGTTTTGACTTTAAACTTTTCCCGTTAATTATATAATAGATAGGCTTGATGTTGAGGATTGATGTTGAAAGTACTATTAATCTTGCTTAGAAAAAGTACATGATTCACATATATAGCATCATGTGTTTACTTTACATATTGCTAACTCTTCCTCTCGCGATGAATCTCTAAGTAATACTATTTCAGATCATATTAATTATAAGCTCATTAAATTTTACCTGCTAATTAAAGACTTTGAGAAAAGGTTACTTAGATCAGTTAAATATATAGTATTGTGAACCATTCTAGTTCCGGACTAAAAGCATTTACGCATCTAAAATCAGAGACTCGGTTGATTAATTATAAAAATAAAACAAAAATGTGCCTATATGCTTGCTACTAGCCAGGGATGAGTTAGAAATGGGTTGTTGGGCAGAAGGAGAATAATGGCTTTTCAAAGTATAGTATTTAAATTGGTTATATATATATATTCCTATATACACACATTCCTATATACATACATAAATGTGTGTGAATAAAGCATTTACTTATTCTGTGCTTCAAAAAGGTATCAGATATGAAGACTATAGGGTTTCTCCAGTTCTATTTTCTATCTTCTTTTTATACAAAACTACGATTCTGAAAATCTAGTTTAATTATTATAAAAACAAAAAAACAAATGGGTTTTGTAAGATTCCACTTTCTATTTAATTCTTATATAATTGGCCTGAATAAATTAAAAAGTAACGAATTCTCGGATATCAAGGAGAGCGACAGTGTGGGTAAAACAAAAAATTACGAGTGGATTCAGACTCTAAAAGTGAGAACCATGTTTACATGTGAACGTCTCATGTATGCATATGTTATCAGATCGTGTAAATTATAAGATCGGTGTAGTTAGAGCATGGTTAGTGCCATTGATGATTTGATGGTGTTGATCCTTATAACTATGCGGTCAAAATATTTGTTTTCCCAAAGTTTTTTTTTTTTTGAAACTTAAAAATTATAGGTAGCAAAGTTTATTAGAGCGTAGTCAAAATATTAAATAATAGACTATTTTTTACTTCAAAATCCAACTCCAAACTATAAATTTTCCAAATCTTTTTCATCCATATTCTACTGAAACATATTTATCATCCATGCAAACTCCATTCTACACATATTCAAATGAAGAGAGAATAATTTTTTGAGATATTTTTTGTTGTCACATTTAGATTTTTAAAAATATATGAAAAAGAAAGTTAACTTTGAGCGTGCCTCTTTAGTACATATATAGCTTATGTGTGTGTATAGATGTATGAATGTATTTTTTAATTGCATACAGTAATTTTACTGCATCGAGTAGAAAAGTTAAATTAAAGAAGAGTACGGAGTGGAGAGCTAGAGAGAGAGAGTAGGTAGGTAGGTGATAGGGTAGAGTCATGTAGGCTAATAGGCATAGCATGTTTATGGACCGTCCAGGCTCCTCGGCTCCGACCCTATGGTCCGTCCCTTTGTCTTTATGTCGCAGGCTTCTCTCTGCCACGTTTACTCTTCTCTCTCCTCACATTTCTTTCTTAGGGCACAACAACATGCCAAATTGGACAAATGAAACCCCCCTCTCTCTTCACAACTTTAACAGGAGTATTTTCTTTCTTTTAATATATCACTAATCGATAGATGTGATTATGTTATTAACACTTTACTACTCTAGATATTGCTTAATCACTGAGGCATAAAGTGTCCTAAACGATTTCATGATTCTCAAATTATATATACACATATATATATATATATATATTCACGTTATTTAGATTGTTAGGTTTCATAAAGATTCAACTCGGAATTAATTGAAATTAAATGAATTAGTCAACATCTTTGTATTATTAAAATAATAATTCATTTTTATTTTATATAATTAGTCAACATCTTTCACAATTGATTGAATTGTTTTTATTTTATATATTAAATACTTTTTGAAAGAAAAGTAATTTCTTAATTTTTGCGATTTTAGCCAAAACATCTTATATTTTGAAACGAAGTGAATACATCTTTTCGTAGAAGTGATTTTTCTAGCCGTTCACGGTCAAATCTTATTAAAAGATTAATTTTGGTTATATAAGTTGAACTAATTTTGAATAGTTAATTTTTGATCGGATCGATTTTGGTTCAAGTTGTGATAGGGCATGTTCGAATTCAAATACTATGTTAAGTTTTATAAATTTATATGTTTGAAAATTATTTGATAATTCGTAGATTGTTTGGTATTTTTTATATATTATTCAATATCTCATTTCACTTTTCCAAGGGAAATATAGAATATTTCTAACATAGATGCTTAATAAGTCACATCCCATATTTCAGCGAAGCCTAATCAGAGGCGAATATGAGTCACTAGAGGAGTCCCGAATCCATCTCTCATAAGATTTAGGCGGTGAACATTGACATACACGAAGTACTATACGGCACTACTGTCTTCTCTTTTTATGGATATATGATAATTGATGGATGCGCTTCGTTCAACCATTAGAAAATCCTC
Source organism: Pseudoturritis turrita (assembly GCA_900406555.1). Taxonomy (NCBI): domain Eukaryota; kingdom Viridiplantae; phylum Streptophyta; class Magnoliopsida; order Brassicales; family Brassicaceae; genus Pseudoturritis; species Pseudoturritis turrita. The sequence continues at coordinate 7,976,665 of OVBL01000512.1, forward strand.
ATTACTTGTTTTCAACGTAGAAAATCCTCATTAATTTATATATATATTTCGAATTTTTTTTTGTTTTTACCATTTTAAGTTACCATTCTATTATGTTGGCCGTACTCTTTCAACCATAATTATGTGCATATTGCATTGACGACATTAACGCAATCATTAATTAACTTGTTGTTTTTCTTTTATGTATATGTTTACATGTTTAAATTGTATAATTTCATTATAAAACACATTATTTTTTAATCAAATATCATTTGCAAATTATGAAACCAAACGTGAAATATAAACGGAAAAATACACCGGTAGTTAAGGTTTTGCGTTTGCCGTTTGCGGTTACAATCTAACAGTAAAAAAAAAGCAAATCAAATGTTTATAATTAAATATAAACACATGCATATGTAACAGACAAATACAAACATAATAATTTTGTATTTTATACAATCGTCATAGTCGATACCAACCGTTAAAAACCTCGGTACGTTTTATACAAATAAATTTATGAGTCTTAATAAACATAGAAGAAGAATAATTCTATGGGTTTCATTGTTCGATTGTTTGTAGGAAAATGATTATTTTTGTTTTCACTTTTAACCAAAAAGAGAAACTGAACCTCTTCTGATCCTTTCGAGTGTTTTATTGTCTTAAAATTCGTAAGAAACGGTCTCCCATTGGGAAGCGTAGAATCTAACAAGCTTTTTTATTTAAAAAGCGTCTGATTCCTAGTCCTACCAATGTATAGCAAAAAGCCAATAGCTAAATTACAATCTCCCCTCAAAAAACAATATTAATTCAAACCATAATTAGTATATTAGCTAACGAATCATATGTGGGAGTAACTCTTTGTTACTTTCCTTGTTTAGCCTATATATCTTCTATACGATACTATATGCTATAACCATCTGTCGATTCTGTTTTCAGATCTGATTAGATATCTTACAATGGTGTAACCCGATTTAATCGAAATTGTGTCTTATAGTTCCACATTTGACCATACTTTTTAGGGTTGAAATCCGACGTAATCCTAGCATAGTCGGATCTACCGGATACTTGTTTTTCTTTTCTTTTCGAAAACCTAGAAAAATCAACTCGGCCTGGTTCTGAAAAAGCTGGGCCAAGTCTATCTATTCTCTAAACCCGTATGAACCCATTGATTAACACTTCTTAAAACTATATGTAGGACATGGGCAGTGAAATAAATACAAGGACCGGATCATCATCAGTGAAGTGTGTCCCCACCCAAAATATAGAGAGAGCCTAGCCCTTTAGATATTATAACCTGAGTGGATGTAAATGTAAGCTGAAAGATCAATTTATGAGTTGGGTTACTTTTTCGTGCGAGTGTTGTGGTCGAGAGGACCAAAACAAAGGGATACAGAGTAAGAAATATCTAACAGAGCGTAGTGTGTATATTGGACCACATTGTGTGTTGGACCATTGAAGAATTTTAGTGTGTGGTAAAAAACAACAAGTACCTGGCTGATGTCACATGGATTGATCTTTGATGTTGTGAAAAATGTGTTGTTTTTTTTTTGAATTTTTAAGCTGTTTTATGATTCAGGGTGTAATAATATTGTCCTACAAACACATAACCCAACAAAATGGCAAAGCACAAAAGCAAGAAAAAAAAAAACCTTGGAAAAATTGATCTAAGGACGCCGAGGCAAACTCGTTTTTATAGTTTAGGTGTATGAACATACTGTTTATTTCGAGAGCCAGTAGATGATTAGAAACAACGTACAAGCAGCAATGACAGCGGAGAGGATGAGTGTGTCTCGAGAACGTCTCCTTCTTATTGAACCTATAAATGGAGAAGGCGAGTTTCTTAATAAGGTTAATTAGATTAGTTGAGAATATCACATAGAGGTTGAAAAGAGATACCAAGTAAGCCGCGAATCACTGGGAATTTGTCTCCGAGATTTTTTACTTTCCCTTGAACATCTGAAAACAGAGATCGTTGAGAGCCAAGAACTGCTCTTGTCGCTTGAGCTTGACCAATAACTTCATCAATCTGCAGCCAAATGATTCTAGAACTGTTAGTAAATTCTCTGTCACATCATCATTAGATAATTCTATTGGAAAAAAGTGCTTAGTGCTATTAACAGAACATTACACTCAGATTCTAAAATCCATGACCGCAGAAAGTATCTTACATGGGATATACTTCCATGGATTGAAGCTCTCTCCCGCAACACTTGCACTCCCGGTGACATACTACCAGAAGCCTGCGGAAGCAAAAACAGAACCCAACTTCCAATCAAAATGTGAAAATAGAAGAATGTGTTTCTCCAATCATAAGAAGACTCGTTTTCTAAACGAAGAGGCTATAAGATTTTTACCTTATATTCACTTATGTCGTCCCTGACAGAACTCAAAAGCTCAGCATGTTCTCTCATCGAGTTTATATTTCCTTTTATTCTTCGAAACTCCTATAAATTTGCATGAAAATACATTATAGGAGAGAATATAGGTCCAATAATATGTATAACTTCCTATTACTACAGAAACATAAGTACTGCTAAGCAAAAGCCACACTGATGCAAAGGCTTTTGCCTTTTACCAAAAAATGGGACTGCAATTACTCATCTTGTATCACTGAATCACGGATGCATGATACCAAAACAGTGGATAGTAGTATCATGTTTACCCTGTGGCACTGTGTTTTTATGCAAAGGCATCTATTAACCTATCTACCTTATGCGTTATACTACAAAGGAATTGAGCTGAAGATTGTTGCATCAGTAGCATTGAGATAAAAAAAGGCAAGGTCTAAAGTTTGAGATCCCCGATATATTGCAAATTTGCAATTACTCCAACATTTCATTCAAACTTTGACAAAAACAACTAAATTTAGGTGTAGGGGGATGATAGCATACGAAAACAAGAAATGACATAGAAAAAAATTTAGAGAGGAAAAGGTTAAATATGGTGCAAGAAAACCTGAGTATATTCATGAAGTATATCTCTGTGCCTTGCTAGCTTCTGCGTAACCGATGTTGTGGGTGCAGCAGATGCAGCACATCTACTCATGGAATCATTAATGTCCAACAACTTCTCAAGAGACGATTGGATTTCCATCTCCATAGACTTCCATGATCTCCCTGATCCAACGATTGGAGACCCCTCATCGACATACCCTGACACAGAAATATATGAAGCTGGTAAAGAAAGAAGCCTGAACTTTCAATGTAAAGACTTTCTAATGGTTCATCACAAACTAGCACTATACGTGATACAACATCGCGATTCTTGAAAGATGAGAGCTAGTGCAAAAGAGTAAGCTTAAACACACAAAACTCCTCCTACAGAGTCAATTACGCATTGAAGACGAGTAAAAACGTCACCATAGAGACAAAAATTAGATAACCACCACACAGGACAGAGACTGAGAGACAATAGCGATCAAAATTGAAATCAGTGAAGAGATCGTATCAATGATAATTCCTCGATCCGTATCACATTACAAACTACCAACCCACAAGAGTAGACATAAACAGAAACATACGAAGCAAAGCTAAACAAGAAACAAACAGTGAGCATGATCAAGCGGAAACGAAGAATAAACAAACCGCCTTGAGTAAACCTAGCGCCGAGCTTAGCGTAAGAAGATAGCTTAACGTCGAGATCGCCTTCGATTTTACGAGCTTCCCTACGAAGCTCCTCCCAACCCGATTCCTGCAGATCCAGACTCGATTCTGTCATTTCCGATCTTCGCCAATTCAGATCAGTAACCTTCTCCGTTCACGGATAACTCTCCAGCTCCGCCGTGAGCCAATGCCGGAGCTCGCCGTAGAGTAACCACAGCGAACGATCTGGTTATAACCAATTTAGCAGCGACGACGATGGGATCTCTCTTCCCTCCTCCGCTTCTTCGGGCCGAGAAATAAACCAATCATCGGAGTGGATAATGGGCCAGTTGGACCATGGACTTTAACATAATGGGCTTTATTAGACCCATTAATAGTAAAAGATAAACTCAGGTGGGCCCTTTCCTAAGGTGGATTTCAAGCCCATATATTTGTGAATGAATGACACGTTTGTGTACGTACGAACTGTACGGAAACACGAAGTTGATGAGTTGGGACTTGAAGGGAAAAGATTTCATACGAGAGAAGTGTTTAGAACAAACTTCTTTCGACTTATAAATATCGAAAGATCCAAAACATTTTTTTTTTGGATCCAAAAATTTGGTTTTTATGATCAAATCATTTTTTTTTAACTATAGATTCGAGCTCATAACCAATTGTAATGTGCGGTTTCAACAATTTTCCATTTAGCATATAAGTTTGCAAGTGTGACGACTGATATATCAAATCCTTATTTATTTTAAATATGGGTTTATAAAAACAGTCATCGGCAACGAATATTTTCTCCAGGTCATTTCCATTATGAATACGTTTAAACGTCTTTTAGCTAAGATGCGGAAATATATGATTATTTAGTATTTTAATAAACTTGTCGGGATAAAAACACAAATTGGTTTTAACTTTTAAGAAATAACTCGAAACTAGATCTATCTTTATTCGTTTTCTTGTAAAGTTTCTTGTCCTGATATGAATATATATATCAACCATTATTAACGTACGCAAGTAACACGACTAGAGGACACACCGTACACAATTTGTTCTCGTATTATAATTTTTATTATATGTATATTTTTAACGAAATCACAGAAAGGTATGTGATCACTAATCTGATTAGAAAACACAGTAGATGATCACTAATACAAAAATAAATAACATTTTAAAATGAAATGGTGGGGTTTTGATATCGTGTGAATGTTACCGAATAGGTTCAAAATATTGTCCCACGAGGCCAGCACACGTGTGGTGGCATAATTGTCTTCATCTTCAAACATATAACGATGAAGCTCCGGCAAAACATTTTTAGATAATAGCTTTTTTTTTCAGATTCAGAATTAACCATTAATAATATCTGCGTAAATCAGAGAACAACACTTTAATTATGATTTCACAAAAATAAAACACCATTCTCAAACTAATTATTTAACCGCGGTTTTTTTATAGTTTATATATATGAAATGAATAGAGACTCGAAATCAAATTTTTTATTTTTAAAGTTTATTAAAAAAATTTGGACCAAAATTTATAACATCTATGGAAAAATATTTATCTCTCTCCCAAACAAAATTCGAATTTAAAAAAAAAAACCAAAAACGTATAATTTTTAGAGAATACGAAAATTTGCTACTAACCCGAAACAAGTTGATTAATCTAATTTTATACGCTCAGAAGATAAGTCTAGTAGTAGGGTAACGGTTAATGGGACGTGTCATATATCTAATGTAGATTCTTCAAAACTATTTGAGAAGCAAAAAAAAAAATGGCAGTTTTTAATCTAATCCAACGGTCAAAAAGCTTAGTCTTCATCTAACCGTTCATTTATTTATAAACTCAAGAAACTCTTTTCTATTTAAATTCCTCTTTGCCTTTCACTCCCTCTTCTCTTGATCTCTTCCTCTTTAACGTTTACACTATCAATTTTTTTTTTTTTTTTTTGTCTCAAAAACATTTCTCCTTTCGTTCACATCATTCTCGCCGTCGAGATTCTGAAAATTGTTTTTTTTTTCTTTTTCTACATAGAAAAAATGTAATAAAGATCGATTTTTTTCTTTTCATGTTAGGTAAAATTAAGAAGAAACGAAGATGAGGAAGATCAAAGGGTTTAGAATGGGAAGACGGATCCTACGAGTCTCTAGATGGATCGTTCGGAATACCCGGATCCGTCGCTCCGGGTACAACCGGTTACACCCGACCCGACCCGTTTGCAAGCTGAGAATACTACCACTCGCCAAACTCAAAAACTGGGGACAGCGTCTCAAGCAAAGTTTCGGATTATTCGGGTCTACGAGAGGATCATCCGAATCCAAACCCGACCCGGTTCCAAGAGGGCACTTAGCGGTTTACGTGGGTCAAAAAGACGGTGACTTTCACAGAGTTTTGGTACCAATCGTTTACTTTAACCATCCTCTGTTCGGTGAATTGCTCAGAGAATCGGAAAAAGAGTACGGATTTCGCCGCGAAGGAGGGATCACTATCCCTTGTCCGTATTCGGACTTCGAACGGGTCAAGACCCGAATTGCATCCGGGTCGGGTTCTAGAATATTTCCATGGAGCCGCCTTTGCCGCAATTGAAGACAAATTATGAGAAAAAGTTTTAAGATTTTCAAACCTTTTTAGTAGATATTGTTCCATCTTTTTTTTACTATTTTTCTATCTTGGTACTTTTTGTCACTTTACTCTTTTTGTGATAGTGAATTATACAGTAAGGTGATAATGTAAATAATTATTATTATGATTATAATACTGATTATATATCGATGATAATGATGTGATTAGCATGGGGACACTTAGTGGTAAATTGTCTTTTTATGATGAAACCCCCCCAAAGGAAAAGTTTAACACGATTCTATTCGGTCTATATATGGGTCTACTCAGATTTTAGCAAGGATTTGTTTCTTAGTTGCTTGCTTATTCCCACTAACTAATTATATTTCTAATACTATTTAACAATGACTAGCTTAGATGACAAAAAAAATTGTATTTTGTGGTTGCTATGTCTAATTTTGATACGAAACACACTGATGTGAAAGATGTTCAAACCTAAAAACGAGCGTCAACTATATAATGCGATGCGATTGATATCTCATTTTTATATATTTTGATTTTTAGTTACGAAATTTGTTTTAATGTTCACACATATTACGTAATTTAAATTTAAATTTATGGCATTGTGATAATACAAATAAGTAAACTACATGTTGATGTTTACTTACAACATTTTCTTACTATTTTTTTTACTAGGAACGTCCGGTTTGTTAGAAGGTACAATTACAATGGTTGTAGAAAAATAGTTTCTTATGATTAATTATTTTGATAATCTCTTCTAATCGAAAATTGAACTAGGAGGCCAGACTACTCGCTCTTTTGAAAGAATCTGACATTCGCCATTACTGACTTGACTTAGCTTGTAGAAAAATAGTTGAATACTCGAGAACAAATTAATTTGTAAAGACGAACCAACAATGTCACATGCATATTTACTAGTTCCTACTGTCACGGTAAAACAGTACTTTAGCGTTAGTAAATTGCAATTAAGAACAAATACAACCACTGCATGCATGTACATGAACGGAAAATAAGAGACGACGTACGGGTTGGGGCACTGATTGTGTAGATCTAAAATGGAAACTAACTTATGGAAATGATACATGCCACGGTTCTTCGAATAATTAATTTTTCAATTTTGGATTTCTTTCTCCACTTGGCATGTAAATGCATATTGGTGACATCTTTCCTTTTCAGGTGTATTAGTATTAGTCGTAGATCCGTAATGAGACAAATAATTTTCATAGGTTGATTTATAATTTTCTTGAGTTATGAATTGGTCCAATTTAAGATTTATATCTATTGAGTTGACATTGTTCATTTGCGCGTGTGGCCGTAACCATAGCGGTTATGGTCCATACAAACGAAAATTCCAATTTGTTTTGTTTTGTTTTGGTTTTAATGTTAAGGAAAATACCAACTTGTTGCTGCACGAGGCTAATAGTTAACGAGGAAATGGTTTATTTGAAATTTTATTGGATGAACGTAAATCATACTTATATATACACACATAAATATCTAAATATTTCAAACGTTAGGATATAAACTTATAAATTATGTTATATCCTTATGCTAAAATATAATATTGATAGCCTGATATTAAAAAGTAGATTACTTCTTATCTTTGTATATCTTTATAAATTATTTTTATTTTTATATTTTATCATATTACTAGGTTTAGAACCCGCATATATGCAGCTTTATAATTTATTATTTTATAATCTGTAAAAAAAAACTAAACACGAAAAATAGTAAACAAAATCAGATCATCTATAAAAACAATAAAAACTCTAATATAAAAAGAAACCACTAATTGAGAAGTGTAATACTTATTTATTTATTTTGAATCATTTTTTATTTTATTTCTAATTTAATTATACAATATATTTTAAAATAATTATTTTTCATATTTTGTGTATATGCGAGTTTATAATAAGATATTTTACGACTCGTGAAAAAAACAAACACAAAAAATAGAAAAAATAAATAAATAACGGTTATGAAACTACCGATAGAGAAGCATAACCGTTATTTAGTTATTTTGACTCTCTTATTTTTATTATATTATTTGAATTTCAATCAAATTTGTCACATATTTCCAAATAATTTTTTTTTCCTATTCTTATTTGAATTAGGTTTGTTCTTTTTTATTATGTAGCTACTCGTATAATTTTTTTCTAAAATCTTGACGAATTACATCTCATATTTCTAGTTGAATTAGATTTACTGATATTCTAAAATAATATTTGACTTTTTCTTTTTGAATCAACATATTATCGTTCTTCGAAAAAATAAATTATAAGTATTTTTTATCATATTCTTTTAATATTTATGTTTTTACTATTCCTATTTGAATTATGTTTACTTTTTATTATTTAGTTACTTATATATATCTACTAATTAGCAAAAAAAAAAGTTATGAAACAATTTTTTTAAAAATTTGATGAAATGAAAATTTGTATTCATGTTTGTAATATAATTCAAAGTTATAATGGTATTATGTTTAAAAAAAATAAATAAGACTATTCTGAGAGTTTGAACAAAAAAGAAAAAAACTATTTTGACACGTGGCACAATCTAATTGGAAATTTTTTTACATGTGTCAAAATCTGACCGACTAATTGACACGTATCGCAATCATATTAATTAAAAAGTTTGATCCATCAAACTTTATATAATAAGATTCATATCTAAGTATTCAACATTAACCAAAATCACCAAAAAAAAAAACATTTTGAAAGAATATCTTAACATGTGTAATATTGGGTGTTTGGGATATGTAGAAGCTTAACGGGCCATAAGGCCCACTATATCCGACCTTCAGCTTAACCCAATATAACTCAAACGAGAATATCAATTTTTATTAATCATATGATAATTAATTTCAAAATAAAGAATACAATACATATAAAGAAATTACATGAAAATACGAAATTACATGAAACTACTATATAACTATATAGGAATTTCCAATCTGTATATTGTGAGAAACAATATTTATTCTTTGTAATAGACCAATCAATTGCGTCGTGTATATATACAACTTATACATCATATCTCATATAATATTGATTTAATCGGATATATGTATATATATATATATATATATATATATATATATTCTTCAAAGACCAGAAGTAAACGGCACACTCGATGGAATCCAAGAACTACCGGCGATGAAGCTACCAACAGTAAACCTCGAAGCCTCTGAAGCAGAACGAAGGACCCGAAACCCAGGCCATGTAACCCGACCCGAAGTCGAAGCACCCGGACCCGTATTCTGAAACTCAGCATAAAACAAAGTACTTAAAGCGAAATTACCATCCCACTCAAGCCATCCACGTGGATCAATCAAACTATCAAGAGAAGTCTTCATAAAAACCGTTCTTGAATATTGTCTCCAAGGTCGACCCAAATAAGTCTTGGTGGATCCTAAAACGGGTCTAAGATCCGAAGCAGCGGTGACCCGAGAGTTGTGGATGATAATACCCGTGTTTTGATTCGGGTCGGATCTTCCTTGAGCCGTTATCGTGTTGGTATTGCTACGTGGACGTCGTGCGAAAATGTTGCAATTCTGGAGAACGGCGGCTGCGTTTCCGAATATGAAATCGACGGTTCCGTAAACGTCGCAATCGCGGTAAAATTGGCGGTTTGAGTGAACGTAGAGTGTGTCTTGGTAGGCTTCGAAACTACATTGGTAGAAAACGGATAGATCCGACCCGGATCTTAGAGCTACCGCTTGTGCGTTGTTCGCACCCGCCGTGTTTCTAAACGTTATTCCACGTGCTATAAACCCGTCTCCGACCGCCGCTGCAATTATTTGAGGGGGGAAAGTATACAAAAACGATTAATTATGAAATATTTACATTTTAATCATGTCACACGTTGAATTAACATTTTATCTAATAAGATCATCTTAATGTATGGGTGCGTGATGGTAAAATTGTACACGTGTAAAGAGAGAATATACATAATCATTTAAGGAAAAGTTAATAAAATTATTAACACAATCATTTAAGGAAAAATTAATATAATTATTAATGAAATGATTTTCTTATATGATAGATTTTGAAAAATAACCTAGATAGAAAAAAAAGTTGAGATTCTGTAAAAAAATTATTATCCCAAATTTAAGAATTCGTGAAATTATTATGTCATTTCACTGATTATCAATCACATCTTATATTTTTGACATTATGCTAATGATATTGTAAATTATAGTTTAACAAAAAAAGAATTGTAATTATTGAGTAATAATAGAGGAATTGCGCACACTTCAAAATATCTCATGAAACATAAACAAAAATTGCGTTGACTTTATATCTTTCATAAAATTATACGGAAAGTTTTACTTAGCCAGAAAAAAGATTTTAACCCATGATTTAAAGACCAGATCTAAAATCTCAACTCTATAAGACGCGGTGCGTGGTTCTTATAAATCACTTTCAGTGTCACTATCTAGTTTGGTGTGTTCATGCACGTAAGATTCTTAAACTAGACCATGTAATTTATATAAATCATGAAAATATATAAAATTAATCATTTTGTAACCACACGTACCGACAGTAGCTGAATTAAACGTGGTCGTTCCTCCTCCAACACTTCTACTGCCGGTAATGATCGTCCTCCCTTTACCATCACCTCTCAACATAATATTATTTTTCCGAATCTCAAGATTCTCAGTGTAAACGCCTTGCTTCACATAAATGACGAACCTACCACTCCCTGAAGCAGCGTTAATCGCGTCTTTTATCGTCCTGAAGTTACCCGATCCGTCTTTGGCCACCACCGCGTTATCTGCAGGCGTTGAGCTTTGCAAAAGCTTCCGGTCACCGGGTTTGACCCATGAAGGGAACCCGTCTTTCTCGGGTGGGGTATAGTTGAAAGGAACTTTGTTGATGGCGAGTGTATTGCATATTAGATTAGAGACGTTGTTTGACATCAAAGGAAGGACAATATCGGTAACACCAAGCTCTAAGAACCCGGCTCGACACGTATCGAGATTGGTTAGAGCCGTGCTGAGCCATGTTTGCGCATCGGTTTTCGAGCATTTCACGTTTGGATCCATTGTCTCGTTGATTTTCGAGACGGTGAAGTCGTAGAGCTTGATACAATCTTCCCAAGCTGCTTTCTCACGTGTGTCACGGCACTTTGGTCCAAGCGTGAACGCGTGGGTTTTGGCGAGGATGGCTCGGTCTAGAGCTAGTTTCATCGAGATTTTGAGGAACTCGGATTCGGATTTTATGGGTTTATTGTTTGAGTTATGGGTTAAGAAATACTCGCAAGGTTTAGGGTTTGGAGTTTGGCTGCACCACGCTTTCACGTCTTTCGGGTTGTAACCAGAAACGGTCCATGCCACGAAAATGCATAAGAACACAAAGGTAATATGAACTCGAAAAGCCATTATAAGACCAAACGTTACGAGAAACGGGAAGTTTGTGTTTGAAGGTATTGGATGATGAGATTGATGTCGTGAATCGATGTGTTTATATAGAGGTATGGGCGACTTGTGCTTTTATTAATCAAATTAATTAAAATATATTAATATAATAAACAAAAAAAATTCATTATAGTTTTTTTTATGTTTAATATTCATTATAGTTTGTCTACCAACCAATGGTTTGGTAACCATCGTGCCGTCATATATTCTATATACGTCGAATTTAAATTTTCTTGTCTGGGCTATCTTTTTTTGACGTGTATAATTCAATAATAACGTGTTATTTGAATAGGCGACAAATTAATGTAAGATTAATTTCAATCAGAAAACTAAAATCAGTCCACAAACGAATTTTTATACGAAATCTTAGATTCGAGTTAAGTGTGATAGCATGTCAATAATTAATAGGTTTATCCAGCTATTAGTTTATGAAATTTCCGTTATAAATTCAATAACGCTACTGGCATATACGCGTCTATGGGAGAGTTAAACTCAATCGGACTTTTAAATTCTCTTAAAAAGAAGGAAGAATAAAAAAATTCAAAGTCATGCCTCTATAATTAAGTTGATTTGTTTATATAGTTTGTAACAACAATAATAAAATTAGATTGTGTAGGTAAGGCAGAGACAGTGTAATCGCTATCCACAAAGACTAATCAACCATCGATGTCAAATTCGAAATTTTCACTGGTTTCTTTCATCAATATATACGATTCGTTTGTCGTAGCGCCACTGTATACGACTACCATCCATCTGCGTATACAACCATCCATTTGCACAAATCTTTTTAAATACCAAAGCAAATTAATTTATTAGGTTTAAGTATTCTAGACTATAACGGCGAAAACAAAAATGTATAAAGGGATGCCTTTTTTTTCCTATACATTATAATGTTTAATCTTATTACGTCTTCACGTTGTTCTCATGTAAAATACTCATTCTGTTTCAAAATACTCCCTCTAATACTCCTTCGGTTTGTTTTCAAAAACATAGCACGTATAAGTTTTTGAAATTGGCAAACTTTTCTTTTTCTTTTTCTGTGTACATAATCATATACAATACAAGACAGATTCTCTACTAAAATTTTCATAGCCAAAATGTTTTTTTTGTATATATAAATCATATTAAATAAGCTTTTGGATTAAAATTCATGTTCGGATAGATTGAAATGAGTTTGTGTGTGTGTGTGTGGGTACGTAGAATCGAACTATGAAGTTTCCGGACTTGTGGAAAAACTTGTATACGTTTGTCAACTGCGCTTTAACTAACTACGTTGTTAAGGAAATATATATAGATTTAAATCTATAATTAGTATATGTTTTGTTTCTTTAAAATTAAACAAATTGAGAGTACGTAAGACTATAGCGATGGTAGGTTGGTCATCTAATATTAAAAACCAAAAGATATTAATGATCTTATCCATCCAAAATCCGATTATTAAGTGGTTGAAATTGGTTACATGCAATGCACAGTTATATATGTTTCTAATACTAGAAAATTGTCCGTCAACATTAAAATGAAGGAAAACTGATAACTAATTAACGTAATACAAATTGCGTTTTTTATTAATTAGGTTGAATGAGTTTATAAATATGTAATTATACAGCTAAGACTAAGAAATTTAAAACCAATAATGAGGAAGGCACCATCATCTTTGGAATCATACGTTAATCTTTTCGTTCTTAAAATCATTTTGTCAATTTTTTTTGATATTTATAAAATCCAATCACTTACAATAATAACTCAAGACGAACTTACGTGATACCGTGACAACTAGAGATATCAGTTGATGGTTAGAATTTAGATTTTGTGTACAAAATTGATAATGAATAAATTGATTTACCGCTTAATCGAAACTCCAAGTCAAGAATTATGCAAGCTAAGCTTTCTACATCATAGATTGTGGTCATTGGTCTGCTGAACACTGCCCAAAAATTAACTCGCAACATGACAAGAAAATATAAATTTCAAAAACAATTTACACAAAATGTACAATTTTTTTTAAAAACTATCTCCAATGTATTTCTCTATTTTCTACTTTAAAATAGAATAAAAAATAGCATTTTTCTATTTTTTCCGATATATTTTTTTTATTTTTTCTTTTACTCTTAGTGGTCACTTAATTAGACTTTTTATTATTGGTTTTATATGGTTAAAATTAAATCCAAAAAGGAATTTGTGTTGTACAGAGTAACAGAGATTAGACTTTGTTTGAATGGTTACTTCGTTGGTAGTGTCATATTCTGGCTCTGGGTTCTTGAAACGTCGTCGTTGAAAACAAAACAAGCCTGCGTTACACGTAACGTCGACGGAAGAAACGAGGTTACAAAAAACGTAGACATGTCTCAATCTATGGGTAGATTACCAGCATTATCATCTGGTCTAAGTTGACTTTTTAAGCACGACCAAACAAGAAAAAAAACGTTCCTTATTTTATAGGCAACGAAGTTAATTTAATTCATGTTTTTTTTTTTTTTTCATTTGATGATGAAGTAAACGATATGATTTGACCTTTGGACCTTAATTAGTCTTTTCATGGATTATCCATAGAGATTTCTTCTTTAAAAATATAAGATAAAAATCAATATGTATAAAGAGGTAATCATCAAATTGAGTACTATCACAATCTACTATTTTGACAAAATTACATCATGAATATACTTACAAAATATTTAAAATCTGTAACTATCAGTTTGACGACATTTCTCATCTCCATAGGGACACTTTTTGTTTTTCTACATCCATAGGGACGTACATTATTATACTCTCACCTTCACAAAGACAAATTATTGCCTAAATATAAAAGATTTACATGGACCAAAAACAATCAAACTGAAAAAATGAATAATAATAATATGAATGAACCGATTTTTATAAATAACAAAAAACAAAAATTACAACGATTTTGATATAAATTGTACATGACCAGTCATGTTAGTTAAGACATATTTAAGCAATCATCCCAAACATCTAATCTATATCATATGTATCAATTATCTCTATATGTATATGAACACATTAGTTTTTCAAATTCTCACGCAAAAGAAAAGAGGTACAAGTAGCAATAATAGTCTTAAAGATCGTTAAAACCTCGTTATCAAATTAAAGGACGTACGAACCACGAGTATTAAATTGAAACTTATCATTTAAACTATTGAAATGGAATATTCGGTTTTCCACAATAGTTTAACATAAGCCTATAAGGTACTGATTTCTTATAACCCAAGTTTCCGTTTGAGGCCCGCAAAGACTTTGTTTGGCTCTCTTCGTTTTGTCCTTGATCGTAATCATTTCAGATTGTGTCGTTGTTACCTCCTCTTAATTACAATTTGTTATTTAATAACTCAGTAACAATAGACTTTTTCTTTAATTATATGTTAATGGTGTGGTCGATTTAGTGATAAATGGTTGGATGACGAATGAATATGACAAATCGGTAGATGAATTGATCAGTTATATAATTATGGAGATATGATGATAAGTGTTTTAAAACATATGAAACTTTGAACGTAAAAATTAATATATGAAAATTTTGCTACGTAGTTTGATAGTAATAATAAGAAGTTAGTATGAAATATAATATCATACTATTTTTGTTAAGTTTTATGCATTTTCAACTAGAGAAAATAGTATTTTTTGGGAACCAAATTGGTTAAATTTTTGGTTTCCAGTGATAGTGATCGATCGAATACCCACATCTGCCAAATTCTATTGTTCGTTCATTATTGCCACTATAAATGTTTCAAGAGATAGAAAATATGGTTTTTTAATTTTTTGTTTACATGTTTTTTGGTTTGGAATTTCGTGATTTAAAAAATCAAATTGCATTATTTGTAACTAGATTCTAGATAAATTGTCTGTACCTATAGTAAATTTTGCTAAAAATTCCATTAAAAAGTTAGTAACTATGTTACAAAGTTTTTATACTGATTTTCCGGTCCAAACATATAAACATATGCTTTAGGCTTTACTACTTTAGCTCGACACGAAAAGACTAATACTTTTTATATAACTTTTTTTTAAAAGAGAGAAAACATGAATTAACTCTTTTAATTTGTTAGCTTATCGTAATTTTCAAGTAATCATTTGTACTTTTTCAGCTGATCCTACTTTAATTCTTATTTACGAAAATGAAAACAGTTTCAATTATCAGAAAACATCAAAAAACCAACAAAATCAAATACAATGTATTTTTTTCGATGGTTTTCAAGTTTTAATTAGAGATATAATTTTTTTTTTTGCTAAAAATGTAAATACCATTTAGAAAATGAAGTGTTAAGGTGTTACAACAGAGCAATACCTATACTAGAGTAATCTTGGCAAACAAAAGATAATAAAAACAAAATTACAATACGCGGAAATGATTTGGGTGATATCATATAATCCAAACAGCCATTAGATCCTTCCATAGCTTTCAGTGCCTTCTCGAATTGATGATGTTGCGGACGTCTCTGTCAATGATGTTGAAGATGGTGAGAGGAGGTATGTACTGGTTGTTATGCAGTACATTGTTCCTCTGCTTCCAAGTGTGGTAAACTAGAGTGTGAGCAATGATTTTTCTGATGAAAGATGGAGATTGGCGAGAGGATAGTCTTATCCAGGAAAGGAGCTCTAACCAAGAAGCAAACAGTCGCTGATGGGGCAAAGCCTTGAAAAAACCTGAATCCAGATTGTGGAAACAAAAACACAAGAGGTCATTAAGTGGTCCCTTGTTTCGGTCTCTGTCGAGCATAGACAGCAAGTTGCACAATTGGTGACTCCCCATGCAACTAATCTCTGACGGGTGGGTAGCCTGTTCAGGTTCGTTACCCACATATTGAAAGCTTGCTTTGGAATGGCCCCCTTGTACCAGACAATGTCAGCCCACTCCCATCTTCTTGCTGATGAGAACCATTGCAGACGGTGTTCTCCACAATCCAAGTAACCACATCTGTAGGAGCAGTATGAGTTGGAAGAACTTGGACTGTTAGCTGAGCATGCAGAATGACAGCTGAGTCACTCCTAGGCGTAGGAACCCTCCAACCATTTCATATGTAAGAAGACACTTTGTTTCAAGAGATATAGTTAATCTGTAACATTTAGGATGCTTTATAATCTGAGATATCATGTGACATTTATATAATTTGTTTTGAATTTTGTTAACAAAAATCACACTAACTTTAATATGAACGAAGGCAGAGACAAGTTGCATGCATGAAAATACATGCACTATTTTTTTGACCGATCGTTTTTACTTAATAGAGATAATAGTCTACTTTCATGGTTATATCGTTGACCCATTTAGCTGGCCAATCTTCGTTGACTAGAAATTTCGGATTCGGATCATGTCCGGCCATGTATTTGGGCCCTTTAAAACCTGGTTTAGAAGCTAATTGGGGCACTAATGGAAGAAGTATTCTCTACGTTCGGGTGTCTGATTAGCATGCATTGTTTGTATATGCAAGCCAATTTGTGTTTTTTTTCGTTCCTTTGGCAATCGTTTTTTACAAACCAAATCGAAAAGTTATGGACCAAAATCCGTATATTTTTCAGTTGAAGTAAAAAGATCCATCTCAAGCAGGAATAAAAACGCAGAATTTTGGAAGAGATCAAGAACTTCGCCACTAATCCAAGATTCACTTGATTGATCATCATTTGTTTTAATCGATTCGTAAATGTTATGAAATAGTGTTTAGTTGATCGTACAAAATTGGATGCAAATTGTGTAGATTGAAAAAACGCTGTTTTATTTTAAGATTGTAGTAAAAAAATGTCGAATTAAAGTTAGGATTTAAAAAAAAAAAAAAAAAGAGAGAGAAAAGATTTATGGAACGACGCCGTTTAAGAACAGTCTTCCTATTCGATAAACCCTAGAGACCGACTCGTCTCTCTGTCTCTCTCTCTCTCTCTGGAATATCAGACCGGCGATTTTGGGCGGAGTTGAGAGACAGGTGCCGAATCCGCTTCTCTGATTGAAATTTGGAGCTTACCTTTTTACTGATTATTACTTGTCAATCTCAGACTCTGCTTTGAGTTGAAGATACGAGACTCAAGAAACATTGAATGGCCGGTGAATCAGATGCATCGAGCATTGCTACTCTATCCTGTGCTCGCTGCGAGAAGCCAGCGCTTCTTCAGTACGTAATTACCCATCATTCTCTTCTTCTTCTTCTTCTTCTTTCCTTTGGATTTGACTTGCATAGTTGGTTTTAACTTGGCTTCAAAATTCGACGTTTCTGGATGATTCCGATAACTGTTGCATAGTTGGTGTTAACTGTTCACTTCGATTCAAGTGTTATTGATTGATTCTTTGATTTCTTGGGTTTCAATTAGAATCCCGTTTGGCCGCAAATTTCATGATTTTTTGGGGCTCTTTGATTCGGATTGGTCTAGTCAAGCATGTGTTAACGCTTCTTAAAACTGTTTCTTTATGCTCATAGATGTCCGAAATGCATGGAATTGAAGCTTCCTCGTGAAGAAGCTTCTTTCTGGTACGTCTCTCTCTAACCTTATTTTTTTATTAGCGAGTCTTGAGAACTTCTTCATGACGACTTCAATTTTCAAAGTTTTGATTTTTCTTCTTATATGCTAACAGCACTCAAGACTGTTTCAAGGCAGCTTGGAGCTCGCACAAATCAGTACATGTGAAAGCTCAGCTGTCTTCAATTGCGAAATCCATTCCCGGTGATCAGAATTCTGATCTAATTTCTCAAGGTTGGCTGTATTGCGTGAAGAAAGGGCAGGCTAGAACACCTAAGCTTCCACACTTTGATTGGACAGGGTCTGTAACCAAGAGTTCCCAGTGTTATTCTTTTTACTGGATATAAATCAAATCTCTTATAGTGTTAGTTCTTGCCAATTTTGGTTCTCTTATTTCATCTTGCATTGTGTAGGCCCCTAAAGCAATATCCCATATCTACCAAGCGTGTTGTGCCTGCCGAGATTGATAAGCCTGACTGGGCAATTGATGTAAGTCCCTATCATTTTGTGCCTGCGCTAATACTCTACTACTAGCAAAGTTGAACCCGATTCAATTCGATTTTGATATGTGTAATAATCATTTAGCTGAGAATGGCTTATTCTCAAGATTTGCACATGAATTGTATATAACAGTTTTCTGTGCTATGTCTGTCTTTTTTTAGTTTTTAACTGTTCCCTGTTATACTTTCTACCATTTTTCACATCCAGGGGACTCCTAAAGTTGAACCGAATAGTGATCTACAACATGTTGTTGAGGTTAGTGATGCTTGGATACATTTGCTTATGTTCATTCAGTTGTCTTCAATCCAGAGCAATGAACACAAATATTGTATCTCATTGCTGTGAATTTTTTGGTTTCATTTGATACTCATTTTATTACTTGCAACTAACAAGGTTTTATATTTGTATCGTAGATAAAAACACCTGAACAAATTCAGAGAATGCGTGAAACCTGTAAAGTTAGTGTTGTTTTCTTTATTTGCTTTAATGCCAATTGGTCTACATTTCCATTATCTGATCTTTTGTCGAGGTTCTCACTTGAATGGATTCTGTTATCAGATTGCTAGGGAGGTATTGGATGCAGCAGCTAGGGTAATTCGCCCTGGTGTGACAACTGATGAGATTGATCGAGTGGTTCACGAAGCAACTATCGCAGCAGGTTTTTCTACCTTTTAGTCTTTCTTGTCTTTTTGGGAAGTCAATCACTCAAGGTCATCACAGCAGCTTTATAACTATTATTATATAATCTTATGCTCTGGCAGGAGGATATCCATCACCCCTCAACTACTATTTTTTTCCCAAATCTTGCTGCACGTAGGTATTTCCTTTGCATCTACATTATTACCTCTACCATGTAATTCCTCTGCTTTCTAAAGTGTGTCTTTTGAATGTTCCCTTTCAGATCTGTTAATGAAGTAATTTGTCATGGAATTCCGGATGCTAGGTATGCTTACTGTTACTGTCTGCAACTTTTGGAGCCTTTCTGACAAAATAGCTAAAATGACCAAGGAAATTTACTGTAACTACTCGTTGTGCTTTAATTGCTTCAGGAAACTAGAAGATGGTGATATAGTAAACGTTGATGTAACAGTTTGTTATAAAGGTTGCCACGGTATGTTATCTCCTGACGAAAACTGATTATTTATAGTGATTTTGTTACCTATAGAGATATCCTGTCTGACAGAATGATTTATGGGTAGGTGACCTTAATGAGACATACTTTGTTGGAAATGTTGACGAAGCATCACGTCAACTAGTCAAATGCACATACGAGTGCTTGGAAAAAGCCATAGCAATTGGTAGGTCCTAAGCTTTCACCTGTTCTTAGCTTTGGATGTTTTGACTGGTATCTATATTAAATATTGAAAAGAGATGTTGAGAGTTCCTATGGTTTTCTTCCTTTGTCTCCTTTAGTTAAACCTGGAGTTAGATTTCGTGAAATCGGAGAGATAGTCAACCGCCATTCTACAATGTCTGGGTTATCAGTGGTAAAGACGAGTTTTTTTAGTGTCTACAAACATCACAGAATCTGTTTGTAAAACCTTTGTCTAGATAATAACTTACTTGTGGTGGAACAACAGGTGAGATCCTATTGTGGTCATGGTATTGGAGATCTCTTCCATTGCGCCCCAAACATTCCTCACTATGCGAGTATCCTTTGTGACGGGGTTCAAGATCACTGAATATAAACATCTGTTTTAGATTTTAGTACCTGGTATAGTCTATTACAAGTGTAAATGCCCTTAACCCAAAAATCAGGAAACAAAGCAGTTGGAGTGATGAAAGCAGGTCAGACTTTCACAATCGAGCCAATGATCAACGCAGGTGAGTTTTTTTTTCATTCCCTAAGTGTTATAAAATTTCCGCCTACTCTGTGAATTTCTCACATTGTCATGATAGGGTCGTGGCGTGATCGAACATGGCCTGATGGATGGACTGCAGTTACCGCCGATGGGAAACGCAGTGCTCAGTTTGAGCATACCCTCTTGGTAAAAACTTGTAAAACCGTTTAAAAGATAGTTAAAAAGATCAATTTTGGTGATAATCAAAGGTTAAATGTGCATTTTTTGCAGGTAACGGAAACAGGTGTTGAGGTTTTAACAGCAAGGCTTCCTTCATCGCCGGACGTTTTCCCTTGGCTTAATAAGAAGTGATTTTAGTGTATGGTTTTACTCTTTTTGTGATTCATTGGGTTTGGTTCGTAAACTTTGGAATAATAGTGTCAATCTTTTTGCCATTGAAGACCATTTGTTGTTGTTACCTTGTTGTCTTTGTTTATGTAATTTTATGCAGATGAAAAACTTCGCGAGTATTATTATTATTACTTTCGTTTTGATTGAAATGTAAGAAACCTATTTATCTGAAACCGAATCAAAAAGACAGTTTTTCTACTCTCATTTTTCAATATCTTAAGCAATTTTTTTTTAAATAATAGATGATATCTTGTTTGCTTGTTTTGAACAATTACATGATGTAGGCTTACTGAAAATATAATTATAACAAAGAGGAAAATAAAAGTTACACAACATGGTGGGAAGCTTTAAGACAGTTCTTGAGAATCAGGGTCACAAGAATCTACTTCATTCAATGACCTTGACACCTGAAACATAAACTCGGCTTTGAATCACACTACCACCAATCCAAAACCCAGGCATGACCATAAGACCAACTCTTGGGTTCTCTTCTTTTTCATCCACAACTATGTTCTTCACAACACTTTCCATGTATGAATCAGAGAACTCACTACCCTTCTTCACTTGGAAGATCTTTGCAGCTGGATCAAACGAGTAGGCGAGCCTGTGCAAGATCCATATCGACTTTGCGAGTTTTAAGAAGGCCTGGTAAAACGGGGTCCTTGGGTGTCCACCTCCTGTCACGTAGTCACGCTGGTCTAGATTTCCAAAGAAAGAAGCTTCCATCTTTGGGTGGATCAAGATGAGATACTTGCTCCTGCAGAATTTACCAAAATTAGAATCCGGGTTTGTCGCTAGAGCATCTAGTGGATCCATGTCCTTCAGAGCAAGAAACTGGCGGAAGAAGGCCTCTGTGTCATCGGCCGTTGCACTGTCTGAGTTTACTGAGAAATTCTTCTGCTGAAACCCACTGAACATCCTTTGGCATATGTATGATTCAAATGCATATTTCTTGTGAGGCCTCTTGGCGTAAACAACATCAGGCTCAATGGAGTTGGCTGCAGAGTCAAGATCCCATCCCGCAGCTTTCATCATGTTGATCAGCGGCTTGGAGAAATCGTGAACGGCTTTAGAAGCAGCTTCATAGGTAGTTATAAAGAGTTCAGTGGTTAAATCAGGAAATTGCAAATTGCCATCTCCACCACCAGAAGCTTCGTTTGTAGACATTCCCCTCAACTTAAGATTCTTCTCAAGCTTAAGGCGCTTCTGGTTTGCTTCTTCGATCTTCTGCAGCATCTGCGTGATCTCAGAATCCTTGTTCTGAATCTCAGACTGAAATTTCTTCACCATGACCTCATAAGTCTTTAACAGACTCTGCTGTTCTTGGATCTCTGCAGCTAAACGAGAGTCTTGTGGAGAGACACATACAGGTTTTGGGTTATTCTCTCTGTAAAAATGCTTCAGTTCCGAAAGATTCTTGAGTTCAGAAATCACAACTTTATCCGCTGCCTGAATCTTCTCGGGGTTGTAAGGCGTATGAGCACTTTGAAGCTCGATGTAAGCCGATTTCAAAGACGAGATGTTTCCAAACAGATTGGAAATAAGTGCTTCCATAGCTTCTGGATTCTGATTGATAGACTCTTCCATTGGTTGAGGATGGACTTTCTGGTTGTTGTTGCTCTCGCGGAGTTGGGTTTCTTTCAACCCACTAGGTAGCATAGTTGAAACCACCAAACAAAATGGTTTCTCCTAATCTCTCCAATCCAGACCAAAAACCCACCAAATTTCTCCCTGCAAGAAATGGTTTTTTGTCTCAAAAATCAAACTTGAGGAACAGCAGATTCACTTTGAGAAACCAGAAAACAAATTTTTTTTTCACAGAATCAATTTAAGCAAAATCTCTTACAGATCTCGGAGTGAATCATCATTTCGATTCTGGTACCTGGAAATCTAAACTACGAAACTATGGAAAATGTGAAAAAACATCAAACCCTAAAGATCTTTCTACAGTGCTAATTTCCTAGAAAACTTCATATATCCTTCGAATTAGGTTTGTGATTAGACAAATAACTGGTAAAATTTCATCTGAATCTAAGAGAAGAAGAGCGAAAACAAAAAGAGATCACCTGGATTTGTTTGCTCGGTGTGTGTGTGTATTCACTATTCAAGACAGAAGAAGTTTCGCGTCAACAAACTTTTGATCAGCTTTCACGCCAAACAAGAAGAGGAAAACGAAACATCAAGCTCTAGGCCGGATACTTCGCCGGAGATTTAGCCGGAGGTGGAGGAGATACAGAGAGAAAGAAAATGCTTTGGTACGAAGTGAAGAAAAGAAAAAACGAATACAACATTGGTAAAAGCTCATTACATTTCTACTTGCTTTAAACCTCTAAACCGAATCGGTTCAACTTTTTCGGTTTCTGAATTTCGCGGTTTGTTTTCGGTTTCGGTTCGATTAGGATTAAACCGGATCGGGCACCTCTCCAAACCCATGCCCGTGATTCATCTTCACCGCACAGCCTGAGTTTCTGTCTCTCTCTCTCTCGGTCGGTGAAATGGTTCGCCTGATTCTTACACGTTCTCCGGCGATTTCCCGTTTGAATATTTTTCCTGGAATCTCTTTTCTCGCGACGTCTTCTTCACTCAGATTACAAAAACACCACAAGCATAACCTTAAAACCAAAACCCAGACTTTCTCGCTAACCACTCCTTCGTCTTCATCCAATTTTCAGAGGACACGTTTCTATTCTACCTCACCCAAAAGCGAAATTTGGAAATTTGATGATAATTTGGTTGTTTTAGGCATTGAAACGAGCTGCGACGACACTGCAGCTGCTGTCGTAAGCCCATTTAATCACATTTGGTCTACTTTTCTCATTGTTGTTTACTTATGGAAACTTATTATTACTTCACTGATCTTTTCTGATATTGGAGTTTTTGGTTTTTAGGTGAGAGGGAATGGCGAAATTCTTAGTCAAGTCATTTCTTCTCAGGTAAAGATCGTTCCTTTGCTTTACCTCGGCAATTTCCGAGTTTTTCTTTCTCAGTTCCTGATGAGTTGGGAGATTTTTATGACTCAACTAATGACTTGAAGAAGTAGTTTGGTCTGAAAGCCTTTCACTTTCTTTTTACTCTCCTTGGAATTCACAATGATTCACAATATGATTCGTCAAGTGTTTACCTGTTCTGATCTCGAAATTGACAACATTAAGGCAGAACTGCTTGCTCAATATGGAGGCGTCGCTCCTAAACAGGCTGAAGAAGCACACTCTCGGGTTATCGATAAGGTAATATAGGCTTTTTCCCTCGTTACAAAGCATTTGAAGCCTAGACTCAGTACCTCTGATGGTCCAGCTACTTCCTTTTGCCCCGAGAATGTGCATAGGTTTAGGCCTTGGGTTTTATGTAGATGGCAGACAAAAATGTGTATTCGTCGATTGCAGGTTGTGCAAGACGCACTTGATAGAGCCAATTTGACCGAGAAGGATCTCTCTGCTGTTGCTGTTACCATTGGACCTGGTTTGAGCCTCTGTCTACGTGGTAAGCTTGGGAAGAAATTACTCACTCTTGTGCATTGGAATAATAAGTGTCGTTGGAGAACTAAGATAGAAGTGTTTCTTTTTGAGGCATTCAGTTGGTGTGCGGAAGGCTAGAAGAGTTGCTGGTAGTTTCAATCTCCCAATTGTTGGGGTACATCACATGGAGGCTCATGCCCTTGTAGCGAGGTATTGCTTTATGTGTTTACTTCGAATTTGAGATGTTTGAAATGCTCATCAGGTTTTGATTTGTTTTTGTAGATTAGTGGAACATGAATTAAAATTTCCTTTCATGGCATTGCTTATATCAGGTATTGCTTAAATGTTTTATAGTAGCAGAAACAATTTCGAAAGGGGCTTTAAGTTTCTATATAAACCAACGCTGTTTTTTCGGTGTAGGAGGGCACAATCTTTTAGTTCTTGCACATAAGCTTGGTCAGTACACACAACTTGGGACTACAGTAGATGATGCTATAGGCGAAGCATTTGACAAAACAGCAAAATGGCTCGGCCTTGATATGCGCAGAAGTGGTGGACCAGCTGTTGAAGAACTTGCTTTGGAGGGTGATGAAAAATCTGTCAAGTTTAATGTAAGTGAAACTAGTTTCCTCTTTGGTTAAGACTTCTTTTTCTTGTTCTACTCGATTTCCGCATCATTTATGTTATGTTGTTACCTTGTTTATCAGGTTCCAATGAAACATCATAAAGATTGCAACTTTTCTTATGCTGGTTTGAAGACACAAGTGAGGCTAGCCATTGAAGCTAAAGAAATGTAACGTTTAAGATAGTTAGATATTATAATTAGCTTCTAAAGTTTTTTATCCGAGTTATGTCACATATCATGAGGCTTTGTGTTAAAGAAGTAATGGTCTTTTTGCTGGATGTGCAGCGATGCTAAATGTCCTGTCTCTTCTGCAACAAGCGAGGACAGAAGAAACCGAGCTGATATTGCTGCTTCTTTCCAGGTAGAAATCAGTTGGTTTCAAACTGCCAACTCTCAAAATGGTTTTATTCTAAACACGTCCGGTTTAAATAAACCAGCGAGTAGCCGTCTTGCATCTGGAGGAAAAGTGTGAGCGAGCAATAGACTGGGCACT
The DNA here is from genome assembly GCA_900406555.1 of Pseudoturritis turrita. NCBI lineage: Eukaryota > Viridiplantae > Streptophyta > Magnoliopsida > Brassicales > Brassicaceae > Pseudoturritis > Pseudoturritis turrita. The sequence goes on from OVBL01000512.1 coordinate 8,001,952, forward strand.
AAAACTCGAGCCGTCTATAAAACATATGGTGAGGCTCAAATGAAGAAAAACACCTCTGTTCTGCTTGAGAATACGTTTCTCGACTAATCTTGGCTTTCAATTCTTCTATCTTCAGGTAGTCTCTGGTGGTGTTGCTTCGAATCAGTATGTACGGTTTCGACTCAATAACATTGTCGAAAACAAAAACCTGAAACTTGTTTGCCCTCCTCCTAGCCTTTGCACAGACAATGGTAAATAAAGCTTGAGATTATCCTGCTGATCAAATTAGCTATACAGAGAATAGAAATTAAGCATTTCAATAATCTCCAGGAGTAATGGTTGCTTGGACTGGTCTCGAGCATTTTCGTGTAGGAAGATACGATCCACCTCCACCTGCAAACGAACCTGATGATTTCGTGGTACGTGTTTTAAACAAAGCTCGATACTTTTAAAGATTCTATTGTTTAAAAAGATGAAAAGATTCTTACGTTCTGATTTCTGTTTTGTGGCTTATGAATATAGTTTGATCTTCGACCGAGGTGGCCTCTTGGAGAGGAGTACGCAGAAGGCAGAAGCGAAGCTCGTTCTTTGAGAACTGCGCGGATTCACCCGTCACTTACTTCAATCATTCGAGCAGATTCTCTTCAACAACAAACACAAACGTAGAAGAAAGTTTGTGTCTTCTGCAACTAAAAAACAGAGATCCAAATTTTTTTTTAGCTTCCTCTTGTCTTTTCACTAACAAACCCACACTTTTCCGGTTATTTGTTAAAATCAATTTCGTTTAACCAGTGGTTTACCTTCATTATCCGGTTAATCTAAACCGTGTCCGGTTTCATTTTACTTATTAATGGCGCCAACACTCACTTGATCGGCGCAAATCGCCGGCGATTGAAGAAACTTCACTCGCGACTACAGTCATGGAGGCATCGACGCTACCTTTATCGTCTTCGATTAGAGGAAAATTGATATCGGCCGGTTACACTTCTCTGTCTTCGATTTCTTCCGTCTCTTCCACTGATCTCGCTAGAGGTTAATTTCTTCTTTACCCTAATCTTACACAGAAGATTATCTAATCTGTTGTTCGTATATGGTTTTTTTGGTCAAATTGGAATTGATAGAGATCTTGAATGCTGCTTGTCTCTGTGTTTCTAGTAAACCGCAATCGATTACTCATGGGTTGACGTTTAGGGTTGATCTCCTTTTGATTAAACTATCAAATTCTCCACCTTTGTGTTTTTGACGAAAAATGCGTCATTTTTGTCAATCCTTTCGTGTTTTGTGAGCAGATGTAAATATCACAGAGGAGGAAGCATTTGACATTTCGAAGCTGGCAAATCAAATCTCTGGATCCAATGGAAACCGTTCTCTCATAAATGGTAATTTTTGATGAACTTCTTGGAGCTTTGGTGGGTGTTTTCTTCTTATATGATTTACTGAATGATTCTCTAAGGAGCAAAGAACGCTTGGGACATGCTTCACGAGGAAGAATCTTTGCCGCGCATTACTACATCTTGTTCTGATCTTGATAACATCTTGGGCGGTGGAATAAGCTGTAGGGATGTTACAGAGATTGGTAAGCCATCTCCATTTTCTTACTTTCTCTGGTTCAATTTGGCAACAACAAGTGATTTACTAATCTTTGCTTGTTTTATCCAGGTGGGGTACCGGGGATTGGCAAGACTCAGATTGGGTAAAATCCGCTTCATCTGTTTCATCTACTTTTTACTCTCTGTGCTAACTTCAATTTGATTTCAGGATCCAGCTCTCTGTGAATGTTCAAATTCCTCGTGAGTTTGGTGGTCTTGGAGGGAAAGCGATCTATATCGGTATGTTTCTTTAGTAATGATGAATTAAGACTTTGGTTGATCACTTGTTGGTTGTTGTTACCTGCGGTTTTCATGTTCTGTCCGCTACAGATACAGAAGGTAGCTTCATGGTGGAGCGTGCGTTACAGATCGCAGAAGCTTGTGTGGAGGACATGGAAGAATACACAGGATACATGCATAAACATTTTAAAGCAATTCAAGTTAAAATGAAACCCAAAGATATCCTAGAGAACATATTCTATTTCCGCGTCTGCAGTTACACTGAGCAAATCGCGTTGGTCAATCATCTTGACAAGTTCATCTCTGAAAATAAAGATGTAGGCATAAAGGATTTATAAGTTCCATCTCTGATATTCATTGATCTCGCTACTAACACAATTCGACAATGACTAAAGACTCTCTTTATCTTTTATCAGGTTAAAGTGGTAATCGTAGACAGTATCACATTTCATTTCCGTCAGGACTTTGATGACTTAGCCCAGAGGACACGAGTGCTTAGTGAAATGGCTTTAAAGTTTATGAAGCTTGCCAAAAAGTTCTCACTTGCTGTAAGCATTTATCTTAACTCACAATTCTTCCCTCGCTTAAGCCGGATTAGCTCAAGTAGAGGTCATAATCAGCTCCGTAAATCCAATCCAGGTTGTGTTATTAAACCAGGTGACCACAAAGTACACTGAAGGCTCGTTTCAATTAGCTCTTGCGTTAGGTGACCAAACTCAAATCTAAGCATCTCTACCTGCTATTATCATCATCATCACTCATTTGTTATGATCTCTCAACGTTCAACTTCTGCTGTTTTCAGGCGATAGCTGGTCTCATTCGTGCACCAACCGAGTCATTCTGTATTGGAACGGGGATGAACGTTATGCGTATATCGATAAATCCCCTTCACTTCCATCAGCTTCCGCTTCATACACTGTAACTAGTAGAGGTCTAAGAAACTCCTCCTCAAGCAGCAAGCGAGTCAAGATGATGTAAAGACACAAAAACACATACATGAGTAAGCTTTCTCCGGTTTAGTTTTGATTTGATTGAACAGACTGGTTATTAGACCGGTCAATACCGGGACAAGAGTTGGTGGACTAGTGACTAATTATTTCTTAAATCTAAAGCCAATTATGTTCTTCACCAACCTTTGTCCTGACCATGGCTTTTTGCCTTACTCACCAACTCATGCCGGTTTAATTTTTATATTAAAATTAAATTATTTTAATAATGGCGGAAAATCCACAAATAATAAAAAAATTACGGTCAATAAATTGTGAAAGGCGTAGAGGATCACTAAACTCTGTAGACACACTTAACGGTCAAGATTGTCTCCTTACGAAATCCAACGGTTAGATTTTCTTTTAGCTTGATTTGCTATTTAGTGAAGACGATGAGTTGGCGTGATCTGGTTGGTTGATTCATAACCTCTCTCTCTCTTTCTCTCTTAAAATAAGTTGCAGAGAAGCTTTCTCTTACATTTCTTCATTAGTCTCTTTCTCACGCTCTGTCTCAATTAACCAGAGAGCATCCATGGCTTCTTCTTCTTCTCTCGCGCTCTCTCAAGCTCTCCTTACACGAGCCATCTCTCACAATGGCTCTGGAAACTACGTCTCTATGCCAGCTGTCTCTGGTCTCAAATCCACTACCACACCACGCACCACCTCTTCCCATCGACGCAGCGTCGTCTCCGCGAGCAGTCACTCCCTCCGTCCTCTCGTTCGTGCCTCCGCCGTAGAGACGATCGAAACAGCCACTGATTCGTCACTGGTTGATAAATCGGTTAATACGATCAGGTTTCTGGCGATCGATGCGGTTGAGAAGGCGAAATCGGGTCATCCGGGTCTTCCAATGGGTTGTGCTCCGATGTCTCACATTTTGTACGATGAGGTCATGAGGTATAACCCGAAGAACCCTTACTGGTTTAACCGTGATCGCTTCGTTCTCTCCGCTGGACATGGATGCATGTTGCAATACGCTTTGCTTCACCTCGCTGGCTACGACAGCGTTAGGGTTTGTGATCTCTTACTCTGTCTTATTAGCTTCTGATTAATTTCGTATCCATTTAGTGTAGATTTAGGATTGTGGAACGAAGTTAGGATTGCTGAAATAGTGGTGGATTGTTTATTAGGAGGAAGATTTGAAGAGCTTCCGTCAATGGGGAAGCAAGACGCCAGGACATCCTGAGAATTTCGAGACTCCTGGTGTTGAAGTCACTACTGGTTAGATTGCAGAAACTTCTCTTCTCTGTTTTAATCTTTGTAATAGCATTGTTTGCTTTTGCCAATATGCAGGTCCTCTTGGACAAGGTATTGCAAATGCTGTTGGTTTAGCTCTTGCTGAGAAGCATCTGGCTGCTAGATTCAACAAACCTGGCAATGAGATTGTTGACCACTACACGTAAGATTTTGAATCCTTCCGCCCGATTTCTGGTTATCTTTCTTGGTTTGTATTTGATTCTGATGTTGGAAAATGCTGTTTTGGATTAGATATTCGATTCTTGGAGATGGTTGTCAGATGGAAGGGATTTCACATGAAGTTTGCTCTCTGGCTGGCCACTGGGGACTTGGAAAGCTCATTGCTTTCTACGATGACAATCACATTTCCATTGATGGAGACACAGAAATCGCCTTTACCGAGAACGTGGACAAGCGTTTTGAAGCTCTCGGATGGCATGTTATTTGGGTAAAGAATGGAAACACTGGATATGATGAGATCCGTGCTGCCATTAGGGAAGCTAAGGCTGTGACAGACAAGCCCACTTTGATAAAGGTATCATCACAATTTTCTTAGCCATTAAGCAACGCCTGTTCTCAAAGCGTTTGGTATTTACTATATTTTGGCATTATTTAGGTCACTACTACAATTGGTTATGGATCTCCGAACAAGGCAAACTCATACAGTGTCCATGGAGCTGCACTTGGCGAGAAGGAAGTTGAGGCTACCAGAAATAACCTTAGATGGCCATATGAGCCGTTCCAGGTACCTGAGGATGTGAAAAGGTAACTAGAGCTAAACTAGACTTCTGTTTATTGTTGTCTTATGGGAACCTGCTTTGGTAATTTACTATTTCTCTTACATTTCCTAGCCATTGGAGCCGTCACACCCCCGAAGGCGCTGCTCTTGAAGCTGATTGGAATGCAAAGTTTGCAGCGTACGAGAAGAAGTATCCAGAGGAAGCTGCAGAGTTGAAATCTATCATCTCAGGTGAATTGCCCGCTGGCTGGGAGAAGGCACTTCCTGTAAGTAGATCTTTCTGGTAATCTGTAACTTTTAATCGATAAGCTTGAGATGGGTCTTATTTACCACAACTTTAATTTTTCATTTTTCAGACATATACACCAGAGTCTCCAGGTGATGCCACTAGAAACCTGTCTCAGCAATGTCTTAACGCCCTTGCGAAAGTTGTGCCCGGTTTCCTTGGCGGGAGTGCTGACCTTGCATCTTCCAACATGACATTGCTCAAAGCATTCGGCGATTTCCAAAAAGCCACACCTGAAGAAAGAAACCTTAGGTTTGGTGTTAGGGAACATGGTATGGGAGCTATCTGCAATGGCATTGCACTTCACAGCCCCGGTTTTATCCCTTACTGCGCAACTTTCTTTGTGTTTACTGACTACATGAGAGCTGCAATGAGAATCTCGGCTTTGTCTGAAGCTGGTGTTATATACGTTATGACCCATGACTCCATTGGTCTTGGAGAGGATGGCCCAACCCACCAACCCGTCGAACACATATCCAGTTTCCGTGCCATGCCCAATATTATGATGTTCCGTCCTGCTGATGGGAACGAAACAGCTGGTGCATACAAAATCGCTGTCACTAAACGTAAGACACCTTCTGTCTTAGCCTTATCTAGACAAAAGCTGCCTCAACTTCCAGGAACATCCATTGAAAACGTCGAGAAAGGTGGATACACCATATCTGACAACTCAACGGGTAACAAACCCGATGTGATCTTGATCGGTACTGGATCAGAGCTAGAGATTGCTGCTCAAGCTGCGGAAGAGTTAAGGAAAGAAGGCAAAACTGTGAGAGTCGTCTCTTTTGTATGTTGGGAGCTTTTCGATGAGCAATCAGATTCATACAAGGAAAGTGTTTTGCCATCTGATGTATCAGCTAGAGTGAGTATCGAAGCTGGATCGACTTTCGGATGGGGAAAGATTGTTGGAGGAAAAGGAAAATCGATTGGAATCGATTCGTTTGGGGCAAGTGCACCAGCAGGAAAGCTTTATAAAGAGTTTGGTATCACCATTGAAGCTATGGTTGAAGCAGCTAAGTCGCTTATCTAAAGAGTATCTTTCACGTACTGAGGTTTGGATTTGAAGTAAGAGACGTTCCATACGGCATTATCCTCTTTGTCCCAATAAAAAAATGCAAAGATTACAAATTAAAAAATGTTTTTGTTTTCTTGTAATTTACATTGGTTTTTTTTGTTTTTTATTTGTAATAACTCTGTTGTACTTTTATGCTTCAATTTTCTTTTTCGCAAGAACATGCGATCCTGACATTTTCACTGCAGTGGATAGTGAAATTGTGTATTAATTATCCATCTTTGAATAACTAATTAAACAGAGACTTTTTCCCCCACATGCCGAGCTAGAAGCTCTGATTTGGACAATAGAATGTCTACGCAATTTGGACAAAAAACTAGGCTTTGGTATCGACTATCAAGATATTTTGAAGATGATTGCGAACCCTGAAGAATGGCCGAGTTTTTCTACTGAGTTACGGGAATTGACACGCCTAAAGAACCGCTTTCCAAGCTTCTCAATCACATAATATCCTCGGACAATCATCGTTCAAGCGGACCATCTAGCCCGTTTAAGTAGAACAAGTATCTTTAATGTAAATTTGTCGAAATTTCTATTTCGGTGTGACTAGCCACATCACCTCGAATTTGAGTAATAGAATTTTCTTTTGATGTAAAAAAAAAAAAAAAAACAACTAATTAAACTAGTATGAGTTTATAACCATTTCTTTTCTAACATCTTTCTATTTTTAGTTGGTTTTTTCACTCATTTCTATTTTTTCATATGCCACAAATTCGTGAGTTATATACCTTTTTGTGTGATTTGGCAGTCGAAGCAAAAAGCTATGGGAATCTCCAGAAGATGCAATCAGAAAAAGTATTTGATATAATTCGGGTTGACAAGCCTTGAGTTGTATCCAATAGGAATGAGTATTTAGAAGTTTGGTCTAGGGCTTTTGGATGCGTTCCGGAAACCTCGGATCAGACGACTAAGTATGAATTAATGACGCTCCCGATCAGTCAAAATACTTCACTTTATGACTATATATAGTCCATCTCAATTTGGGACCTACCTTTATGTTTGTCGAAATTTTCATAATACACTTATTAAATCCAAATATCCCACAGCCAATAGAAAGCTTATAAGTTGTTGTCCCAAAGAGACGTGGGAACATTTTTGAAAACAAGAACTTGGGAGTATCTCAAAAAGCGTATTCCTTTTCATGGGTTTTTGTTAGAAAGGCCCAATTCCCTCTTTGAGGCCCAATTCAGGACCTAAGCTCTCTCACCTACCAAAACCAAATCCCCCACTTGCTTTCTGAAATTGCTGACCTGGACAAATACTCGAGACGTGTCATATTTTCATTGGCTATGAGAAATTGCACACACCAGCCCTGAATCGGAGAGTTGCGGTTGGTGAAGAATTTGATGGATGCCTCTCCTCACCAACTCCCCCAAAAACCCCAAAAAGTGTTGATATTTGCAAAGCCGTCAATACAACGAAGAAGGCAAAAGTTTATAAATTTGATTTTTGTAATCTGATTAGACGAACAAATTTTTGGAATTTTGCGTTAATTTGAGGGTAGGTGAGTTGAAAGATCAAACTTTTTTACACATTACTAAAAAAAAAAAACCTCATTTTCCATTTGCTTCAATCGAAATTCTCCAATGGCGCAAGCTAGCAGAATCTGCCATGGCGTGCAAATCCCATGTGTTATTTCCAATCTCTCGAAATCCCAACAATGCAAATCGCCGTTATCGGTCTCGCTTAAGACGCAGCAGCCTCGAGCTTATCCGATTTCGTCTTGGGGGTTGAAGAAGAGTGAGATGATGCTAAGTGGTTCTGAGATTCGTCCGATTCGTGTTATGGCTTCTGTTTCCACGGCGGAAAAACCGTCGAAGGCGTCGGAGATTGTGCTTCAACCCATTAGAGAAATCTCGGGTCTGATTAAGCTACCTGGCTCGAAGTCTCTGTCAAATCGGATTCTGCTTCTTGCAGCTCTATCTGAGGTTCGATTTCGTAGTTTTCTTCTCTCTCCTGTTTGCTAATTTAGCGTTAGTGTTCACAAATCTGCATTTTATTAGGGATTGAGATTTGAAGATATTTTCCCATTTTGATGTGATTTTATAGGGAACTACTGTAGTGGACAACTTGTTGAACAGTGATGATATCAATTACATGCTTGATGCGTTGAAGAAATTAGGGCTAAATGTGGAACATGACAGTGAGAACAACCGTGCGGTAGTTGAAGGATGTGGCGGGATATTCCCAGCTTCCAAAGATTCAAAGAGTGATATTGAACTTTACCTCGGAAATGCAGGGACAGCTATGCGTCCACTTACAGCTGCGGTTACTGCTGCAGGTGGCAACGCAAGGTAGATAAAGGAGTAAATGCTTCTTAGTGTTGATGTTTCAAAATCGTCTCTATCTCGTGTTGATGCTTTTAGTTCGTTTTATTCCAGTTACGTGCTCGATGGGGTGCCTCGAATGAGAGAAAGACCTATAGGGGATTTGGTTGTTGGTCTTCAGCAGCTTGGTGCAGATGTTGAATGTACTCTTGGAACCAACTGCCCTCCTGTTCGTGTGAACGCTAATGGTGGCCTTCCCGGTGGAAAGGTGAGATCTTGCAATGGCATGTGGATTTGTAATCTCGACACTTACTTTATGAACACTTGTAGCAATGTGTGTTCATCACAGCCTTAGCCTGACAAGAATTCATTTTTTAGAATGTTGTTAACGGATGGATCCCTAAAAAAGGAATTGGGTTTGGTGTGAAATTGAGTTTTTTTGTTGGGATTAGTTTTCTTTCTCGATTACCTTTTTCCTTGTTTGTTTTCTTGAATGACACATTGGACATGTTTTGCCTTTGCAGGTGAAGCTTTCTGGATCAATCAGTAGTCAATACTTGACTGCTCTGCTCATGGCAGCTCCCTTAGCTCTTGGAGACGTGGAGATTGAGATAATTGATAAATTGATTTCTGTTCCATATGTTGAAATGACATTGAAGTTGATGGAACGTTTCGGGGTTAGTGCCGAGCATAGTGATAACTGGGATCGTTTCTTTGTCAAGGGTGGGCAAAAATACAAGTAAGAGTTATTCTTCATCCTTTCTGAAATCACATTATCTAGGTTGTCAAAAGAATGACCTCCCAAATGACAAAATTGATTCAGGTCGCCAGGTAATGCTTACGTAGAAGGTGATGCTTCTAGTGCCAGTTATTTTTTGGCTGGAGCTGCCATTACCGGTGAAACTGTCACTGTTGAAGGTTGTGGAACGACCAGCTTGCAGGTAATATTTGTATTCTGAATCATCGAAGATGCTGTCAAGTTTATAGCGAAATTTGAGTAGCTCAATGTTTCGTCTTCTCAAGGCTTTCACAAGTTGTTTGTAAAATATTTTCAAGAATCTAAACTCGATTTTTGTGATGAATCTCAAGGGAGATGTGAAATTCGCCGAGGTTCTTGAGAAAATGGGATGTAAAGTGTCCTGGACAGAGAACAGTGTGACTGTGACTGGACCATCTAGAGATGCTTTTGGAATGAGACACTTGCGCGCTGTTGATGTCAACATGAACAAAATGCCTGATGTAGCCATGACACTTGCCGTCGTTGCTCTCTTTGCCGATGGTCCAACCACCATTAGAGATGGTAAGTAAATCCAGCGATGTAGCCATGACTCGTGCTGTTGTTGCTCTCTTCAAATTAGTGTATTTAAGATTCATGGTCACTCAATTCTATTTGGTCAAATATAGTGGCTAGCTGGAGAGTAAAGGAAACAGAAAGAATGATTGCCATTTGCACAGAGCTCCGAAAGGTAAAATTCTTCTCTCTCTCTCTCGGTTTATATTGTCATTCTAAAGTAAATCGATCCATATATTTTGCGGTTTATGTTTCAGCTCGGAGCTACAGTGGAAGAAGGTTCAGATTATTGTGTGATAACTCCACCAGAGAAACTGATACCGGCGGAGATTGATACATACGATGATCATAGAATGGCGATGGCATTCTCTCTTGCAGCTTGTGCTGATGTTCCAGTCACAATCAAGGATCCTGGTTGCACCAGAAAGACTTTCCCTGACTACTTCCAAGTCCTTGAAAGAATCACAAAGCACTAAAAAAACCCTAATAAACCCAATTGTCTTTTGTTTTTGATCCAATGTTGTGATCTGTTTTCTCTCTCTGTTGTCTCTGTAACATTATTAGAAACAAAGAGTGTTATTACACGATTGTTTGCGTGTACTGGAACTGAGTGAGATGCAATCATTGAATCGGTTTTGTTCTTAATACACTTGTATTTAGTGTTGTTGTGATGGGCATACTAAGCCCATTCTGATACACATTGAAATCGCTATCGCACTTGAATCACATTTCGGATCCTTACTTATAATCAAGAAGATTGGCTTAATCTGTTACTCTTGTGATTGTCTTGGAATTATTAACTGCAGTGGGTTGAAATAGAGACAAGAGAGTAGATCTTGGAGTAGATACATCTGAAAGAGGGACAAAGGCATGGGGACATGTTATGCCAATTCATAAAGATGAAAAAGAGGACATGTTCTTGTCTTATATAATCAAAATCTTCACATGGGGTCTTTGAGTGCTATTATTCACCTGCATCTTTTTCTTGCCTTTTTGTAATTAAAAAAACATCTTGTGATTCCAACAACTTTTTTGTTTACACAATTTTTTAAAAAGTGGGTTTCACTAAACCATGATTTTAGAGCCTACACATAAGATTTCATGACTTGTACAAAAAAAATTCCATATTTAGATCATTGTTATGCTCAATTCTTGGAAATGTATAGTAATTATTTAGATCAAATTGAAGGGCCCAAAATATCTCTCACACCAATCAAGAAAAATCGTATAAACATAGGATTTAGAGTCATCAACAACAACCTCTGTTTCAAATTTAGGAGGGCTCCATTCTCATTTTAAACACCAATCCACTAAACAAAAATTTATTAAAAGAAGTTTCAATTTTGGTTAAAATTCAAAACTTTTGGGATGAGAGGCTTCCCGAAAATCTTGGAGTATTATTATTATTCACCAATCAAATTTTCAATTCTCTCATTCTTTACATGACAACAACTCTTAAACAAAAGAGTCAAAAAAATAAACCTTTACATTATTGTTTATCAATTATTTACAGAAAAACTCCATCTTTCTATTTTTAATTAAAGTCAAACAGATCAAAAACACCTGTTTTTGACTCCCTTCTTCTTCTTCGTTTCCTTGATTTGGATCTCTAAAATCTTCAATCCCCATGTTCTAATTTAAAACTCACACTCTCTTTATCACACCCTGTAAACCAAACTTTGATCCTCGAATATATTAATAAAAAGTTAATATTCGTGTTTCTCATTTTGGAGTCATAATAAAGAAACCTTCTTTAATTTAATCCTCTCCAAGAAACCTGAAGATTCCATAAAAACTAAAACAGAAAAAGAAAGAGAAGAAGAAGATAAACCCAGAAACTACATTTTCCTCTCACTTTCTCGAGAAAATGTCGCGTCTTGACGACATACCTTCAAGCCCAGGAAAATTCAAGATGGAGAAATCTTCTTACCTCAATCGTCTCAGATTTCAATCATCACTCACAAAGTTTGCATTTTTCTCCTTCTTCCTCCTCTGTCTCATCTCCATACTCTTCCTCCGATCACCACCGTCCGTTAACCCATCACAACAATCCGATCAATCTCGCCGCTCACTCCGAACCTACAGCTACGGAGGACCCGCCTGGGAAAAACGTCTCCGAACCTCCGCGAAAATCCGAACCTCGAACAACGGAATCACAGTTTTAGTCACCGGAGCAGCTGGTTTCGTCGGAACACACGTCTCCGCCGCATTAAAACGCCGCGGAGACGGCGTAATCGGACTCGACAACTTCAACGATTACTACGATCCTTCCCTGAAACGAGCAAGACAAGCTTTACTAGAGAGAAGTGGGATCTTCATCGTAGAAGGAGACATAAACGACGTCGAATTGCTTCGTAAGCTTTTCAAGATCGTCTCCTTCACTCACGTTATGCATTTAGCAGCTCAAGCTGGTGTAAGGTACGCAATGGAAAACCCTAGCTCCTATGTTCATAGCAACATCGCCGGATTGGTCAATCTTCTCGAGATCTGCAAATCGGTTAATCCTCAACCTGCGATAGTCTGGGCTTCTTCAAGCTCTGTCTATGGACTCAACACGAAAGTCCCTTTCTCCGAGAAAGACAAAACAGATCAACCGGCGAGTTTATACGCCGCGACGAAAAAAGCCGGCGAAGAAATCGCACATACGTATAACCACATCTACGGGTTATCACTCACCGGATTAAGGTTTTTCACGGTGTACGGACCTTGGGGAAGACCAGACATGGCGTATTTCTTCTTCACTAAAGATATACTAAAAGGGAAATCGATTTCGATTTTCGAATCGGCGAATCACGGCACGGTGGCTAGGGATTTCACTTACATCGACGATATCGTGAAAGGATGTTTAGCGGCGCTTGATACGGCGGAGAAGAGTACAGGAAGCGGAGGAAAGAAGAAAGGTCCGGCGCAATTGAGAGTGTTTAACCTCGGAAACACATCTCCGGTGCCGGTTTCCGATCTGGTGAGTATATTGGAGAAGCAATTGAAAGTGAAGGCGAAGAGGAATGTTATCAAGATGCCACGAAACGGTGACGTACCGTTCACTCATGCTAATATTAGCTTAGCTCAACGTGAGCTTGGGTATAAACCGACGACGGATTTACAAACCGGTTTAAAGAAATTTGTGAGATGGTATTTGAGTTATTACTCCGGCGAGAAAAAGGCCGCCGCTAGATGATTCTTTTTAGTCGATGATCTTTGATTTCTTGTTTGTATGAGTAATAATTTTCGGGATATTTAATTTATTTGTTTTTTTTTTTTACTTCTCGAAGGAAGTTAACTGTTGTAGTTGTGTAATTTGATTTATCTCCCAAGAGGTCAAATAAGAAAAATGAAAAGACTTGTTTCATCGTCACAAATCCACCATTTTTTCTCAGTTTTAGAAATCGTATTTAGTTCTTCCACTACCAAGAACAAGACATAACATATCTGGAATGTTTGAAGAAGATTTGTAGAAGTTCCATGCCTCTAGCATTAAACGTTTCCTTGATCCTTTGAAGTGAACAATCTGCGGTTTTACGGAGTAATGAGAATACGATGAATGAAATCTGGTGATGGTTTTTAGGGTTTTAGGGAGAGTACCTTGACATCTAATGGCATGCCATGAAACTGACCAGCACCTTCAGGAGGTGTCCAGTTGTATAAAGCACATGGTAAAAATAGCACTGAAGCTCCAGCTATTTCTTGTGTGAATGCTTTTGGCTTTGTAAATCTCGTAGCATCGAAGGAAGGATGAGATTTAACAACCCATACCAGAGCTAGTTGATCACCAAGCATACGCGAAGCTTTCATATATTTTGTTTTGTAAGCTTTTAGGACTTGTTCAAGAAAAACTTTAGCCCTGCATTGGATCGCATGAAGAAAAGTGTTTCTTTAACTGTTAAGAGATTTTGCTTCGATTAAACGAGGAGAGAAAAAGGATAAATGCAAACCTTAGGATCCCTTCACGAGTGCCTCTCACTGCTATAAATCCTGAATTCAGTGGTTGATCTTTATTGTTCCTGAATGTCAGTGCCAAATGGAAGTTTGGATGCTTTTCAAATATAGGCCCGACGTCATCAACAACAGCTATATCAGAATCAGTGAAGATATAGTGGTTTATTCCACCATCATTCTTCTCGAGCTTCATCTCAAGAAAGGTCTGCAAGCCAAATTTTCACAAGAATCATGTCCCAATGAGCACTCCACTCCTATACTCTCTACAAGTCACATATTTTCACTAAACACTTTCCATGATGAATAAAATTAAAACCAGTTGGAAACTGAGAGAAATGGATGCGAAAGAAATAGATAGATCGGCAAAAGCAACAGATTTATTCTACCTAGGTATCAGTGCGATTGTGCTCTTACAATGTAAGACCTGATTCTTTGAAGCATCAGGTTACCCCGTGAATAATCACCCCGAACAGGCTGTAGTATCACGTTGCTTTGTTGGATGGAGAGATCAGAAGCTGGATCAGTTAATATGACAACGTTGCTCTGGGGCATAGTCACCTAAGAAACAGATTTATTCCAGTGGATATCAGTCTACAAGATAAATATAGCAGACACAGCAGCTAGAAAACATCAAAATTTGTCAAATCAAGTAAAAAACTCAAATGGGAACTTAGCAAGTTACCTTAATGAAATTGGCAAATGCATTTAGAACTGCCATTGACCTCTCTGGCTTGCTGTAAGTAACATTCCCAACAACAGAAACCATATTCGAGGATTTCACATTATCGAACGTCGTATTATAAACAGTAAACACCGTGACGAAAGAAACACCATTTCCAGCACCAGACACATGAGAAGTTGAAGTGTGAGTCCTGTTCAGAGCCTTCGTACCTAAACAAATATGAAAATGTACAAACACAGTCACACCAACATACCATTCCAATGTTGCATCAAATTGCAGTTCCTAGCAAACCACCAATGTGAAGCCAAACGAGACAAACAATGGCTAAGTGTATGATGTATCTCGAGTTATACTAATTACAGGACAAAATTGCTCAGATTACTCTCTGGAACACAAAACGAAGATGGTAATACAGATCTGTGCTTACTTAGGAACTACTAGCAATTAGCAAGGGAGCTTCTAGCAAACCCTAGGACAACACGCAAAATCTAACCTCGGCAATGCAATCGATCGGGCAAGCCTTGTCCAGCAACAGGACCGAGCACAAGGTGATCTAACTTCTTGCTGCGAATGCTTTGCGCTTCGTTCTTAGCCGAAGTCGAAGAAAAATCAACAACTGACGAGAGATGAGGAAGAACAAAGAGCACAGGAACAAGTAAGAGAAACCGACGCCATCCGCTACACGATCTCATGCTCCGATAATCTCTCCGAGAAACCATTGATCGGACATAGACAAATTTATCGCCGTCGTCCTTCGTGCTTAGTTCTCTGCAATCGCCGATCAACGAAAATAATTTTATCGAACCGGGTCGGTGATATCAGACGGATCTAAACTACGTGACGTTTACCTGCATTGTTATTGTACAGTCTGCCGTTTAAAGGAAAAAGAACGACGCGATGTTCTCATGTAGCTTTGAACCGGGTTTACGATTTCGGAGGGGTTATCAAATAACCGGGTAGAATCCCACGAATCGGACCTATTAATTGAACCGGTCGGTACGTGATTCAAGTGAAAACTAAAAGCAGAATCAACGAAAGTTTTGATTTTTTTCTTCTCAGTCTATCGAGTTTTTGATGATGGATTCTCTTCCAAAGCAGACTCTGAATCCAAACAAGCATCTCAAAGAACAGTAAAGCTTCTCTCTTGTCTTCTCAATGATCTGTCTTTTTTTCAGTTTGTTTGATTTGTGATTCCTCGTATATGATTTTTTTTGTTCGAATTGACTTTGGCAGATTTGTAAGCAATCTTGATGGATCTTCGATTTTGGAAATCGCAGCACTATTGACCATTGTCCCTGTAAGTGTTTTCTTTTTGCCCATTTCTTCGATTTTGCTCAATTTTCGGATGATGATGTTTCTTGTTTCAGCTCTTGGTTCTTCTCCGATACTCCATTGGCTTCCACTGTTAGTTATCTGATTCTCTTTCTCGTATCTCATCTTCCCATTAAACAAATCTCATTCTTCTATCTGAAACAGAGAGATTCTGGATGTAGAATTGCGAAAAATGTCTGCTTTGCAAGAGCAATCACCATTAAAGTAATTTGCTTTTTGGATTGAGTTGTTCGATTAGTCTTCAGATGTTTAATGTTTGTTATAGATAATAATGGCAAATCCATTTCATCGAAGAAAAACGACGATGAGATTGTTGTTTCCAGAAATTGGAAAGCTTACACTTATGCCATATCCTTGGATTTCATCTCCATTGTCTTCCCCATGCTCTTGTTTTTCACCGTATGTCCCTTCAAACCTCTTTTTCTCGATTTTTCGCCTGTGAGCACATTTTTTTTACTCGCTAATGTTGTCTTATTATGATCATCAAAACTGAGGAACGATTATTATTGTAGGTTCTATCAGAATGGGTTTATCTTGGGGCAATTTTGTTGTCGTTATTGTTGCTGATTATTTCTGTCACTGCCAAAAGGTAGAACTTGTAAGTCATGCATTTTCCCTTGTTTTCAAACCAAAACCTGTGGTAGTTACGGTTAACTTACGCTGACTGAAGCTTTTAAAACTGAAAATTATGATTCCAGATCTTCTTCAGGGTTGCAGAGAGGACAGTCTCTCTCGTTTAGAGCAAGCGTATCTTCTTATAGAGTTGCTCTGGTATACAACACTACTTAGTAGTTTTAATTTAAATCCACTCTGCTTTTTATCTTCCATTTACTCTGAAGGATTTTCTCGCTGCAGATGCTAATTACATGCTTGTGTATCTTGGCTGTTGACTTCACGATCTTTCCGAGGAGGTATGCCAAGACAGAGACTTACGGTACTAGCTTGGTATGTTTGGAATGTCTAATCACATAATTGTCTTGATTTAGTCCTTTAAGCTCTAAAATAATTTGAGATTTGCCTTCATATTGTGATTAGTAACTTTGCATATGTATTTACAACTTGATATGAAAACAGATGGATCTTGGGGTTGGTTCTTTTGTGTTGGCTAATGCTATAGTTTCTCGGCAAGCTAGAGACGTTTCATCAGGGTAGGTGATTCTCCTTGGCGGTCCATTATCCTTTATGAAAAGCTTTGTTATTGGTTCAGCATTATGTAAACTTGGTCCAATTTTTACTTGCATTGCTTCAGAAACTGGATTACTGGACTTAAAGCAACTGCTCCTCTGCTATTGCTCGGATTTATTCGTTTAGTTACCACTTCAGGTGTGGATTACCAGGTAAAGAAATTCTCCACAATGCCTCTTTATTATACCTTGATGCTTCTCGCTTTACAAAGTCTAACCATTGTTGTTCTTAACTATATGAAGGTCCACGTTACGGAATATGGAGTACACTGGAATTTCTTTTTCACACTTGCAGCCATATCAATTCTCACATCATTTGTTAACATACCAGCCAAGTACTGTGGAATCCTAGGTTTCGCTCTTCTTGCAGGTATATTCCAGGTTTACTTTCTTTTCTCTTATTTTCTCTCTTAACTATCTTCAACCTCCTTCGTTCTCAGGGTACCAAACTTGGCTGGTTAGTGGACTGAACACATATTTGCTCTCCGATGAAAGAGGAACTAACATTATCAGCCAAAACAAGGAAGGAGTATTTAGCATTCTTGGTAAGGTTTTGATTTGGTTGATTTGCTAGTCTCTTTTTGATTATCTGGCATCTAACTCTCTTTTGATTCAGGTTATTGGGGCATGTACCTTCTCGGCGTTCACTTAGGCTACCGTCTCTTTTACTCAAAACATTCGAATATTCGAAGCACCACGAGCTCAATCGCTAGAGTCTTTCTCGTTTCTCTTCTATTATGGTAAAAACAAGCTGCTATAGAACATACTATCTCATTATGTTAAGAGACTCACGCGCAGATGTATGTATGTCTCAGGATTGTGACTATACTTCTTGACAACTATGTGGAGAGGATTTCCCGTCGAACGGTAATGATACTCACTTAAAGCTCAAAAAGCATTGTAAGGGACAAAATTGATTGAAATCGTTTTAATCTTCTGCAGTGCAACATGCCTTACGTTACTTGGGTGCTCGCGCAAGATCTTCAGGTCTCTTTAAATCATAAAGGTGAAGACTTTATCTTCGAGATTAGAGGTATGAGATCTGATTCGTCTTTTTCTTTCAGGCGCTGGGGATATTTATGCTTTCTAGTTATATACCTATGAACAAACTCTCATCCCTTGAAGAAGCAATTGACCAGAATCTGTTAGCTACTTTTCTTCTCGTAAGTGTCTTATCAATCGATTTCTCCACAATCTTTACGAATCTTGATTCTCTGCAAACTCATTTCAAATCTTTCCCATTTTTCTTTACAGGCAAACGTTTTTACAGGAATGGTGAACATCGCCGTTGATACCATATTCGCTACTCCACTCTCTTCTCTTCTGATATTAACCGCTTACGCCTTTGCTTTATCTGTTATTATCGGAACCATTCATTTCTCCGGTTTCCGGTTAAAGTTCTGGTAAATAGTACAAACTTTTTTTGGTTTAATAGTACAAACATCTTCTTGTAAACTCTTTACGGGTGACAACAAGTTTCAGAGACTAATTTTTGGAACCACTGGTCAGGCCCGGCCCTGAGCCCAAGCTAGACAAGCCCATGCTTACAGCCCTTATTTTTACACTAAATATTCGGCCCTCTAATTTTAAAACACCTCCTTAGTCTAATAAATGTGGGGTTTTACAAGATGTCACGGGTTCGAACTTCAAAGCTTCAGAATTCATTTTCTTTTTAAAAAAAGTTTTTTCATTAATCCCAAAAATTATTATACATATTCGATTGAGATTCTTTGATTTTCTATATCGTTATGTTGTTTTACAACGTAAGTAAACCTTGGTTGAGTTTTAATTTTTGAACAAAGAAGCTAAACACAGGTCTTGTGAAGGCCCGGTACACGTTGTAGCTATAAACCGGATTTACGATTTTGGACCGGTTATCGATCAATCGATTGTGATTGGCAAATTTATGTAACATGGATTTTTTCTTCTTGTGGTTGACTTTACAATGTATAACAACGCTGGTCGGTTTCTGCGTTTCTATCGTCTTCATCTTCCTACTCGCAGCAATTGTATCTTCCCCAAGTTTTCTCCTTTTTCGGCTTTCATGGATGCTTCGAATCTCAATTCTTCCAGCAAACCTGTGTTCTCTTCCTTGGCTCAATCCAGTAGAAGGTGAGTCTGCGTTTTCACATTATTCGCCCTCTTTTTGGTCTCGATTCGATTATTGGCTTTTTGTATGGATGTAGCGGCGGTAGAGGAAGAGGATATGAGAGAGAAAACGATCGACGGAGACCTCATCAGGGCCGTGGCGGCGGAGGAGGAGGCGGTAAAGATAAAATCGATGCGCTTGGAAGACTCTTGTAAGTGAAATCATTACAAATTCGAGATTTTGGTGAGTTATCGTATAGATTTTATAGCTTGAGTTTTGAATCTATTTTGGATTGATGATCAGGACACGAATTTTGCGACACATGGCTACTGAGCTGAGATTGAACATGAGAGGTGATGGGTTTGCTAAAGTTGATGATTTACTTAAGCTGAATTTGAAAACATCCGCAAATATTCAGTTGAAGTCACACACGACTGATGAAATCAGAGAGGTCAGTTTTCACTATCTTCGATTGTTTTTTTCTTTTTTTGGTCTGAGAGTAGTGTTTCGATTTTCAGTGATTTGTGTATGATTTCGTCTAGTGTTGTTGACCTTCAGGCAGTGAGAAGGGACAATAAACAACGTTTTAGCCTCATAGAAGAGAATGGTGAGCTGTTGATTCGCGCAAACCAAGGCCACTCGATCACGGTAAAACACTGTTTTAGCCTCGGTATTTGGTCGCTCTTTTGATCTGTTGTGTTCAAAGTTGAGGCTTTGCCATTTACTTGCAGAAAATTTGGCTTTTTGCAGTGACTTTTCTGCTTATGTCTTTCTGTGCAGACGGTTGAATCCGAAAAGTTACTCAAACCGATATTATCACCGGAAGAAGCACCAGGTAAAAGCATTACTAGGAGACATACTTCTTCTGACTTCTGGTCTGTATCGCATAGTTGTTCATATTCATCTGAATTTTCTGTAATGGCAGTGTGTGTGCATGGAACATATAAGAAGAATTTGGAATCGATTTTAGCGTCGGGATTAAAGCGCATGAATAGATTGCATATTCACTTCTCTTGTGGCTTGCCAACAGATGGTGAAGTGATAAGTGGTAAGATTTTGATCCTGTTCTTGTTCCTGCATAATTGCACGTTTATCTGATTCCAAAATTGGCATGATTTGGCTAAGGCATGAGAAGGAATGTTAATGTCTTAATCTTCCTCGACATCAAGAAAGCTCTTGAAGGTACTACTTTGTATAAGAATTCAAAATTCACTCGTCTTAAACACAACATTGCTATGCCCTCCAAAGGTTTCAACATTTCAGTTTCAATTTTGATCTTTCTAGATGGGATTGCGTTCTACATTTCAGACAACAAGGTGATTTTGACTGAAGGTATTGATGGTGTAGTGCCTGTCGATTACTTCCAGAAGATCGAGTCTTGGCCTGATCGGCAATCTATAACTTTCTGATTCATATAAATTAATGTGCATGTGACACACTTGTTAACCATGATTATGTAAATGTCTCAATCTCTTCAATGGCGCATTACACTTTATCTCAACTTTTAAGATTTATGTTGATTCGAACTTGTGTGCGCAGAAAGAAACCAACTGATAAAAAGCCTTTTCGGTACTTTGAATGATAAATGGAAAAGAAAAAAACACGAGCGATTCCGACAATGTATTAAACACTTAGGTTCCTTGCTTAAAAAAGATCAAAATCTCATTGTAACTCGAAAAAACTAAGCGAAAACACAGAAAATTAAAACAACAGTGTTCTTAGAGTCTTTCACTTTCTCCATGCTCTTAAGCCACAAGAGTGCTGGCTGTAGTAGACTCACTGCAAAAAGAACACAAACAAGAAATATATCAGAATCTTTAGTTATCGAAAGATCCCAATTTCAAAGTAGGTGTTACTTACTACTTCCACACTGGAGGAAGCTTCTTGGTCTTCTTGTAATAACGAGCAAGACGGTGAATCCTGCTCTCCACAAGAATCAACCTAAACTTGGAATCTTTGTCTTTCCTGTTCCTCTCCAAATGCTTGCGGATAGCAACTGCTTTCTTGATCAGGTGGTATAGATCCTCAGGAATCTCAGGAGCAAGACCTTTTAAACATAAGTAACACAACAAAGTCTTTAAATTTACTATTCATGTTCTTCTGCACATATAACAGATATGAACACACAAACCGTGGGCTTTCAGAATTCGCAAGATCTTGTTTCCGGTAACACTCTTCACCTGAGGGATACCGTGAGAGTCACGAAGAATCACACCAATCTGAGATGGAGTCAAACCCTTCTTTGCAAACTTGCAAATTGACTCATCAACCTGTTTGATCAGAAGAAGTAAATATAAAATTGAAAAATTACTAATTTTCAAACAAGCATCAATGAACAACAATGGAACAAAATCCCCTAAAAATGAGTGAATCTTCAAAAGTATAGAGTTGACAACACCAGGCTGACCAAATTCCAGAGCGAGAAAGCAAACATTCCAACATTACAGATAAAAATCGATAATTTCTCTTCCAAAGTTCTGGTCTCAAGACTAGATTAAGTGCACTAACTAAGAAACCAAACATCAACAATCGAAGATAGAAATGAAGCCCATGAAGCCAAATATGTCAACACGAACACAAATACACGAATCAAAATCTTAGATTTCTTAGAAATCTTACATCCTGCGCAGTGGTCTTGAGCCAAGTTGGAGATGAGCGCTTGTACGGCAAAGCAGATGCCGAGATACCCTTGCTACAGAAGACAAATGAAAAGAAGACGAGATCAAAACCTAAAACCAGAAGGATCACATAACAATGACGAAGAAGACAAGAAATCGACGAACCCTCTGCTATGCATACGACCCATGTTTACGATTTAGGGTTTTACGGGGAGCCCTAATTTCACAATATATATATACTGTAATCGAGCGAAGTGTCACTTTGTTTCAACCATTGGGCTTTGAGTCTTGTTTTCTGCTAGCCCATGAAAAAATAAAAAGCCCATTATCAATTTTTCTTTTCATTGAAAGCCCATCATCTTAAACAAAATTAGGAAGATAGGGAAAAAAAACAAGAAATACGACGTCGTTTGAAACATGTCCTGACTTTTTCTTTCCATGTTCGGTCTGAGAAAAGTGTAATTATGCATATGCTTAAAGTTTGATTTAGTCTTTTAAGTCGCAATTATCGAATACCTTTTATGTATCATTAGTATTTGATTATAACATAAATGTCAGAGAACTATATGTGTAAGAGAAAAAAAGGTTTAGAGAAACGGAAGAATATAAGAGTGAGAACTGTGAAAGCAAAAAAGATAAAACTTGTAAAGATCTTGTATTGTCGATGAGATTATTGTTTAATTAATTAAAGTGCACATTTGTCTTGGTCACGTGATTTCTTGTAAGCAGTACTCGACCTTTAATTAGCATAGAATGGATATATAAATATCATTAATGTATGCTTTTGAAAACTTTATACTTCAATCTTGTCTTCGACTTGCTTGGTTTATTGTGGTCTCCAATGAAACTAGGTTTCCGTGATGCAAACATATCATATCATATCATGTCACATTTCTTTTATACTATTTCATATTCAATTTTAAATTCAAAATTCATTAATCATTTTGTAAAATTTGATGAAATCAATTTGTCGTTCTACATAATTTTCAGTTTTAATTTTTATTCACAAATTGTTTGTTTATAACTACGTTTTCTTCTCTGGACGTGAAACAGAGAGCGAAGAAAAGCGACTTCTAAAACTTTGTGATTCTCACCGGCCAGTGTCGACCGGTCATACTCCTTTTGATTTCCTTTATTTATAATTTTAGGTTTATCCAAATAAAACTTTCGACATTTCGGAGTGAAACAACACGAGTGAGAGTTTCTTCTTCTTTTGTTGATAAAATGTTGGCGATAAGATGTCATTGGCGATTAGTTTAGTGATAAATTTGTTGACCCTACGGTGGTTTCTATACTGATATGTTCTCATCCTCATTAGAATGGTGGTGGTTGCGATCGGGATTACACTGGTGATGTTTAATCGGTTTTCGTGTCAACCGGTCCGATTTGCGGTTCAAACATCGTTGGTGAAAATTCTAAAATCGAGAGAGATCAATGCACATTGTTGTACACAATTCGCTATTAATGACTCATTTAGGGACGATTTCTTTGCCAAGAGGTACAAGTTTCATTCCTTCTTTTTTCTCATGTCGGTTCGGTGTAACCGTGATGTCCTTTTTACTATAATGTTTGATTACGGTGATCTCTTTCTTCGTCGGCGGAATTCCGGATTATCAACCGGTTATTGTTTTTCTACCCTAAAATATGGAGATGTCACTTGGGTTTTCGATCCCGGAATCATTGGTATACTAACTCTAATCGAAGGAATAAAATATTTCTTTGATCAAATCGGGCTAAGAACAAAGTCGACAAAATTCAAAATGATTTTGATACAGAAGTTTTGGTATTAGAATGTCGACATTTCAGAACTGTTGTCGGAAGCATCGGGTTTTATTATGTAATGTGCAATTTGGAGGTTTAGCCAAGAGATGCTACCCACCCACACAATTCGCATCAAAACAAAATCGAATACGAAGAAGGAAAATAACGGATTTAGTGATTCGTTAGCGAATATGGCTTCTCTATGGAAAACATCGTCAAATTCACTTCTTTTATTGTATCTTTTTTACTATATGGCGCATATATCTGTTTATGTAATAACTTGTTTTCTGAAAGTTGTGTATATTGACATTGTAAACTCGATTTGAAATCAATGAAATTCATGTTACTTTTCAAACTAATTATTTACATACCCAGGATTTAGATAATGATATCCTTACATTCTTTTATTAAATAAATGTTATTTTTTAATTTAGTATTAGGAATCGGATTTGGCTGAAATGTTGACTAATCTTGGAATGAAAAAATTCATTGAAGAGTTTTTCGCAAACCCACTATAAAACATTCAAACCAAAATCTAAATGATCAAATTATTCATACACAATATTTACATACAGTAAAATCGAACATAAAATTATAGCGAGTTTACGCCATTAGCCATATAACCAAAATCAATGTGTCATCATCGCCGTTTAATAAGTTAAATTTCTGATGTGACGTGTTTAATGTATAGTACTTTATACTATATGGTATTGGGTTGAAAGATTATGATCTATCATTAAATTCATTACAAATCAATGAATTAAGAACTGTGCAGAGATGGCATACAGTTGTCAACTATGTGAACAAAAATAAATATCTGCCAAAGGTGAGACATTATATTATTTACACAGTAATCAAAGAACTATTTCATAGTTATATTCTAAATAATCGTATTTTTCTCTTACATGATTTCTGTTTGATACAAATACTGTTTGTATGTACTTAACAAACATATTTATTTATTTTTCATGGAAGAATTGCAACTTTTTTTCACATAATAAAATATTTTTAAAAATTGTAATCATTAGCTTACATAATGTTTGTGTTCGATCATGGACACTACTTCGTTTTGTCTTCCCGTGTTAGGTGAGACAGAAGAAAGATATCAAATCTAACTATTTATATTTTGAATTTTCTGAATTTGAAATATGATTTTTTCAGGTTGTGGAACTTTATCTAGTGGAGATTATCTTGTTACGAATATGACAAAAGAAAGTTCTTGTTTACTGTAGTTAGTATTTGCTTAACGAGTTAACGCAAATGTGAATTGAAAACTTTAAATATGCGACGAAGCTACCTAACTAGTATAATCTTATAATAATAATAAAAAAGGAATGCATTTGAAAATGTTCGCATTTTATAAATTATAACATCTGATAATTAATTGGCACGCGTATATATAGCGTTGGACCAATTTCTAGATATAATAAATCAAAGAAGAACATCGAACACACATGAGTTTCGGTTTTCAACGTCTGAAATTACGAGAAGGAAGGGAAAAAAACAATTTATAATGAGTAATACTATTAATAATTCCATTCACAATTAGACACGATATATAACAAAACAAAATACATAGATTTGCTCGAAAACGAAACAAGGATGATAATCAGTTAAATGCGGTGCCTACCAAGTACCAACATATACAATTATAATGATTATTAATTTAGGTTTTGAAGTTTTTTTTTTTTTTTTGTTATGTTATATATGAAACATCGTACTCATGCATGATGCATCCAAACAAAATGGGACAGGCTGGGTTTGATAACGTGTGAGGCATTTCTATTCTCTTCTCTGAGAGACGATCCAAATATAAGGAGTGGCTTTGAATGATAACATATTACTGATTTTCATAGCAAATAAAAAGAGAGGAATTAGTGCTATATACATATATATTATATAGATATATATACATATTTCTATAAGATTTACGGTCTGTAGTAATATTACATATGGACGGAAAATTGTAATAAAAGAAAACTTACGTATTTTAGTTTATCTAAAAAGATCTCTAATTTTTTTTTTTTTTTAATCATGTTTTTTAGGTGAAACTGAAATACGTTGGATATATTTTTACAATTTTTTCCGTCTTTTTTTTATAGATCTCTTTAATTTTATATCTGCTTTTATATATATTTTTTATCATATCTAAATACTGCTTGACAAAAAATTCGTATCTAACAGAAAAATACTATGACGATTTTAAACTCTGTTACATTTAGTAGATGCATGCGAGCTACGGAGCTAATTGGTCACAAATTAGTTGTTTTAACTGAGCTTAGTGTATTAACTATAGTTCTGAAACTAGAGTAAATCATATTCAATAGCTTTAGAAACTCAATTATTTTCTAACTATATGTCATCATATAGAGATTTGACTGCACTAATTAAGTTATAATGGACCCATTACTTTTGATAATTCTCATTCTCACTCATCCTACAATGATTTCATTCCCTCTTTCAACACACACACACACACACACGCATATTTACACACACACACACATACATATATATATATATATAATTGTATATCATCCACACATCCACCACTACCCACGAAGTAACAAATTACAGAGAAAATGAAATATCTTAAGTAGCCCCTATAGCCTTTTGCTTTATTCTCTTGCTTTATGTCTTTCTTGTTTCTGTAAATTCACATGTTATACTTAGAGGAGAGCGAGGTGTTGGTCCATTTAACCTTTTGTTGTGACCAAATCAAGAAAATAGCAAAACATTCAACTCAATAGAAGTTCACATGTTTTTAAATTTTTACTTATTTTTGATTAATTGTGTAAAAAAATGTTCACATGTTGCTTCTATTGACTTGCCTCCATCATCTCTCCTTGTCCCATTTGATGTACTCTTAGCCCCATGCCTCTTGGATGCCTTTTTCTCTTTTTATATTATTGTTATATATATAAAATCTAAGCTACTCTTGTTTTATTCATGTAACAATTATTTGCATCAAATATAGTAATTTAATCGAATAATGTCAAGAAATCTCATTTATCTTTGTACCTTATTCCTCATGTGAACATATAAAGCTGGCTATATCAGGTTATTGTACATATCATAGCTAAGGGTATTTAGTTATTTACTCACGAAGATCTGAAAATTAAGTCGAACTCTAGTTTAGTTAAAAAAAAACAAAAAATCCTCTTTTCATATTCAAAAAACAAAAAAAAAACTATACCAAATTGATTGAAACCCGAAATGAAATCTGAATTAAACATTTTTGTGTGTTTCTCTGTAAATATGTTCATAGGTTATAGAATAATTACGATAATTTTTCATAGTGGAATGAATCATTTAAGGATTCGCTTATTAGAAATGAATGTTAGAGATAACTTTGATGGATATATGAAAAGTTTAAAACAATGATATGCAAAGTACGATTTCATAGCTGGTGCACTGAAAAAGAAACAACTTTTCTTACCATTAAATCCAGAGAGAGTGGTATCATTTTCAATTTTGAAAAAAAGTTAGATTCGCCTAACTATTATTGTTTTTCTCTGAAAAGTCTTTAAAAAGAGTCTCTACCGTATAAAGTACAAAAAATAAAATGTTGACAAAAAAAAAAAACTCGTGTGGACTTCAAGATTTTTAGTTTTTATAAGACCTTTTTCTTTTTCTTCATTTCTAAATAAGCTAATCACTCAAAAACACTGCACACAATTTTTTTTAAAAAAAAGTATATTTCCTCTATATCTTATAATGTTGTTTTCATTGTATACACACGTATTGTAAAAAGTTTCAAAATGTTTATTAAACAAGTTATCATATTTGGTATTAAAAATAAATAAAGCATCACTTAAAGACAAAACGGAAAAAAATATCTTAAAAATTTAATATAAAACAATAGGGAGTATAATTTTAAATGTTTTTATATCAATTTTGATCCATGATATGTTAAATTAAAAAATGATGGCATATTTTATATGTTTTCAAAAATCATATATAAAAAAAAATCGTAGCTTATATATTTAGTTAATTTGTAGTAATGCAAAAGTAATTAATATATAGATCTTTTTTTGTTTGTTTTACATTGTAGTTAAACGAACTTTTTGTTTGTTTTATAAATTCATCATTTCATTATACAATTTTTGTTTACTATTCAATCATTTTGTGGTCTACAAATTTTTTAGAATTAACAAACATAAACTACTAATTTATAACCATAATAGATTTTTTTTTAAATCCATTTTTTTGCTTCAAAACCGAAAGAGAGTCATTTTCTTCCTCATCACACACACACACACACACACACTCTCTCTCTCTCTCTCTCTTCTCTCCAACCAAACATGGCCTCTCCACTCTCACTTTCCCTCATCCTCTTCTTCCTCCTTTCTCCTTCACTATCTTCCTCATCAGAGCTCGACATTCTCCTCGATATCAAATCCTCTCTCGACCCACAAAAACGTTTCCTCACTTCATGGACTCCCGGCGCCGACCCTTGCTCCTCCGGCTCCTTCGACGGCGTCGCTTGCGACGGAAACCGCCGTGTCGCTAACATCTCTCTCCAAGGAATGGGTCTCACCGGAACTATCCCTCCTTCAATCGGTCTTCTCACTAGCTTAACCGGTTTATACCTTCATTTCAACTCCTTGACCGGTCAGATTCCTAAAGATATCTCAAATTTGCCTCTCCTCGCTGATTTATACCTCAACGTCAACAATCTCTCCGGCGAAATCCCTCCTCAAATCGGAAACTTAATCAATCTTCAAGGTCGGTCGGTCTTTTTTTATGCATGTGTTCTTGATAAGTCTCACTAATCACTAGCTCATTCATACTTCATTTATTGCATCAAAAAGATCTTAAGTGGGTCAGGTTTGGTCTTATTAAATTAGCTAAAAAAAGAGTTTAGGACTTGGAATGGTAGTCGATTTTAGAATAGTTTCTTGTTTATGTTTTTAATTAGCCATTCAAATTTTTAGATTTTTAATTCTCCTAAAAATCAGGAAACTCCTTTTTTTTTATATGCAAAATCTAAAAACTCGACAAAAGATTGCATCAATTGATAACTTTATTTTTTGTTGTTGTTTTGGTTGCAGTTCTTCAGCTATGTTACAACAAGTTAAGTGGGAGTATACCGACACAGTTAGGTTCTCTTAAGAAGATAACTGTCTTGGCTTTACAATATAACCAACTCTCCGGCGCTATTCCGGCGAGTTTAGGTGATATTATCACGTTAACGAGGCTTGATTTAAGCTTTAACGATCTCTTTGGTCCTGTTCCGGTGAAACTCGCCGGTGCTCCTTTGCTTGAAGTCCTCGACATTCGCAATAACTCTCTCTCCGGCTTCGTTCCCTCCGGTAATCATTTTTTGTTTACTTATAGATTCATAAATTCTTCAGATTAGGAGCCACCAATCCGGTTTAACCGAACCGAAATTCAATAAAAAACCTATTGGTTCAATTTTTTTCTGTATTCAAAGATATGTAACCAAAACAGAATCGAATCGAAAAGAAATTACAATAGAAACTCGATAAATTAGTATTCTGTAAATTAATAATTCAATAAATTTTTCCGATTCTAAATTGATTTTTCGATACAATTAATATTTTTATAAATTAATAAAATATTTATAGTTCCACATTATTAATTTATAGAGTTTTTATTGTAATCCATTAAAAACCTCATTTTTGTTTGAACATCTTTCAAATTAAAGAATACAATTTGCTTATAAACCATACCAAAATCGGAATTTGATTCTAAACCGGATTTTGCTGAGTTATTTCTAATTCTTGTTTTTGTTTTTTGGATTTTGAAGCTTTGAAGAGGCTAAACAATGGATTCCAGTATTCAAACAATCACGGTTTATGCGGAGATGGTTTCACAGATTTGAAAGCTTGTACCGGTTCTAACGATCCGAATCTAAACCGGCCAGACCCAACAAACCCAAAGAGCTTCACAACAACCGACGATGTGAAACCAGAATCTGCAGATTTACAACGAAGCAATTGCAGTAACAACAATGGAGGAGGGTGTTCATCAAAAACCTCAAAGTCCACACCTTTCGGAATCGTCATGGGTCTAATCGGATCCATCTTAGCTGTTGCAATCTTTGGTGGCTCAACATTCACATGGTACAGAAGAAGAAAACAGAGGATCGGTAGCAGTCTTGATGCTATGGACGGTCGGATCAGCACTGAGTATAACTTCAAAGAAGCTTCTAGAAGAAAAAGCTCTTCTCCATTGATCAGCTTGGAGTATGCGAGCGGTTGGGATCCGTTAGGTAGAGGACAGAACAGTAACAACAGTGCATTGTCTCAAGAAGTGTTTGAGAGCTTTATGTTCAATCTCGAGGAGATTGAGAGAGCTACTCAGAGCTTCTCTGAGGTTAATCTGTTGGGGAAGAGTAATGTCTCTTCTGTTTATAAAGGTATCCTCAGAGATGGTTCTGTTGCGGCCATAAAATGTATTGCGAAATCGAGCTGTAAATCCGATGAATCCGAGTTTCTTAAAGGTTTGAAGATGCTGACATTGTTGAAGCATGAGAATTTAGTGAGGTTGAGAGGATTTTGCTGCTCCAAAGGTCGCGGAGAATGTTTTCTTATTTACGAGTTTGTCCCCAATGGCAATCTTTTGCAGTACCTTGATGTGAAGGATGAGACCGGAGAGGTTCTTGAATGGAAAACTCGAGTTTCCATCATAAATGGAATTGCCAGAGGTTTGGATTCTGCAATTCGCTCTTTCGTAAACTAAACTCGGTTTTTGTATGTGAAATCTGATTTCTTTTTTTTCTTTTCTTTCAGGGATTGTTTACTTACATGGAGAAAATGGGAACAAGCCTGCAATAGTTCACCAGAATCTATCTGCAGAGAAGATACTCATTGATCATTGGTATAATCCTTCTCTTGCGGATTCCGGTCTTCACAAGCTTTTCACGGATGACATTGTTTTCTCGAAGCTTAAAGCAAGTGCTGCAATGGGATACTTAGCTCCTGAGTACATAACTACAGGAAGGTTCACTGATAAGAGCGACGTCTATGCCTTTGGTATGATCCTCTTACAGATACTCAGTGGTAAAAGCAAAATCAGTCATTTGATGATCTTACAAGCTGTGGAGTCAGGAAGACTGAGTGAAGATTTCATCGATCCAAATCTTCGAAAGAACTTTCCGGAATCAGAAGCGGCTCAGCTTGCTAGACTTGGTCTTCTCTGCTCTCATGAATCCTCAAACCAGAGACCATCCATGGAAGTTGTTATGCAAGAACTGAATAAACTCGCAGCGAGTTATTAGCTTCCATTTTAACAAGATTGTAGCTTTTGATTGTCCAAGAATATCACCATTCCCCTGATGTTAACTCGGTTTAGGTTCAGTATAGGGAAACCGAAGAATCGGTTCATGATGTAACAATCTTCTCTCCTTGTAACTGTAACTGATGTACTTAGGCTGTAAAAACAAGCAGTTTTCACTTTTCAGACATTTTAGATAATCTTGTGTGAAGCTTTTTTTCTGACATATTTTAGCTGCATAAGACCAACCAACATGGGAATCTGTTGTGACATTGTCTTCATGTATGACTCTGTTTCGTTCTCCATTTGATGTATAGCAAGGAAATGCAGAATAGGTTTAAGCCCTCGAATTATAGGGCTGCACAATCGTTTATCTACAATGTATTAGAAAGTTCCACGCTATCTACGAAGAACTCATGGACTCTTCCATCGAGCTCAATCCAACTACATCCAGGAATTTTCTGTAGCTTTCTTTCCTTCATCATCGTTCTAACTCTACGAACATCCTTCCACATTCCAAGACTAGCATACATGTTAGACAGAATCACATAAGAGCTCGGGTTATAGCCAGCCTGCAAAATAAGGTGTTTCGCAACAAACTCTCCCGTTTCAAACTCCTTGTGGTGACTACAAGCGGTGAGAAACGTTCTCCATATGACATCATTTGGCTCAATTGGCATTTCCTCTATTAAATTTTTGGCTAGCTCTATACTTCCTGACCTTGATAGTATGTCGACCATACATCCATAGTGTTGCAATCTTGGTTCTATCTTGTGTTTTCTCCTCATGAGCTCAAAGCAGAGAAGGCCTTCCTTCACCAACCCAGAGTGACTGCAAGCATTTAGGACTCCAACGAAGGTGATATCGTCGGGTTTGATGGAGCGTCTCTCGATCTGCAAGAGCATATCGAATGCGGATTCTCCAAGACCATGAATAGCTAACCCACCAATCATGGCATTCCAATGATCAATGCTTTTGTTTTCGATTCCCTCGAAAACTCCCATGGCTTGTTGTATGCTTCCACATTTCGAATACATATCAATGAGAGCAACACCGAGTTTTCCACCTAAAAGGAACTTTTTCTCCACAATGTACAAATGCATATCCATGGCTTTGGATAATCGGCCGAGTTGAGCAATTGCAGAAAGGACTATCACCAAAGTCGTTTCATCAGGTGACAAATGACTCTCCTTTTCCATGTCGTTAAATATTTCGAGAGCTTCTATGTGATACCTGTTTTGAACATAACCAGCCATCATGGAGTTATACGCCACAACATCTCTCTGAGGCATTTGGTCGAACAGACTCTTAGCCTGATGAACAAAACCTAACTTTGCATACCCATCAATCATTGTAGCCCAAGTAACTACATCCCTTCTCGGCATCACATCGAATAAACCTTTCGCATCCTCGATTCTTCCGTGTTTTACATATCCATCGATCAACGAGTTCCACGAAATCAAGTCCTTCTCGGGCATTTCATCAAACAGTTTTGACGCTATGTTAACTCCATCTGCTGTCTGAGCATATCCACTTATCATAGAGTTCCAAGATATCAAATTTTTCTTCTCACTTGGCATCAAATCAAACAATTCACGCGCAGATCCAATCAATCCACATTTGACATACCCGTCAATCATCGAGTTATAAGAAACTGAGTCTCTCTGCGACATTCTATCAAATATCTGGCGGGCAAACCCTAAACAACCACATTTCAAATACAAGCCAATCAAACAATTCTGCAGAAACAAATCCGACCAAATTCCAGTCTTTCTCAAAAACCCATGAATCTGCATTCCTTCCTTTACAAACCCTAACCTCGAACACGCTTTAATAACAAGAGACATGGAGAATTTGTCCACGGAAACACCATTCTCGACCATCAAACAGAACAAAAGCAGAGCTCTTCTCGGATCCACACCATGAGAATGAGACTTAATCACGGCGTTCCATAAAAATGGATCTTCAACCTCTCCAGGGGCAAAAGAACATACATGATACTCGTAGAAGACGCAACGAGCGAATTCGGCGAGATACGAGCGTCGAGAAGCGGCGAAAGCGAGAACGATCCTCGTGGTGAGATTTGGGTTTTTGATGAACCCCGTCGTAATCAATCGAGCGTGGATTTTGTTCACGTCGTCCGAAGTTTTGCAGCTTCCGAGGAGTTGAATGGTTGGTGATATCAAACTCCATGGTTGATGAGAATGCGCGAAGACAAGCATTACAGTCTTCAGTTGGAGATAAACCGGATTGGGTTTATGATCGTTTTTAACGGCTATGTGTAGTCTCTGTGGGAATCAATTAAACGGCATCGTTTAGTGCTGTTTACAAGCGGGCTTATCAAAATAAGGCCCAATAATAATTTATTAGTCCAACCCCAATACCTGGAAACAAAATTCAGGTATCGATATCTTTTTTTGCTAGATTACCAGCGGCAAACAAATTATCAACATTGTAAATATTAACTTTCGAAATTTTAGATTAACTATATATTAGTGAAATTTGTCGTTAAACCAATAACAACAAATAGAACATAAGTTGGCTATTGGGACTTGTCGTTATTGCTAATTTAGCGCCTACATAAGGAACATGATTTAATCGTTATCACTAATAGTTTGCGACGTGGCTACATAACGAACATGATTTAATCGTTATCGCTAATAGTTTGCGACATTGAAACGAGCTAGGTCTAAGTAAATTCAGTATTATCCCTAATGTAAACAAAAACTGTTTACAAACCTTATTAATCATTTTATTTCGGGGTTAAAGTGTTAAAACAGGTATCAAATACTAACAAAAAGATTATAGAGACACCGGAAATAAAATAGAATAGGGTTAGTCTAACATTCGAATTCAAAGCATATTCCTCTACGCAAATTAGATAGATATTTAAGTTTAAGACGATTATAAAATGTCCACCAAACGGATCTATTCGAAATAATATATACATAGAAAATAGAAAACTGATAGTGATAATAAGATATTGATAAGCAAGTTGTTGATAAGCATTGACTTCCTCATAAGTCATAGTCAGGATGGAGTGGTACGATATATCGTACATTTATCTCCTTTATCAAATTGGTTTCTTTATAAATATAATATGATTTTAATGCAAAGTTGCAATTTAAATATCGTGCGTCTTTAATATAAAACTAAAGCGCGAATTTGTCGTTTACTCAATAGTTAATTTAATCAAGAATCATGTCAATTTCAGGATTTAATTAGCTTAAGAGTACTTTGCTAGATGTTTGGTTGTTCCTACTATTTCAGGAGCCATGGTACAGGCATGTCTCCACCAAAATAGTATATTACGAGCTTGATATTCGATTTAAGTTATTACAGTAATGCAAATTAAGTTCATAACTACTCATGGGTTTTAGTTCTGACGCATATTGGCTAACATAACACATGCACAAGTACACTTCCTTTGCAATTCGAGAGATTTTGCTGGCTAATTTAATCTATAAAGTGATTATAAGATTAGAGAATCAAATATATATTTTAATAATATTAAGATGGAAATTTGAGAGATTTTGTTGGCTTAATTAGTTACCCCATATAATTTAATTAACAAAGTGATTAATGTTAGACTAAGTATGCGTTTGTTTGGCGGATTTAAAAAATCAAGCTAGGTTCATTTCTTGGACCTAAGACCAAGACAGAATTTTCTACTATCTAAAAAAAATCATATTAAAATAATAAAATCACATATTTTTGGTTACCAATCAATAATCTTATATACTTATTAATTTATATCTTTGTCGCATATCGGTTAGCTCTGATATTCTACGTGCATAATAAACCAAACTAGCCGGCGATGAAATTACTTTAATATGATTTCATTATTTTAGTAACAAAAAAAAGAATTACGTTTATATGTTTAATGTATCTTATTTAAACCTTTGATTATGCATTCGTTGGTTGGCACAATGAAAGAAAAAAATTTGAATCGTCATTAAGTTGAAATAACAAAGGCTTAAATCAAAGATTGAAAATTGACCCCAAAAAAAGAAATCAAAGATTGAAGCTGACAATCTCATGTAATTATTCAAGCTGTCTCACTAAGTCCACAATGTCAGCAATCAAATCCTGATCTACTACACGTATATTTTTACACTCGACCCTTTTGACGAAAATAAAACAATCAACTAGCATACAACAAATGATTAATATAGTAATTTTGTACTCATGTCTAAAATATAAATTTCTTTAACGCTTTATTATATAAAAAAAGTTAATAAATTTTATACATCATTTAATATATAGAAAATATGTATATATATTTTCAACATATATTGTTTTTTGATACCCCGTCTAATTTCTAAATCTTATAAAAAACCAACTATTCTTACCATTTAAAACATCTATCATGATCTGATTAAATTCATAATGAAAAAGCACGATACTTAGCCTTTCAAACTTTGAAATAATTTTTTTAATCGATGAACTACAAAAACTAGTTATATATTTCTAACGGCAAACAAAAAAGTTAAACACTTTTACTAACATTGCTGAAAAATAAATAATATCAGAAATGTTTTATTTAGTAATAGAATCATGTTTTTTAGTGTTACAAATACGATATTGGTTTACATCCTTATGTCAGAACTGACTTAAATCGACGACATATATCCTCGATTTCATTTAACGGTCTATATATATATATATATATATATACTATAGGCCAGGATAGGAATAATAATAAGAAGAAAAAAAGAGTTCGATGAAATTACCAGTAACAGTTTACAAAAAATAAAAATAAAAGAATTGGGAGAATAAATAGGGAATAAATGAAAGCAATGAGACCAATTGACACGTTGTTAATTAGTGTAACCAAATGTCAACGCTTCGTCTGTCCATTTATATAACCTAACCACTTCCTTCTTCAACACAACTCATAAAATCTCCATTTCACTCTCACCATGAAGCTTGTCTGGTCGCCGGAAACCGCTTCCGACGCCTACATCGACACCGTTAAATTGGTACGTGATTATATATGTGTGTGTATATATACATGCTTAATTTTTTTTTTTTTAATTGAATTTTGCATGTATATATGTGTAAATAGTGTAAGAGCTACAAGGAATCAGGAGTAGCAGAGTTTTTATCAGCTACGGCGGCTGGATGGAACGCGAGGCTAATCGTCGAAACATGGTCACGCGGCGATCCGATCGCGACCAGCGTCGGACTCGCGGTTGCAGCAACTCACACGTGCGGACGACACGTGTGTATAGTACCTGATGAGCAATCTAAATTAGAGTACGTGTTGGCTATGAGAGGATTTGCTACGACGGAGGTTGTTGTGGTGGTCGGAGAATCTGTTGAGAACACGGTGGACGAGTTTCCCGGTGTGGATTTCATGGTGGTGGACTCGAAGCGGCGAGAGTTCGTTAAAACGCTGAGGTTTGCGAAACTTAGCAACAAGGGTGCCGTTTTGGTGTGTAAAAACGCCTCGCAGAGAGCGATCTCTGGTTTTAAATGGCACGATGTGTTGAAAGGAGGGACACGTGTTGTGCGATCCGTGTTTTTGCCGGTTGGGAGTGGGTTGGATATTGTACACGTGGGAGCTACTGGTGGTAACTCGAGGAAACTTCCTAGCCGTTGGATTAGACACGTGGATCATCTATCTGGAGAGGAGCATTTGTTCAGACGCTAAAAATGAGATTTCCCCTTTTACCCTTTTACGAGTGTAATGATTGTATATAACGTTACAAATAATTTTCCATGATCAAAACTCTTATATTATGTTGTTGTTTACACGAATGTAAAAATTATTGACACTACAACTTTCAAACATCATCTACAAGACTACAACATTATTTGATTACACATATATCGGTTTTCTGATGATTTATTCAATGTTGATCCGAATAACCTTCTTAGCTCCAGGTGTAGAGGTGCTCAGACCGGTCCTGGTCCTGGTTTGATCTGTTCGACGACGAGTTTGGTCCAGAGCTGGAAGAAGCCACCTTCCACCATCATCAGAGCCTGTAACAATTGTGCATAGAACAAAACAATATAGTAAAATGGTCTCAAACTCGATTGAGATCAAAGATTGAGATTAAGAGTTTTGCTAACCAGTGGATTCATGCTTGGCAAGTGATGAATTTCCTTTCCATGCTTCTTCAAATCCACTTAGTTCGTCTGAAACAAAGAAACAGTCTTTTAGATTCTTATCATTTTCCTTCAAAGAGCTTAACTATTATGATTAGGCTGAAACCGACCTTCATCGAGGTTGTGAAGAGTCTGTGTCGACTCTACGCCACCACTCGAGTTAAGCTTCCTAGTAACCGAATGACCCTGAATACACCAATCCATCAGACTCAGAAACATGTAAAAATTGAACATTGGTGAAAACAAGAAGTGATGGAGCAAAAACATGAATAGTATAATATCACCTTATCATTGATTCCTCTGGAGATCCTATGAGTGGCTTCACCCGTAGTTTTATCGGCTTCTTTGCTTTCCTCAACCACCATCTAGAAAAAACAGAATCCGGTTAGTATGTGTAAAACTCCGTTTAATAGAAAGGATTCGAAAAGAGAGACGACGTACTCCATCACTGCCAGCTCTCCTGGTTCTACTAGATGTATAGTAAGCACCATCTATGCCACCATATGTAACCTTAGAGGTGTGATGTCTGAATGTGTTAACTCGAGACTTGGTACCCTCACTTGTATTCAAATCACTCCTTTGATTCACATTCCGAATCTTCCTCTCAGCTACAAACAAACCACACATATACTTGATAAACCGTAAATAGATGCAATCCTTAAACAAGTTATCTAATAATGTCTACAAGAAATTACCATCAGAATCATCTTCAGGATGCTCAACAGATGGCTGATTCTCCAAACTAGTATGTTCTTCGTCACTCCCAGTATCTTTCTCTTCATCGGATGGTAATTCTTCAATCGTTAACCCTCTACCACCATTGTTCTCTTGTGGATTACTAAAGGAAGCACTCGAAGTAAAGGTGTTTGGTTCGAGCAAATCCTCAAATGGCCGAGAGAAGAAAGGATCATCAAAAGGATCTCTTCCTCCAAACAAGCTACCTCTAAATGCTCCAAAACCACCCAAGTTTCCCAATCTACCACCAAAGGAACCGCCCATTTTCCTTTATCTCTGCAATCTTTTTTGTATAAATTTCGTAACTAGACATGATCACCAAACTCTAATAAGAACAGAGTATGTTCTTAGAAAAAATCTCAAATTTCATCCTCTGACGAACTATAACAATCCGATGCAGAAACCGGGAATAAGATGCGTTTATTC
This sequence comes from Pseudoturritis turrita, assembly GCA_900406555.1. NCBI lineage: Eukaryota > Viridiplantae > Streptophyta > Magnoliopsida > Brassicales > Brassicaceae > Pseudoturritis > Pseudoturritis turrita. The sequence goes on from OVBL01000512.1 coordinate 8,039,756, forward strand.
TCAGCCAAAATCTTAGTGCTCAAACTTACGATCAAGCGGAAAATTCGATCTCGAAGAACAAGAGCTAGGAGAAAGAAATTACCTGCTAGAAAATCCGACAAGAGCCCAGAAAAATCCACATACAAATTTCTATTATGCACTCTGTTTTATATATACGCTCAAGGAAAGAAGAACGTTTGAGACAGAGACACGTGTCGTTTACCCACATAACCCAGAAGCTTCTTCATCATTCTTTTTCCTCGTGAGTTTTGTTTTACCACAAAAATATCCAATTGCAAAGTAAAAGACAGCATTTTGAAACTACCGTTAAACAAAAGGTATACACTTTACGAGAAAAAATCAGTAACCAAACAGGAAGATTCTTCTCAACGTGAGACTGGGCTCTACATTTATAATTTAAAGATCATAAGCGATAAGCGAACACTAAGAACATATGGTTTACAATATCATTGCCCTCTAAGCCTCTCAGCTTTCTTCTTTTCCGTGGGAAGAAACGACACCGTGTAAGCGAGAAGCGATTCTTTAAAGTTAGTAGATTTTCTACTCCAAAGTCATTTCCTGTTCTTTTCTCTGTCATATGATATCTAAGGTATTGTTACAAGTACAGAAACCATCTTTCTCTTCTTCAGAAATCTTGGGAATCAAAGTCCGGTTTCGAAGGGTATTCGAGTCCCTGAAGTTCCGGCATTCGTCTTAAATCTTCTTCCGAGTATGCTGGAATCAACCAGTATCTCTTATCCATCCCAAATACCTTTAACATAAACCCCGAAAATAGTTTAGAACAAGAGGGAGGTAGAAAGAAACTAAAGAACTTAACAAGCCGAAAAACTCGTTGTCAAATCGAAGTCTACACTTACTTGTTCAAAGTTTTTCTTTCGACCGAGGTCATACGGCCATTTTGGACTTGTTTTCTTCTCATATGCCTGCTCACAAAATCGATACACCAAAGAAAGCTTAACCATGTGATGCACCAAACTGAAACAGTCTAGAGAATAAAAGAAAGGAGATAACATACCTCTATAGTTGTGGTATTGGCAGCCACAAGCGAAATGTGCATAATTAAGAAACCCATAACGCTTAAAGCAAATGCCAGGTTTAAAACTGCGGTATGATGATGAAACATTTGTGAGATCGATTGATAAGTGGGACCGGGAAAATCGACTAAACATCATAAGATCGGAAATTGGAAACGTACCAAATGCAAGAAAAGTAGTAGCAAGGGTGCCCGGGGTTCCAGGTATCTCTTCATCGCTAAAGAACGCTATGAAGTGCGGCATGAGAAGTAAAGTCACAAGAGTTGTTTCCAAAAAAGTGTAAAGCTGCACTTGAAACACAAGATGACACAAAGAGGAAGAATATCTATCACTTGGCAAGTTGGCATAAACAAAATTAAAGGAAACTACTTTGGCACAATTCAACTTTAAGATCCAGAGCTAACTAAACTGCGAAGCTTTCTATGGAACAGCAATGCAGTCATAACCGGAAATCCAAATTAAGCAGGACAGGGACCACAACAGAAAAGGGAAATCTACTAATAGATCAAAGTAGACTTACCAAGAAAAGAAGAAAATACTTATAGTTAAGCGCCCCGACACAGTTAACAACCCAAACACAATGGTGGTCCATTTTCAACACACATCGACCACCTGGGGATTTTATGTAAACATAATCAGTTTCCTGACTCTCCTTCGACAAATACTATCAAGATAAAATAGAAAAGAGTATGTGACTAAGAAATCTTACAAACAGAGCAATGATGGCAACGCGGAGGTTTAGGTTGATTGCATTTTCTACAAAACCGAGTTCTTTGGTTCGAAGAATCAGGCTGTAACCCGCCAAACTCCAAACTGTTTAACGGATCAGACTCGCCTCTTTCTTCGTCTGAAGCTGACCTCCAATTAGGAGGCACAACACCAGGATCAGTAAACACAACAGAGAAGTAGCTCCACAAAAGCATCGCCAACTGCATCAATAACACACACCATTATCACTTTCTCAGCAGTCAAACAAACACCAAAATCACTCGAAACCAACAAACAAGAACAAGAATTAACATATAAACCAAAATCATGATGGTGAATTCATCAAAGTACGAAGCTTTTGTTGGATTAACATCAGTAATCAAGCACCAAACTTAATTGAAACCCAACAACGAGAACAAGAATTAACATCTAAAACCATGAAAAGAAGAAGCTGAAACTATGATGAAGAAACGGGATTTACCAAAAAATGGAAAAGGATTATGATCGCAAGAGCAGCAAGAGAACCGAGTCCTCCATCTGATAGTGCAGGACCATAATTGGTCCAAACGACAGCGTAATAAGTCACACCAACAACCCCCAAGACAAGAAGGATCATGATCGATCCGAGTCCGCGTAGAGCTGTACAGAATTTGAAGACGTTCCACGCCATTGTAATACCAGATCTATGCATAGTCAATCAAAATCACGATCGATGCAAAAATATAATCTTTCCGATTCCTGGATCGGTTTTGAGGCAGAGCAGAGACAAACAAAATAGATTGAAATATCGACGAGGAATCTCAGATTCTAGGGTTTAATCTGGAATCGGAAAAACGGTGTGATTGAAAAGGGTTTATGGGAGAAATGTTAGTGAGAAATTCCAGATGCAGAAGTCATCGACGAAGACGAAGCTACGAACCTGACGAATCGTATTTTTCTACTCAAAATATTTTTTTTGTTTGTTTATTTGTTTCATTTCCCTTTCGAGCTAACTAGAAATTTTGGATGATATAATCATTTATCAACGATTAGTTAGACATAATTAGTCGATTATTTTCGAATGGTATATAATATGAATTACAATTATTGTCATTACAAAATCTTTGAAAATTTTATTATTTTACGTAATTTGACTAAGGTATTTAGTAGTATATCAATTTTTTTTTTGGTATTCCAGTTTCGTTGTTAAACTCAACTCTCTTAAATTAATACATATATCGTTCTATGTAACATCGTACCACAAAAATATGTAAATAAACCAAATTCGACTATGGTAACAATTTAATGATTTGGTAATTGAAGAACCAAAATGGTAATAAGTACTGAAGTTCCTGATCTTCATTAACTCTAAGCTAACGATTTTTTTTTTTCTTTCACTAGTCAACGTATGTAAAATAATTCGTTAAGCTTAAAGAATACTTATTAACGCTTAAGTGTATTTATTCATTCCTCTAACGGTAAGGAACTAAAATACTCCATTAACTCAAAGGAAACTTATAAAAAATAAAAAATCAAATGAACCAAAATAACGAATATCTATATCATTCCATTAATTGTTTCGTTTATTCCCACGGAAAAAGGAATGTTGAGAAACTTAAAAGCAAATCATTCGAGTCGATGATATTTTAAACCATATGTTCTTCTTTCTCGAGTAGTGTTCATACGACTATTTAGACTCTGAGTATCTTTGTCGACGCATATACAATCAAATCATTTGTTGACAAAAATCAAATAAAATTATTTTTTATTTAGGTAAAATGGTGATACAAAAAATTGCTTCAGAGTTTCTGCTATCTCTTGACCGACTGCGGATATTGCTTCCAACGATTTCAAAACTCTTTGAAGAGCATTTTGAGTATGGATATGGAAATATGGGAGAAACGATTTATTACCTCACTATTAAACTAGATATTAAATTTTATTTTCACAGGAACTTAATCATTATCTACGATAGAGAATTATGTATAGAGCCATAAAGCATGATGAAAATAATGCATATCATACCAAGGGATTGTTTCTACAAGTCCATGAATGAGATGGTGCATTCTTTTGGATACATGTGTACAAAAGATGCACTTTATGCATTCATGATGATTGTGAAGTTAGGTAATTTCGATGAGTCCAACATAAGTGGATTCTTAGTTGCTCTAGAAAATCATACGGAGAAAAAGACTTGGAAAGTGGAATTGGCAGGAGAACTTGTCTTAAAGTTAAAACTCACGAGACACTACGAAATACCACTCGTTCGAGGAATAGTTGGAGACATCATTGAGATGTATACTTTAATGTCTAGTTCATTAAAAACCCTCATAGGCATGCCGAAAATTGATAGCATAGGGATCACAACTTTTAAAAGTGGTTGTGCAAAACACAATGATATGATATTAATTTCGAAGGTTGTGCGTTATTTAGCAGAGAAAAATGCTATGTATACGTTTAATGAAGCTTTGGCTTGAAAGCTTATGCTTTTGGATATTGAAGTTGCGTTTGGTATAAATGTGAAGATTGAAAAGAAGGACGTTGACTTGGTTTGGTTTAAATAGTAAATATTCGTGATAATGTATTTAATCTTTTAATTTTTCTTGTTAAGTGTGTCTAACTGGTTGTTTATGCTTACATGAACATCATTTGATCAAATGAAGGAGCATCTAACTGGAAGTGAGGGTTCTGTTTTCTTTTTCTATTGTAATAAGCATCGGGAGGGTAAGTGAAATTTACTCTTGCATGAGCATAATAAAATCATCACTTTGTGATTCTTTACTCTACTTACAGATCACTATATTTGAAACTATCTTCTTTCATCTTTTATCTTATTTTATGTTATTTTATTTCACACAATGGTTTCATATAGTACTTGCATGAAAAATATTTCTCATCAATTTATCTAATGATTGTTTCGGATAAAAAAGTATGTAGAGATTAATGAGATACAATCAATAACTGAGGTGGTTTTTTGAGCTAAAAACAAAATTGAACAACAATTTGACACTTAGCATTAGAGCCGGTAGTTTCGACATTTTCTGAATGTTGCAATTTGCAAGCACTACTTTGAAACTATCTCTAACCATTATTATAAAAATTTGGTGAATGGACTAGTCGAAATCTACACTCACTATGGGATTAGTAGGTTCCAGTCCAAAACCTCTTGATTATAAAAATAAAAAAGTACGTGTAACACATGGAACAAATTAAATATGAGGTAGAAAAAATGTTAAGCAACAAGCCCGTCTAGCTCAGTTGGTAGAGCGCAAGGCTCTTAACCTTGTGGTCGTGGGTTCGAGCCCCACGGTGGGCGTTGTTTCTTTTTTCTTTTTTATGCCTTTTTGGTTAAATAAATCAAGAAAAACACACGAAGTAATAACATTTTCTTTTTCTTTCTTTCGTCAACAATTAATAACATGTTACAAAACGGAAATGGCCAATAAAAGAAATGATATTTTCAATTTCATATACAAATATTAACCACAAAATCCCATAAGAGTTTAAAGAAAGCCTCTCGCTTCGCAGCTCTTTATAGCTCCACTGAATATTTCCTCGGCTCCATACTTAAACTCGAACCCTGCACTCCTTAGCTTCTTTGACGACAGACTCATCCTCTTCTCTACTTTATAATTCTTCAAACTTTACGTAAATACCCACAAATTATATAAATCAAATGATTAGAGTAACCAATAAAATAAGTAGACGGTGAAACGTACTTGTCATAAATTACTTACTCAATTGAAGGTAGCTGAAACTGAGGAAATTTTGTAGACAAAAACTCAAAGACCTCATCGATCTTCATCTCCACCGACGAACATATATATCTTCCTTTCGCTATTGGCTTTTCTAATAGAAATATCATTGCCCTTGCCACGTCATCAATATGCACCATATTGTAAGTATCGAACAAATACTTCTCCTTGTAATTTCCTTCAATACAAAAAGTAAGGTGAATTGTGAATTGTGATTATTACTCAAAAATGCCAATTATGAAACTTAGCTTACGTTTACACCTATTATATTAAAAACACATGTTTACACGTAATTTTAACGACAACAAGATATTCTATCCGTTGTAATAAGGATTTTTTTTCTTTTTCATATTGAATACAATTATATTTTGGTTAGCATTATAAAATCTGCATGATGTAAATTTTTCTTTTTGTAACAAAGGATTTCTGAAGAAAATCAAGAGGATTTACCGAGATCTAAATTGACTATTTTTTTCATCTAAGGTATTTAGATTTGTTGACCATAATTAAAATCGTTGTGAAAAAAGACTTGAACTTTTATCCCTCGAGTTACGTGATAAAAATTTTAACCACAAAATCACTATTACTTAAAATTCACGGTATTTGATAAGTAAAATTTGATAGTATTAGTTATAAGCTTTTTTTTTTCTTTTTTCTTGATACCTATATATAACATATATGTAATGTAACCAAGGTTGTTAGTATATTTATCGAGAGCTTTAAATTATTAGTTTTTTGTGAGCTTTAAATTAAAACATGTTGAAAGTTGTCAAAAAAATATGGAAAAAAGATTTAAAAAAAAATATAGATATAAGAGTTAGGTACCAAAGATCATGGCGAGAGAGATGAAGACAGAGGAAGGCAACGACGGAGATATAAAAGGTCCGACGACGAGAGGGATCACAAGCGTCACAACCTCCAATCCATTCTTCCCGCCGAACTCAAGCGCCGCCGTCTCCGCCGCCATTTTCGACACAACGTAAGAGCTACTCACTCTCTTCTCCTTCTGATTCCTAAACACCTCCACATCGCTCCAAACGCTCTCGTCTACTTCTCCTCCGCCGCTTCCGCCGCGGCCGTAGAAAACCGTTACGGCGCTTGACGTGTAAAAAAAGCGTTTCACGGTTTTAGCGTCCAAACACGATTTTAGAATCCCCATGAGACCTTGTACGGTGCGTTTCGTAACGGTCTCTTCGGTCTCGTTACCGTTCGGGTCCATAGGATGTGCCACGTGGAACACGGCTTTGCATCCTTCAATCGCCGGTTTAAAACTCTCCGGTTCGTTGAGATCGGCGGTGAATATTTTAAGCCTTTCCGATGCAAATGGGAGTTCGGTTAGGTAGCTTATATCTTTCTTATTCCCCTCTGGTATTAGAAAATAAAATACAAAACAAAAAAAAATGAAATATTAACATCATTTATATCATATGGTTATTAGTTATTGATCATATAATAATATATGGTTGACTTTCTATAAAGAAGATGCATGGAACATGACATAGCTATATAGAGCTTCAAGATCCTACAAAACTGACAGACAATTCCAGCCAAGTACAATAAATTTTTCACATCCATAAAAAAAATTGTCGATCCAAAAATCAACTTTAAATGTGATACCAATAAATATAAACCATAGTCTATCTCTCTCTTTTTGTACTTTATGTTAAAATCGACCAATCAACCATATAAAAACAATTTTATTCGCATTTGGTAAAACAATAATGATAGTTCAACTTCAAAGTGTGAATCTGATTCGAACCTGGGTTGGTTCGAACAGTGGCTCGAACGGAGTAGCCACGTTGAAGGAGACGCATGATGAGCCAAGAAGCAACGAATCCAGTCCCTCCCGTTACACAAACCAACCCCGTTCCGTCCAATAAAGACGGCACCGTTTCATCTCCAAGCTTTCTCTCTCCTCCTCCATTCTTGTCATCTTCTTCTTCTTCTTCTCTCCCCATGTCTCTCTCTCTTTCTCTCTCTTGAGGTGTGTGGGAAACTCTCTCTCTAAAAGGGTTCTTAAATAACGGAACCTACGTCATTTACTCTCTCACACCTATCCGCGTGACATGTTCCCCGTTTTGCCCTCTTCTCTCTTTATTACAAATTTTGTTTTATTATATTTTTATGTATCCGTTATATCAATGCTACATTTTACAGATCATTTACACCATTACTATATATTAATAATTCACATTCTATGTCCGTTTATTACAAACATTGTTATTGGATTCCGTTATTTTCATTCTTTCATCCTTTCTGTACAAATGAGCTTCTTCTTTTTTTACTACTATATAGTTTTGGCTTCTAGTGGTGGAATGTAATAATTATTATATTATATGCATGTTCTAAGCATAGATTAAGGGATATTATTAGGATTGTGATTATATATATAATTAAAAAGAATAGAAAGAAAAAAAAACGCGTGAATGAGATGGGATTGAATATAAAGTGTAGGCGTGGCACATGATCATGCAACTATCTGATTTGTGTGTCTCCACAAAGCTACCGTTTTTCACGGGACGTTGCTTTGTTTGTGTTGCGAACTATCTTCCTTTTTTATATATATAATTAATTTAACTTTTTTGGATCGGTCATTATAAGAAAATTGCTAATCGAGGAAATTATAATATATATCGGTAGATGTTGTTGGTCGAAGTCCAAAAATTGCTTTCCGTTTACCACCATGAATTTTAATATCAGCAAAACAACAACTCATTGAGTTTGATCTAATAGACATATATAGTGGGAGATTGGTTCGACGGTAGTGTAAATTAATAGTAGTAGAATTTAGTTTGTAGTTTTTTTTATAGCTTTAATATTTTTGTTATAGAACAAAATATATAACCTCGAAAACCTTTAAAAAATTGCTTTAGGAAAAATAGACATGAACAAAATAGAAGAATTTTTTTAAAATAGAGGAATTGATCGAGGAAGCTAAGTTCTAGATGAGATCTACTTAAACACCTAAAACTTGATTAGAAATCATCTACTGTAAAATTCTTTCCCAATCGCATCCATAGTTACTACTTTAAAATGGTATAATTGATCAAATGAAGTTAATTACTCGTTTTCATTTCATCCCATATATATTAAATTTTGCAGGACTAATTAGTTCCTTTTTTTTTTTGTCAAGCATGACTAATTAGCTAAGAGTTCAACTTTCAACTACAACGAAAAACAAAAAGTAACAAATGCAATAAAAACTCTAATCAATCATGTGATTTGATAGTTTTCGTTTTTCCCCTTGTATAGCAATTTTTTTTTTAAAGCATAGGAGAAGACTTTAGTTTCTGTTGTAACCCGTAAAAGACTTATCCCAAACAGTATCTGGGTGTTTTTTTGGGGGAGGGGTTAAGAGCACCCCAATGACAAGAAACCTAGATTGCATAGAATCGGAAACGGATACGCGGAAGCGAAATATTTGGAAATGCGGAAACGATTTTTTCAAAAAAATTAGAAAACGGATACGTTTTGGAAACGCATATATATATATATATATATATACACACACAAGTAATAAAAATATATATAATAAAATAACACAAATTCTATACATAAATATTAAATAATTTAACTAAAGATAAATATCATGACGCTCAAAGTCAAATATTTAGACTATCATTTTCATTTTCATTTTCATCAGCTTCTTCAAACAAAACTGTTTCCAACTCTGGTTCCTTGAAAGAAAGATTCTCAAACTCAAATATCCCAAAATTAGTCTTATCTATTAAATCAAATTGACCACCTCCAATATCTCACATATGATTGAAATCATTTGTAAGCAAAACTTATTCTAGATAAAAGACGAAGATTAGTATGCACAAATACCAAATATTTCGTTCGTTATGGAGCAATTTTAATTCTTGTTGGAGAATGTAAAAAAAAAAATTAAGTACTCCAACTCTTTTCACAATATATGTATTTCAAAATTATGTTTCTTTTTAATTATAAAATATCAAATATATCCCTATGTTTCCAAACTATTTATTTATTACTGTTTCTAAAAAAAAAAACAAGTTTCCAACGTGTTTTCAAAATGAAATCGAACGTTTCCATCATGTTTCCAAATTGAGTTTTTTAAGAAACGCTTTTCCATAGAGTTTCCTCGCGTTTCGGAGAGTTTTTGTTTCCGAAACGTTTTCGAAATGAGAAACGGACCTCGGAAGGAGTTTCCATGCAACCTAGCAAAAAAACTCGTTGGGTTTCTCAAATCCATTATTATAATAATTTTCATTTAATATAATTATTTGTTTAAATATTAAATCATCAAAAAAATAATGAACCAATTATAGAAGAACAAGTGGCAGATGGATTTCTAAAACACAAGAGAATCGGTTCTCCCACGTAGAACCCTCATTTGAGATGCTCTAAATAACACGAGCAGTTGAATGTTTCTTCAATTCTCACAGCATCTGGATCCTGATGTGCTTAACGTTTAGATCATGAAAAAATTTATTATTAACATTTAGTAAATTGATATTAAATATGATTGGTGATATGACGCGGTACAATTTTTTCATATGTAAATGAAAGTGGTAAGCGATTATAGAATATATAAAAATGTAAAAAATAGCAATAAAAAAAAGCATTACAAAAAACTGATTATAACATTTTTAGTAACATTGTTAGTATCATTTTTGTAATTAATAATTATAAAAACGATATATTTTGTATTACAGTCCTACAATATTACCAAGCATTATCGGCATGAAAAAGATGTTCGAGTTTTGGATAAGAAATTTCACTATTTATATGTTCTTTTAATATCTATCTTTTTAATTAAAAAATTCCCTCTATGACTATACAACACCATAGTACAGGGGAACGATGATCCCTACGTTCCTAAGGATAGATCGTAGATGGCTATACTAAAAGTTCAAATATATTAATAATTCAATTTAAATCGGTTACAGCTATATAGATATATAAATATTATTATTTTATCAGATCACCTGTTAAAATAAAAATAAATAAAAATGAGAATGTTGATGGATAACCACTGATTAAGAAGCATAACATTTATTTATTTATTTTGATGTTTTTGTTATTTGATTTACAATTATTTATTATATATTTTCAAATTATTAGTTTTTTAATTCCTATTTGAATTAGGTATATATTTTTTTTGCAAAATATTGATGAAATTATTCTCATATTTATATTTGAATTATTTTTGCTCTTTTAATATTATATAACCCATAAAAAAAACCAAACACAAAAAACGGAAAACAACATTAGGTCACCCCATGAAATAAATATAATAAGATTGAGAACGTCAATACGAAACCACTGATAGAAAAGTTTAACAGTTATTTATCTATTTTATTCTCATATTTTATTTTTTATATTATTTTATTTTCAATTAAATTATATCACATATTTTCAAATAATTAGATTTTTCTATTCCTATTTAAATTATGTTTACTTTTTATTAAACTGTCTATTTTCCCATGAGAACAATGACAACGATATATAGAGTCCAAATTTTGCCCTCTTTACATACATTCCTGAGACGAAAGTTTCAAACATATATCTCCATCAATACAAAGTTAAATACCTATATCTCCACCAATGTCGATTTGAATCAGTTTCGTTGTTAACCCGACATCAAACTGATAAAACCGTTAGTTAACCGAATCAGAAAACCCAATTAAAATTAAAATTCGATCCATTTTAAAAACCAGACCATGTTCTAACCCGACCGGTATATCCATCCAATATATCCCCAAACCCCAAAAAATTTCCAAATCAAAAATTTGAAATTCTAAGAACCCTAAAATCGATCTCCATGCCAAATTTCATATACAAAACGTGATACTCAGAAAGTGAGAGAGAGAAAATTGCTGGAAATTGTTTCACTTGTTCATTAATGCTCCTTCTTCTCCTCTTCTTCCTCATGGTTTCAACCGGACCCTTTTTTCCGCCATTAATGACCTCTCACTTTTCTCTAAAACCAAAATAATACATACACAGATAAAACATTTGAACACAAAAACACAAGACATGTGTAGATCCATTGTAGTGAAGATCACAACTTCGTTGAATACTTGCAGTTTTGACGAGTAACGTTACGACTTGAAACAGAGATTGTGAGATCTCATGAAGAAGATTATTGGACTTTAATCTTAAAGATTTTGAGAACGCTTACTTTACCTGCTTCTTCCACTTTCACAGTAAAAAAACTCCATTTGGTTGCTTCGATCGAGATGCTTTATCAAATGGGACAGATCTGGAATATGACTTATAATTGAAAGTAGAGATTCATGGGAAGCTTTTTTTTAATGGAAAATCAATTTGAACTGTATATATAATTTCTGATTTTTTATTGAGCTGGAAAAGTTCTTCTTCGATTTGATTGATTCAGAGACAATAGTCTATTCATCTTTTTCTTCTTCGATTACCTTGTTCGTAGTCTTTTCATTTACAATATTCTTATGTTTTACTCCGGCGAGATCCGGCAAAGTCGAAGCTCTACTGAGCTTGAAATCCTCAATCGATCCATTCGATTCGATTTCACGGCAAGGAACGTATCTCTGCAATTGGGATTGAACTTGGATTTCTCGATTTCTAGGTTCTAAGGTTTGAAGATTTTTTTATTTGGGGATTTTTCGATTTGAGAAAAATAAGAACATAGATTGGGTTTTTAGTGGTTTTCGCATAGTAATGGGATCCTAATCGGGTCATAATCCGGTTTTTATCCTGTTAATAATATTTTGTAATGGTTAAATGTTAATTTGTAAATAGTAAACCAATTAAAACTGTGGCAGTGGATAAATATGTATTTAACTTTAATTTAGTGGAGATATAGGTATTTACTTTGTATTGGTAGAGATATATGTTTGGAACTTTCGTCTCAGGAATATCTGTAAAAAGGGTAAAGTTTGGGCTTTATATATCGTTATGTCATAGTTCTCATTGGAAAATAGACGATTTTTCCATTTTACAAATAATGATATTATTATTTTTAAACAGATAAATTTTTTGACATGTGGCTAAATCTAATTGAAAGAATTTTTTTTAGACGTGTAGAAATCTGATCGACTGACTCACCTATGTCGCGATCAGATTAATTACAAAGTAGACGAATCAAGCTTTACAAAATAAGATATTTTTACTTTTTAATATTTTATAACACTTCAAAAAGAAACCAAACACAAAAGTGAGAAAGTAAATTAGATCACCCCATAAATATAAATAAAATAAGATTGAAAAAATTGATATGAAACCATTGATAGAGAAGCCTATCAATTATATATCTAATTTGATTCTCTTATTTTGTTCTCATATTATTTGATTTTTAATTAAAATTTATTACATATTTTTAAATAATTAATTTTTCTTATTCCTATTTGAATTACGTTAACGTTTTACTATTTTACAAAAATAATGATATTAAATTTTTTTAAATAGATAAAAACTCTTTTGACACGTAGCTAAATTTAATTGGACGTTGGCTTTTTACTATTTTACAAATAATGATATTAGATTTTTTAGATAGATAAATTTTTTTTTGACACGCGACTAAATCTGGAAAATAGTTTTTTACACGTGTCAAAATCTGTTAGATAATTGATATTGATTTTTGAGTTTGAGTAGTCATTGTTTCTCTGATGATATCTATGTTGTAAACAACAAAACAAAAATTTGAGTTAGAAAAAATCTTATTAATCTCAAAAAATTAAAATAGATCTTCGTATTCTATCACACCTATCAAATAAGATAGTAATCGATGTTTTCCTGATGAAAAACCGAAACAGATTTTTTGGAAAAGATTATTGAAGTTTTAAATTGCTTAGTGAAAAGATGGAGGGAGCAAAAGTGTTTAAATAAAGGTGAAATATTATAATCCTTGAAGATTTGGGTATCCAAATCTAATTCTATTCAAATTCAAAAGATTTTAATGTGTATTAGAATATTATAATGAGAAAATGTGTTTGATTTTTTACCTTGTCTATTATATTTAAAATCAAAATATCTAATTAATAAATACAAATATATAAGTTTTTTTAAAAAAGAAGATTTGTTTGACATGTGGCAAAAAAATTTTAACACGTGTCAATATCTGATCGACCAACTGATACATGTTGTGATCGTATTAATTACAAAATTTGACACATCAAACTTTATATAATAAAATACGCGTGACGCCCTGCCGTTTTAAAAAACTCCAAATATTTTTTTTTAATGGGTTTGGTTCACATCACGCTTCTATATATGGTCCATCTTTATTTCTTCTTTAATGCTATTTATAAGCAGTGTTCAAGAAAATGGCCTAGGCATCGCTTAGACGCTAGGCGCCCCTAAACCGTTTGGATTTTACATTAATCGGTGGTATTAGGCGGAAGGGGTCATTTGGCGGCTTGGACGGCCACTAGGCGGGTTTAGGCGGCCACTAGACGGACTTGGACGGCCACTAGGCGGGTAAATCCGCCTATTTTTTTTTTTACATTCAAAACAACACCGTTTTGATATTTGAGTCAGATGATGAGCATGTTTAGAGAGAATAAGGTGAAGAGAAGTGTTACTAGAATCATCATGAGAGTTTATTCATTTTTAAAAACTCAATTTTTTGTATTCTTTAATCTACATTTACGTTTATTTTAGTTTTCATGGATCATGTTTCTTAAAATTATTTCATTATGTTATATTTTATAATATATATAATTAGATTATATATATATATATATATAGTTTTTTTATAAAACTACCTAACCCGCCTAGAAAATCGTCTAGGCCCGACTAAGCGTTTATTAATGTTTGTTTTATAAGAAACAAAACAATATTAGAGGAATATTAATGTTTGTTTAAGTTTGTTTTTTACATATAGTATTAAAAAGTACACTGTTTTTGTTTGTTTTGTTATCGGTACAATGTTGTCTTCCAGTTAAAACTCTGAAAATCTAAAATGATTTTTATTGTGAACGAAAAACAAACATCCACACATATTGAAAAATGATGGAAGTACTAATTAAATAGTTTGATTAAGTGGAAAAAATAGTTACGAAAAGAAATCTATATATTATATTATCCGTAGTTTATATAAAATTAAAATTTGAGTTTTTACGTCGTTCATAACATCAAATTTAAATGTATTATTATGTTTCCCTTCTTCAAAGCACATGTGGTTGTCTAATCAAACTTAATTTCCTTACACAGTACATCAACACTTAATAGGCCAATTAGCAATGCATGATATAATTAAGGTTTGCTTTAATCACACTGCACATAGACTAATCATATATAGACAAGTTCTATTTCCTTTTCTTATTTTTTCATTGAATGCACATATATATTAAGCAAAATTGTAACTACATATGCCAAGAGATTAGTAGTAGCCTATATCAAATGAATTACTTCTCTGAATTATATACTACTTAAAAAGCAAGACCGTATTAACCAATATTACCTAGGCTTAATTCAAACTATAACACTATATTGCTTGTTATTATTTACATTATAAATTTTGGTTTACCCGAACACTGATTCAATATCCGGCATGCATTTGGAAATTTGACGCTAGATACATTTTCGTGACTATACAACTTAATTTCGTTTCTTGTATCTAATTGATACAAAATACGTACCTTTGGCAGATATGATACTTCAGACCATGTATGTTATACAATTAATGCTGACATCTTTTGGTTTTAGAATATGGTTCACATAATTAATAATGTTAAGTCTATATTACTCAAATAAAATTATATAAAAAATCTGGACCTTTTATTTCCAATGATTCAGCTTCTGATTTGAAACATTGGCGTATATAACCTACGATTTGAAACTTATGCAAGTGTCATGCGATTGAGGAGAAATTGAAAACGCAAAACCGAGCAAACATTTTTAGTTAAAAAAAAAAAAAAAAAGGTTTGACAAAGATTTGCTCGATATGGAGTATCCTTGTCTGGGCTAGGCCCAACTTTTGAGGCCCAAACTACATCAATAATCTAGAAAGATGGGGAATGAATGATATGCAGCTGTGTTGGAAGTTACTTTAAAGGGTCTCTTTCAAGAAGACGAGCATCATGTCACGACCCATTTTAATTTTAGGCCCACGGCCCATTTTTGGCCCACGGCTTATTTTAGGTTCAAACGAAATCAGCCCATAAATTTAGAATTGGTGGGAATGGGTTGGTGGAAATGGGTTGGTGAAGTTGGTGGGGAGGGTTGGTGAAGTTGGTGGTGAGAGTTGGTGAGAGTTAATCTCCACTGTTAGATCGGTTTAATCTCCACCGTCCGTTTGGGATGTGAAAGTGTATATAAGGAGGTGAGATCCTCATTTGTAAATCATCCAACAATTTATAAAACACAAACACTTCTCTAAACATTTCTCTCTCTAGAATTCGTGGGTTTATCTCTCTAAGGGTCAAAGTCCGAGTTTGAGTAAGGCTGACTTAGCAACCGCGAGAGGCGGAAAGGTGCTAAGGCCGCACGTATCGATTCGGGAGGAATCAGTCCGTGATAATCAGCAGGAATGATAACCCCAAGTCTGATGCTAACTATATCTCCTGGAACCAACACAGCTGCATATCATTACTCATTAGGGTAAGTCTCTCTCGCTTAGGTCTCTCTCTCACAAGCAACAACTAGCAAGTGAGCAACAAGAGCAATAAGTATGAATTGAACCAACTAAGAGCAATAAGTATCAATTGAACCAACTAAAAGAGCAAGAACTATCGGAGAGCGGATGAAGATAAACCGGTAAAAACCAGTAAAATTAAACCGAAAACATTAAAAATTAAACCAAAAAACATTGAAACTAACCTGCTAACTTTTGCCTCAGTTCTGCAGCAAAGTCTCTCTATTGGGTCCATTTCCTTTTTGGGTTTCTGAAATTTTGGTAATCACGTCAACCCTTGCATTGGTTTTGGTCAATCTGTCATATGTTTCTGTGTACAAAATATTTGACTTTGATGTTGGTTTGGTCTTCAAGAGACAATTTTGGATCTCCTGTCTGAATCAATTTCATTAATTGGATAGGAAAATTATGTACTAAGACTGTACCAATCTATCAAGTATAATTAGCTATAATATTATTCAAAACTTGTTCCAACAAGGACCAAGCTTCGGTTATTTTGCCATACTAAGGTCCAAAAGTGCATTGACAGTAGTGGCTTCCATAAATGTGCTACTCAAAACCGCTATAAATCACCAAAACAGAGATAAATTCTCACTCACTCGACGAAGGTCAAACTTATTAACATCTCACTACGAAATCCAGTTGAAAATCTTAAATACAGTAGTTCCCAAGCTAACTCTTATCTGTTATTCTAAACTGAAAAGGTCAAAAAAAAAAAATACATTTAGACAGAGCATTCCACCATCCAAAGAAGCTCTAATCGGCCTGTTGAATAGAAACCTTGAGTAGACTTGCATCACCCATCTTTCTCAACATCCTTTGAGCATCATCCATTCTCCCAACCTTAACATATCTAGTGATCATTGATCTAAATGTAGGCACTTCATAAGACCATACCAAATCTTTGTCTGACCACAATTTCCTCAAACAAAGTTTCTGCCTCGGAAATCATTCCATGCTCGCAAAACCTCTCGATAATGTTAGTATAACACCGAGTAGCAAACGATCCCAACTTGAAAGTCTCCATTGCCCCCTTAAACTTTCCGAGCTTGAAACACTCATTCACCATCATGCTAATAGTCTCTAAGTTTGCATGTGCCGAGTAATGGTCATACGTTTTAGCATTTGTTATCATCTCCTCGAACAATCCCCATGCTTCAGATTCCTTACCGTGCTCTAGCAAAGTTTTCAAAAGGGTATATCCAGACATGGAAGTTGGAATATATGCGCCGCACATCCTCCATGGGGATGATAGATTTGTAAATCACCATGGCTCTCTCATAACTGCCTTGTCTAAACCAGTAATCCACAAATGTTGCACCCACCATCGCTATTTCTTCGTAATCATAACTCTCTTCAGGTATCTCTTGGATGAATTCATCGAATAATTGATCAGCCTTGTGGTGGTTTCCTTGATCCAAGAAGCCACGAATCAGATAGCTGTATACAACTGAATCCAACATAGAAACCGCCTTAATCATACCAACAGCTTCAGAGATCCTCCCGGAGTCGACAAGACCTTTGGTCAGAAACCTGTATGTGTCTTCGTTGTCTAGTTTAAGATCTCTCGCGTGATGGTATAGTTCGAGAGCTTCGTCTACGCGATTTTCATCACAATGGGCTTTGATGATTTGATTGAAAGAGACCTCGATCATTGAATTGACTCTGTATCGTAGAGAAATCGTACGTTCATCGATTAAACAGTTGGGATTTTGAAGAAGCTTCCGGGTGAGAGCCAACGGGAGTGAAGACGGATCTTTTCCGATGGGATACTGCAAGGCGGCGACGGCGGAGGTAGAGGCAGAGGCCGACGAAAAGTAACGATTCCGGTAAGGAAAATCCTTTGAGAGAATGAGGTCGTGGTTCTGGATTCGGAGGCCGAAGAGAAGAGGGGTTTAGGGTTTATGAGAGATTTTTTTGATAATATTTTGTTATATAATTTTGAATAGAATTAGATTTACATACTCAAATCTTTAAAATTAAAGATTATAATATTTCACCTTTATTTAAACAATTTTGTACTCTCTCGATCTTCCCACCAACCAATTTAAAATTTCAACAACATCTTCTAAAATTTTTGTTTCCAATTAGCTTTAACCACATGTCAAATAAAATTTCCTATTAAAAAAATCTAATATCATTATATTTTGAAATCAAACTAAAAATATACATTGTATTGTGGTTTTTTTAAAGACCTACCACTACGTAGACATCCTAAATATTTGATACACAGAGTTTTAACCCTAAAATATCACTGCAAGTGCACAGCAAACGAAGTAGTATTTAGGGATCGAATCCACGAGAACCAAGTGAAACGCTACGAATCTATATGAGTGAAATTAAGCTAAGATGGCAATATGATTGTTTGTTGTGATGCGAAACGAAATAGCAATGTAAAAACGATGTAAAATCAATTAAAAACAAGCGTTAGGTCAAGGGCAATTCGTAGGAATTCAGAGATCATGAACCAGACAATTATTCAGGGAATAATAAGCGCAGTCTTAAACTCAAACATGAATGTTTAACCAATCCACTGTCGTGGTATCAATTACTTTATCTAGTAACCTAAGAATCTAAACTGTCGTTTGATCTTAGAATTCTAAACAAGCATTAACGAGAAGGTTTGATATGTTCACGAATTGCCTTAACATCAGCTTTCGTTGGCTAAAGACAATTCGCTCACCTATGTTCTATCAAGCAATCTATAGCACTTTTGATGAATAGATTAACCCTAAATCAGAGATTAAGTGATCAATTTAATCCAAGCAATGAGAACAACGATAGGTGAAGACAAGATGATAAAATCCTATCTATGTCTGATTAAATGATTCATAAATTCCCTTGAAACCCTAAACCTAACTATGAAACTACTCAGACATGAATGCAGAGAAACAAGAAGATGAAATAATTAAAGACATGATGAAATCAATAAAATAAATAAGAGGGTTTAGAAATCTTCTCCAAATTGTCAATAGGGTTCAGAGATCTTCTCCCAAAGCTTGTAAAGAGAATAAACTAAAAACTTGTGTAGAAAATAAAAGTGTCTAGAGAAAAAGTGTAGCCTCCAAAAGTGGCTTAAAATAAGTATATATAGGTCTAGGGTCGGATTTGGTGGAGTTTGGATGATTCTGGGGATAAAAAGGAAAGTCAGAATTTGCCTTTTTCGTCTGGGAAGCAGATGGATCGATCCAGAATTGGATGGATCGATCTGGCTCGATCTGGAAAATTCCTGTGCATCAGATTTGTGTGGATGGATCGATCTGAGTTTGGATGGATCAATTTGGACTGGTCTGGAAAATTCCTGCGCGCTAGATTTGTCTGGATGGATCGATCCAGATTTGGATGGATCGATCTGGCTTGGTCTGGAAAATTCCTGCAAGCCAGATTTGGATGGATCGATCTTTCTCCTTCTGGTCTCGTCTCCTGCACATGCTTCTTCTACTCGCTAGATTGACATATCTTCGTTAAAAATGGCATAACTTTCTAACCGTTGATCGGAATGACTTCAAACCACCTCCAAATGAAAGCTAACTCAAGTGGCTATCTTGTCTCCAAATTTCATCACAATCCAATCAAGGAAAGCCTTTCAAATAACACCAGGTTTTCAAAGCTTCATCATGATCCCACATCTTCATAAGTCCAATTGCACCCAAAATGCCGTGTTTCCTCCAAAACGACTTAAAACCTGTAAAGACTATATAAAAGAAATAAAAGACTCTAAAAACATACTTTGACTCGATAAAATAACGGATATCATAGTTGAAAACCGGTAAAAACCATGATATATCAATATTGTAAAATTGATGTATGAGAAGAAAATTATTTTGAAAATTTCTCATATTGTGAAAATTATAAAAAATAAGAAACAAAGTGATGAAACACATATAATGCGTTTTTCGTTGGAAGAAAGATAATACTTGATTCATAAGTGAAAAAAAAAATATTCAAATATGATTAAAATTGTGAGTAAGTCTAATTCAAATAAAAATACATAAATTGATTTGTCAAGAGTTAAAAAAAAAAAAGATATATAAGTTATATAATAAAAAGTAAACATAATTTAAATAGGAATAGGAAAAACTAATAATTTAGAAATATGTGAAATTTTTTTTGAAAATTTAGTTAATATAAAAAAAAGTAGTAGAATCAAAATCAATAAATAATTTGTAGGCTTTTCTATGAGTGGTTTTACATCGACGTTTTCAATCTTATTTTATTTATATTTACGGATGATATGATTTTGTTTTCCATTTTTGTGCGATTTATAAAATATTAAAGGATTCAAAATAATTCAACTAAAACATGAGAAAAAATTACATGTGTCAAAATCCGATCGATCGGCTGACACGTATCACGATCATGTTAATTACGAAGTTTAACGCATCAAATTTTATATAATAAGATACTAGAGAATATATCAAATTTTGATTTCGAAAATATAATCAAAATACAAATTTTTCGATACTATAATATTTTGTTTGCCTCTGAATTCTATTGCTACCCATGATTTAAACTATGGTTAAGATTTGTTATTATGATGAGCCTATGCATTTGATTAATATATTAACTTTCACTTTCTCTCTGTTTCTGAACTATCTCTCGACTCTGTTCCTAATCTCTTGCCTCTTTGGAAATGCAGCTTTCTCCTAGCACAGGTTTCTTTGTTTCTATTTCTAGCTCTATGTAAATTATCTCTATGCACACCATTATGTCTTAATTGGGTACACGAAGGCTCTTACTTATAATAACGAGTTTGCTCTGTTAGCATGATCTGCTATTTTGTGGAAGAACCATTCCATTCAAAAGCCAATTGCAATGTTAATAGGAATTAGCTATCGGTTAGTATGGGCCTATTAGGAAAGTAATGATGATCTTAAGCGGAAATAGTCGACAATTGGGAACAAAGACTCTTCCTTTGCTATATAATACATTGGTCTGACTTGTAGTTTGACCTAACCGACAGTGCAAGCCGGAAATTTGACTGTCGATAAATACTTAGAGACGAACTGCATGGCTTGAAATTCCCCATCTTCTTCAGTTTCAGCTTGAGGTAGTTGTTCTTCTTCCCACACAACATCCAAGTTAGTTGGTTCCATCGGATATTCATTGTTATGCGCCAGATCGAAAGGCGGTTGTAGAGAAAAACCTTGAAATGTTGAAAGACGAGCTTGAACATGAGCAAGCTCTGCTTGTAGATTCATCACCTAAATACACACACAAAGAGTATTGCTTGTAAGTTTCAATATATATAGTCACTCTTGTTTTAAAAGATGTTTTAGTGAAGGACCTGGTGTTGAAGAGAGAAGAGATGACCAACAGAGCCATAAACAGGATCACGGACCCTAGCCAAGGCCTCGTAAGAGAGCGTGACGACCGCATCAAGCCGCTTGTGCAAAGGCAATCTTAGTAACATCTTAGAGGCATTGCTTGCTCCAAACACTTTGTGAACAGCTGCAAATCTCGCAGTCCCTTGCTCTGCATCGAAATAAGGAGCAAAAACACACCCTTTCACACACTTCCTCCTCAAGAACTTGCACGCACCGCACGGTCCTTCTTCTCCTCCTCTTCCACCGCCGTTCAAGTTTCCTGTCATCATCTTCGAGTAGAGAGAGATATAGAGAGATAATAGAGAGAGAGGAGGAGATGGGTTGTTTATTTACTTACATCAGCCCAAGTCGATGAACTATGATTTCGTCATTTATATAAATAAATGAAAAGCGTTTGGGTTTTGACTGTCAATGTAAGTTTGTGAACACTATTGAATGATCGGCCGCTTATTTATTCATTTATATTTATTTATTTTTCTTAGTCTTTACGTGAATACTACTCATCTTCGTGTATGAACAATTAATATGGGTTCCAAAATTCGATGTTATAAATGATCTTCTTGTAACATGTTCAAGATATTTAGTGTAAAAGTTAAACCAAACATAGCATATAGCAAAGACAATTGTTCACAAATTTACTCAAATGAAATACTTATCTAAAGATATATACGCAATAACGAAGATCGATATCAAATTGCACATACCACGTGATCGATTCATATAGCTCAAATGTACCCTAAAACCCTAATTTCATATAAAAAACAAATGACATAAATTCTAGCCCTAGCGGCCCCTCCCCATGCACATTTCTTATCATGCTTTCACATCTCTTGTCACACATCTCTCTCTCTCTCTCTCTCTCTCTCTCTCTCTCTCTCTCTCTCTCTCTCTCTCTCTCTCTCTCTCTCTCTCTCTCTCTCTCTCTCTCTCTCTCTCTCTTTCTCTCTTCCCTTGTTTACGGATTTGAGTGTATACATGTATAGATATCCCCACATGAACTCATAGACATTGAAAACGTAGGAAGGAGATATCTTGAAATGTCTGATTCAGACCATAACCCTATATGGCTATATATAAGAGCGTATCCATCACGAGGGTTGGTTTAGCTAAACCGGACTGCGACAAACGTAGGAAGGGATGCACAATTGACACTGAAACACACACAACACACAAAAACCATGTAAGTATCAATAAGTTATCGCTTTTGTAAGTAAGTGAGACAAGACAGCTTAATAATAATATCTCTCTTTTCTATTCTCCACTATCACAATCACGGTCACAATCACGGTCAAAGTGATAGTATACGTTCGGATCATTTGAAAACCCAATCTCTTGACCTTATTTATTGCCTCTTCTTCCTTTTTGTTTCTGTTTCACCCGACATTATTAACTCGCTCTAGATCCAGCCATCTCGTTTCAGTGTTTCTATTTATTTTTATATTATGAAATGCCATTTTTTTGTCTAAGAACATATAATAATTTATTAAAGAAAACTCTTTAGAATTACTAATTTTTAAAAAAGAATAATTTTATGATGATGGTACAAATGAGAGTTAAAATCCCAACGAAATTAAATTTGAACTAAACCAAACTTCTTACCTAAAAAAATCAAAATTTGGGAAATGGTTTCGAATCAGAAATATCATGCATCGAATATTTTAACTTACAATTATTCATTATATCATAAATAAATAAATTTTTATATCCTAAATAATTACTTACTTTCTAAATGCGATGACTATAACCAAATTTTCCACGAAACCATGATTTTTTTTTTCTTTTTTTGTAAAAGTAAACACTGAGAAACACGCGCTTGCATGAGGAAAAAATTTCTTGGAGAATTTGCAGTCAAAAGATATATTCGAAACAAAATCGACGGTTGCAATCAAAGGAGAAACCGATTGTACATTGCTTTTCAAATATCACTAAACAAAACAACCCACGTCGTAAGATCAAGACACGTGGCATGACTCATATCCACTATTGACTTCATTGTCACACGTACCTAAGCATTCATTTCACTTACCTCACCATCACTTCTCTAATAAGGAGCCTATAACAACCCTTTTTATTGCGTCTATGGTCTAACATTCGTAATGCATTCATCACAATAATATTAATAACCCAAACAGAACTACATAATTGTAGTTTAGTAGTTATTGTATCATTAGTCGAGATTAAAATTTGAATTTTTAAGAGGTACTATATATATTCTAACCACTTAATTTTATTTTATACAAGAGATTCTAAAAATTAGTATGAGATTTGTTCCAAAAATATATAATCTCAAGATGTGATGATTCCATTTGCGAATTCACTCCGACATTAAAAAGCAGTTCAAATTAAATTTCAAATTTTGTGATCTGTTGATTTTCTTACCTAAGACCCACCTTACATTGATCTAAAATATACCTCACTAATGTGGTAATAAGTATTCTATATATAGTTAAGTGATCCGAAGCTCACGGTTCTTCTGCTTGGACTCAAGACCATTTTAAACCATCTAATTGGTATTGCAGATTCTAAAATATTGAATTCAACGTAAATAAGAAAAATATATTAATCTTAAATTTTCATTTTATATACTTCATAAGCTTGATTGTAATTAAGAGTAAGTAGGAAATGAGAGCGTTGGAGAAGAGAATCGCGCCGTTCGGTTTCTTGTCTGCTAATCCATATGAGTCTCTCTACTCTATTTTACATCATTAGCCTCCAGGCCCTTAACTCTCAAATGTTTTAATTTAACGTCCCAAAGCTTCTTATTTCAAACTTGCACCATTTCCTCTCTTTTTTTTTTTAACAAAACAAAGAACTATATACTTTTATTATATTTTTATCATTAGTACAATTAACGTAAAGGATCTCTTGAAATCTTTCTGTTGCATATACTTTTATTTTTCTACATTATCATTATAAAAGCCCATAAATTTTGATGATGTACTTCGAAAAAATAATTGAGGAATTTTCAGATTTGACCGAAATTTTGTCGAACTTGAACAATGCGACCAGGACTATATATCGAAACTGTCTTACGTCTGAATTACAACCACTGTCTGAAAATTATCCGACCAGGGGCCAATTAATTATTATATCAAACAAAATAAGTATATATTTCATATATAAATTTCAAGAAAAATAAAATAATGAATTTTTATACATGAATTCTTGCCTGTTAGCCATTTATTGTTTTTCATCAGATGGACTTAAAATGAAGTCATATGTATGCGTGTGCGTGTGTTTTTGTGTTTGTGGTTATATAAACAAGTTACAAGAATTTTGGGAGTGTGTTTATATAATTTATAATATAGTTAAGCATATATAATTTTTTTTAAATATATCTAATTCAAGGCCACATTTCTACTTTTAAGGAATCATTTGTCAGTTAATGAAATACGGAGACAAAGCACTCATCGACCAAGTCGTTGGGCCTTACTTAACGTATAACCATGTAAGCTTTCACTATCCATTCCAAATTATAAATAGTTTTTAAATTAGTATTACCTAGATTTTCAGTTCCTGAGTAGTCTGATACATATTTTTACGATAAATTCTTAAAGATATTTGCTAACTGTCTCAACTCGTCAAGATTTCCAAATGAAAAAGTTGAATACCAGATAATAATTTTTTTTTAAAATCTGTCTTAATTTGCACCATTTCATAAATAAATAAAAACAGTTTATAGTTGCTACGAGTAAGTGACCAACCGGTTCAAATTACCTAGCTAGATTTTATTGATGGTTTGATAAAATATTGAGCATCACTAATAAAAGATTAGTAGTATACTTGTATCATCAGCTCCCACTTAAACTCTTAAATCAATCGCTTTGCCTAGTTTTTAGGCGACATCATATCATTTTATAATATTATTTTTGAGTACATATTGACCGGTGGATTTTGGAGTTCAAAGGAATAATAAAGGGTATTAGGATCAACCCACAATATGAATATATGAGTTAAATGACGCATGTGTGTATATATAATTTTTTTTATTACGTCTATTAAATTGTAAAATAATTAAGATATATAATCCACATTTTCCTTACCAAATTCGATGAGAATATTATGATAAGCGAACTAGAGTTTGACTGCACGAGTGGAAGAAAAGGTTCATCAACAAAAGAAACAAAAGCGAATTGATCAACGATAATATAATACTATATAGAATTAACTATATAATGAGCTATAAAGAAACAACCTAAGAGGAAAATTATAGCGAATTAAAATAATATCTGTTTGATCGAAAATGTTCGACTCTTTTCGTACATCCCCAAGATTTGAGGTACCATGTCACTTCCACCTCCTACACTATCTAATTTCTAATTTATTACACGCTATTATATAACTCGACGATGTTTGTGACTAATCAATCATTAAAAAAAAGAATATAATTTATGATAGCAAGAATTGTCTTTTGACTCATGCATTCATGTCCAAAACAAATTTCGTGGTCATGCATATATATTACTGATTTTAAGTTTTTAATTTCTGTCACACGTTAAGTAAGTAGGTTGATATCATCTCCAACTTGTAGCTTCTAATTAAATATAATGATGTAGCAAACCAAATACTAAAATCTCAAAATTGAATAATAGTAGAAGTTTTATATGCAACTTTCAACTTCAAGAGCTTTTAATTTTTTGATTATCATCCTTTCCTCATGAAACATCTTTTAAAATTATCAATGTAACCCTTCCTTTCTTTAACATTAATAAATATCTTGTTCTTTACAAAAATTTTTTTACAACAAACTTCATTTTTCAACTTATAAAATGAATATTATACAGAGTTAGGCATTTATGATAAGGAGTATAATTGTATAAATAGGCGTGGAGGAGACATTGAGGAAGCAAGGGGCGTTACTAACTTTCTAAGGGAACGGCGCGTAGGACCCACGTGAACAATGACGTCACTCAATTTCTTTGATCTTTCACTTGCTAGGCAGTTACAATCATTATGGTCACGTGTAACTTTATTATTGGTACACGTAACTACATTTTGTGACTCCCGGTTAATTCGGTTCACTCGGATCTCGTTTCTAAACCGAAATCGAATCCATCGCAATTGTATTCTAGCCACCTTCATTTTTACGGTAATTATCGATGGGAAACGTGAATTACTAAAATGAAAACATGAAAGAAAAAAAAACTACTAAATATGGGAATGAATGATTTAACATAGTTTGATGCTCTTTTTATAAATTTGGAAAGATAAGTTGGCGATCGAGTCATTCTCTGGTAAGCGTAACTAATTCAATTAATGAATGAAAACATTTTCATCATTTACCTAAAACGGTCTTTGATCAATTACGTATGCTTTTGTATTTTTATTCCGATAAACAATCAAGAGCTGGCATCTTTTAACCTCCTCGCAGCTTAACGTTCAAATTTGGGAGAAAATGCACTGTTTTCATTATGGTTACAATTTACAAATAGTAAAAACATATATTAATATTTGATATGGCCTAATTTAGTTGGCCGTCAAGTCGTAGTTAAAAAACATATTTTAAGGATAAAAATGTATTTTATTCATCCATCTTGTACGTTATATATATACAAAAAAAAACTAAAGTAAGAGATATCTCCAAAAATTACAATTCACATGTAATTTTTTTTGATAAAAAATTCACATGTAAATTCACAGAGAGAAAGCAAGAACTTTATTTTTCTTGGAAAATAGAATTTTATCACGAGATGTTCCAAGGGAGATAGGTAATCAAACGATTTTTCTCTTATTATTTCTCTTTTTGTTAATAAATAATATAATTATGTAATTAAAGGTTGTGAGAAAGAATAATAGAAGAGACTTATCGCATGTTTGCTTCACGCAAACAACTAAATGTGAGAGAGAGAGATCGTTTTTTTTTGTTGGCTTTGTCGTCGCGTGGCTTTAAAGACTTTCTTCTCTATACTCTCCTCCTTACCAAACCCTAATTCTCCTATCTTCATTCACTTTTCTCAAATCTTCCTCTCTTCTTCAAACAACACCAAACATAAATTTTCTCAGCAAATCAAAATCCGTAAACACGAGAGAGAGAGAGAGAGAGAGAGAGAGAGAGAGAGAGCAAGCAATAACTCGTTGATTGTAGAGTGGTCATGAGCGGTGGTGGAAACACAATCACCGCCGTGGGAGGTGGTGGTTGTGGTGGAGGAAGTAGCAGCGGTGGAGGAGGAAGTAGTGGCGGTGGTGGTGGACCATGTGGTGCTTGTAAGTTTCTAAGGAGAAAGTGTGTCCCGGGATGTATATTCGCACCCTACTTTGACTCCGAGCAAGGATCGGCTTATTTTGCGGCGGTTCACAAAGTGTTCGGAGCCAGTAATGTCTCGAAGCTTCTGTTACACATACCGGTTCATCGACGGTCCGATGCAGTCGTAACCATTTGCTATGAAGCTCAAGCTCGGATAAGGGATCCTATCTATGGTTGCGTTGCTCATATCTTTGCTCTTCAGCAACAGGTAATTAATCAAGGAGTTAATTAACCTTTTTGTTTAGGATTATTAAAATGTGTTGGAAATCACTATATGTGAAACATACTAATTGAGTTAAACTAACCACGAATTATTTTGATGACAGTTACGTTTTTCTTTTTTCTTTTCCAAAGTAGCAAACTTCGGTTTCGTTTGGGAATAAGTATATAATTTTGACTCATGAAAATCCGTTTAAGTATGAACAATCGTTTGTGTGAAATGAGATCCTTTGGTTTTTTCGAGAGTTTGTCATTTTCTTGAGTTTTCTTGGTTTTGTAATCTTCTACTTTGAGTATAAAGAAAAAAAGCATGGTTGTCTGATTAATTTACTAATCAAATCTTTTAAAATAATGTATTATGTAATTATATAAAAATGATACGGTCGTCGACAAGTCCCATTGCAAAAATATGGAGTTTTTTTTTGCTGGTTTTCGGGAAATGGTCGGGGTACAATTTTCTGTGTTAATACGTATATATACCAATATATTTTTTCCCTATAAATGGTTTTCCTTCTTGTGAAAAAAAATCATTTTGTTTCTTCGAATTTTATTAGTTTCTTTAACGTAATGCTCATACTCCATGTAATAAGGGGATGAATAGTTGCGTATGATTTTTAATATTTAATTTCTATGTTAATATATATATATATATATATACATGATTTGTGGCCTAACAACCTTAACAATCGAACATGCATTGATTCTGATCTATAAAATTATCAAGCTTGGTGAATATAAAAAGGTAATTTGTCAAATTTTTAGGTAACTAATAATTACATGAAATCTGAAATTTTCGAAATAACACGTAGTAACTATTTCGGGATAATTACACTGTCACGTTAAGCGTATAAGAGAAAGACACTTCACTGATCAAATTAGCCGTATTATGTTGGCAATAAATTGGAAGCCATTAATCGCATACTCACCTCATTTTTCAGAAAACTACATGTTTAGTCCTTCAGCCTATATATAATTATTTACATATATTATACATTTTTATTTTTTTTGTAACTCGTAAAATGTATATATAGGTGGTGAATCTACAAGCAGAAGTTTCTTACTTACAAGCCCATTTGGCATCACTAGAGCTACCTCAACCGCAA
Organism: Pseudoturritis turrita; assembly: GCA_900406555.1. NCBI lineage: Eukaryota > Viridiplantae > Streptophyta > Magnoliopsida > Brassicales > Brassicaceae > Pseudoturritis > Pseudoturritis turrita. Next base: position 8,068,704 of record OVBL01000512.1, read on the forward strand.
ACGCGGGTACCGCCTCTACCGCAGCCGCAACCGCTCTTTTTCACTCCTCCTCCACCTCTTTCAATAACGGACTTACCTGCATCAGTCTCACCATTACCCTCAACTTACGATTTAGCATCAATCTTCGATCAAACGACACCATCTTCGTCGTGGGCCACACAACAACGAAGATTCGTTGATCCACGTCACCAATACGGTGTACCGTCGCCTTCTTCCGCCGCAGCCGCAGCCGCAGTGGGACTCGGTGGTGGAAACAGTGACCTTCAAGCATTAGCGCATGAGCTCCTCCATAGACAAGGATCTCCTCCGCCGGCAGCCACCGACGACTCGCCCTCTCGGTCTATGTCTAGATGAGTTTGGCTTTGATCGATATATCTCTCCCCTTTTTATTAGGAAAATTAAATTACTACTCCATATGATTTAATTTTCTTGGAATAAAACTAATGATTATAAAGTTCTCTAACATTTACATTGTATTAATTCTGTTATTTTCCTCTCTTCTCCCGATGAGTGTTTCTTCTTCGGCCCTTTTGTTACCGTGGGCCTTATCCTTCAAATATAAAACCCAAAAATAATTAGGCTAGCAGTTATAGAAAATGAATTCTAGGTTTTGACCTTTCGTATTCTAGGGTTATATGTCTTTTTGTATTTTAGGATTGTTTCTTTAGTAACAATCTTAAAAAATGAATCCTTAGGTTGTGTTCTTTCCTAGGGTTGTGTCCTTTTCTAGGGTTGTGTCCTTTCGTATCGTAGGGTTATGTTATTTCGTAACAATCTTGAAAGATGAATCCTAAGATTGAGTCCTTTCGTATCCTAGAGTTGTGTCATTTCCTAGGGTTTTGTCCTTTCGTATTCTAGGGTTGTGTCCTTTCATAAATAACAGTTTTATAGATGCATTAATAACCATAAAATAGTTTTTTTCGAAAAAACGCAATCCTATGATGTATTAATAACCATAAAATGGTTTTTTCGAAAAGACGCAATCCTAGGATGTATTAATAACCATAAAATAGATTTTTTCGAAAAGACACAACCTTTAAATGCATTAATAACCATAAAATGGTTTTTTCGAAAAGCTGTAACCATATGATGTATTTTTGTGAAAAAGCGTAACCCTAAGATGCATTAAGAACCATAAAACAGTTTTTTCAAAAAGACGCAACCCTAAGATGCATTAATAACCATAAAATATTTTTTTTTCGAAAAGGCGCAATCCTTGGATACACTAATAAGCATAAAATGGTTTTTCGAAAAGACGCAACCCTAGGATGTATTAATAACCATAAAAAGGTTTTTTCAAAAATACGTAACTTTTAGATGCATTAATAACCATAAAATGATTTTTTTCGAAAAGACGTAACCAAGGATGCATTATAAAACACAAAACAGTTTTTCCAAAAAGATGCAACCCTTGGATGTATTTAAAACCATAAAATAATTTTTTCGAAAAGATGCAACCCTAAGATGGATGTACTTTTGTGAAAAGACGCGACCTGATACATTAATAACCATAAAATGATTTTTTTTGAAAAGACGCAACTTGAGAATGCATTAATAACCACAATATAGTTTTAAAAAAAAAGACGCAACCATTGGATGCATTATAATAACTACAAAAAGGGTTTTTCGAAAAGATGCAACCATATGATATATTTTTGTGAAAAGACGCAATCCTATGATGCATTAATAACCATAAAACAATTTTTTTCCGAAATAAACCATTTTATTATTATGAATGCATCCTAAGCTCGTGTATTTTCATAAAAATACATTATAGGGTTGCATCTTTTCATAAAAATACATTCTAGAGTTGCGTATTTTCGAAATAAACCGTTTTATGGCTATGAATATATCATAGGGTCGAGTCTTTTCATAAAAGTATATTCTAGGATTGCATCTTTTTGAAAATAACTGTTTTATGGTTTTGAATTGATCTTAGGGTTGCGTCTTTTCGATAAAAAAATGTTTTATGGTTATTAATATGTTATAGAGTTGCGTCTTTCCGAAAAAACCGTTAGTATCCTAGAAAAAGTATCATAGGATTGCGTCTTTTCGAAAATAACTGTTTTATGGTTTTTAATTGATTTTAGGGGTTGCGTCTTTTAAAATAAACCATTGTATGGTTATTAAAACATCATAGGGTTGCGTCTTTTCGAAATAAACAATTTTATTGTTATGAATGCATCATAGGGTCGTATCTTTTCATAAAAATACATTCTAGGGTTATATCTTTTCGAAATAACCATTTTATAGTTATGAATACATCATATGGTCGCATTTTTCATAAAAATACATTCTAGGAATACATCTTTTCGAAAATAATCATTTTATGGTTTTTAAATGGTTTTATGGTTGCGTTTTTTCGATAAAAACTGTTTTATGGTTATTAATATGTCTTAGGGTTGCGTGTTTCCGAAAGAAACGTTAGTATCCTAGAAAATGTATCATAGGATTACATCTTTTCGAAAATAACCGTTTTATGGTTTTTAATTGATCTTAGGGTTACGTCTTTTCAAATAAACCATTTTTTGGTTATTAAAACATCATAGGGTTGCGTCTTTTTAAAATAAATTGTTTTATGGTTATGAATGCATCATAAGGTCGCGTCTTTTCATAAAAATACATTCTAAGATTGCATCTTTTCAAAAATAATTATTTTATGGTTATGAATACATCATATGGTCGCGTCTTTTCATAAAAATACATTTTTGGATTTCATCTTTTCTAAAATAACCGTTTTATGGTTTTTAATTGTTCTTAGGGTTGCATCTTTTCAAATAAACCGTTTTTGGTTATTAAAACATCATAGGGTTGCGTCTTTTCGAAATAAACTATTTTATGGTTATGAATGCATCCTAGGGTCATGTCTTTTCATAAAAATATATTCTAGGGTGTCATCTTTTCTAAAATAACCGTTTTATGGTTATGAATACATCATATGATCGCGTCTTTTCATAAAAATATATTTTCGGATTGCATCTTTTCGAGAATAACCGTTTTATGGTTTTTAATTGATCTTAGGGTTGCGTCTTTTGATAAAAACTATTTTATGGTTATTAATATGTCATAGGATTGCGTCTTTTCGAAATTAACCATTTTATGGTTATGAATGCATCATAGGGTTGTATCTTTTCATAAAAATACATTATAGGGTTGCATTTTTTCGAAAATAACCGTTTTATTATTATGAATACATCATAGGATTGCGTTTTTTCATAAAATTACATTCTAGGATTGCATCTTTTTGAAAATAACCATTTTATGGTTTTTAATTGATCTTAGGGTTGCGTCTTTTCATTAAAAACTGTTTTATTGTAACTAATATGTCCTAGGGTTGTGCCTTTTGATAAAAAACTGTTTTATGGTTATTAATATGTCATAGGATTGCGTCTTTTCGAAAATAATTGTTTTATGGTTTTTAATTCATCTTAGGGTTGCGTCTTTTCGAATAAACCGCTTTATGGTTATTAATATGTCATAGGGTTACTTCTTTTCGAAAAAATCGTTTTATGGTTATTAATGCATCCTAAGGTTGCGTCTTCTCTGGAAAACCCATTTTATGGTTATTAATGCATATGAGGGTTGCGTCTTTTCGAAAAAAATCGTTTGATGATAATTAATGCATCCTAAGGTCGCGTCTTTTCACAAAAATAAATCATAGGGTTGCGTATTTTCGGAAAAAACCCGTGTTATTGTTATTAATGCAGCCTAGGGTTGCATCTTTTGGAAAAAATCATTTTATGGTTATTATTGCATCCTAGGGTTGTGTCTTTTCGAAAAAACTGGTTATGGTTATTAATGCATCCTAGGATTGTGTCTTCTTGGAAAAACCCATTTTAATGCATCATAGGATTGCGTCTTCTCGGAAAAAACAGTTTTATGGTTATTAATGCATTCTAAAGTCGCGTCATTTTACAAAAATACATCATAGGATTGCGTCTTTTCGAAAAACCTGTTTTATGGTTATTACTGCATCATAGGATTGCATCTTTTAAAACAAACTGTTTTATGGTTATTAATGCATTATAGGGTTGCATTTTTACTAATAAACCGTTTTATGGTTATTAATGCATCCTAGGATCGCGTCTTTGCACAAAAATATATCGTAGGATTGCGTTTTTTTGAAAAAAAAAACTATTTTATGGTCATTAATGCATTCTAAAGTTGCGTCTCCTTGGGAAAAATATTTTATGGTTATTAATGCATCATAGAGTTACGTCTTTTCGAAAAAATCATTTTATGGTTATTAACCTCATAAGGGTCTCATCTTTTCACAAAAATACATCATAGGGTTGCGTCTTTTCAAAAAACTGTTTTATGGTTATTAAAGCATCCAAGGGCTGCATCTTAAAAAAACCGTTTTATGGTTGTTAATGCATCCTAGAGTTGCGTTTTGCCGGGGAAAAAAAAACTATTTATGGTTATTGAATAATGTGTGTTTTTATACTTTCAATAACTCATAATTTTCCAATTTAGAAATTCAACACTAATCGTTTTTATCGTTACTTCAAATTAGAATAGAAAAATTGGTTTATTTTATTGCGAATCACACAACCGTACACAAAAAAACAAGTGATCCATCATGTTTCTTTCCATTGTCCTAATAATCGTCTTGTTGACATGATTTTCTGTGAACTCTTCAATCAAATCTAGACTTCCTCAGGTTTTTGTCATCAGAACTGGTCTTCGAAATAAAGTCTCCATATTGTTACATCAAAGTCATTGAAATTACAACAATTTACCAGAAATTAATGCTTCTGCTCATTATTCAAAAACTATTCACAAGTTATAGCAAGTTCAGTTACATGAATTTTAAAACGATGGAAATTTAGAATATATGACTTATCAAACCACACTTGAACGAAAACAAGATAATAAGATCATGATACTCATTAGAATTCAAGGAATATGTAAAATAAATCCTTATAGAGCTAGAAGATCATCAAAAACATTAGAATCATTCTACCATCTTCACCATTGATTCTTTGAATAATTGTTCGGATCAAACAAAATTTATATTAATATTAAACTTTCAAAACTTCTACACTTACGATATTCACAAATCTGTAAGTACTAATGATTGGTAATAGTTTTCATTTCGTAAGTACTATAGTATGTATTAAAAACATATTTTTAAATAAAATATGATATACAAAATAAGTTTTTGCGCGATTTCGCGGGTTCAAGACCTAATTTATATAATAAGAAAATAAAAACTAATTCTGTATGGATCAGTTTAGTTGATTTTTAGTTTAGCTTTGAATCATACGTTTAGTTTACAAGATTTGAATGATTCAAGCTTTATTTCAAATTTTCTATGTTTGGAAGATTAGTTTTTCCAAACAGGAAACTATATTTTTTTTTTCATTTAACCAAGATTTATTTTAATATTTTTTTCGGTTCTGTTTTCATAGATTAAACCACAGATGTAAATACAATCTCGAATGTGACAAGAGGGGTCTGCCTCTGCTCTCTCTTTGTTGATGCTTCACGCCTTTTTTTTTTTTTTTTTTGGTTATATGCTTCATGCATTTCATGTCGAGTTTCTTTACTCGTCCTGCATATCATTGGGGCTGGGCCTGGGCCTAGGCTTAAGCTAGTTTAAATTTTTTCAATTCTCTCTTAATGGACTTGATGGGCTTAGGCCGTAATACTTCATAAGTTGTTATGGTTTAAGCTTTCTGGACAGGCGAATAAATTAGGTTTAATCATGATTATAAAATTTAGAGTTGATTTTCTAAGTGCGTGACTACAATAAGATGTGATTTATGATATTTTAAAGGGTATCCTTACGAAATTATCATCTGATATATGAGATTGTCGTATGATGATCGTGATGGTCATATAAAATAAAATTGGTGGACATTTTCCAAGATTCTAAAATCTGGGTGTGTAAGTTTTTAGGGCGTTGTATAAGTGTTTGAAAAACATTTCGGTTTTTACAATTTTAGAGTAATCAAAATTTTGTTTTATAAACAAAACGACATGTAAGCAGCTCATAAGTTAGCCAATCACCCGATTAAAAATGTGAAATTAAAACATCAAAACCAAAGTAAGAAAATATAAAACCGTTGATAGACGACGTATATTGCCTTGCTTCTGTCAGGTATTATATAAGTGAACATTTCAACTTAAATAAACAGATTAGTGGGCATTCTTTGTATTTAAAACATAAAAGTACATAGATTGTTACTTGTTAGATATGACGGGAAATTTTATGTAATTATATAAAGGCGCTCGTGTACGTGAGATTCGTTAATCAATCTATATATATGAACAAGCCAAAGAAAAGGTATAACGTATTTTATACATATAAAGATATATTTGAAATTGGGAAAGCTAGTTATTAGTTAACTTCGTCTATATATATACTATTGTTAACTTCGTTTTCGAGCTCACTTTTAAATTTCTTAGTTCGTTTCATGCACAATATTTAATTTTAAGCGACATCAAACGCAATCATTTTGTTGCAATTATCAAATTCTTACATGATTATAATAACAAAGCTTGCACTTCCTTACATGTCGGAGCTCCCTCCTGTAAATTATTTTTATCCATAAATTGAGATCACGTTTATAAACTATATATTGTACTTTTTAATCAAAAAAGCTATAAAATGTACTTTTCCATATTTGCATAGGTTGGATTTTATTATATCTCTTCGACTCTCTCTCTATAAAAAATGGTGTTCCTTCCCTCTTATGTACATAGATTTTTTTTTTAAATATGTTTTCTTATAGTTATTTGTGAACTTAGCTGATGCATATTTTTTGTATCCTCTATATTTATTAAAATATTATATTTAAATTAGAAACAATATGATAAATCTTAGTATTTTAGTCATAGAAATATTTTTTACGAAAACAAAACAAAAAATACTTTTAATCCTCTGAAGAAATTTCATCGTCTGCTGTAAGCCAGTATAATGATTTTTATGTACAACGTATTTTTTTTCTGGAGTAATAATAGCCATCAAACTAAAAATAAAAAGATTTCTAAATCCAATAATTCTATATTATGCCTATAATTGTAGTGATATAATTTTCAAACAGTGTTTTTTTTTTGTATCATGTACTTATTCAGATTTGTGTTATTTTGTAATATGTACAAAATTAAAATTAATAATCGTCAAATTATTTTCAAGAGACTATCCTGATATTTATTACTTTTGAAATATGATTTATCAATTTTTTAAAAATCAGCATATGATTATATGGATACCTTTTCGTTCATCCACTTTATATAGTAATTAAGAACCATAATCAACGCCACACAACATATAAAAAAAGTTTAATAATAGATTAGGATTGTAATTACATTTAATTAAATATCCAGGCGTCGTGCTTTGATGCTTAAGTTGATGTTTAGAGAATCGTTGACATTTTGGCACCAACTTCTCGAGGCATATGTTCGTTTCAAAAGAAGATAAAAGATAATTAATAATTATAAATAAATCGCTGTCAATCACATGACAACCTCGGCCTTGGTCCTTTCTTTTAAACTCCTTTTTCTTTTTCCCCTATTTTCAATATTTTTAGGTTTTTGATTCCCATAATTACAGGAATTGTGGATCAATCATCTTGATTTCAGTGGTTAAATTTACGTAGATAAATAAAATAAGTATTTAAAAAAAAAATTATGTAGATAGAAATTATTTAAAAGGGAAGTTTCCGATAGAGTTAAGTCTTGAGAGAATACGAAAAGCTGTGCATGATTTAAACGAACGATGTTTAGGGTGATGACAAACACCAACTTGATTGATTAGGTATTGTATAAAATATGTTAGAAAATGACAATAATATCTTGTTATAAATAATTAAATAGATGACTATGTCTTTTTTGTCTCTCTTCAAGACAATAAAGAAATTGTCTATTGCGACTTTAATATTCCAAAAAAATCGATCGTTTGATACAAGAGTGCCTTTTTCCTACGAATTATATATATAATAAAGTCACATACCCAAAAAATATTATATATATATATATGAAAATTCCGACGTGGATTTACGTAATGGATCAAAAAGTTATTGGGTGCCAAAAAAATGCATCGAGCTATGTTTTGTTTTTGTCTAAATTATCACGTCCGCCCTTATCTCTCACTTTAACCAAACCTTAATCAACCACTAGCTTCCATTTCTATTTGTATGATATCTATATTTTCCACTATTGAGAATGTGATTAAGAAAAACTAGATATTTTCAAGATTGCAAATTTCGGGATCAAGATTGTTAAAAAATAAAAATAATAAATTAACAAAAAAAATTACAAATTTTTCAACCAAAACAATTATAAAAAAATTATCCGAATATTATATACGGTAACAACACCAATACAAAAAAATATGGTACAAACTCCATTAGAGACTATGGGTTAGGAGTTTTGTTTTCATTAAAATTTGAAAAACTACAACTTAGATTCTTAAACATATACATATATTTTACTACTCTTAATTTATAATTACAATTTGCAACGATAAAAAATGCTTTATTTAATCCGATTCTAAAAAATGATAAGTAATTTTATCTTTGAAAAAAAAAAAAAAATATATATATATATATATATATATATATATGGATAAGTTGGTTTATGGTGTTTTTATATATTTCATGAATTTAGATCAACCGATTAGATAGTGAATTCATGTTGCCTCTAATTTACAAGTTGTTTAGGCAAAAAAAAAAATTGCAAATTATTCTTTCTAATAGAAGCAAAATAAAAATAAAATAAAATACTTAGTCCAGGAACAAATGCCTCTTAAAGCTTTAACTAAAGTAAAATATACTTATAAATTGGATAATTGGACTTTAATTTAACATTGCAATACTCCATCTGTTTGGAATTATAGGATGTTTTATAGATTTATTTGTTTTAAAATATAAAATATCTTCATATTTTTATGCAAACCTTAAATATATTATATGTTTTATAACCGTTTGTATTTTTCAATCTCTTTCATAATTAGCTAAATTGTTTTAAATTAAATATTTAAAAAATTTTAAAATAAAATAGAAATTAATCTTCACATTTTTCACAAAATATTACTCCCTCTATTCTATTATATAAGATTTTCTAGCTAAAAGTACGGAGTTTAAGAAATATATAAATATTAGTTTTTGTTTTATCTTTTTATATTAAAAACATCATTTAATATCTAATTAAAAACAAATCAATCAATAAAAAAAAATACTGCAGAATATAAATAGTCATAATACATTAAATTTTGCATAGAAACTTGAAAAAATCAAATAAAATAGAACAAAAAAATAATTCTAAAACATTTTATATAATAAAACGGAAGAAATATATATTTTAAAACAGAGAGAATATCAATTACCAAAAAGTTATAGACTGTTGTGTATATAATCTCTCAGCTTAGTGTTTGTATTAAATTGAGACAACATAATTATGTTATAATTAAATTAAAGACGAACTGATTTTAATAGTCATTAATTTAAAGCAATCTCAATTTGGTAAAAAATATCCTCGAGACAACATAATTATGTTATAATTAAATTAAAGACAAACTGATTTTAATAGTCATTAATTTAAAGCTATCTCAATTTGGTAAAAAATATCCTCTAGAAAAATAAAAGGAAGAGGAAATCCAAGTAAAGATATGAACATTAATGAGCATATGCAACTCACTGAGCTAAAAGATTATACACACAAGAGTCCAATTATCTAGTTATTCTCAAATTTCTCGATATCTACAACAAAATGGTTACATAACATGTTAATTAGGCTTTAGTGAGTAATGATCCAAGTGTATTAATGGTTGCAGATTTTGTTTAAGAAAAAAGTAGTAATTAATTAGTTTTAAATACTGTTTAACATGGGTTTCAGAGCCACATGGCCCCTCCTAATTGGATATCAAGTGAAGACAAAATAAAGAGAGATGCGAGTGGTTAGTCCGATGTCCACCCACCCGGATCGAGTCGGGTCGGGTGTCAGCGGGATCCGCGGGGGATGGGAAGGATCACGCCCACACGTCTTGGTTTCAGATTCAACCTACATCTCTCTCTTCTTCCCATGCGGTCAACACACTCTCTCTCTTCGTAATTACTAATTAGCATTATACGAATTCGTATTTTATATTCGCTGCAATAATGTGATTTAACACACCTTATACATAACTTTATATATATAATGGTGAATATTTTAAAACATATGTACTAAATTTTTTTACCCTTATGTGAGTATCCAAATTTCACCGAAATATTCGACTAATCCTAAAAATTAGTAGATTTTTGGCTAGTAATGTTTTCGCAAGCACACTAAAATATTAAATCCAAATGATCCACACAGTATTTACATACGATAGAATCGAATTTAGAATCGTAGAAAATCTTTAGTTCTATTTGAAATTTTGGCAACACAAACAGATAAATGGAAAAATGTAAGTAGGATCGATAAATAAGTTGTTAAGAAACGTTATAAAAAAAAAAAGAGCAAAGAACTATGTTGAAGAGAGATGGGTTTTGACATTTTGAATTGAGCTGATTGATCAAGGTTGATTTTTTTTTATGACGCATATATGTTTATATCGGTATTGGCAGACATATTCGACTTCATTTGTAACAAGATAAGGATAATAGATGATAGATCTGTAAATTATATATACATATAATCAATACAAAAAGATGTCCGTAGGTTACATATGTTCACGAACGTTATAACTAATTAAATATGTATTACATTATCGACCAAGGTACAAACTATATATGTGCTAAATTTAGCACATATTGACATGTATATAGTTGTATATATACCGGTATGCGTATATAGTTGTATATACACTGATGATTTTCCGCAAGGTTGTTCCCCGGTCATCATCTATAATTCCTTGTTTTTATCATATTGATTGAATATTGTTTCATATATCGTGTATATAAAATGGAATCAAGAAGAAAACAAAAGCAAAGGACCTTTTGGTAGACATTTGAAACTCGTAGGGGATTTGTATAGTAGTATTTATGTACACATAATTTATTGTGTGGAAGCCGAATTATTAAAAAATAATCCGACACAATTAATGAATCGCATAGAAATAGTAAAAGCTAGATATACATTAAAAAACTTAAAATTAAGAGATCACAATTTATAATGATGGTCTAACTGTCCAACGTTTAACAAGCTTCAAACTTATCCAACATTAATTTAGTAGTGTCCGGTAATGAAATTAAAATTGAATATTATGTAGAACCTTTATCCACTTTACAAAGCACAAAGCATGGTAGATTCATAACCGAATCCAAAGCTGTCTTTATAGGCATGTAACAACGATTCCAAATTGTATTTATTTTTGTATATAGAATTGAGATGCTTTCTTATTACAACATCGATTATATTTTTGTCATACATACATGATTCTAAATATGGATATTTAAGTAGATAGTATAATTTATAATCTAAATATGGCTATTTAGGTAGATAGCATAATTTAGAAAAAGAATTAAATACGATGAAAAAATGTTAAATAATGGAATATTATTTTTGTACTATGTATTCTTGCGAAATTATGTGATTGTGATATATGATAAAATAGCGTGCTATAATTTTTAGTAATTTGAAGGTAAAATTGTTGTCAACCATAATGTTATTTACCTAACAAAAAAAATAAAAAAAATCAAGGTTGTTTATCTTAAGAACAAAACAAAAATTCATTTACCTAAGTAATGGAAATTGTAAGATTAGTTAGTGTATATTCCCTTCTATATATTTTGTGCAGAAAAACATGTATATATAATTAAGATCGAAACCAAGAAAGCAATGAGAAGTGGCACTGTCAAACACTTTTTGACCTGTCTTGTCCGGAGAATGTTACTTTTTGTGGGGGTGAACAAGAACTGAAGTTATATTTTGGGAAATTTGACAATTTTGACATATTTAAGGTAATTATTTGAGTAGTGACATTTTTTTGTAAAAATCAGCCGTTGGTGACCTAAAATATTCTCATCGTGACGTGAAAGCAACTCTTTTGATCGTTCAGGCATATCCTGATGAATGAGTCCATGTTTTAAGTGATTTACACATTAAATGAAACCTTTCACGCGTGTCAGCTACTGCACGTGCGAGTGTGAGCTGGTTCTTGCTGTCTGGTTCTTCTTACGTGACCGACGGGGACAAACATCCAACGGCGTCTGACGCCCCTGTCATCTTCTCTTTCCTTCCACTACCTGTCTCTTTAGCTTTTCCCAACCCTTCGCGAATTACGAGCTTGAATCTTGCCTCATCGACCCAACATTCATAGATCATAATTAATCAAACCTCTCATTATAATAGAACTAGTAACTTGCTTTCTGCTTAAAAAGGGATTTAAGTCACTTTTTCAGGAATTTTTCTAATTGGTAAGTTTCAAAATTGTGGAATATTCTTAGGATTTCATAGATTTTTACCGAGTTGAGAATTTAACGTTTACACATTCTTTTTGTTAGATTATATTTTTCTTGTTTAATCATTTCATCGTTCTATTTTACATTTTACCTTTTCTAATTGTTTTACTATTATGCAGTGTTACCATCAAAACTAGGGTGGGTATTTTAACCTAACCAAACCGAACCGAACCGACTCAACCAAACCCAAACCGATCTAAATCAAACCAAAATCTTTACACAAACCGTTTGATTGAATTTTTTTCCCAATTTAAATGTTTCGATTCGGTTCGGTTTTAAATCGAACCGAACCAAAAAGTCAATGTGTTTATTTTATTAATTAGTTAATTATATTTAATAATATTATAGCTGTATGAAACTTTGATTTTTTTAATATAATTATTTAATGTAAAAATTAATTAGTTTAATTTTTTATATTTTAATTAAAATACTTTAATTCAAGACAAACGTAAGACAAACGTTTATAAGAGTGTAGTGAAGACTAACAATATAATAATTAAGAAACTAATAAGCATTGATTTAATTTATGTATAACTTATACATAAGCTACCAATTTGTTGGAATGACATAAGAGATGATAAAGTGAGATTATTTTTATTTGTTTTTTTCTTTTAAATAAATTTTGTTTTAATATATTTTTAGTTTGTTTCCATAACTTTTTGTTTTTGTTTTTGTTTATGAATTTGGTTTATGTTATGTGAATTGATTTTTTTAAAAAACCGAACTAAAATCAAACCGAATTCAAACCGAACCAAACTAAACTCAAACCGAACTACTCCAACCAAATCTAATCCGAACCATATTAATTTTGGTTGAATTCGGTTAGAATTTTATCAAAACCGAATAAATCAAATCGAATTGAACCCCAATCAAACCCAAATATAATCAAGACCATTACATAAAAAAAGGTTGTGCTATTTGATTTGTCTTATATATTTGTGATAAAATTAATACTGGTGAAATGCAAGGAGACAATGAGCGAATGGAAATTGAATGTGTATATAATTATATATTGATTAGCGACCAATTGATTTGTGTAGACCAAACACAATCATATATGTCGTATATATTTGACTCTGATTTATAGTAATATCGTGTAATTGTAAAATCGTGAGAAATAAAAGAATTATAATTTTTTAGAGAAAAATTTAGGGATTGGCTGGCTAGTATCATTATTTTGTGGGGAAAATTTTGAATAATGATAAATCGTGGAATCTTTCGGATCTATAATTACATAGAGACAATGTTAAATTTGATCGAGTGAAATAACAGTATCAATTTTTCATAAAAAATAATAATATAACGTCGCACAGTATATATATACATATACATATACAATTACTTAAGTGGTTCTCTTCTCCTAGATTTTAAGTGAAATATTTAAATCAGTTTCTGTCATTACCCAACCACAATAACGCCTCTTCTTCACATTCTAAGTTTCTTTTTCCCATTCAACTCTTAATTACACTAAAAAAAAACAGTCCTATTTACGAAAAAATTTGCGACCATATTATATGGTCGCAAATTTACGAGATATTTGTTACGACTTTACGATTGTGATCGCAAATTAAACGCAAAAAATTTCGTCGCAAATTAATCGCAAATATCTGCAAATTTGCGACTAATTTGCTAGGCAAATATCATTCGTAGCAAATGCCTCGCAAAATTACGAGTGATTTGCGACGAAAAGAAAGATCATAGCAAATGCCTCCCAAATTGAGAGTAATTTGCGATGACAAGAGTTTTCGTAGCAAAGACGTTGCAAAGTTGCGAGGCATTTGCCTCGAAAGATATTTTCTAGGCTTTGCAACAAATTTATGAGGATACTTAGCAAGTAAATATAATACGTTTTCAGTGATTGGTTTGATCCAACAATTGAGATTGGCATAAGATCAAGCAAATTCGGAGTCGTGGATGTCCAGGGACACAGGAGTTACACTACCAAGTTCGAACCGTTCATTTTAGCATCTCAGGCGGAGTAAGTTGTTTTCATTCTTTACCCTCGTACTCGGGTCCAACGTGATCAGAATTGGTTGTCCGTTATTAAAGTTAATCCACGGGGTCGAATTGTCGGGGGGTTAGCTGATGCTGATGATGATCTACCGCCCGTTCAACCTGAAAGGACAGAAGAAGTTTACATCCCCATCGATTCAAGCAATGATATGACTAGAATTGACCCGCTTTATAGGGGACTTGAAATCATATGTGAGGATTTGATGGTCAAACGGAGTCCCACGAGTTTGATGAAGGGGACAAAGTTGACGATGACGACGAAGAAGACGAAAATGGATAAACTTATGTTTCCGATCTAGATGATAATGAGTAGTTTTTGATATCGTGTGTTTTAGTAAGGTTTTGCAGGAATTATGTATCATGTGTTTTTTTTAAATAAAAAAGTCCAAATTGCGACTAGTTTGCGGCGTCAAGTCGCAAAATGTGCATTTTACGACGAGTTTGCGAGGAAACGACACAAACTAGTCGCAAACTGTGAATTTTTGTGAGGAGTTTGCGACATAACGACGCAAATTAGTCGCAAAATCAGAAGCTAAATTATACCATAAATCCTAATTATACCGTAAACCCTAATTAGACCCTAAACACTAATTATACCCTAAAACTAAAGATATAAGTGTGTAAATATTGTTACATATATGGATTTTTTAATTTCTCGGATAACATCTATATTTTGGTTAAACCTGAAGAGCTTAAGCGTATGTAACTATATATGTTTCATGCATGATGAATCGATTACTTTACGACCGATTGTCGAATCAGTTATATAATTGTCTGAAATCGTAAACCCAAAACTCTAATGTATATTTATAGCATGTTTCTATGTATCACCTATGAGTTTATCCTAAATTCTAAACTCTAAACCCTATTTGTATGCTGTTTGATTGTTTTAGTCGCAAATACCTTGCAAATTTTGGCAAGATTTGCGAGGCATTTGCTACGCCACGTGGCAAACGCCTCGCAAAACTTGGCGGTTATACAAATAATTAAGTTTTTTTCTTTTGTCGCGTGTTGAAAATTTGACCAAATTTGCGATCATTTGCCATGTGGCGTCGCAAATGCCTCGCAAAATATTGGCGGTAAAACAAAAAATTAACTTTGCAGTTTGCCGCGTGGTAAATTTTTGACCAGATTTGCGAGGCATTTGCCACGTGGCGTTGAAAATGCCTCGCAAATCTGGTGAAAAATCGGTGAACTTTTGCGACGGATTTGCGACTAAACTGCGACTCGGTAAAATTCTATATAACCAGCAAAATTCGTTGCTTTCTCCTCACAACCATCCTCTCCACCTTCTCTCTACACCTTTCTCTCTCTACAAAACAAGGTACTTTTTAATTTAATTTTTAAATATTTTATATATTTGTTTTAGAATGGTTATGATAGAAATATGTATGGAATAAATTCGTATATTTTTTAGATATTTAGGTGGATAATATTAGTTTACGTATTGAATTTTAGATTTAAGTTAAAAATATTAGTTTTTTATATTTAAATGTATTAGTAAACGTTTTTATTGAGTGTAGAATTTAATTTTTTTAAATATTATATTGCAGATGGGTGATCCGAGGAATGGGTATACTAGTTTTCTATCCGCCTCCGGTACACCTGTACCGCGACGTGGCGGATCTAACTCATGACACGGGGGTCCTACTACATCGACTTCTCATATCCCGGAATTTGAGTTGCTTGGAGATACGAATCCCGCGATTCGTAAGATGATGAGGAAGAAGAAGGAAGCTGCAGCTGCAAGAACATCCCGCGATGGTACCTCGGATTATGAAGATATCGAATAGCTAGTTTTTATTTTATTTTATTTTCATTGTAAAAATACTCGGTTTGATGTATAATATTAATTAAAATTAAATTTTTTTTTTCTTATTTTTTTTATTTACGAAAAATTAAAAAAAAAATCAATTTTAATAAATAAATTAAATACTTTATTTATTTATTTTTTTACGAAAAATAGTTTTTTAATAAATAAATTATATACTTTTGCGAGGCATTTGCGACTTCAACATCCACGCAAAATTGTCGCAAAACCTACTCGCAAATGCCTAGCTAATTTTCCACGCAAATGCCTAACAAATTTAAAGACGCAAATACCTCGCAAAACTATGTCCTCGCAAATTTGTCGCAAATCAGATCCACGCAAATCCCTTGCAAAACTATATCCTCGCAAATTGGTCGCAAATATTTTGCGAGGAATTTGCGACGAATTTTCCCGCCTCGCAAATTTGCGACGCTGTTGCGGGAATTTTATATTTGCGGCCAGCTAGTTGTGACGATACCGATTTTCTCGCAAAAATCTCGCAATTTTCCATTTACGAGGCATTTGCGACCAAAAAAGTAGTCACAAATAGGCATGTATTTTTGTAGTGTTGTTTGTCACTAATTTTCATGCACCTTAATTAATCTTAATGTACATATTAAGATAGTACTTCCTCCGTTTCATTATAAATGTCGTTTAAGATTTTTTCACACAAATTAAAAAAAAAAATTAAATTTTCTATTTTATCCTTATTTAATATACTATATTATTTGATCTTAGTAATTAATAGACCAAAGAAAATTAGGGATAAAACTGAAAATTTTATTATAAATTTGCATTGAAATACAAAACGACACTTAAAATAAAATAAATTCTTAAGTTTAGAATGATCATTAATATGAAATAGAGGAGTATTTTGTTAATAAAAAACAATTATATGTGAGAACAGAAAAAAACAATTATATGTATTTTTTTTAACTGAAAATAACCCTAATTAACGAATCCTCTCTATGTATATGCAATGGAGTCTTATTCCTTATTTAAAATTTCTCTTATCAACGCAAATCAAAATTTATATATACTTAATCATACCTAAGAAGAAGATTAATACTGATTCCACAACATGTATATAATTTTATTTTATTTATATTAGTGACTTTTAAAAGGAAAACAAATTATATATAGGGTGTTTGGCTTATTCTTCCCACCTTATTGAATTGATTATTATAATTTTCTCCGTTGCACTTTAAGTTTTGAATGTGTGTATATATATATAGAAATTGTTTTGTTTTTTATGTTCTACCGTTACATCGAGAAACATAATCTATTTAATTAAAAAAAGACTCGTGAATGTTGGCTAAGAAATACTCGTGAATTGATCAAATGTAATTAAAGACCGTACATTAAGGCATGTACCAGCTACAAAATCATACATATATGCACCAGTTTCATCATCAGCTTCATTTTAAAAGAAAATTATTTCAGATTTGATAGAGACTCGTGCGCTTCAATTTGTGTGTCCATTATAATGT
Organism: Pseudoturritis turrita; assembly: GCA_900406555.1. Taxonomy (NCBI): domain Eukaryota; kingdom Viridiplantae; phylum Streptophyta; class Magnoliopsida; order Brassicales; family Brassicaceae; genus Pseudoturritis; species Pseudoturritis turrita. The sequence continues at coordinate 8,086,409 of OVBL01000512.1, forward strand.
TTGATATAATCCCACGCATCCATAGACTATATAGTAAACCTCATCCCCAATATTTTCACAATTTTTTTTAAAAAAACCCTTTTCTTTATTTTTCAGCTCAAGGGGGACAAACACAACTGAAAAAATATTACACAATAGAAAAAAAAAAAAGAGAGAGAGTGGACCCCACAAAGTGACACAGTAAGTAGGACCCACACACCGCCCATGCGCACGCTGTCTATCTAAACCAAAACTAAACCCATCTTCCATCTGAAAACTCTCTTAACCTTTAACCTCTCAGACCTAACCCTAAACCCATCTCTCTCTCTCCTCCTTCTTACAAGCTTCATCTTCATGTATTACTAGTCCAGCTCCAGTTTCATTTTACATGTATATGACTTTGTACCTCCCTTCTCTTTCTCTTCTTCAGATTTTTTTTTTTCGCTTAATTAATTGATTTAAGCTATTGTATATCTTCAAACTAAGCTACTAGTTTTGATTTGAGCGGATGAGAAGAGGAGATTAATTAATTAGGGTTTTAAATTGCTTTCTTTCTTTTTTTGCTTTTCGATATCAAGAAATTATGGATCAGGTCTCTCGCTCTCTTCCTCCACCTTTTCTCTCAAGAGATCTCCATCTTCACCCACACCACCAATTTCAGCATCAGCAGCACCAGCAGCAACAGAATCACGGCCACGAAATCGACCAGCACCGAATCGGCGGGCTAAAACGCGACCGAGACTCTGAAATCGATCCCAACGAGCACTCTTCAGCCGGAAAAGAGCAAAACACTCCCGGCTCCGGCGGAGAAAGCGGCGGAGGAGGAGGAGGAGGAGGAGGAGATAATCACATCACGAGAAGGCCACGTGGCAGACCAGCAGGATCCAAGAACAAACCAAAACCACCAATCATCATCACTAGAGACAGCGCAAACGCTCTCAAATCTCATGTCATGGAAGTAGCTAACGGATGTGACGTCATGGAGAGCGTCACCGTCTTCGCTCGCCGTCGCCAACGTGGCATCTGCGTTTTGAGCGGTAACGGCGCCGTTACGAACGTTACCATAAGACAACCAGCTTCAGTTCCTGGTGGTGGCTCATCGGTCGTTAACTTACACGGACGTTTCGAGATTCTCTCTCTCTCTGGATCTTTTCTCCCTCCTCCGGCTCCACCGGCTGCGTCCGGTCTAACGATTTACTTAGCCGGTGGTCAAGGTCAGGTCGTTGGAGGGAGCGTGGTGGGTCCACTCATGGCTTCAGGACCTGTGGTGATTATGGCTGCTTCGTTTGGTAACGCTGCTTACGAGAGGTTGCCGTTAGAGGAAGATGATCAAGAAGAGCAGCAAACGGGTGGAGCGGTTGGTAATAATATCGATGGAAACGCAACGCTGGGAGGTGGAACGCAAACGCATCCTCAGACGCAGACGCAGCACCAGCAGCAACAGTTGATGCAAGATCCGACGTCGTTTATTCAAGGGTTACCTCCAAATCTTATGAATTCTGTTCAATTGCCAGCTGAAGCTTATTGGGGAGCTCCTCGACCATCTTTCTAAATCGCCAAAAAAAAGTTAGATACGTTTCGTCGTTTTTAATTTATAATCTCTCCTTCTGTCAAATTTTAATTTTCTTTTCTTCTTTGTTATTTCTAAAGATAATTGTAGCCTTTGACGAAGATTCGTGGTACGTATGAATCGAAGAGAACCGTTTTGGTCATGGGATTTGATCGATCTTTTTTTAGGTTTGAGAGAGGATTGTGTGTTTGCGTTGACTAGGGAGATTATAAATTGTTGATTTCGAGTTTTTATTTTTCATGTGTTTGTGATAATTAGCCTTGCGTATATGTTGAATTATATAGTGCATAAGCTATGATTTCATTGAAAGGTTATAATTAAGCTCAACAAGTACACACAGAGAAAGCTATGCTACTTTAAGTTACTAACAATGTCAAATTTTTTATTTTCTTCGTTTTTTGTTTTTGTTGTTGTTGTGAAAGGTCAGATGATTTTTTTTTCAGACCTTTACTAATTATAATCAAACACTAACTCCCAAAATCACATTGTTTGTATTGTTTTCCTGTTTAAAGATTTAACAACGGTTATTTTTATCTAATTTTAACGGCTACAAATATTTATAATTTGATGTTAGAAGATAAATAAATAAAAAAGGAGATGAAAAATGATTGTTCCGATGTTGGTAAGAAGATGGTGAGGAGGCAAGAGGCATAATGACAAGAACAAGACTTGGGAACAAGGTGATTGCATTTGGCAGATACTACTTATATTTACACATTTACACGAAAATCCTTATAATATCCAAATATTAAAATCCAAACTAATTTCAATAATCTACGAATGTCATGTAAAACTTTTCGGTTATAAGAAAAAAGAAAAGGGTCGAGTAGAAATAGATTCTAGGACTTGGAACAAGAAAATGATGATTACATTGACTAACTCACTTGATCATTGTCTATATAGACATGTACTATATGATTGATATGTATTTTTGTGTGGGTAGGGTTTAAAATGTGAGTGAGAGAAGAGAAATCGATTAAGAGAAGAGAAGAAGAGCATTGGGTGATGCACCGACGCACGTGCGTTACTGTGAGAAGAAAAGTTCCTTTACGAGGCGATGAGTGAGAGAGTTCCTTACTTCCAAAGCCACCTCCCTCCCACTTTGCCCATCATTCATTCCTTCTCTCTCCCTTTTGCATTTACACCACACTCCACCCACTTTTTGTTATAACCTATGATCGATCCCTACCAAATGCGTTGGACTAGTGACTAGTTTTCGGGTTCTACGAAAATTGTGATCTTTGAGTTCCTAATTCGATTTTTGATTGGAAAGAAGACAAATGTTTGCGGATATAAAATTTGGTCCAAAAATTTCCATTAATCTAAAAAAAAAACGATTTAAATAGTTAATAATTTTTTTGAAAATATAATTATTAAGTTACACGGATTTCTAATTCAGAATCAATTGGTAACGAATGGATTGACTCTTGTTCATTACATACTCCTTCCATTTCAAAATATAAGTTGTTTTAGTTAAAAATGCGAATATTAAAAAACTACTTAAAAAAAAAATATCATTTAATATATATAATAAAAATAATTTAACCAATCATAAAAGAGACTGCAAAATACTAGTGGTCACACAATATTCAATAAAATTAAAAAGTACATAGGATTGTGAAAACAACTTATATTTTGAAACAAAAAAAATTTCTAAAACAACTTATATTTTAAAACGGATAGAGTATTATTCTAGTTCTATTTCACTTTCGATGTAAGATTCATGACATAAATAACACAAATTATTTGTTAAACGGTTGATGGGCGTTTAAAAATGTTGATAGCCCAATTTGTCCGAGTTTTTTTTGTGTGGGTTTTAAGGTTTTTAGTCTTTCTAATAAAATTATACTAGTTAATCTGCTAGAATATTATTACTAATCACAATATTTTATGACATTGCTAGTTTCCTTTCGTTCTCACTTTATCAAGCGTGAAGAGATGAAGCTATTTTATTTATAAAAACGTGGAAAGGAACTATATATTCTTAACTTTATGCTAATTAATTTTATCTTCCTCCCACTTCGTGCTTCATCCTTTTGGTTCTTGTTGCTTTGCGGCAAGCATATGATATCTACCATATTAGTTAAATTGGGATATCAAATTAACCAATCGATCTGATCCAGTTTGAATAGGTCCAAAAATATTTTCGCTAATCGGTGACTCAAATTTGGCTGGATGTTTATCAACCATGACCAAAGGAAAACGAATTTAGATATAAATTTAGCATTATAATCCATTAGATCTAATTTCACATTTAAGTTATTAAAATAGTCACAGTTTCGCCTTCGCCAATATCACTATTATCTTCTACAATTTGTTGTGTATTCTTGTTATGGTTTTATCTGAAAAATGAAGTTTCAAAATTTTTGTCGGCATTATGAGTGATTAGACATCGTATAGATTCTTTTGACTTTCCAATTCAATGATTACACTAAATAAAACCCAAAATAAATCCGAAATAATTGAAGTGGGTCTATCTACAATATTTCTACATGTGTTTAGAGATACATATATAGTTATATACATATAAATTACAATTATATGTAAGACATTCGTTATGTACATCAGTATGCAGTTCGGATTCTTAATAGTATACCCACTATTGTTATCCAAAAATCTGGTCGAAATTACTAGTGCTTGATTTGGATAGTGACCCGAATTGTATCATATTTATTGTTTGTTCTTACCTTTAATTTGTTACCGTAGGTTTATCTTTTATATATAGAAAAGAAGATCGACTATGAACCAAAGTATGTAATCCGTAATAGATTGATTGTACCAAACGTATGAATATTAGATTCCATTTTATATTTGTTAAGATAATTTTAAAACCAAAACAACAACAATACCTGACTGAAATCATAAACTATGATTTGGGCTTCTAGACTTCAAATTGGGCTTAAGTTATTCAGAGTGCTCTTAAGGGAGAGTTTAGTTTTGATCCCAAAATCTTGTTATTAGACAATAGACACAATATACAATTGTTTTTTCGTTTTGTTCAAGCAAATTATATTATGAGCATTGAGCAGGACCGTTTGAATACGAACGTGCCTTGCATGAATTAATATATAGAGGATGCTCCATTTACCCTAATATGAAAAAGATTAAAAAAACCAATGGAGCCCTTAATCACAATTATTATTCCATTGTTTTGAGCTAAAAAAAAAAGTCTTCGAGAAAGGCTGCTCTAAAAACAAAAATCCTTAAAAAAAAAAAAAAAATTCAAAATTTGACCATAATCTCTGTGCGTGTCGATAAATGAATATCCACGTGGCAATATCTCAGGGGCTATAGAGAGAGAGAGAGAGAGACAAAAACCCTAAGACGGCTTTGTATCTCTCGCCGCTTCTTCCTTCTTACAATTTCCATTTGCTTCTTATCGGAATATTTCGTCATTATGCTCAGAAGCCACCATTACCAAACCTCTATCGCTTCACTTCTCCGTACAACGATTCTCGCTTCGATTATTATCGGAATTACTCACACTATTAGCATCATCGTCCGTCGCGAACTGATTTGATTACCAGCTTTGGTGACATTTTGAATTAGGTGTCGTGGATTTGAGAATTGGCTTCCGTTTATAAATTAGGGTTTTTGGTAAAGTTTTCTCTTTTGTTCTTGTGTGTGTTTCAAAGATGGCTGCTTTGAAAGGTTATGGCTTGTGTGCTATGGACTCTGCTTTACAATTCCCCTGTCCAAGGCGATTCGAGGGCTACAAGAGGTTCCTTCTCTTCTCGTCATTTATGTCTTATGTTTTATGTTTATGTCTTTAGATTCAATACATTTGCAAAAAGGTAACGTTTTTCTTTAGCTGTTGTGTTTTTTGCTTAATCCAAGCTAGGCATGATAGCTTCTGGTATTGGCTTTGGATATTCATTGTCTGATTGCAATTGAATGATAGTGGTTTGGAATTGAAATCTATCACTTCCTCTGGCGAATTTGTCTTTAGAGAATTTGGTTATATATAGAGACATTGGCCTTTTCATCGAGACATGAACCCCATGATTCCTGTTCTTGTGTTGTGAGTCATGTGGGTGGATTATTGGACATTATGACCTTGAGACCTCTTGTTCTACCTATCGAGTCAAGCTAATGTGTTTTTTATGTGTTCGTTACACAGAAGGAGCTCGAAATGGGTCTCTCCAAAAGCAGCTGTTGTACCGAATTTCCATCTTCCAATGCGCAGCTTGGAGGTTAAAAACAGGTCTGTAGGATGATAGAGTTTAGATGGATCGACATTGTAGAATTTCATTTACTTCATGCTCTGTAAATTTATTCAATACCCGGACTTCTTGTTTTGTTCTTGTCAGGACAAATACAGACGACATCAAATCTCTACGGGTGATCACTGCTATCAAAACACCGTATCTACCAGATGGAAGATTCGACCTTGAAGCCTATGATGACTTAGTGAACATTCAGATACAAAACGGCGCTGAAGGTGTCATTGTTGGTGGTACAACTGGTGAAGGACAATTGATGAGTTGGGATGAACACATTATGCTCATAGGCCATACCGTTAACTGTTTTGGCGGAAGCATCAAAGTCATTGGAAACACGGGAAGCAATTCAACAAGAGAAGCAATCCACGCGACTGAACAAGGGTTCGCAGTTGGAATGCACGCGGCTCTCCACATTAACCCTTACTATGGCAAAACTTCGATTGAGGGTCTAATCGCACATTTCCAATCTGTTCTTCATATGGGACCGACAATTATATACAATGTTCCTGGTCGAACAGGGCAGGATATACCGCCTCGTGCCATCTTCAAACTTTCTCAGAACCCTAATTTAGCCGGTGTGAAGGAATGTGTTGGAAACAAGCGGGTCGAAGAGTACACTGAGAATGGGATTGTTGTGTGGAGTGGGAATGATGATGAGTGTCATGATTCGAGGTGGGATTATGGAGCAACCGGAGTTATATCGGTTACTAGTAATTTAGTTCCGGGTTTGATGAGGAAACTGATGTTTGAAGGTAGGAATTCGTCGTTGAACGCAAAGCTTCTACCTTTAATGGATTGGCTATTCCACGAGCCTAACCCAATTGGAGTTAACACGGCTTTGGCTCAGCTTGGAGTGTCGAGACCGGTTTTTAGGTTACCGTATGTTCCATTGCCTCTTTCTAAGAGGCTTGAGTTTGTGAAAATGGTGAAGGAGATTGGACGAGAGCATTTTGTGGGTGAGAAAGATGTTCAGGCTCTTGATGACGATGATTTTATCCTTATCGGTCGATATTAGCAAAACTTTTTACGAATTTTGTGTTTCTTGTTTGGTCTTGATGAAGAAGAGATGGTTTTATCCTTTCGGTTTATGTAGCTGATGAATGAAACCCATAGGATTGATTTCATCATATATTCTCATCTTGTTTGGTCTCTGATTCTTATGATCTACTTTTATTCTGTTTTAACGGACTTTGGAAGGGAAACGGCGCGCATGTTTAGTTTCACTGTTCAAAACAGCACGCGTGATTGGTTCATTCGTTTGAAACGGCACGCATGTTTGATTCGATTGATTGAAACGGCATGGGTTTGCCATCTTGGAACGGTCACGGCATCGCCATGTGAAAATCATTAATTTTGTTGGATACTCCAAATCCAAGAATTTAATATTACGGTGATTTTCTAAGTCGCCTGGGGGTACCCACGTCACGTGAGATGTTCGTGCCAGCTGTGTAAATTTCTCGTCGACTGAGCTTAAAATGAAAAATAAAAGATTGAAGTTTTTGTAATGGGTCTTGTTGAGTAGAGAGAGTAGTAGCAAATTAGAAGGAAAAATAAACTTATAACTAAAAAGGTAGATTAACCATTAATAAAAGAACACAGGTACAGAGATTACATTACAAGATGAAACTAAAAAGAACATAAAATTAGATGTATACCCAAGTAATAGCTAAACCCTTGATTGTAAATTAATAAACCCACTTAAGATAATCAAAGACTCTAAACAACCAAGATTTTGCTTGTTATTGTTTAGAGCTCTCAGATCTTATTATTATCTCACTAAAGAAAGAAAGAAGAAGAAGAATATGATCCTGGTGATTGGTGATGGTAAGGTCTTTGTTTATGGAACAGAGGATAGTTTTTTGGTCTGAAGCAGAGAGAAGAGAGCTTTGTTTTCTTGGTGAAGAAGAAGAGCTTTCTTCTTAAGTTTCTCGTTTTCTCTTATGATGTTTTCATTCTCTATGTAAAGCTTTATATTGTTCATCTCCATCTCCTTTTCTTCCCGCCACATCTTTCTCCTCCTGAAATAGACAAAAAAACAGAGCATTAAGTGAATCAGAACGGTAATTACAGAGTTGATTATAGTTTCAGAGAGGTGTGTGATGATGGAGATTGAAACCTTGAGAGACGAGGGATACGAACATGGCTTTGTGTTTTGAGGTATAAAACTAATCTTGTGGGTGTGTCTGAAAATGGTTCTGAAGAACTCAAACACATCTTTGGAGGTTAAAGATAGAGCGAGAGCGAGAGAGAGAGAGAGAGAGAGAGAGAGAGAGAGAGAGAGAGAGAGAGAGAGAGAGAGAGAGAAGAAGTGAGACGTGTTTGATAAGTGGGAGAGATATAGAGGCGTTATATAGATGAAAGTTTGTTGTAACTTTTCTTTAGAGAGAGGAGAGAGAGGCTCCTTTAGAAGGTAATGATGGCAAAGAAGAATCATGATTACAAAGGGACAGGGAAAGATGTTATGAGGGAGAAGATGAAGTTGAAAATTTGAAGATGAAGAAGAAAGAAGAACAAAGTATAACAAAAATAAAACAGTCTCTATCTCTCTCTCTCTGTAATATCTCTATTTTTTTTTTTTGGTTTTTGGTTTTTGACTGATTGATTAGTTAAAATTTGTACTATTTAGAAGAATTTAGGAAGTTTCCCTAAAAAGCTCAACTCACCGTTAAGAAGGTACACACGACAAAACAAAACTATTCAGTTTAGGTTTAAAATAATAAGTTTGGTTTTGTTTGTTTGTTTGTTTGTCAACTTAATTACATGGTGATGTTGCCATGAGACTTAAATCTAAGTGACAGTTAGTCAAATCTGCGTAACATTTGGCTATTGATATATACACATACATTCCAACTGGATAAGTTACTACAACAAGCTTTTTTAGATATAAAGAAGATTTATGGATATTTGACCTAACGATTACAACATAAAGAAGTCTTGCTCAACCAAATTAGTTCATGCATTACATTTACGGATTTACCGTTACAAACATATTTTTTATTTTTTTTTACGTCAATACCGTTACACATTTACAATAACAATAATTTTTTTTGTTGAAAAAAAAGAGAGTAATAAAGTGGTGTATATCGTCTATGTGACGAATCAATGCTTATTTTTATGAGATTTAACCATACATTTAGTTCAACGGAAGCATAATAAAGTGGTGTATATCGTCTATGTGACGAATCAATGCTTATTTTTATGAGATTTAACCATACATTTAGTTCAACGGAAGCATATGATTTTGTTTTTTCGTTGATTCTTTAAGAATTGTATTGAGTTTTATGAAGCGATTTGGCAGATTTATTTGACTGCCAAAAGGTCAAATCATGATTATTTTGGGAGCCAAAGAAGTCAAAAAAGGTTAAGAGTACGTCAAAACCTCGATCTTCCTCACAAGTACAAGTGTTTCTCTTTACTTAATTTTTTTAATCATCAAGTCTTTGTCTTCTTTTTTTATTTTCTGTTTAATATGACTTTTATGAAAATCTAATCCCGATTTTGCCTTTTCTCACCAAAAAAAAAAAAAAAAAGATTACGTACCCGAGCCTCCAAAGTAGAGAGTGTAAATCCAGAATTTTCAACTCGTTGAAGTCATATCTAATGATGGTTAATCATTCCGTTAAATACACACAATAAGACTTAACTTCTAAAGTTGATCTAATTTAATTTATACACACCCATGACGCATGTGTTTCTTCTACATGTTGGATTTGGAATCTTAAGATGTGTTAACTAAAAGCACTCTGTTTTTCATTTCTTTATGGGCAGCAGATTAAATTTCTACCATAAAACTTAGAATTTGCTTACAACACATGTAAAGCAATATATTGTTATCTTCCTTGACTCTTCTAACCTATACAATATTTTTCATTGTCTTGCATCTCGAATATTAAGTCAAATCCCTAGCATGTTTCTTCCTCCAACCCGTTAATCAAAGGGGTGATTGTAATTAAGTCCTAAACAAATCTAATCCAAATGACTTTTATCTAAAATTAAACTAATATGATTTGGGGAAATAACAAATAAGGGAAAGAAGAGGGGGAATCATGGCTCGTGATGGGCCACGTGAGGTAGCGAGGTTGGGTTTAGGGCTGGTTCTGAAACTTCGAAAGAAGAGTAATAAGTGTGAAATAGATACTACCGGATCGGATGCAGTGACTTTTAGCACATATACAATATACATATATTAGTTTATATTATAGCATACACATACACAAATATGTGTAATAGTATTGGAAAAAGTCATGGAGCACTCGAGTAGAAGTCGAAGCAAAAGCCAAAGCACATTTAATTTGGAAAACGAAACCACCGATTTGGCTTCTTCTTCCTACCCATTTGCCATAATAACCCCATTCCCCACTCGACGACGATGGATTCATCATCATCATCATTTGCATAATGAATTTTGTGGGCTATTTTCTCTTCAATGCTCAAACCCAAATCCCACATGCCTATGCCCAATCTCATTTCTTCTTCTTCATAGCCCAATCAAATACTCCATATTCTCCAAAAACTATAAATTTTTTTTGCCAACCACCTAACCATATCGTACCATTTTAAATTTCTATAAAACCCAGTAAAAAAGAAACACCAAGTGCAACAATATAATTGGTTTCATGTGAACCATTTTATATGTTGTATAAAGCTAAATTTCGTGACTACTCAATAAAAATATCAAGCTACTCATTGACAAAAAAGAAAAATAAAATATACTCATTACATGTATTGATGATATATATGGAGAAAAAAAAAGAAAAGAATTTTAGAATAAAAAATTGATGAGGGGAAGGACTAGGACCACTATAAACTCTACTCATTTCTTGTATTGATATTTCAATTGAAACCAAAATGCAAAGACAAACTAGTAATAAGAGGGAATCAATGGAATTGGAGGAGATAGTCAACAACGAAATGAAACCCCATCCACGCTTAACTTGTTATAATGTTGTTATACTCTATTATTATATCTACTCTTATTTATAGCCATCCTTTTTGAGTATCCCATAGACCCAAAAAAAAGAGAGGATCTTCTCAATCAAACCTAAGAGAAATTTACCACTAAAGCTAAAGAAATAAGAAGATCATAACATGCCAAGAAATTTACCAGAGTTTGGAAGGTAAGTTGTGGAGTTGTTACTGCTTTGTAATGATGAAATTGTTGTAAAAGGAGCTACTCCTCTCACCATCAAAACCTCTCGTTTAATTTCAGATTATCCATTGATGATTCCTCTGACTTAACTCTTTTCCGCTGTCTATTTTTAGCCCCATCTCTAGCTTAGCCCTCTCCTTTTCCCTTCATTCTTTCTTTGCTATCATTGCATCACATTATGGTGAGACTTTGTCCTGAAGTAGACATCCAAAACTTTCAATTTTTTTAATCACTTCGTTTACCTTCGCATTCCACGTAAATTACAACTCCCCGTGTTACAACCTTACCATTTGCCCTGCCCTATCATCTACACACCTTACTTCTTATGTATGTGTAAACAAAACAAAGATGGATATGGAAAGAGTGTAAGTTCATGAATATGTTACCGAGAATTAAGATTTTGAAAAGGGAATCTTGCTAAGTAGCTTTATTGTCTTCGTCCATTGTGTCCACCTGTTTCTGTTCCCCGTCAGAGTCATGGCTTCCTTCTGTATCGGGATACGAAGAGTGTGATCTGTTGTCATCATTCACATCAGAACCATCCGTGTTGGAGTCTGAGACAGGACTGTGTTTTTCCTTCCCATGGTCATCATCTGTATCAGAACAACTCTCTGTCTCTGAGTCCGAACCATTACCGTGTTTTATTTTTCCCTGATCAGTGATCCCCATTGTCCTGTGAACAACTCCATGCTCAGCATCATCCTTCCTTCCAGTGACCAGGACCTCGGGAACTGTCGGTTTAGTTTGACTTGCGCCTACCTGAGCAGCAGAATCATGTACTATGGTCATTTCCTTGATTCTTTGAGTCTGACTCTCTTCATCCTCTCTACTTCTTTCGGTTTCGTTTTCTCCAGGTACAGAAGGAGCTGTGCTATAAGCCCAACTCCCAGCAACTTCAGAAGCTAGAAGATCTGACGTTCTTATAGTTCCTACTCCCTCCGTGTCTTGGGTATCTCTTCGATCGTTCAAGGGGTTCCTTAACATGAGAACAGTTCCATCATTCTGAACACTTTCATGTGCCTGAGTCTCGCAATCTATTTGCATTGTATCATCAGCTAAAATGATTGACTTCCTCAGATGATCATTTCTCTCATAATCATTTCCTGGACTTTGTGTTTCATTAACTTGCTCTGTTCCTACAGGGTCTGTTCCCAAAGTGGGTGCTGTACCAACACCTTCTATATCTGAGCCAAATCCACCCTTCCCGACTTTGTCAGAGCTTGTATATTCTGCCTCTTGGGTGTTTTGGCCTTCCTGACTCATGATTTCACAATCATGCTTCTGAGTTGCATCTGCATCTTCACAGGACGTATCAAGAACTTCATTTCTGTTAGACCTTTGCCCTGAAGTGGAAGAGCTTGCCTTGGCAGCACAATTCGTATGGCAAGTTGCTCTTTCATCTTCCTGAGTATTACATCTGTTGGGATTTCTGTTTACTGGATTAAGATCAATATCTAATGAAGTATTGTCACAATTTTCCTCATCCTCCAGAGTTCTCTGCATGGTCTTGAGCTGTTCCTGCTGCTTTGCAAACAGAGACGAGATCTCCTCAGTCGTAGAATAAAATGCCCGCAACTGAGTTTCACTGCATGAAGATTCCGTGTGTCAATAAGTTAGTTAGACCAATCAAACTTGCGTGACAATGCATGTTAATAGTTTAAGGCAACACAGTCAACAAGAAACTACCTTCCAACCAGGAAATCTAGACAGCAAAAGAACTGTACAGACTAAACACAAACTTACACAAGAATAAAGAAAAGCATGCATAGTTGAGTTTTCACAATTGACCTTTGAAGATGTTAAACAGAAAGTAGATTGCCCAACCAATTATATACAGCAGACAACAACCTAAAGTAAGTAGCACCATGCATATCCATGTTCTTACCGGAGCATGATTCTTTCCCTTGCACCACGGTGTCTCTGTCTTTCGACATCAAGATCTCGAACAGCAGCGCTTATCTCTAGTTCTAAGGCAGACACTTTTGCCCATGCTTCTTCTCGGGCTGCCTGCTAACGTAACAAAGAAAGTCTCAGCTTAAAATATAACTTAATGGAGAGAACCTAAAAAATTTCGAGCTACATGTACAGGATCTCTCCAAAAGCATAATATCATATTTCTGTAACGGAGGTAGGAAATAGAAGCATGTCATTAATGTAAAACTGTGAAAAAAGTATAGTGATACTCAGATCTATTTCCATTCTTACCTTTTCGTTCTCCAGATCCTTTTGCAGTCTTTTTATTTCAAGGTCAAGTTCTTCTACTTTCTGCTCCAAATACACGTTTTTTGCAACAAATGCACCCGTTAATACAGAAAGAAAAGAGATGAAAGAACCATGCAAAATCAGAGGGAAATTGCATTCAGGTAAGATACTTTTTGTGCATTAGCAGAAGCAAGCTGCTCCTCGGAAACTTGAGCTTCTAGCTGACGGTTTCTATTGTCAGAGTAGACCACCTTCTGCCTCGTATCCTCCTATAAAACACCAACAAACTTCTTAAATAAGAAAAAAGAGTCCAAAACTTTTGTGATCAAGAGGCTAACTATCTCTATAGAATAAATTAGAAAAACATACCAATTTTGACATCAAAGTTTCCACTTGAATGGACCTTTCTTTCTCTGACTCCTGAATATTTGTCAAGTAAACCGTCTTATTCTAAGGCCATAATAATGAAGAGGAGTTAATTCACACAGCAAACTCTTTTCATACCTTCATTTTGTTGATTACTTCTTGTTGTTCCCTCTCGTGTCTCATAGCAGCATCAGAAAATCTTTTCAATTCTTCCTGAGCCTCAATTTGGCATCTATGTACCGCAGTTTTTATTTCACCAATGGCAATTTCTCTGTCCTCTCTTCTTTGATTTCTCTCTTCATCCAACCCTGTCTTCAGTTCATCTATAGATGCCTTTTGACTGAAAGCAATAATTAAAGTTACATATTTGCAACACTCAGGCTTATGAACGCATAGCCACTTAAGATATTCCAGAAAGGTCAATATAATGAAATCATCTGAACATGGAAACAGTTTATAACACATACAAAACAACTTCCGAAAGAAGCTGTGTACATAAATTTTTAAGCTAATTGTTGTTGCCAAAAAATTGTTGGGACAGGTAATTCAAAATTGGAAGTCCTAAAACGGAGTTTCTTACAAGTTGTCACAATAATTGCATAAAATATGATCCTACGAACGACAATCAAGAAGGGAAAAACAATCCATTTACCTTTTAATGATTTCATTTGCTTCACTGAGAGATTGCAAAGAACCGCTTAGTCTCTCGCCAAGGTCATCTATGGAATGCTTCTGTTCAGCTGATACTTTGTTGACCTGCACCAGTTCCTTCTGCTTTGTATCTATTAGATCACGCAGCTCAATCAGTTCGTTATGAAATGACTTTGCAATGGATTCTTTAATCTGTTTTATTTCCTGCAGAATGCAAAGATATATCAGTAAAGATACTTAGATATCCACCAGTCACTCAAAGATAACAATTGTTATTATCTTCTACAACAGCATTTAACATAACAAAACCACCACCCACCACAACAAAAACTGAAAGACAAACTAATCATACACTTTCATGGTGCTCCACAATTGCGCGGGACTCATTACGCAGAGTGTCAACGGTCAGCACTTGTGCTTCTAATTGCTTCCTCAGTTCCTGCATACAACATTTATTTGTTGACACAAAAGTTGAGTTAGAATGACATCAAGGTTGATACAATCACTTACATTTAATAACGGACACCAAAATTGAGGATGAACATACCGTGTTTGATCGCTGTAGGCTCTTAAAATCATCCAAGGATATTGGACCATCAGGACCACCAATGCCTATGCCCTTGGGCCTCTTAATTTCACAAGTTAAATCCTCTACAGTAGCAAAAGCACAGATCAGAAATGAGAAAACGTGTGCCATATAATGGTGAAAAAGCGCCCTAAGAAGTGCCATTCCTTAGTCATATATGCATGGCAAGTTAGAACAGAAAAAAAAAAAATGCGAGACATTGACTGTGGTACCTGCTTTTCTTTTTCTGCTCATGCAAGAAAGGGCAGGATTATTTCCAAGTACTTCGCGGTATACAAATGCAAATGACTTTTCTGAAAAAAAATTGCAGCGGTCAAGTGTTAACACGTCAATTGATCTGCCAAAATGGGCATAAAACGGGAAACATTATAGTAACCCAGACAAAACAAATACATATATATATATATATATATCCGTTTAGTCCTAAAAGCCACTGCTGAAAGGTGAGATACGACTTCAGAATGCTGAGGTAGAACATATAAGTTACCATGCTCTGGAGGAGCAGCAAGCGATATGATGTCACCATGCTGAACCCTGACTTCAGGTCCCTTCTTTTTCAACCTCTCCCAATTGAGAAACGTACCATTTGTGCTGAATCAAAGACACAAACAAAGAATATATATTACCACTGCGAAGATAAGGAATCGCACAAGTAAAACAGTATAGAGTGTCACTAACCTAGTATCTTCCACAAAGACAGACACATCACAGCTGGACGTATTAGCCTCATCACCGCCTGTTAGCTGCTTACGGTATATCTTACAATGATTCCCACTTATTGCATTTGATTCTATCTGATAACTGGCGTGACACGGTAGCCGCCCGAAGCAATGCTCATCAGAAGTCAAAAGTATATTTATGCCCTAAAATTCATTGATCAGGAATCAAATTAAACTTTGGAAGAGAATCACATTACAGACCCTAGGGTTTCCAAAACAATGTGTAATCTATACATCTCGAAATTGAGAAACTAGGGTTTTAAGAGAGAACGAGGAAGAACGAACAAACCTGCCGGCGTTTGCGAGCATTGTTTGAAATTGCGGTGAGGACTCCCCAGACGTTAGAATCGTAGTTCTGCAACGGCTGAGAAGCGATGTTAGCAGCGACGGAGACGATGAAATCCTTAGAATTCATCGCCGGAGATGGAGAAGGCGCGTCGTTTTGGTTATTGATCCGCGATGCTGCAGCAGCTCCTTTGATGTCCAAACTCGTCTTCGATGTTTCCGATGCGATTTTTCTCTCGTCTTGTTCAGCCACCGTAGACGCCATTAACGCTCCCGATTCTTAAAGCCGAGAAAAATGGCGCGGATTTTGAAACCCTAACTGCTTTAGAGTGAGTGTGCAAAGGGGTTTTATGTTCTCACTTGTCACGAGTCACTGTAAAAGCTTCTCGAGGAAGACTGATGATCAAAGAAGCGTTTCAACGCTTTGTCGTTTGTTAAATGGAACAAAAGAATGATCGTCGTTTTATAGAAGGAAAAACGATAGGGTTTGTGTTTCGGGATAAAGAAACGGTATATCGTTTAAAGAAGTGTCGGTGTCAAGAGATGTAAGAAATCGGGCTTTCTCGCTCTCTTAATAAATGTAACTGGGCCATCTCTTCCCAACCTAGAGAGAGTGTAGACCCATTCATTGTTTTAATGTAAAAACGGCATCGTTTAGTATAAACCTCAAATCTGGAATATTCTCACAAAAGATTAGCAAAAATTATAATTTAAATCAAGTAAAGTCTAAAAAAGTGGGAATTTTGCTTTGTTCGTTGCTTCACGAAGGTAATTAGGTAAACTTATAATCATAAAGTAATTCGAAGAATAATAATTTTAACTTTTTGAAGATTTTGTTTGAATTTTAATTAACTTCATACTAACTTTTTACTTTGATGTTTTTTGTTTTGGTACAAAAAATATTATAATATGATTACTTTATCCAAAGATGGAATAGAAGTTAAAATAACTTAAGACCAAGATCTCAGCAGAATACTATCAGATTAACACTGAAAGCAATAATGAAAATGTGATTAAAATAAAAGATTTAAAAGCTCACTCTCTAATCCCACTCTCAACAAACAGAATCACAAAAGTAGAATAAAAAGAAAATAATTAAAAATGAACAAAGGTAGTGGCAGCCTGCGTAATTTACGAGAGAAATCCGAAAGGTTTCATTTTCAAGAGCAGAGAGACACCGAAACGGCTATGGCGGCGAGCGTGACCAATGCGGTGAACAACGAAAGCGAGCTCACGGCAACCGCCGCGTTAGCCGATTTGCTGTTCGCTGAACCTGTCGGCGAGTCTGAAGGAGCACTATCCGGTGACTCGTCAGTCGGAGGCGCCGGCGGTGATGCCGCAGCGGGTGAAGGTCCTTCCGCCGGAGATGGTGTCGGTGCAGTAACTGGCGCCGGAGCCGGTGCCGGAGAAGGAGATTTTCCGAATAGCTCAGTAGGTAAGAGGACATTATCCACCGTGAAAATCACAACCGGAGTAGCGTCGAGCACCGTGTCGGCGAGTCTCGACGGAGCAACGCCGGTGTGAAGAACAACTTCGTCGCCGGAAGTCGAGGTCGTTAAATCGAATTTTCCGGCACCGTTAGTGGCTAATGTGGAGATTTTGTTTTTGTTAGTCTTCAATGAGCCTTTAGGTTTATACTCAGCGAGGGCATGATACTCTAAGAGCGAGACCACCTCAGCTTGCGTGAGCTTCGTCAGATCTGGAACACCTTCAGCTTTAAAAGCTTCATCGGACGGTGCAAAAACCGTCAAGCCCTTTTCAACGGCGGATTCGTAAGTCTTGAGGACTCCACTAGAAACAAGCAAATTAGCGAAAGTTTTGCAACCGGCTTTTTCGAGTAATCCGGTGATGTTTGACACGGCGGCGGAAGGAGCAGGAGCGGTTAAAACTCCCGGAGCGATGATCGGAGCATCGATTTCGAGAATCGAAATGTTGTAAGGTATTTGTTTAACGGATTTTGTGTAAGAGGACTCGAGCTTGGAGCCTGGAGCGGCGGAGCCAAACCCGACTTTGCCTCCTTTAAGATTGGTGATATTGACGAAACCTAGGTTTCCGGGAGCGTTTCCGGTGGTTTGGTAGAGTGTGGTTGAGAGAGTTGTGCCTTTTGAGATCTTGTGGAGTTTTTGAGGATCGTAGTAATCTAAGAGGACGAGGAGGCTTAGAGCGTTTTTGATGACGGAGAGTGGATGTTTTCCGGCGAGAGAAGCCATTGCGCCATTGTTGAGGACGAGAAGAGTAATCGTCGTGCGGCTGTTGATTTCGTCGGCGAGCTTCGTCTGAGAAAGGTAGCTGTTGAAAGAGGAGTAATCAGGGGAATCAGCGAGGATTTGAGTGATGTTGTGGCCGCGTACGGTGGAAGCGACGGCGAAGATAGAGAAAGTGAAGGCGAAGAGTGAGAAAGTCTGTGGCGCCGCCATGACGGGACGGTTGAGTTTTTCAGTGTAAGTGTGGAGCAGAGAGGAAGTGAGAAGACAGATGGAGTTAAAAGAGAGGAATAATGAGTGTAAACCAAAGAGTTTTGTGTTAATCATGGTTAGGTTAAATATTGACTAGGGTTAGTTTCCTTTATATGAGTTGGGTTGGATTGGGGCCATGTGCTTTTCGGACATAGCTGGAAGAAGAATAAGACCATTCCATTTAGTTGTCCTTTTGCTTTAAATTACCAAAATGGGCTTTGGGCTTTTGATTTTTTTGGGCAAAAAAATCATAAAAATTGATCTTTTTGTAGTGAAAGAAAAAAATACGTAGATTCTCATTTGTTAATGTAAATTAATTATTATTTATATTGTTCTCGAGTTATTAGTTGCGTCTTCTGAAAATATGTTTTAAATACCATTAGAATGTGTATATCTTAGGCACTGTGGCTTGAACATTAGAATGTGTATATCTTAGGCATTTATTATTCAAACCTGACTTTTAAGTATTGTAGAATAAAAAAAATGTAGGAAAAATATATATAGAAATATCCAAAATTCGGTGAGGACCAATATTATATCACAGCTTCCCATTATAAGTTTTTTTTTTTAGCTGTTAAAGCGTTACTTTCAACGTGCGGGACAATATACAAACCACTAGTCATTATATAATACTACTATGCATTAAACCAAACTTTATTTTGTATTTTACTATAAATAAAGTTTATTTTTTTATCTACTCAAAAAAGATAATATCTTTACAATTACAAATGTGAACAAGATGAAAAAGCACCAGATGAAAATTTCGAACGATGCCATAATTAAAAAACAAAAAAAGCAAGAAGATTTGAGCCCAAGTTAATGGGCCTTTAATGATAATATGGGCCCATGGAGGAGGAAGAGAAGGTGGACATGTAGTGGAGCAGCTGGACAGAGAGTTATCAGTCGCTGTGGCATTGTTTAAAGAGGGAAACTCAACTTTTTTTGTCCGAAAAGTATTCAAATAAGGCTGAAATCGCTGACGCATTTGTCAGAAAACTGACAACTGCCTTTAAATCTCTTCACACTCACCTCTTCGTCTTTGCTCTGTTCCTCTCTCTCTCTCTCTCTTCTCTTGCATTAAGACAGTGAAGAACAGAGCAAGAGATTTTAGTATCTGTTTGATTTGTGTTAAAAAAGCTTTTCTTTTTGGGGAGGTGGGTTTTGTTTCTCTGGGTCGTCTAGTTTCAAAAGCTGTCTCCTTTTTCTGGAACTGAAAAAAGCTTCCACAGTTTATAAAACCAATTTTTGTTATGAAGATGGAGAGCCCTAAAATGGAGGAGGAGGAAGAGGAGGAGAGGAGGAGGAAGAAGTGGCCGCAGATGAAGGCGGCGCAATTATTAGAGTTTCAGATGCAAACTTTGGTGTATAGATACATAGAGGCTGGTCTTCGTGTGCCTCATCATCTTGTGGTGCCTATTTGGAACAGCCTTGCTCTCTCTTCTTCTTCTTCCTCCAATTACCTTATCCACCATAGCTATCACTCTTCTTCTCGTGAGTATTTTGACATTAGAGTATTTGCGTAATTTATGAGCTAGGTGATTAAAAAAAAAACAGGATTTTGGAAGATTTTATATATACTTTATAGCAAGTCTTGGACCTCAGAATCTAGTGCAGTTTTTGTGCTGATTCAACAGTTGTAATTTTGGGGTTTACTTGTGGGGAAAAAGCTTGATGGGTTTTGTTTTGAAACATGTTTATGGGTTCTTGGATTTTCGGTGGCAGGAGTTGGAAGATTCACATACACAGTAGTCTTTTGTTACTTCAGAATCTATAAAAGTTTATGTTCTGTTTTTAACAGTTGATTGATTCTTGTCTTAATTCAATTTTGCGGTTTTCTTTATTAGTTCCCTGAAACTTTTCTTGGTTATTGGGGTTTGAGTTGCAGTGTTGAGTACTAAGGTGGAACCTGAACCCACAAGGTGCAGGAGAACGGATGGGAAGAAATGGCAGTGTAGCAACACGGTCCTTCTGTTTCAGAAGTACTGTGAAAGGCACATGCATAGAGGCCGTAAACGTTCAAGAAAGCTTGTGGAATCTACTTATGAGGTTGCTTCGTCGTCTGCTTCATCAACAAAACAGGACAACACTTACGGTTTGGACAGTCATAACGAGAGTCAGGGAGTTCATCATGGGACAATGTCGGTTTCTAGTAATGCGCAGGTAGTTACCATTGCTTCATTGCCTAGTGCCCGACCCTTTGATAATGTCACTCGCCCGTCTTTAGTGATCTCTGAGTCCACAAACAAAAGTGTGAGTCACGGCGATAGGAGCAGAAGGAACATGGAGATGAGTTATGATGACTTCATCAAACAAAGAGAGTCGAGTAGGTGTGTTCGAGTTGTTCCTGTTCAAGGTATTATGATATCAGTTTCGTAACCAATTATATAAATGGACTTTCTTTCTTCGCTGTTCCGTGGATTGACCAGGTTCCATTGTTTTATTACCAGGTAATGAGAGCTTACCTTCTGTTCAAAAGTTCTTCCCCGAGGTATCTGATGTATCCTTAGAAGCTGCAAAATTCTCGAGCAACAGGAAGAATGATATAATTGCAAAAAGCAGAGAATGGAAGGATATGAATGTTAATTGTGGTTTGTTTCCCAGTATCCACTTTTCTCCAGACACTGTTCTTCAAGGTAATACCTTTAATCTCGACTTACCAGCATTTCAAGCTTTCTCAGAAATGGCTTTGCTTACCGATGATGTTAATGGAGTTTGCTTCTTTGTTGTAGATCGTGGTGGGTTTCGTTTACATAGATTTGAAACAGACAACGAACCAGGAAGGTGCCGAAGAACAGATGGGAAGAAATGGAGATGCAGCAAAGATGCTTTGTCTGGTCAGAAATACTGCGACAAGCACATGCATAGAGGTATCAAGAAGAAGCATCCAGTGGATACTAACTCACATGAGAATGCTGGTTTTAGCCCGTTTGCCGTGAAAACAGCTGCTAGATCTGTGTCTAGCAAAGATGCAGATGGCCAGAAGCTCTCTGTTTCAGTCATGGGAGTTCCACTGTCTCGAGTTTCTGATGAGAAGAGCACTAGTAGTTGCAGTACCGACACCACCATTACTGATACAGCTTTAAGGGGTGAAGAAGACAATGCGGAGTACTTGTCATTGTGTTCTTCAGGTGTTTAGAAACATAGAAATGTTGCTGAGGTTCTAATGTTTTTCATGTTCTTAGTTTCTATCTATGGATCCTTCTCAACTCATCAAATCAAAGAAAAATATTGAGACACAAAATTTAGTGAAGTTTATATTATGCTGAAGTAAGAAAATATGTCACATGGAATGTGCTTTCTCTGAATTTCCAAGACTTTCTTCCCATAACATTAAGATTACATATAAGTTACTTGTCCTGAGATTGGGAGAATAGCATCAATTGAGGCACACACCTTTAGGATCTGCGTTCTTGACAATCCACGGATGTTCCAAGATCTTCTGAATAGAGAGTCGTTTCGAGGGATCCTTAACAAGAAGCTGCAAAAGATTATAAACAATTGTATGTTAATGCTCTATAGCTAGTCCAGCAAGAGAGTCGTTGTGGGTATGCTTTAGCTTGGGGTGTACCTGACTGATAAGATTTTTGGCTTCTTCTGAAACATTTGGTGTAGGAGGAAAACTCAGATCGATCTTAACAATTCTGCATACCATTAGATTAGCTGAAGTTTGAGTTTCTTGTGTGATTTCCACAAAAGATAAATAAAAGTCTAGTCTTCTCTTACCTCTTGAATGTATCCTTTTGATTCTCGGCTTCGAATGGAGGGTTACCATAGAGAAACTCGTAACACAGTACGCCTAAAGTCCAGTTATCAACTGCATGATCGTGATCTCTGTTTTCTACCATCTCAGGTGCTAAGTAATCTAAGGTTCCACACATTGTTTTCCTCTTGTTGCTTGACTGCACTGACCACCCAAAGTCTGCGATTTTCAACCTTCCCTGCATGTATATGACAATACTAATGATGAAAAACTGAGTTCTCGATGCAAAATTATAATCACACATACATACATACCTCATGATCGAGCAACAAGTTTTCAGGTTTGATGTCTCTGTGAATCACACATTTTCCATGACAATAGGCCAGTGCCTGACTGAGACTTGAAATGTACTGAAATCCAGTAAAATCGTTAAGAAAAAGCCATAGATTTGATTTCTCCACAAGAAGCAAGTTTATCACCAAACCAGAAATTTCCAGTCGTGAAATAGATAATCCCGATGAAAGCGTACACAATCAAGAATCAACATTGCAACAAGATGATTTCAGGCAAAATTGAGATAAAGGGAGAGACTAACTGTGGCGGCTGCTTGTTCGGTAAGATGACCATTTTTTCTTAGCAGACCATAGAGCTCACCACCATAAGCATACTCAAGAATCAAGAAAATCCTCTCATCGTCATCAAACCAACCATAGAGACGAAGGATATTCGGGTGCCTTAAACTCGTTTGGATCTCCATTTCTCTTCTAAGCTGATGTTGAATCTTATACTTCTCAATCTGTTCCTTGAATATCACTTTCAACGCCACCACGAATTTACTCTAATCCCCCAAAAGATAAAAACACCACAGAAACAGTGAGATTTCACAAATTAGGTCTCCCATGACAAAAAAACTCTACCCTAATCTAACGATACCGAGAGGAAAACTCGATTGGTTTGAAACAAGCGATTTCAGTGAAGAGAGAAACGAAGTACCTTGACTTCTCGAGCGAGATAGACTCTTCCAAATTTGCCTTTACCAAGTGGTCTCCCGATCTCGAAATCTGCCATGGACCATGGCTTATTAGGATCTCGAGCGTAAGACTCCGTCGATCTCTTCTCCATTTTTTCCGATCACCGTACTGTTTAACGACGAGAGCGGAGAAGGATATTTGAAATTCGAATCGAGAATCACAGAAGAAAGGAAACCCATTCAAAACGCAGCGTTTCGGTTTCTTTTTTCTTTTTTTTTTTGGTTTAACCAAGCCGGTTAAGGTTTTCCATGAACCACTATTGCGTTTCGTAAATTTCCAAAGGATGTTGTAGTACTCAAACCGGAAAAAATTTGAGAGTTTTAATTATGCACACACACTTTACTCATCTTAATATCAATCTTCCTCTTTGAAGAGTAAAACATATTTGATTGTTTTGTTGTGTTTTATAACTCTACACCATTGTGATTACAACTATCTCAAATTTACAAGACACAAAAACCATTTTACCACTTTTGACCCCCAAAGAAGAAATTTTAGTTAGAGCCAAACTCTGAGTTCCAACGTTCAAGCTCTTCCCATTTGCTTTTACTCAAGCTCGGTCTGATCACACCCATCGATTTACGGAAATCATCATATCGTAGTGGTCTCACCTGTTATACATTAACACATCTCTATTGATCAAAACCTTTTAAACTCAAAAGAGATTTCAAAATTGATGTGACTAAGAAAATGGTTAGTAATACTTTATTTGCTTGGATGGTAAGAATATCTGCACCGAGTTCTCTGATTGGCATCATTGCAGCTTCTTCACACAATGCTTGGAGATCGCTTCCTGAGTATCCTGTAACATAAGGAAGCTTATGCTTGTTAGTTCGAAACAGTAAATGTGTCTGGTGGTAAGTAATAATCTGTGTTTCTTATACAAAATCTATAAAGCTTGCCTTCTGTTTCTCTGACGATTTTATCAATGTCGCCACTGGATAAAGAGTGAGGCTGGGACTTCAATTTAGTTTTAAAAAGTAGTTTTCTGACGTTTGAATCCGGCAACGGTACATATATTCTCTTAACCTATAAAAGTGATAAAATCAAATATTTTCATTAGCAATTGGTGGAAATGAAAATCCTGATGGCGATAATGGTGGTTCTTACCAGTCTCCTAAGCACTGCATCATCCAACTCCTGTGGCTTGTTAGTAGCTCCTACAAAACATTACATCCAAGGAAAAACATAATAGATTTAAACCTATAATACTCAGAGATGTTCTCCGCAACTCAAGCCCATATATATCCGAATAAACAGAGTGAAGCTTGGGTTTGATGAAGACTAAATTAGCAGGAATCATACCAATGACAATCACCAAATCATCAGGATTAGAAGTGACACCATCAAATTGGATAAGGAATTCTGATTTCAATCTTCTGCTTGCTTCATTCTCACTGATCGACCTTGTAGACATTATACTATCTATCTGAAAACCAGAGCAAATACATACTCAGATCTCCCGAGTGACAATACGTTTATCAGTAACAGCAGATGTTCTGCTAAGTCAACAAGGAAAAGGAAAAAAAGACATACTTCATCCATAAATATCACAGATGGTTGTCTGGATATTGCAACTTGAAACAGCGTTTTAACTAGCTTTTCAGCCTCACCCACCTGAATAAGTACAATAAAGTTAGTTTGTCTATTTGAATTGAAAAACAAATTCAACAGAAGAGAGTAACACAGAACGAGACTAAGCACACACCCATTTTGATGTCAAAGAAGATGCTGAGACATTGAAGAACGTTGCCTGTGACTCAGAAGCGACTGCCTTCGCAAGCATGGTCTTTCCATTGCCAGGTGGACCAAAGAGAAGCAGACCTAACAAAGAAGAAATTTTACCAAGGATGGCACTTGAGAAGATCAAGAAAAAACCAAGCTTGCAAAGTCTACCTCTCGCTGGTCTTCGGAGACCAGTGAACAAATCTCTTCGTTTTGCCGGTAAAATAACCATCTCCAATAAAGCTTGTTTAGCTCCATCAAGTCCCGCTGCAATAATTCACCACAAGTGTGTTTCTACATATTGCGTCGAAAAGGTAAAACAATAAGAAAAACATAACAATGGTACTAACCAACATCATCCCATTTCACAGATGGACTTCTATCCACTATTGTTGTGTTTATCATCTCTACCAACTTATCATCGTAGCCACTTCCAGAATCTTTTACAGGTTTTGGGTTTGCAGTAGCATCTTTAGGGTTCCTTGCCAGTGCAATGCCACCTCTAGGAAGTGGAGTCTTTTGTGATGAAGCTCTTCTAAACCTCGACGCCGTAGAGGAAACTGAAGCTGTAGGAGGAGATGGTACTGTTCTCTGCATAATCAAGAATCAAAAAGAGGATTGAAGCAAACAATTAATACCTTCATGAAATACGTAAACTAATTCCAATAGAGAAACATATCACTCAAATCTACAAACATCACATTCTCCTTTTAGCATTTACAAACAAAAAGAAGATAAAGAAGCAATAGACAGTACCTTATTCTCAGACATTCCAACACCTAATGTAAGAACAAGCGTCAAAATGTGAATTCACTTGTGATTTTTTCATATTACAGAAACTCAATACTTCAATATACCAAAAGCAGAAATCAAAATTTATCACCTGTGCGCTTACCGAGAGCTTGCAATCTCTCCGATACTTGATTTTGCCATTTAGAAATCTTCTCTCTGTACGATCTAACCTTCTCCTTTTCGCTACCATATAAGTCAGCAAAACAATCAAAACTTCTAAAAAAAAAAGCTCTGAACAAAAACCTAACAAGAACTAAAGCTTGAAAAGATCAATACCTCGTACTGATATACGAAGGAGAAGGCGTAGAACTAGCTTCGCTCATGATCCTTTGAGCATTTCTGTAATGAAGAAGCGCATCATCATGTAAACCCCACTCTTCTGCTCTAACACCTTTAGCTATTTCCTCTTTGGCCAAATCGAAGTAACCTTTAAGCTTATACGCAATCCGTTCGTTAGAAACCGGAACTCCATCGATACCATTCATGGAACCAGAAGAAGAAGAAGTTGATACGCTAGGATCGTGCTTAGATTCTTCGTAACGATTGTGTTCTTCCGTGAAAATCGAGCTAAACGAATCAATTACACCTCTGAGGAAACTCATATCTAAGAAACCAAAAAACAAAAATCGATCATCACTTCCGAATTTAGACAAACAATACATGAAAAAACATCAAAAACGACAATATTGGTTTCACTCACCACGATTTGCTTGAAAATCGAATTCATGTCCGAATCAAAACCCAGTGAGTTAGAAGAAATTGATGAAATCGAATAATGAAACTGGAAACGAAGAAGATACGCAAACGATGAACACAAGTCTTTGAGCCTCTAAGTCAAAAAGAAGGTTCGGATTAAGCTTTAGAAGGCCGACACGTTTATTATGGGCCTAACTTTTGGGCCCAATTGATTAACTATTATTATTTTTCTCTCTTTTTCAAGATTATCTTCTTCGGTGAAACCTTCTTGTCTTTTACCTCTTGCTGTTGACTTCTAATCTAAACGAAAAGATTGATAGAAACAGCTCAAAAGGAGGAAAAAAATCCTTTGAAGCAAAAAAATAAAAAAAAAGGAATGGAGATTTTGACGAGCATAGCTATTATAGTAGTGACAGTGATCTTGATTGTTATGTGTTTCACAATCTATCTAACGATCAGAATCTTCACCGGAAAATCAAGAAACGACAAGGAATATTCACCAGTACACGCAACAATCTTCGATCTTTTCTTCCACGGAGACGATTTATACGATTACGAGACAGAGATCGCAAGAAAAAAGCCAACTTTCAGGTTCTTGAGTCTAGGACAAAGCGAGATTTTAACTGCAGATCCTCGAAACGTGGAGCATATTCTCAAGACAAGATTCGACAACTATTGTAAAGGACACAACACTCGTGAGAATCTTCTGGATCTTTTAGGACATGGGATCTTTGCTGCTGATGGAGAGAGATGGAAACAACAGAGGAAGCTCGCGAGCTTTGAGTTTTCCGCTAGGGTTTTGAGAGATTTTAGCTGCTCTGTTTTTAGGAGAAATGCAACTAAGCTTGTTGGTTTTGTCACTGAGTTTGCTCTCTCTGGGAAAGCTTTTGATGCTCAAGTAAGTTTCGAAAAACTAAACCCATTTAAGAAAACTCTATAATTTTCAAATTTGGAAACTCAAAAAGGATGATTTTGGTTTTGTTTTAGGATATGTTGATGAGATATACATTGGACTCGATCTTTAAAGTGGGGTTTGGTGTGGAGTTAAGATGTTTGGATGGGTTTAGCAAAGAAGGAGAAGAGTTTATGAAGGCTTTTGACGAAGGTAACGTTGCGACTAGTTCTAGATTCATCGATCCGCTTTGGAAGCTGAAATGGTTTCTCAATATCGGATCACAATCTAGACTCAGGAAGAGCATTGATACTATAGACAAGTTTGTTTATAGTCTCATTACCACTAAAAGGAAAGAGCTTGCCAAGGAAAAGGACACTGTAAGTTCTCTAAGCTTTACTCTCTTTTTGATTGCATTTACAGTTTTTAAAACCATTCGAAAAATGTTTTGCATTGTCTCTAGGCTGTTAGAGAGGACATACTATCAAGATTTCTAGTGGAAAGTGAGAAAGATCCAGAGAACATGAATGATAAGTACCTGAGGGATATAATCTTGAGCTTCATGATTGCTGGGAAGGACACAACCGCTGCATCTCTCTCATGGTTCTTGTACATGCTCTGCAAAAACCCACTTGTTCAAGAGAAAATCGTACAAGAAGTTAGAGACGTGACATCAAGTCACGAGAAAACAATCAATGTAGATGGTTTCGTTCAAAGTATAACCGAAGAGGCTCTTGATCAGATGCAGTATCTCCATGCAGCCTTATCTGAGACCTTGAGGCTTTACCCTTCTGTGCCTGTGGTAAAAACAACCTGTCTTTAGAAGATTCTTCTGTGATTTGACATTTTAAGAGCTAATGGAACAAATTTTCTTAATCTTTCTTGGTCCTTCCAAAGGACACGAGGTGCGCAGAAAATGATGACATTCTTCCAGATGGACATAGAGTGAGCAAAGGGGATAATCTCTACTACATAGCATATGCAATGGGCAGGATGACTTACATTTGGGGTCAAGATGCTGAGGAATTTAAACCAGAGAGATGGCTTAAGGATGGCGTGTTTCAACCCGAATCACCATTCAAATTCATAAGCTTTCATGTCTGTACACTCTCTTGAAAGACAAGCTACAAGTAATGCATCCTTTCATTTTTTTAAATATCTGAGATGTTTTCTTTCTTTGAATGTGTATGTAGGCTGGTCCAAGAGTCTGTCTTGGCAAGGATTTCGCATACCGGCAAATGAAGATAGTTTCAATGGCCCTTCTTCACTTCTTTCGTTTCAAAATGGCTGATGGTAAGAGCAATGTGCATTACAAGAGAATGCTTACGCTTCATATCGAAGGAGGACTCCATCTCTGTGCAACCCCCAGGACAAGCGCTTGATTTTAACTTAGAACACTTGCCATACTTTTATAGTGCCTGCTTCATGTAACCCAACAATGGCTTACCCAAAACTGAAACTCTCACAGAAGCATAGTGTGTGAAAGTTGAGCCAAGTATGAACGAGTTTTGGTCAAAGATCCTCAAGAAAGATCCTAAAAATTGATGAAATCGAATGAAACTAGAAACAAAGAACATAGCAAGTATTTGAGTCCTCTGATTGAGAAAGAGGGTTTGATTAGGCTTTAGAAGGCCGACCCAGTTATAATGGGCCTAGATTTTGGACTCAGTTATTTGATATAGTTCTATTACAATCCATCAATGGATCAAATTCAATTATAAAAAAAAATAAAATTAAGAGACCTTTTTATTAATATTTTTGTTCTAAAAGTTAAATCAAGTTTGTTTATAGAATCCAATTATAAAAATTACTAGATAAAGGACCCGCATATATGCGGGTTTGTAATCTAATATTTTATAACCTGTAAAAAAAGTTAATCAATTAAAAGTAGAAATCAAAATTAAATCACCCGTAAAAGTAAATAAAATAAAATTGAGAACACTGATGCAAAACCACTGATTCAGAAGTCTAACATTTATTTACTTACTTTGATTAATTTATTATTTGATTTCAATTAAATTTTATCACATACTTTCAAATTATTAGTTTTTTCTATTCTCTTTGAATTAATATTACTTTTTAATCCATTTTTAAAATCTTGAAAAATTCATTCTCATGTTTTAGTTGAATTATTTTGACTCTTTTAATATTTTATAAACCGCACAAAAATAGAAAAAAAATCATATCATGCGTAAAAATAAAATTAAAAAAAATTGAAAACGTCGATGTGAAATCACTCATAGAAAAGCCTACAAATTATTTATTGATTTTGATTCTCCTAATTTTTCTTATATTAACTGAATTTTCAATTAACTTTTTCACATATTTCTAAATTATTAGTTTTTCCTATTCCTATTTAAATTATGTTTACTTTTTATTATGTAACTATTCATATATCTTTTTTTTTAACTCTTGACAAATTGATTTACGTATTTTTATTTGAATTAGACTTACTCACATTTTTTAATCATATTTGAATTTTTCTTTTTCACTTATGAATCAAGTATTATTTTTCTTCCAATGAAAAACGAATTATATGTGTTTCATCACTTAGTTTCTTATTTTTTATAATTTTCACAACATCAGAAACTTTCAAAATAATTTTCTTCTCATACATCAATTTTATAATATTTATGATGTCTACGTAGTGATAAGTCTTTAAAAAAAACCACAATACAATGTACATTTTTTTAGTTTAATTTCAAAATATAATGATATTAGATTTTTTTTAGATGGAAAATTTTATTTTGACATGTGGTTAAAGCTAATTGAAAACAAAATTTTAGAAGAGGTTATTGAAATTTTAAATTGCTTGGTGGGAAGATCAAGGGAGTACAAAATTATTTAAATAAAGGTAAAATATTATAATCCTTAAATATTTGGGTATGTAAACCTAATTCTATTCAAAAGATTTTTACACGTGTATTTAATATTCAAATGAGAAAACGTGTTTGATTTTTTTGTCATATCTATTTCTATTTAAAATCAAAATATATGTAAGCGTGTATATATGTAGCTTATTTACTTTTTTTTTATGAATTACTAAAATAAATTAATTGGAAAATGTTGAGATATGTTGTTTTTATCGAATAAGAGAGTAATCGATGGTTTTTTATAATAAAAAGCTGAAATTTTTTTTGTGGAAGAGATTATTGAAGTTTGAAATTTTTTTGTGAGAATTTTGAGATAGCACAAAAGCTTGTTATATAAGGGCAAAATATTATAATCTTTGAAGATTTAGGTATGTAAACCTAAATCTATTTGAATTCAAAAAAATTTACACGTGTATTAATTTATATTCTAATGAGAAAATTTTGAAACCTAATTCATCTTAATAAACGTAAAATAAAAGAGGGAAAAAAGAATGGTTGTACAAAAAAAACAAAATCAAGACATATAATAAAGTAAATATTTAAAGGAATAGACCATGCTTATCAACTAATTATTTTAATAAATGATTTATTAGAAACTAATTAATTTTTTGATATATGTTGATTTTTATAATATACTTGATAAATACAAATATATAAGTTTTAAAAGAAAAGAGATTTGTATGACACATGTCAAAATCTAATTGGAAACAAAATTACATGTGTCAAAATCCGATCGACTGGCTGACACGTTTCACGATCGTGTTAATTAAGAAGTTTGACGCATCAAGCTTTAGAAATATGTGAAAAAAATTAATTGAAAATTCAGTTAATATAAAAAAAAGTAGGAGAATCAAAATCAATAAATAATTTGTAAGTTTTTCTATGAGTGATTTCACATCGACGTTTTCAATCTTATTTTATTTATTTTTACGGATGATATGATTTTATTTTCTATTTTTGTGCGGTTTATAAAATATTAAAGGAGTCAAAATAATTAAACTAAAACATGAGAATAAATTCGTTTTTATCGAATAAGAGAGTACTAATCGATGGTTTTTATAATAAAAAACTGAAATAAAATTTGTGGAAGAGATTATTGAAATTTAAAATATTTTGGTGAGAAGATTGATAGAGCACAAAAACTTGTTATATAAAGGCAAAATATTATAATCTTTGAAGATTTGGGTATGTAAACCTAAGTCTATTTGAACTCAAATTTTTTTACAAGTATATTAATTTATATTCTAATGAAAAAAATTTGAAACTTAATTCATCTTAATAAACGTAAAGCAAAAGAGGAAAAAAAAATGGTTGTACGAAAAAACAAAACCGAGACACATAATAAAGTCAATATTTAAAGTAATAGACCATGCTTATCAACTAATTATTTTAATAAATTATTTATTAGAAACTAATTAAGTTTTTTTTTATATATGTTGATTTTTATAATCTACTTGATAAATACAAATATATAAGTTTAAAAAGAAATAAGATTTGTATGACACATGTCAAAATCTAATTGGAAAAAAAATTACATGTGTCAAAATCCGATCGACCGACTGACACGTATCATGATCGTGTTAATTACGAAATTTGACGCATCAAACTTTATATAATAAGATATTAACGATAAAATGTCAAAGAAATTTAAGTGACAAAAGAAAATTAAAAAATGTCAAAGAGATTAAGATAACAATGCTTCCTCTTCTAACAACGATTTTCATCAAAACTTGATTGGTTCTCCCGCTACCGGGAGGTTGCGATTAGTAGCATTTGACAACAATCACAAAAATTGTTTCATACCGTTCTAAATCAAAAACTCATTTCCACAAGCGTTTGTGGTTGTGGACGATTGCAGGTGGTTGAAAATTTAAAATAAAATAAATTTAAATATATATATATATATATATATATCTTAAATACTAAACTAAAATTTACAAAAAAATTATTTAAAAAAATTTACTTTCTTTAAAAAAAATTAAACTAAAATAAACTTGTAACTATAAAAAAAGTTATTGTATATCCACAAATGTTCCAAACCTCTTTAAAATTATTTATTTATTTATTCTATGATTTATTTAATATATATAATTTTAATTTTTTATAATAATATATTTTTAGTTTTTATAAATTATATATTATGTGTATTATCTAAACCCGCTATCATACCGCTGTAAACCAGTCATAAGCGTCCCGCAAACGCATTACTATTAACAATTTTGATTTATTATTTTAAACGGTTTTGTTCTATATAAATTAAAGTTTTTTAGTCGCTTCCGACCTATGTTAATCTGAGTATGGTTCTGCATATACGATTATGATGAATAAGTCTATGAAAAACGATTCTACGACGCAATTCTTTTCGCAACACATAAATCTACAATAGACTGTTCTATATGATAAATAATTCTCTTCGCAATATACGAAATTACAACAGACGATTGTACCTGCAATACTCTGAAATCTTTAATAAACTTTACATTTATTAATCTGTACAAACTGCATTTTCTAAAAATCGAATCCATTTAAATCTTGATTACGTGTAGGATCGATCGTCGTCATCCGACTGCATGCTTTTTCGGTTTGGCATACGTCCGCCCCCTTACGCAGAAAATAAAAAACGTCACATTGAATGAATACTTTTAAGGTTTTTGTTTCAGTATTTTTCTAGAATTATCATCTTATTGGTGCCGTGAAATCTAGGGTTGGGCACGGAGCGGATATCCGGAAAAAATACAGTATTTGTGATCCAATTTTTTTTGGTCAGATATCTAGTTTTCCGATTTGCTTTGCTCCGAAAAATTTCGGATATCCGAAATTGCGGATATCCGGATTTTTCGGATATTTTGCGGATATCCGAATATTCGCGGATATCCGTTTTAAACAAAAAAAAAAAATCAAAACACCATATTTGTTTAAAAAAAAAATTGTTTTAATATAATATTTAAACTAATTAGTGAATAAATAGATTAAATTATCTAATTTTATTCTATATAATTAAATAAAAATAAAAAGTGGAAGATTAAGATAGTGAAAATGAAACATGTGTTTTTTATTTAAGAAAAAAAAATCTATTTTCGATTAAAAAGCTAGTATCTACCTATTATTACTATAAATATTTCGCCAAATGTATTTAAAAGGTCTAAAAATGCAAATATACGTTATAAACCTATCATATTATATGTATATATAAGTAATATACGGATCGGAGCGGATATTCGGATTTTTAAAATTAGTATTTGTGATTTGCTCTGTTTTAGACGGATACTAGATTTTACTATTTGCTCCGCTTTGATTCATAACGGATATCCGAATTTTTCGGATCGAATCGGAGCGAATACCAAATCGAAACGAATCTAACTAATAATTTGCCCGGCCCTAGTGAAATCTAGCCTTTTTGACTTCTCAACGAAAGAAGAAGTCTTTGAAGGTTTTTGTTTCTGTCTTTTTTTTAGTATTATCATCTTCTTCGTGTCGGAAATTATAGTCTTTTGACTTCTTAACGTTATATATCATCTTATTGGTGCCGTGAAATCTGTCTTTTGACTTCCCAACGAAAGACGAAGTCTTTGAAGGCTTTTGTTTCTGTCTTTTTCTAGAATTATCATCTTCTTGGTACAGTGAAACCTTGTCTTCTAACTTCCAACCAAATTTTGAAGGTTTTTGTTTTTTGTCATTTTTCTAGAATCATCATCGGTGCCGCGAAATTTTGTCTATTGACTTCTAAACGAAAGAAGCAACAGGAAATTGTTTCTGACTTTTTCTACAATTTTCGTCTACTTAGTGCAGTGAAATCTTGTCTTTTGACTTCACAACAAAAGAAGTAACAAAACAAAAAACAAAAACTTTGAAGGAAAAAAAGAAAAGGAATGGAGATTTTGACGAGCATAGCTATGATAGTAGTAACAATGATCTTCATTGTTCTATGTTTCACAATCTATCTCACGATCAGAATCTTCACCGGAAAATCAAGAAACAACAAAGAATATTCACCAGTACACGCAACAATGTTGGATCTTTTCTTCCACGGAGACGATTTACACGATTACGTGACAGAGATCGCAAGAAAAAAACCAACTTTCAGGTTTATCTTTTTTTTTTTGCTAAGAATGTAAATGTCATTTAAAAAAATTGAAATGTTTAGGTTTTACAAATCGTGTTCATAAATTGCTAAACCTATGAAAATCAACTTTCAGGTTCTTGAGTCCAGGACAAAGCGAGATTTTAACTGCAGATCCTCGTAACGTGGAGCATATTCTCAAGACAAGATTCGATAACTATAGTAAAGGACACGAGATTCGTGAGAATCTTGGTGATCTTTTAGGACATGGGATCTTTGCTGCTGATGGAGAGAAATGGAAACAACAGAGGAAACTCGCGAGCTTTGAGTTTTCTGTTCGAGTTTTAAGAGATTTTAGCTGTTCTGTTTTTAGAAGAAATGCATCTAAGCTTGTTGGTTTTGTCACTGAGCAAACTCTCTCTGGGAAAGCTTTTGATGCTCAAGTAAGTTTTCGAAAACTAAACCCATTTCAGGAAACTTATGACTTTCCAAATTTGGAAACTCAAAAAGGATAATTTTTGTTTTTTTGTTTTTGGGTTTGAGATAGGATATGTTGATGAGATATACATTGGACTCGATCTTTAAAGTGGGGTTTGGTGTGGAGTTAAGATGTTTGGATGGGTTTAGTAAAGAAGGAGAAGAGTTTATGAAGGCTTTTGATGAAGGTAACGTTGCTACTAGTTCTAGATTCATCGATCCGCTTTGGAAGCTAAAACGGTTTCTCAATATCGGATCACAATCTATGCTCAAGAAGAGCATTGATACTATTGACAAGTTTGTCTATACTCTCATTACCACTAAAAGGAAAGAGCTTGCCAAGGAACATGAGACTGTGAGTGTTCTCTAAAGCTAACTCCCTTTTTGATTGCGTTTACCGGTTTTAAACCTTTCGAAAAATGTTTTGCATTGTCTCTAGGCTGTTAGAGAGGACATACTATCGAGATTTCTAGTGGAAAGTGAGAAAGATCCGGAGAACATGAATGATAAGTACCTGAGGGATATAATCTTGAGCTTCATGATTGCTGGGAAGGACACAACCGCTGCAGCTCTCTCTTGGTTCTTGTACATGCTCTGCAAAAACCCACTTGTTCAGGAGAAAATCGTACAAGAAATTAGAGATGTGACATCAAGCCACGAGAAAACAATCGATGTAGATGGTTTCGTTCAAAGTATAACCGAAGAGGCTCTTGATCAGATGCAGTATCTCCATGCAACCTTGTCTGAGACCTTGAGGCTTTACCCTTCTGTGCCTGTGGTAAAATAATCAATCCTTAAAAGCTTCTTCTATGATTGACATTTTAAGAGCTAATGGAACCAATTAATGTGGATTTAAGATTTTCTTAATATTTTCTTGGTCCTTCCAAAGGACACAAGGTGCGCAGAAAATGATGACATCCTCCCAGATGGACATAGAGTGAGCAAAGGGGATAATCTCTACTACATAGCATATGCAATGGGCAGGATGACTTACATTTGGGGTCAAGATGCTGAGGAATTTAAACCAGAGAGATGGCTTAAGGATGGCGTGTTTCAACCCGAATCACCATTCAAATTCATAAGCTTTCATGTCTGTACACTCTCTTGAAAGACAAGCTACAAGTAATGCATCCTTTCATTTTTTTAAATACCTGAGATGTTTTCTTTCTTTGAATGTGTATGTAGGCT
This sequence comes from Pseudoturritis turrita, assembly GCA_900406555.1. Lineage (NCBI taxonomy): Eukaryota > Viridiplantae > Streptophyta > Magnoliopsida > Brassicales > Brassicaceae > Pseudoturritis > Pseudoturritis turrita. The sequence goes on from OVBL01000512.1 coordinate 8,122,029, forward strand.
GGTCCAAGAGTCTGTCTTGGCAAGGATTTCGCATACCGGCAAATGAAGATAGTTTCAATGGCCCTTCTTCACTTCTTTCGTTTCAAAATGGCTGATGGTAAGAGCAATGTGCATTACAAGAGAATGCTTACGCTTCATATCGAAGGAGGACTCCATCTCTGTGCAACCCCCAGGACAAGCGCTTGATTTTAACTTAGAACACTTGCCATACTTTTATAGTGCCTGCTTCATGTAACCCAACAATGGCTTACCCAAAACTGAAATTCTCACAGAAGCATAGTGTGTGAAAGTTGAGCCAAGTATGAACGAGTTTTGGTCAAAGATCCTCAAGAAAGATCCTAAAAATTGATGAAATCGAATGAAACTAGAAACAAAGAACATAGCAAGTATTTGAGTCCTCTGATTGAGAAAGAGATTAATGTGACAAAAGAATCCAATTATATAAATTATATTAACAATAAAATGTCAAAGAGATTAATGTGACAAAAGAAAATTAAAAAAAATGTCAAAGAGATTAGGATAACAATGCTTCCTCTTCTAACAACGATTTTCATCAAAACTTGATTGGTTCTACCGTTATCGGACGATTGCAATTGGTAGCATTTAACAACAATCACAAAAATCGCTTCATACCGTTTTGTACCGTTCTAAATCAAAAACTCATTTCCACAAGTGTTTGTGGTTGTGGACGATTGCAGGTGGTTGAAAATTATAAAAGTATATATATATATATATATATATATATATATCTTAAATACTAAATTAAAATTTACAAAAAAAAAAATTATTTTAAAAATTTTACTTTCTTTTTAAAAATTATTTTAAAAAATTAAACTAAAATAAACTTGTAACTATAAAAAAAGTTATTGTATATCACAAATGTTCCAAACCTCTTTAAAATTATTTATTTATTTATTCTATGATTTATTTAATATATATAATTTTAATTTTTTATAATAATATATTTTAAATTTTTATAAATTATATATTATGTGTATTATGTAAACCCGCTATCACACTCGCTGTAAACCAGTCATAAGCGTCCCGCAAACACATTACTATTAACAATTTTGATTTATTATTTTAAACGGTTTTGTTCTATATAAATTAAAGTTTTTTAGTCACTTCCGACCTATGTTAATCTGAGTATGGTTCTGCATACACGATTATGATGAATAAGGTTATGAAGATTCTACACATAAATCTACGATAGACTGTTCTATATGATAAATAATTCTCTTCGTATAGACGATTGTACCTGCAATACTCTTAAATCTTTAATAAACTTTACATTTATTAATCTTTACAAACTGCATTTTCAAAAAATCTAATCCAAAATCTCGAATATAACCTTTAAATCTTGATTACGTGTAGGATCGATCATTACTTTTGACGGTCTTCATCCGACTGCATGCTTTTTGGGTTTGGCATACGTCCGCCCCCTTACGCAGAAAATAAAAACGTCACATTGAATGAATACCCAAGGTTTTTGTTTCAATCTTTTTCTAGTATTATAATCTTATTGGTGCCGTGAAATCTAGTCTTTTGACTTCTCAACGAAAGAAGAAGTCTTTGAAGGTTTTTGTTTCTGTCTTTTTTTTAGTATTATCATCTTCTTGGTGTCGGAAAATCTAGTCTTTTTGACTTCTTAACGAAAGAAGAAGTCTTTGAATGTTTTTGTTTCTGTCTTTTTCTAGTATTATATATCATCTTATTGGTGCCGTGAAATCTGTCTTTGGACTTCCCAACGAAAGACGAAGTCTTTGAAGGCTTCTGTTTCTGTCTTTTTCTAGAATTATCAGTTTCTTGGTGCCGCGAAATTTTGTCGCTTGACTTCCAACGAAAGCAAAGAAGTAACAAAACAAAAACAAACAAAAAACTTAATTTTGAAGGTTTTGTTTTTTTGTCATTTTTCTAGAATCATCATCGGTGCCGCGAAATTTTGTCTATTGACTTCTAAACGAAAGAAGCAACAGGAAATTGTTTCTGACTTTTTCTACAATTTTCATCTACTTAGTGCAGTGAAATCTTGTCTTTAGACTTCACAACAAAAGAAGTAACAAAACAAAAAACAAAAACTTTGAAGGAAAAAAAGAAAAGGAATGGAGATTTTGACGAGCATAGCTATGATAGTAGTAACAATGATCTTCATTGTTCTATGTTTCACAATCTATCTCACGATCAGAATCTTCACCGGAAAATCAAGAAACAACAAAGAATATTCACCAGTACACGCAACAATGTTGGATCTTTTCTTCCACGGAGACGATTTACACGATTACGCGACAGAGATCGCAAGAAAAAAACCAACTTTCAGGTTTATCTTATTTTTTTTGCTAAGAATGTAAATGTCATTTAAAAAATTGAAATGTTTAGGTTTTACAAATCGTGTTCATAAATTGCTAAACCTATGAAAACCAACTTTCAGGTTCTTGAGTCCAGGACAAAGCGAGATATTCACCGCAGATCCTCGTAACGTGGAGCATATTCTCAAGACAAGATTCGATAACTATAGTAAAGGACACGAGATTCGTGAGAATCTTGGTGATCTTTTAGGACATGGGATCTTTGCTGCTGATGGAGAGAAATGGAAACAACAGAGGAAACTCGCAAGCTTTGAGTTTTCTGCTCGAGTTTTAAGAGATTTTAGCTGCACTGTTTTTAGGAGAAATGCAACTAAGCTTGTTGGTTTTGTCACTGAGTTTGCTCTCTCTGGGAAAGCTTTTGACGCTCAAGTAAGTTTCGAAAAACTAAACCCATTTAAGGAAAGTTATTATTTTCCAAATTTGGAAACTCAAAAATGATAAAAAAACAATTTCTTTTTTGAACAACGGATAATTTTTGTTTTTGTTTTTGGGTTTGAGATAGGATATGTTGATGAGATATACATTGGACTCGATCTTTAAAGTGGGGTTTGGAGTGGAGTTAAGATGTTTGGATGGGTTTAGCAAAGAAGGAGAAGAGTTCATGAAGGCTTTTGATGAAGGTAACTTTGTGACTAGTTCTAGATTCATCGATCCGCTTTGGAAGCTAAAATGGTTTCTCAATATCGGATCACAATCTATGCTCAAGAAGAGCATTACTACTATAGACAAGTTTGTCTATCGTCTCATTACCACTAAAAGGAAAGAGCTTGCCAAGGAACATGAGACTGTGAGTGTTCTCTAAAGCTTACCTTCTCTGTGATTCCATTTTACCGTTTTTAAACCTTTCGAAAATTGTTTTGCATTGGCTCTAGGTTGTTAAAGAGGACATACTATCAAGATTTGTAGTGCAAAGTGAGAAAGATCCGGAGAACATGAATGATAAGTACCTGAGGGATATAATCTTGAGCTTCATGATTGCTGGGAAGGACACAACCGCTGCAGCTCTCTCTTGGTTCTTGTACATGCTCTGCAAAAACCCACTTGTTCAGGAGAAAATCGTACAAGAAATTAGAGATGTGACATCAAGCCACGAGAAAACAATCGATGTAGATGGTTTCGTTCAAAGTATAACCGAAAAGGCTCTTGATCAGATGCAGTATCTCCATGCAGCCTTGTCTGAGACCTTGAGACTTTACCCTTCTGTGCCTGTGGTAAAATAACCAGTCTTAAAGAGATTCTTCTGTTATTTGACATTTTAATAACGATTTTCATAATCTTCCTTTGTCCTTCCGAAGGATACCAAGTGCGCAGAAAATGATGACATTCTTCCAGATGGGCATAGAGTGAGCAAAGGGGATAATATCTCCTACATAGGCTATGCAATGGGTAGGATGACTTACATTTGGGGACAAGATGCTGAGGAATTTAAGCCAGAGAGATGGCTTAAGGACGGCGTGTTTCAACCCGAATCACCGTTCAAATTCATAAGCTTTCATGTTTGTACACTCTCTTGTAGACAAACTACAAGTAATGCATCCTTTTTAAAAAAAAATACCTGACATGTTTTCTTTCTTCAACTGTGTATGTAGGCTGGTCCAAGAATCTGTCTTGGCAAGGATTTCGCATACCGGCAAATGAAGATAATATCAATGACACTTCTTCACTTCTTTCGCTTCAAAATGGCTGATGAGAAGACCAATGTGCATTACCAGAGAATGCTTACACTTCATATCGAAGGAGGACTCCATCTCTGTGTAACCCCGAGGACGAGCGCTTGATTTTGACTAGAACACTTGATGCAGCAGCACATGTTTGTTATTTGCAAGCTTTTAGTTTGGGATTTTTGTTTTATGAATTTTGTAACACAAAGTTGTGTGTCACACACAACGTGTCCTTAATTTCCTTTATCTGTGTTTTCGTTTAATTTCAATACTGTCTTTGTTTTAATAAATCAATAAAAAATCAAAAAGAGGAAGCTCAAGTTTCCCGAAAATATTTGTTGTGCAAAGCCCTTAGAGGAAGACTCTCAAACCCTAGCCGTAATCGATATCTCTTCAACTACGTCTAAACCCATGTTTGTTTGCGAGTTCTCCTAGAGTTCATGTAACCTAACTTGCTATCAAAGCTTCCGCACTCCATCACATTTATAGTGCCTGCTTCATGTAACCCAATAATTTCTTACCCAAAACGTTATGTTGCCTGAAATTCTCACAGAAACATAGTGTGTGAAAGTTGAGCCAAGCATGAACAAGTTTTGGTCAAAGATCCTAAAGAAAATCTAAAAAATGTCAAAGAGATTTAAGTGACAAAAGAGATTTAAGGGAGACTAGGGTTTTGAAAGATTTCGCCGTAAGGCAAGTGTTCGCAGTCGATGTGGGCGCCGGAAAAGGAGGCTCCTCCTCCTTCGCTGGTATTGGCAGATCAGATTCAATCTAAGGGTACTCAAGTGGAGAAGAAATCTTCGTGGGTGATGGTGGTAAAGAACAAGCCGTCACTATTAACTCATGTCGTTGAAGTACAAGTCGTAGATGGAGCCTCGATGGTGGAGATCCCAGATGAGCTCATTCAAAATTCGGTGCCGTTGTGGGAGGATTTCCTGGAAGGGAAGTTCCTTTCTCTCACAGACATGGCCTTTGGGAGATAAATCCATTAGAGTCGATGTGTTGCCGGTGAATGCAACGACAGTAAAGTTTCGAATCAAAGACACTCAAACCAGAAGTCGAATCTTGAGAAGGGGTATGTGGAATATCGCGGATATTCCCATGATTGTTTCAAAGTAGTCGCCAATTGTAGAAGAAGAAGAACCGGAAATCAGAGCTATTCCGATGTGGATAACGTTGAAAAACGTCCCTCACAAGATGTTTTCATGGGATGGTCTAGATTTCATTGCTAGTTCGGTTGGCAAGCCTATTCGTCTTCACCCGGATATAGAGCTCTGCTCAAATTTCAATGAAGCAAAAGTTTTTGTGGAAGCGGATATGTCCAAAGAGCTTCCCAAAATTTATCGTTTCAAGTCGACGACGGGAATTGATGCCGAAGTGGAGTTTGTATATCCTTGGCTGCCATCAAGGTGCACATGATGTTCAAAATGGGGTCATATAGAGAAGGACTGCGCAGGGAAAGGATGCAAGAAACAAGGAGCAGTGAATAAAATTGCAGTTCTAGTTGGAATTAAGAACACCACTCTGGAAGTAGAGAAGGGTAAACAGATTGATGAGGAAGCAGAAGCAACTACGGGTCTGGAGGAAATGCAAAAGGAAACAAATGTAGAAAAGGAGACTGATATAAGTCAGGTAGCTTCTACACCGGAGGAGCAGATGGTAGTGATCGTAAGGGAGGAAGCAGAGGAGGAGATTTGGTCTAAAGTATCACCCAATAAGGCGGGAAGATCAGGAGAAAAACCAGTCCTAGCTAGATAACATATCTGTTGGGTCCCCATCGAGATTTGCTATCTTAAATTCAGATTTGGAAGAAGGGGGTGAAGAGGAGGAAGAAGATACAGAGGAAAAATAAGGAGGCTGGAAATGGTAAAGTGCAGCTCCATGTGGAGGAATCGAGGTCAGAGGATGAAGAGATAACGGAAGTAGAAGATGGGGAAATTCCTCAAGTGACAAAAGATGTACCCCAAGTAAGATTAGAGGAAAGGACCTTGCGGAAACCTTTACCTCGAGCTAAAAAGGGTATTAACACATTTATATCAGATTCTTTCGTCTTAACCACTGAGGATCTTCCTAGTGTTTCAGGCACACAGAAAACCTCTCGCAAGAAATAATATGTCGGATTTCTTTTGGAATGTCCGGGGTTTAAACAAATCAATTAAGCATTTCGTAATAAAGAAGTGGGTGGAGGAAGGTAATTTTCAATTCGGTTGTGTGATAGAGACGAGAGTGAAGGAAAGTAAGTTTCAGAGGATTGCATCTATGATTTTTAATGGCTGGTCGATTCTAACAAACTACGAGTACCATCGACTTGATCGTATTTGGACACTTTGGAGGAACAATGTAAGACTTACTCCGGTTTTCAAGAGTAGTCAATTGATAACGTGTTCGATGAAGATGGAGGATCGAGAGGATGAGTTTTTTTGCTCCTTCGTTTATGTGTCGAATTCAAGGGAAGAGCGTAAAGAGTTATGGCAAGATTTGGTTAATCATCAAGACTCTCCAATAATTAGGAATAAGCCTTGGATTATATTTGGGGATTTTAATGAAATTCTTGAGCTGGAGGAACATTCAAGTTGTAAAATTTCTCCCGCCGTTACTTCGGGTATGAGGGACTTTCAAGACATGGTGAATTATTGTTCTCTCACAGACATGGCATACCACGATCCGCTATATACATGGTGCAACAAGCGAGAAAATGGTTTGATTTCAAAGAAGCTGGATAGAGTCCTCGTAAATGATAAGTGGTGGCAAGACTTTCCTCAATTGTATAACATTTTCGAAACGGGAGGATGCTCTGACCATCTCCGGAGTCGAATTCATATAAGCCCTGTAGTAGAAAGTACTCGCAAACCTTTCAAGTTTGTGAAAGTTATTGCAGATTTGGAGGATTTTAAGCCAATGGTGGAGGGATATTGGAAGAAAACAGAAAACATTTTTCTATCCACCTCGTCACTGTTTCGTTTTTCCAAGAAGCTCAAACTATTAAAGTCATTGATCCGTAACTTGGCCAAGGAGAAGATGGGAAATCTCGTTAAAAAGACTAAAGAAGCCTACAAGGACCTATGCGAAAAGCAAGAGATAAACTTAACGAACCCATCACAACAGGTTATGGAGGAGGAAAGTAAAGCTTATAAGAGATGAGATTTGTTGGCAGGCTTGGAGGAGAAATATTTGAAACAAAAGTCAAAGTTCCATTGGTTAAAAGTTGGGGATAAGAACAATAAAACATATCATAGAGCGATTACTACAAGAGAGGCAAAGAACACAATTCGAGAGATACGTTGTCCTAATGGAGTTGTGGTTTCACGTGGGGATGAGATAAAAGCAGAAGCGGAGAGATTCTTCAGAGAATTTCTACAGCTGGTACCAGAAGGATTTGAGGGAATTACAGTGGAAAATCTCCGGAAATTATTACCATTTCGATGTTCGGAGGAGGAGCATGAAATGCTAATGCGAGAAGTTACACCAGAGGAGATCACAAAGGTCTTATTCTCAATGCCACATGAAAAATCACCGGGACCGGATGGATATACGGTGGAGTTTTATAAATCAGCTTGGGAAATTATTGGACCGGAATTCATTATTTCGATCCAATCTTTCTTCGCAACTGGTTTCTTACCGAAAGGTATAAATTCTACAATTCTAGCTCTTATTCCCAAAAAAACAGAGGCGGTGGAGATGAGGGACTACATGCCGATTTCATGTTGCAATGTGATCTACAAATCATTTCAAAGGTTATCACAAACAGGTTGAAAGGGATTTTGCCAATGTTTGTTGCGGCAAACCAATCGGCATTTGTGAAAGACAGGTTGTTGATAGAAAATTTGTTGCTTGCTACGAAACTTGTGAAAGATTATCATAAGAATTCGGTTTCAGCGAGATGTGCTATAAATATCGACATTTCAAAAGCCTTTGATTCCGTTCAATTGTCCTTTCTCCTAAATGTTCTAACGGCTATGAACTTTCCAGCAGGCTTTATACATTGGATCTCAGTTTGTATAACATCTGCCTCATTTTCAGTGCAAGTGAATGGAGAACTAGCGGGGTATTTTCAGAGTGCGAGAGGACTGCGGCAGGGATGCTCCTTGTCTCCGTATTTATTTGTCATAAGCATGGATATTTTGTCAAAACTACTAGACAAAGCCGCGACGAGAAAGCATTTTGGATATCATCCTAGATGTTCAACCACGAGTCCAACACATCTAAGTTTTGCAGACGATATCATGGTTCTCACGGATGGTACGGTGCGGTCAGTGGATGGCATCATAAAATTTTTTAACGAATTCGCAAAAATCTCGGGCTTGAAGATAAGTATGGAGAAATCTACAATGTTTCTTGCGGGAGTTTTAGAAGGGGTTCGTCAAGAAATGCTAGATCAGTTTCCTTTCGAGGTAGGGGCACTTCTTGTGAGATATTTAGGGCTTCTTTTGGTCACTAAATATATGAAGGCAGTAGACTATCTTATGTGGGCAGAAATCGTATTAGTACATGGACGTCGCGGTTCCTTTCTTATGTGGGCAGATTGTGTCTAATTGGCTCGGTGTTATGGAGCATTACAAACTTCTGGATGGCTACATTTAGGCTCCCTCGTGAGTGTATACGAGAGATTGATAAGATTTGCTCGGCTTTTCTTTGGTCGGGGACGGAGTTAAATCCAAGAAAAGCTAAAATTGCTTGGGAAAATGTATGCAAGCCGAAGATAGAAGGAGGATTGGGGTTGCGTTCACGCAAGGAAGCTAATGAGGTTTGTTGCTTGAAATTGATATGGACAATTACCTCGAATCAGCCGTCGTTATGGGTCAGATGGATCAACATGAATCTGCTTAATTTTTTTTCTTTCTGGTCAATAAAGGAGAGTACAAGTAAGGGCTCATGGATGTGGCATAAGCTTCTCAAATATAGACCAATTGCTAAGGAGTTCTATTGTGTGGAGATAAAGAATGGGGAAACCGCCTCCTTTTGGTATGATAGGTGGTCGGACATGGGCTACTTGATAGATATTGTGGGGCCGAGAGGACCTATAGACATGGGGATCAAATTACGTACCACGGTGGAGGAAGCATGGCGCACACGACGAAGGCGGCGACATAGAATTTCGGTATTAAATGATATTGAAGACGCTCTCGAATCTAAGGGTCAACATAGAGTGTTGGGATCGGTGGATGTGGTTAAATGGCGAGGTAAAGGCGATCAGTTCAAACCATCTTTCACAACAAGGGACACATGGAATCATATCCGATCAACCACAAGTAAAGTCAATTGGCAAAAAGGAGTTTGGTTCACTCATGCGACACCGAAATACTCCTTTTGCACATGGCTAGCGATGCATAATCGCTTATCGACGGGGGATCGTATGAGTGTTTGGAGTGCAGGAGCTAGTCGACTTGTGTTCTCTGTTCAGACCTCACGGAGATGAGAGCTCGTTTGTTCTTCTCGTGCAGGTTCTCTTCAGAAATTTGGTCCAAACTAGCCAGGAATCTTCTCAACAATCAATACTCCACTGATTGGCAGGTGATTGTGAATTATATAAATGAAAAAAACCACCTCGTATCCAGGGTTTTCTGATCTGTTATGTCTTCCAAACATCAATTCATACCATTTGAAGAGAACGAAACGCGCAACGGTATGGTGAAGCGCCATCTCTTCCTAGCCGTATCATCAAATTCATTGACAAGCAAATGAGGAATAAACTCGTCTCGATCCGAAGCGCTGGGATCAGAGATATGACGAGAGTTTACAAGCCTGGTTCGCTACTTCAGGATAAAGCTTAAAATGTTGTCTCTTTTTTTAATCTAGAACTCAAAATAAAGAAGCATTTGATGTACAAAAATTTTCTTTGAATTAATTTAACATATAATTCAAAAAAAAAAAAAAAGACAAAAGAAAATTAAAAAAATGTCAAAGAAATTAGGATAACAATGCTTCCTCTTCTAACAACGATTTTCATCAAAACTTGATTGGTTCTCCCGCTACCGAGCGGTTGCAATTGATAACATTTTATAACAATCACAAAAACCGCTTCATACCGTTCCGTACCGTTCTAAATCAAAAGCTCATTTCCACAAGCGTTTGTGGTTGTGGACGATTGTGGATAGTTGAAAATTATAATATATATATATATATATATATATATATATATATATATATCTTAAATACTAAACTAAAATTTACAAAAAAATAATTATTTAAAAAAATTTACTTTCTTTTTAAAAATTAAACTAAAATAAACTTGTAACTATAAAAAAAGTTATTTTATATCCACAAATGTTTCAAACCTCTTTAAAATTATTTATTTATTTATTCTATGATTTATTTAATATATATAATTTAAATTTTTTATAATAATATTTTTTTAATTTTTATAAATTATATATTATGTGTGTTATGTAAACCCGCTATCACACCCGCTGTAAACCAGTCATAAGCATCCCACAAACGGTTTTGTTCTATATAAATTAAAGGTTTTTAGTCGCTTCCGACCTATGTTAATCTGAGTATGGTTCTGCATATACGATTATGATGAATAAATCTATGAAAAACGATTCTACGACGTAGTTTTTTTCGCAACACATAAATTTACGATATACTGTTCTATATGATAAATAATTCTCTTCGCAATATACGAAATTACGACAGACGATTGTACTTGCAATACTCTGAAATCTTTAATAAACTTTACATTTATTAATCTTTACAAACTGCATTTTCTAAAAATCTAATACAAAATCTCGAATATAACCTTTAAATCTTGATTACGTGTAGGATCGACGGTCTTCATCCGACTGCATGCTTTTTCAGTTTGGCATACGTCCGCCCCCTTACGCAGAAAATAAAAAACGTCACATTGAATGAATATTTTTAAGGTTTTTGTTTCTGTCTTTTTTTTAGTATTATCATCTTATTGGTGCCGTGAATCTAGTCTTGTGACTTCTCAACGAAAAAAGAAGTCTTTGAACGTTTTTATTTCTGTCTTTTTTTTAGTATTATCATCTTCTTAGTGTCGGAAAATCTAGTCTTTTGCCTTCTTAACGAAAGAAGAAGTCTTTGAATGTTTTTGTTTCTGTCTTTTTTTTAGTATTATCATCTTCTTGGTGTCAGAAAATCTAGTCTTTTGCCTTCTTAACGAAAGAAGAAGTCTTTGAATGTTTTTGTTTCTGTCTTTTTTTTAGTATTATCATCTTCTTGGTGTCGGAAAATCTAGTCTTTTGCCTTCTTAACGAAAGAAGAAGTCTTTGAATGTTTTTGTTTCTGTCTTTTTCTAGTATTATATATCATCTTATTGGTGCCGTGAAATCTAGTCTTTTGACTTCTCAACGAAAGACGAAGTCTTTGAAGGTTTTTGTTTCTAACTTTTTCTAGAATTATCATCTTCTTGGTACAGTGAAACCTTGTCTTCTGACTTCCAACGAAAGAAGCAACAAAACAAAACAAAACAAAAAAAAAAAACTTAAATTTGAAGGTTTTTGTTTTTTTGTCATTTTTCTAGAATCATCATCGGTGCCGCGAAATTTTGTCTATTGACTTCTAAACGAAAGAAGCAACAGGAAATTGTTTCTGACTTTTTCTACAATTTTCATCTACTTAGTGCAGTGAAATCTTGTCTTTAGACTTCACAACAAAAGAAGTAACAAAACAAAAAACAAAAACTTTGAAGGAAAAAAAGAAAAGGAATGGAGATTTTGACGAGCATAGCTATGATAGTAGTAACAATGATCTTCATTGTTCTATGTTTCACAATCTATCTCACGATCAGAATCTTCACCGGAAAATCAAGAAACAACAAAGAATATTCACCAGTACACGCAACAATGTTGGATCTTTTCTTCCACGGAGACGATTTACACGATTACGCGACAGAGATCGCAAGAAAAAAACCAACTTTCAGGTTTATCTTATTTTTTTTGCTAAGAATGTAAATGTCATTTAAAAAATTGAAATGTTTAGGTTTTACAAATCGTGTTCATAAATTGCTAAACCTATGAAAACCAACTTTCAGGTTCTTGAGTCCAGGACAAAGCGAGATATTCACCGCAGATCCTCGTAACGTGGAGCATATTCTCAAGACAAGATTCGATAACTATAGTAAAGGACACGAGATTCGTGAGAATCTTGGTGATCTTTTAGGACATGGGATCTTTGCTGCTGATGGAGAGAAATGGAAACAACAGAGGAAACTCGCAAGCTTTGAGTTTTCTGCTCGAGTTTTAAGAGATTTTAGCTGCACTGTTTTTAGGAGAAATGCAACTAAGCTTGTTGGTTTTGTCACTGAGTTTGCTCTCTCTGGGAAAGCTTTTGACGCTCAAGTAAGTTTCGAAAAACTAAACCCATTTAAGGAAAGTTATTATTTTCCAAATTTGGAAACTCAAAAATGATAAAAAAACAATTTCTTTTTTGAACAACGGATAATTTTTGTTTTTGTTTTTGGGTTTGAGATAGGATATGTTGATGAGATATACATTGGACTCGATCTTTAAAGTGGGGTTTGGAGTGGAGTTAAGATGTTTGGATGGGTTTAGCAAAGAAGGAGAAGAGTTCATGAAGGCTTTTGATGAAGGTAACTTTGTGACTAGTTCTAGATTCATCGATCCGCTTTGGAAGCTAAAATGGTTTCTCAATATCGGATCACAATCTATGCTCAAGAAGAGCATTACTACTATAGACAAGTTTGTCTATCGTCTCATTACCACTAAAAGGAAAGAGCTTGCCAAGGAACATGAGACTGTGAGTGTTCTCTAAAGCTTACCTTCTCTGTGATTCCATTTTACCGTTTTTAAACCTTTCGAAAATTGTTTTGCATTGGCTCTAGGTTGTTAAAGAGGACATACTATCAAGATTTGTAGTGCAAAGTGAGAAAGATCCGGAGAACATGAATGATAAGTACCTGAGGGATATAATCTTGAGCTTCATGATTGCTGGGAAGGACACAACCGCTGCAGCTCTCTCTTGGTTCTTGTACATGCTCTGCAAAAACCCACTTGTTCAGGAGAAAATCGTACAAGAAATTAGAGATGTGACATCAAGCCACGAGAAAACAATCGATGTAGATGGTTTCGTTCAAAGTATAACCGAAAAGGCTCTTGATCAGATGCAGTATCTCCATGCAGCCTTGTCTGAGACCTTGAGACTTTACCCTTCTGTGCCTGTGGTAAAATAACCAGTCTTAAAGAGATTCTTCTGTTATTTGACATTTTAATAACGATTTTCATAATCTTCCTTTGTCCTTCCGAAGGATACCAAGTGCGCAGAAAATGATGACATTCTTCCAGATGGGCATAGAGTGAGCAAAGGGGATAATATCTCCTACATAGGCTATGCAATGGGTAGGATGACTTACATTTGGGGACAAGATGCTGAGGAATTTAAGCCAGAGAGATGGCTTAAGGACGGCGTGTTTCAACCCGAATCACCGTTCAAATTCATAAGCTTTCATGTTTGTACACTCTCTTGTAGACAAACTACAAGTAATGCATCCTTTTTAAAAAAAAATACCTGACATGTTTTCTTTCTTCAACTGTGTATGTAGGCTGGTCCAAGAATCTGTCTTGGCAAGGATTTCGCATACCGGCAAATGAAGATAATATCAATGACACTTCTTCACTTCTTTCGCTTCAAAATGGCTGATGAGAAGACCAATGTGCATTACCAGAGAATGCTTACACTTCATATCGAAGGAGGACTCCATCTCTGTGTAACCCCGAGGACGAGCGCTTGATTTTGACTAGAACACTTGATGCAGCAGCACATGTTTGTTATTTGCAAGCTTTTAGTTTGGGATTTTTGTTTTATGAATTTTGTAACACAAAGTTGTGTGTCACACACAACGTGTCCTTAATTTCCTTTATCTGTGTTTTCGTTTAATTTCAATACTGTCTTTGTTTTAATAAATCAATAAAAAATCAAAAAGAGGAAGCTCAAGTTTCCCGAAAATATTTGTTGTGCAAAGCCCTTAGAGGAAGACTCTCAAACCCTAGCCGTAATCGATATCTCTTCAACTACGTCTAAACCCATGTTTGTTTGCGAGTTCTCCTAGAGTTCATGTAACCTAACTTGCTATCAAAGCTTCCGCACTCCATCACATTTATAGTGCCTGCTTCATGTAACCCAATAATTGCTTACCCAAAACGTTATGTTGCCTGAAATTCTCACAGAAACATAGTGTGAAAATTGAGCCAAGCATGAACAAGTTTTGGTCAAAGATCCTAAAGAAAGATGGCAACAAACACCAAGTTAACTATCAAAAAATTTCCAGTAACGAAGTTAATCCCGATGAACGGGATAAAAATGTATAATTTTACAGCCAGATAGTACAAAAAAGCACATAGTCACACTACAAAAATGAATTCATCATCTTATTGCATGATCACGGAGGGAATCTGAGAACCTGGTCTTGAGGCCCATCCCTTGCGAGATCTGTAAGCTTCAATGGCCTCTAATCGCTGCCTCTCCTGCGAAGCACTCATAGTAGACTTTCGTGCCTGCCAAATAAACATATAACCATTTGAACCGAAAACAGGAGCTATATCCCACAGATTATCTTACAATTAGAAACTATAGTGAGACTATACCTTTGGAACAACAGCCAACTTTGGTGGAGCTTGCACCACATCGCCAAATCTTATCTGCTCATGCTTCGGGAAGTTTTCTCGGAGGGTATCTTCAGTCTTTCCTTGATTCTTTTTTTGCTTCTTGGCCTCCCAATACCTGCATTAAAGTAGATAATTTTCGATCTACTCATCAAACTCAAATATAACTTAAAAGGATCGGCCTTTAAGAGACTGAAAACTTAAACAAAGTAATCTCAGAAACAAAAAAGCATTGTGAGTTTTAAAAGTTGATAGAGCAAAAGGAACTGAACAGTAAGCTTACTTCTTCTTGCGTTCTTTCCTTTTTGACCGACCATCCAACTCCGCTAGTTCCTTTTCGAAACGAAGGTCGCTGATTTGATTTCTCTTCCTCTTTTTCTTCTTCTTTTCATCTCCCTTCTTCAGCATTATATCATCTCCATCATTCTCCTCATCAGAAAAGGTTGCGTATCCCTCAGCTCTAATTTCCTCAACCACCTTAGCTTCCGACTTTATTTCACTCCCAGGCTTGACATTCTAATTATATGATTATCCACCACAAAACAATACCACATCAAATTCCATACATTTTTCCCACAGACCATATTCAAGCAAAGAAAGGGATCGAAAGTTATTAAAAAAAAAAAAAAATCATGATTAGACTGCATAATATTCCTTCAATTCTGAGAGATTACACATAACAGAGAAGACAAATGTCACCATTATTAACTTGTTATATAGCAGAGAAGTCAAATTGCATAGTTTTCTTCACTTGACTCAATGGAAAATCCCCCAAATTGGAATCTCTAATTTTAATTTCCCCAAATTAAAACGATTAAAACCCAAAATTAGGCAAAACTATACCGTCGCAGCATCTACTCTAGCTTTTTTTGTATTCTCTTCTTTCTTCTCTACAACTTGTTTAGTCGAATCTGAAGGAAGAAGATAAAACAAACAGTCACAGAGAGAAATCAAAAACACAAAAAAACGTATCTCTTGTTCTCTCTACTAGCGAAGAGGATTAGAAGGTACCTTGGGGAGAAGGAGAGGTGTAGTTCATGAGAATACGTAGCTTGGAAGGAAGAGCATCTTGCTTCGAACGATCAGGCGGCGGAGGAAGTCTCGCCGGACCGCCGTGAGCAGCGAGGTAGTTTTTCTCTCTCCTCTTTTTTCCTTTCCCTCCCATCTTCTCTCTTTCTCTCTCTCTAACAATTAGACCTACTTGTTTTATCAAGCTTCCCTCGAAACTTACACGAGGTGACTAAACTGGGCCCAGGCCCATATATTTATCCCAATAACATTTTATTTTTTCAATTTTTGTGCATTTTAAAAAGCCCTGATAAACTTCGAAATACTAAAGATTCACCTAAAGTTTAATTCTCTACATTTTTACCAGAAAAAATCTATGAAGATTGAAATTACGATTTTAAGAGAAACCAATTGTTCTGAATAAATGAATATAATAAAATCAACAGCCAAAACGCCATTTTCTTACAGAAAAAAAAAGCACCAAATAAGTACAAATCTACAGAAATGGGGAGAGAAAAAAGGACGTATTAAAGCTCAAGCTTTTGTGTATATAATATAACCTCACCAAGCTCTCAACAAGCCTTTGATCTAAACGATCTCCACAACAACTATGGAGTAAGAAATCAGAACAAAAAAATGACACGAGAACAGATAAAACGGGATCAGTTTTACTGGGACTAACCATATACTTACATAATGTTACACACGACAAGACGACCAAAAACATGTCCATCTTTCTGATTTTAAGATTTCTCCAGCTTGGTACTTCACCGAGTATATAAACCCGAGATTTTCCGGCAGTTTTTTATTTGTTCGCCATTTTGTATCAATGAGGTTTGATTCTATTATCTCATTCCCACCCAAGCTTCAGCATCTGATCCACCACCTTTAAGCTTAACTGCAAGCATTTATGTACTTATTTAATCATAAACTATGTACAATGATATATTATCGAAGGATGCTGATTTTTACGCAGACTTACTAGTAAAAATCATAGCAATTGACGAATGTAAACCTAAACAGTCTCAAATGGTAATAGTTAATAAACTTACAGCCGGATCAGTGAAGATTATCAACTGTTTATCTTCCGTGGAAACTAAGAGGTTCGTGTTGTCAACGTTCAGAGCCAGTGCGGTTATATCCTGCCCTTGACTAAGCTTTAGCACATGGAAGACCTACAAGACAAGGTTTCAGGTTGTTTAGACCAGAAAATAAGCAGCGGTGAATTAGTTTTTCTCTTCAAGGAGTTCTGATAAATACCTGTAGCGTGTATATGTTGAGGAAGCAAATTGAAGGAGATGGAACATCCAGTCTTTCGATTTCTTTGTCATCTTTTGATGTATCGTTACTAGTCGAAAAATCCATGTTGGAACACGAGTTCATCCCAATCAAAGCATTTTGACCGTCCATGGATATTTCCATGCAACTTACGCTACAAGAGAAAGGAAGTTTTGCTTTGGCAATCAAAATTCCGTTGATGGTGAACACGCTAATAGAACCTTCCGAACTACTCCATGCCATTATAACCCCATCAGATGAAATGCAGAGAGAATTAGCCGTCACACCAACTAATCGTCTGATCAGCCGTCCTTTTCTTATGGAATGCAATAGAACATCTGAGGACTCGGAAGACGAAACAACGACTCCTTGATCTGAGCTGACACAACAACAAACTATTTCTCTTCGGTGGCCACGGAGCACTTGTATAGGCCCTTCAATGCGACATTTTTTGCTTTTGTTTGCCACTGGGTTGGCCAGATTCGTGTTGTTTGCGGAGGAAGGCGCTCCGGATCCAGTTGACGGCTCAGACACGCTTGTTCGTGAAGTTGACGCCTTGTGAATTCTCCACAGCAAAACAGTAGTGTCCCGTGAACCCGTCACAAGGAAATTGTTGTCTGGAGACAGAGCCAGACATGTAACAGGGGCACAGTGCCCAAAAGCTGTTTCCAGTGTTTTTGCTCCATCAGATGAGACTAGCTTGATACTATTATCCGCATGTCCACCTATAACCAACACATGAATTCCGTAAATATATTACCAATAAACTTTCGAAAAATAAATACGGGACATTGGGGCTTATAATTGGCTTATTTACCTGTGATAATTTCCCCATCACTCGTAAT
Source organism: Pseudoturritis turrita (assembly GCA_900406555.1). Taxonomy (NCBI): domain Eukaryota; kingdom Viridiplantae; phylum Streptophyta; class Magnoliopsida; order Brassicales; family Brassicaceae; genus Pseudoturritis; species Pseudoturritis turrita. The sequence continues at coordinate 8,139,770 of OVBL01000512.1, forward strand.
CGCAACTACGGACGAACTTCTGATTCCTGATGAGGCAAATGCCTGTGCCTGGGGAAATTGCCAATCACCAGTTCCAGAACTAGCTGGACCCTTGAACATGCGCATCAATGATCCACTAGTCGAAGTTGCTGTTGCCTTCCCGTGATGAAAGAGGAAAGGAGTACCTTGGCCATCAGGGGTGTTTGGTTGCCACTTGTGCTGTGCAACACGAGCTGCTGGCACGTTCATGTCCACAATCACAACACTATCTGAAGATGCCTGAATGGCTGAGGCCGGTAAGTTGCAGCGTTCCGGAGCTTGAACAGCATACGGTTTTATCTCTTTTGGATTTCGAAAAATGGTCTGACAAAAATTAAAAGTAACTGTCATGTTTAAGTGGCAAATTTAGCACAGAGGAATATAGTATGTAAGATATTTCTTTGACCTAATTTTTCCAAAGAACACCATATAGTGGCATCTCCTATACTCACATAGGATGCAGTAAACAAAGAAAACTCTGTTAAACCTTATGGCACAGACCCGTATAGTAAAACCCTATTTATTGTGATAAAAGTTGTTAAGGAACCTATTGACCTTCAATAGCTCACCCTCAGAGAAATGGTAATGTTTAAAAGAGGTGTTAACTAAGAGTGCAATTGCAAAACCAAATCGACACTAGCAGTTACCTGCATATGTAGGACATCTTTCAGCGGCATTCTCTTCATGTGAGGAACAGTCAATAGCTGGGATGGTGTTTGCCCAAAATAAGCTATCTGATCTTGCGTAGCACGTTGTTGTACCTTCATCAAACATTCACAGGCAAGCCATGTCAACATGTAAATACTAAAAGTGAGCAATTACAGCAGTACAAGAAAGTTGCACTTACCGGGTCTGTGATCTTATCAATGTCAACAGTTCCCTCGTAGGTAATGTAGAAGAAAACGTTATTTGCCATTATAGCTTCTTTGCCACGTTGCTTATACCTAAATGAAGAAGTTAATTAAAAGTAACAAAAAAGAGAGTAGAAAAACCAATTTAGTGGCTTCTAAAGAAACTTTGTTGTGATTATTTTGCTGGTCACTCAGTAAAAGGAGGAAACTAAGTTCTGGACATCACATCAATTCAAGGGAGAAAACCAACCCAAATATGAGATCAATCCATTCATGCAAATGTGCAGATACATGCTCGCTCTCAAGAGCCCTTCGTTGTTTGTGTACAAAATCCACTGGGTTTTTGGCCCAAGGAGGAAGTTTTACAGCATCTGATAGAAGAAGAAAAAACCGCATCAGATAACAAAAGTTTCACCATGCCAGGCACAAATTTTAGCTATGACAAGGAAGAGAATAGCAATACCAAGCTTTTCTCCCAGCTGTGTTGTACCAAAGTCGATCGAATTTTCATTGGTCAGCACCTCAGGGAGGTAAAACAACTCCGGAACCTGTAACGCAAAATTTAATGGCGAAATATAGGTAGGCTCTTGAATTGCTGAGGAAAATGCGGATAAATAAATCCATTTGATGCTTTAGGGAAACCAATACGTACCAACTCCTTCACATCACTCATGTCTTCTAGAACTCCATTCCAAGTGGCTGGAATGTCTGAAAACAGACGGTCTGCATGATCAAACTTTCCACCTTGAAGTTGAATTGACAGGGTTGTGAAAGGTTCAACTCTGGCCAGATAATACAACACCTGCGCACGAGATAAAAACCATAAAATATTGAAAAGAGTACCAACTCCATCGAGCTGCATTGAAAGTAGTATCTATTGCCTTTTTTCCACGATTCAAAGGAACACAAACTTTAAACTGGGAATGGCAGTAATTGTGGCAGGATATTACAGAGAAGAGAACTTACTGCTCCAGCACTTGAGTAATGGGAGCCATAGTGGAATTTGGGAATGACTGGATCTTCAAAGCTAGAATATCGCTCTTGAAATTTTTTAAGCCGCTCCGGGTTCAATGCACCAATTGGCTAAACATATATAGACCCACATCACAAGATTTTCTAGACTTATGAATCATCATATGCAGATTTAGAACGTGAAATTGGAGGCAAACTGCAAAGGATACCACCTTGGAAAGATCTCTGAAGGTAGATGGATTTGAAAGGTCCAGACTTTCTGAACTGTTGTCAGAAATAATCCACGGAAAAACAGGATACTGCAAAGAATAAGATATTTATCAAGATCACTAAAAAGACACGGCATTGACAAGTTCACCAGAAAAATGCTAAAGATCACAAGATCTACCTGAGTAATGTCATTGTAACTACGGCCAGCCAACGTGTTAAGCTGCATTAAGTATTCAAAATTGCTGATCTGCAGAAATTATCCAAATGTTATTCTCGGATAAGGATTAAAAAATTGCATGGCAAGTGTGAATGTGCAGTTTATTGGTACCTCCCATCTAGCCCAGCGCTCCATTAACTGAGTTCTTCTCAAAAGCTGTTCCGGCCTCTAAAAAGGTAACAATATATGTAAGTTTGCAGCACGTCATGTGCTAAGAAACCAAGATAGTAAGGAAAAAACACAAACCTGAGTTGCTAGGTAAATATTGTTTAAATGAGGAGGCCTTGCTTGCACGATAGCTCGATATGCATTTCTTCTTCCCTCGGTATTCTATGGTGTTAAACAAGAAAATTGGGAAAAGTAATTGGTTACGCATGCGAAGACCTGTGATTTACAAGGTCGGAAAGATAAATATATCATAAGTAGAAAAGATTTTAGATGCAAATACCCCAAAATCAAAGAAGAAGTTTGAACGGTCAACCATAAAGAGTTCCAGGGCGCTCCTTCTCAGGAGATATCTGAGAGAAATAAGCAAAGAATTAGATCATCAGTCAAAATTGTTAACCGTGGGAGAATAAAAATGAAACACAGCTCATTCAGAAAGAGGAAAACTTAACCAAAAAAGCAATATCTGACTACGGAAAAGAACAATTGTCTTCAATGGGTAAGAGAACGGCAATACTAGTAAAATAGTCTGCTCATGTTTAAGCATGTATCCGCTGGTTAACGAGGACTGGTTGGTGTTGGCTTTGTGGGCAATCAAAGTGGTTTAAAAAATTCTTTTCAGTCCACCAGGGAGTGCATTTAACAATCAATCGGAGTAAACTATTCAGATTTTCTTTAGATGAAGATTTCATATCTTGGCTAGAGAAACATAAAAGTTATAAGCAAATAGATCATCTGAAAGATTCATAAAATGAAGTAGTAAATAAGAATACATAAGCTAAACAGAATTTTGATGATGAAACTTTACCTCCGGCTATAAATCTGATGAAGAGAAGACATTGGCCAACTACGATCCTTTTCTTGGTCACCTGATTTGGACCCATCTAAATGACCAGTCAAATGCTGGCTTTCTCTGTTGTCAACAATAAAATTTATTCTCCGTGTTGTAATCTGAGAAGGCACAACAGTTATTATCAGCAACCAGAAATCCATACAAGAAAAGCATATTTGGGAATTATGAGCCAATTTTAGGTTTATTATCTACAGCCTACAGGCCACAATTCTTGACTTCACTGGATTTAACTAATTTAATTGGTTATTCTCCTTTTTATTCTATCTTTTTGTGTCAGCTATTTGTTAAAAATCCAAGACAATCAGGTTGGTTGCATACTTGAAAGGTTCCTTTCACAACCCTTAGGGGCCGGACCATAGATGTGGGAAACTCAAGAAGGATCCTTTCATCAAGTTCACTGGGAACAAAGCCAGGTGCCACTACTGAAGAATCTCGGGCCATTTCATTCGAAGGTCGAGGATCACTAGTTCCTGCTGAAATTCTGGATGCATGCTCATGTGACCCAGATATCCTCTCTTCATTTTCCCTTCTATGTTCTTCCGCATTGCCTTTGACATCAAGATGATCACCCTCTCCATGTTCGTCATCTTCAAACGCTATTTCCATCGATATTACTTCAGCAGCAAGAACAGGAGGATTTGATGGAGAACCCTTGCTACCGTTATTACTTTTCGTATCTGTCTGATCATCATAGTTTGCTGCTGCCCCGAGATGATCAGTCCCAGAATAATTCCTCCTTATACACTGTCTCATCCTCGAGAAACTTTCCATAGAATCAAGTTTCCAGAAAACCTGCATATTTAATGATATCACATCACTGAGAAACTTCTCAACATGTTCCAAATTTGAAACAAAAAAAAGCGTGGCTTACGCGTTCAGGACTGCATAGCTCATCTCCAAAAGGCCCAAAAAAGCATCTCATCTCTGCCAAGTAACGAATTAGTTTGCGCCAACCACGGCTTCCCAAGCATAGGCGATTTGCGACTATGATATCATCTTGCATACGCCTATCAATCTGGTGAAAAGTGAACAAAAAAATGTGTGGGTCAGTATGCAGCTTTCAAAAACCAATAAAGTGTGACGTACGCGGGAAAGCACACCTCTGATCTTTGCATGTTACGTGCTAAAGCAAAACTTGCCACAAGTACAGCAATAAATTTGTAGGACAAAGCATTAAAATCTTTTCCATAAACTGATTTTGTATCCACCGGTTGGAGACATTCCATCCACGCCACTCCCATAGCTTCAGAACTGTTCCATCTCTGTAAACGCTCCATGTCACTGATATTCCTCCGCTGCGCAGATGTAGCCATTGCAACAGCACTTAGACCTCTTCCTGAACCAATCTTTGCATTTCGTTCAAGATCTCGTGCAGCTGCCAAAGCTGCAGCTTTTGCAGCAGCTTTATCTCTTGGTCGAGGTGGTGCGTTGTTGTTCGGAGCCTCCAGCGGTTTCTGGAAGCTTGAAAATGTCTGAAGTTTGGCAGTCTTACGCTCAAGCAATGAAGAGTCTCGCCTAAGATGTGAAGGGGTAGGAGGTGGCGGCGCTTCCCAACCAGCTGCCCCTGCAGCTATCATCGCCAGAGCCATTGCAGCAGGCGGTGATGCAAAAGCTGCAGCCCACTCCGGAGTAATCATAGAAAGAGCACCCTGCACAGGCAGATTTGGATAGCTCAACTTAATAACTCGAGCAACAAAAATTCTAAACCTAACATAAACCATAAGGTAAACAATAAGCAATTTTATAAGGGCTGAAGTGGCATCTCAGCAACTAGAAATATAAAATGGCCATTCTAGAAACATATAACTATAATAGCAACTAAGGAAATGTAAACAGGTTTCTGCTACCTCAAGGGGGAGTGCATCAGCAGCCAAGGCACGATCATCAACGACAAGGGGATTCATACCATCAGCAGTGGCAAGTTCATGAATGCCAGCCAAAAGTGGTCGCCATCTCCTGAGGACTGCAACAAATGGTGGTAAAATAGCCTCTATATACTGCTTACGAAGTGGTCTTCGGTCTCTGCCGATAGCATGCCATACCTACACAGATTTATGCTGGAATCAGAAAGTGCAGAAAGACAAAAGAAAACAAGGACAGCATCAGAAGCAAAATACGGGAAGATGACAATTCCCAGTAGCAGCATGAAGATTTGAGACCAGAACATCATTAAGCATGCCAATCTGATTTAGAGAAGAACTAACCTCAGAATAGAGAACACATGCAGTAACCAGTACTCTCTGCCTCTTAGAATCGGATATTGGCATGTTTAGTATAGGAGAAAGCACACTGTGAGATAAAACAAAAAACAAAAAAAGGTCAAACTTCTCCGGATAAACAGCAGAACAAGGCCAAATATCCATTGTGGAACTAAAAAATCAAGCGTTTGATACCATGTTATTAAATTCTGTGCAGATAATCAAATATAAAATACTATATGGCACGTAGTCATCATCTTGAGTGACCCACAAGCGACTTGTGGACACAATTGAACTCAAGAGCATATATTGTGTCAACTCCATATTACCAGGGTGCAAAAATGCTGACACAAACTATCAACCTTATGCATATCTAATTGGCCATGAAGGAGAAACAAAATATGTCATTGAGTTTACCTCCACAATAAAGCTGATCGTGACTGTCGCATAGACATCTGAGAACCGCTATCTAATGAAATTGAATTCCCTGAGGAGCGTTCAGAACTTAAATTTCTCATCAACATATTATCTTCGCCATAGTCTTCTTCCCTCATAGACAGAAGCACCATTCGAAGCATGCATAAGAAAGGCTGATCACTGTCCAGCAACTGGTAGAGGGCTGTCATCCCTCCCATCCCAGTACCAGATCCTCCACCTATCCCAAGGCCACCTCCGAGTCCAGACTCATCTAGCAGCAAAGCTTGAAGCATGGATACAGATTTTTTAACCAAAGGAAGTTCGATCCAGTTTCCATGAGCATCTTTTTCCAAAGTAGAATTCCAAGAGTCTGAACCACTGCCACCACCACCAAAACAACTACTTTTAGAGGGAAGGCCAACACCATACCACAATCGACTCCTGTACTTCCAACCCTCAGCCAAATCCATGGCACAGCTGCCATATGAAACAAAAGCACATGAAACAGATGCATAGGGCTCAGCTGCAGCAGCAGCAGTAAGGCGCTCCATTACGACTGCAGAAATCTGTCCACTTGAATCAGCCATTGAAGCGAGTACCTGAAAGAAAAAAAAGCAAATAACTTGACTGTCCGTAACATAAAAAAAAAAAACATGATGTTTACAAGAACCCCCAAATAACAAAATTAATTTGATGTTGAAAACGGCATGCTCGTAAAGATACAATGAAAATAAAAAGAGGTGTTAAACCAACTAGCAAAAAGACAAATTGATTAGGACATAAGAGAAGCATGAACAGATCTACAGCATAAGAAAATATAACGAAATTTAAAAGCGTAAGTTTTTTAAAAGCACTTGATCATAACAAGAGAACATGAGAAGCAAAAAATTGGAAAGTCCAATTCAGAGAAATTAGACGTTTGAGAATGTTTTCCACTTACATCTAAAGGAAACTTCCCTGAATCACTTGACATTGAAGCGCGACTGCTAGAAACCTCTGATGATTCTCCGATTGCTGTCAGAGTGCTTGTACGATTTTTAAGGGGGTAACCAAGAGAAAGAGGAGACGGAGAAGCATCAACTGCATTTGTTGCACAAGTTTGTTTACTTTGTAACCGCAAATGATCTTCGACAAGCATCAAAATCACGATTGCATTTTCCACCAGAAAAACAGAAAGCTGAGCAGCATTTTCTGCTCCTGCCTTTGCATCTTTTGGTGCTAGACCCTCTGCAGCAACACCAGCAGCTGCTGCAGCAATAACTTGAGTCTGTTGAGGGGAAAAAAGATTGTGTAGATAAAAATCTAATTCTACCCCAGTAGAATAAGACAGGCGAACACACACACACATGCTTGACAGAGTAATATGAGAGCAATAAAAAAGCTTTAGAGCATTGTTTTCTTGCAAGCAAACTCCCTGGAATGTTATCCATATAGTGCATTTGTAAAAACAAACCGTATGATTTCTTTTATCAAGGACATATATAGCCATTAAATAACTCACTGAAAAGAGAACATTCCAGGAAAGGAAGGGGTTGGCTATATATGGAACTATGGAAGGCATAAAAGAATCTTAATTTTGTTATCATCAATATATTATAAGATAAAACAACATGCAAGGAAAACAGAGTTACCTGAGCCTGCAGTTCTCTGGCAGCAAAGTCTAGCAATCCACAAAAAAGTCTTCTTTTGAAAATTGGTAACGACTCTTCGCGCCTATAAAGAGTATAAGATCAAAAAAAAAAAATTGACAGGATCTGGCATACTTCTAAAAGCATATGGAGGAGATACTAGGGTGAAAGATCAGCAAGAGATATGACTCAAAACTACCATACCAATCTTCAGAAAAAAAAAATAGATGACCGTACAAAAGGCTTGAAAAGGTAAGAAATTCACAAGTGGCTCAGGAAAAATAAAGTCATTCAAAAAAGAATGTGAATAAGTGATGAAAGAGGTACATGGAAATACCTAATTCTTTGCTCCCCAGTGCTAGAACCACCAACGATAGAAAGCCACTCTGCACAATGAATTGTAGCCTCGATATCCTGTAAGAATGAAATAGATGCCCCAAGTAATGTTAATTAAAACAATGTAGCTTCAAGAGAGAGCAAGGGTGTAATCCAACAGAGAGTTAAACAAAAATTTACTTTCCAACCATCCTTCTGGCGCATTGAATGCTCCAACATTATGATCAAGAAGTTGTGAATCAGATCTTCTACCTCAGAAGAACCATCTGAAGCAGACTGCTTCCCTGCATCCTTCTGTGTAAACACAAAAGTCAGCAAAATTGGCAGATCTGTTGGCAGTTGGCACATGCTTCTACAACTTACCAGCTAATAACGTTGATTATTCACTCTTTAAAAGTTGCACGCATAACTTGCTCAGTAACAATACAACAATCATGAAGGAAGAGGTTTAGGTTCTAAGGTTGGATGGGTACCTCATAGTTCGAGATCAGTATCTCCAAGATCCACTCAGGCCACTCTTCCATTGTTGTCAGACTGCTCCTATTTTCCGGATGACTGCAAGCCAAAAAAAGAAGATCCTGACAAAAGAAAGAGCGGGTTCAGAAAGTACATCAAATGTTCTGGACAAGTGAATGCTATTAAAAAACAGTCCACAAAATAAAGTTCCAGACAACTAATCCGAAGCTTTATAAGTTTTCATGACAGCTGTTTGGAGAACAAAAATGCTCATAAAGTTTCCTTGTATTGACATTTATACTAACACAGGGTTAAGAATATCTCAGGCACCTTTACAACTACATAGAAAATATTTCAACTATGACATATACCTGTAGTGCTCGGCTTTGTAAAGCCTTAGACGCAAATGGTAGAGACCGCAGGAGGACTAACAAAAGTTGGGAATGTTCAAAGCGATGACCTGAATCATAAAAGTTAAGGCCATCTTCTGTTGATGAAGCATTAATCTGCAAGAAAGCACCCGTGGGCACAATAGAATTATAACCTCATGTCAAAATCTAAAAGAGTAATCGATATATTGCTGACAGATGAATGTGAACCGCACATCCCAATAGCTGTAAAAATCATGATAGTCAATATATGGTTAAATCAGAGAGCATTTCAGAGAGCCGGATTTGAAACCAACTTTCATCAAGTTTCACACCTTTGTAGCAATACAATAAAACAAGTACAAGGTTTGAAGCGAAAAAACCATGCATCAACACACTAACACTTTTTATTTATAAGAAACGCTATATGCTCCCTCTTCTTTCCACCCAAGTCATAGCAAGTAGTACCATGGCAATCAGAGCAGAAACCTTATATACTTTTCAATCAGCTTGTCTATAAAAACAAAAAAAAACAAAATGGGATATCAAGAATATGCCATACCGAGGCCCCAAGCAAAGTTGTATAGACATTGTCAGTCATCAGCCTGTTTGGAGCAGCTTGAAATGCTTTCAGTAAAGCAAATAGAAGCAATGCGACTTTATCATCAAACATTGTTCCACCATTTTCATGGAGTCCGCTACCCAGGATGTTACTTGTCACATCAGAACGACCCCCCAAATCAAATGTTAGGTGCCCACTAGAAATTAACGCACCAATCAATCTGATGATCCCAACCATAACGGCGTCGCTATTGTCAACATTGTACACATTATTTCTTGCATTATCAGCACTTATCGAAAGACTTATACCACCAATTTCAGAAACAGACGAGATTCTCTCAGTATTTATGGAATTGGCACTATCACAAACTGCAGGTGCAAACTCATGCTCTTTTTCTTGTCGAACTGACTCTGGTTCATTCAGAGACCCTACATTATCACCCTCAACAGAATTTCTATCAGGACCAGGCGGGTCAAAGCCAATCTCATTATCGTGTGGATCGGAATCCAATTGTTTTACCGAACCAGACCCGTTGTACTGACTCTTTTCACCTTGATCAGTCGATGACCTTGTTCCACTCTTACCCATAGCTACAACATTATCCTCACCAGTTTTCGCTTCTCTCTGCAGCAGAACAAGAAGTGTTTCTATCCCACCGGATGTTATAAATACCTCTGCAAACATCTGAGCTCTTGCAGCATTTGGCTGTACAACCAACCTATACATAAGGTGCAATACCCTCGCAACCTAAAAATAGGAAAAAGGTGGAACAGTGTCAGACTGCACGTATTTCTCAATTAATGCGGTCGTTGCCATTCTTTTCTAACTACCAATACAAAAAAATGCAATCTGTTAGATCATTCTCTCTCAAAATGACCCACATTTCACAATGCAAACCATTAGAAGATGGTTTTCCAGAATTCAAGAATACATATTCTGAGTCTCTGACTACTGTCGACGGAACTATTTTTATGAGTAGAGATAGTGCAAGCAAACTGCAAAAGACGCTAAGATGCTAGGAGTGGACCGCATAACTAAAAGGTCGGTAAATGATGAATTGGCATTGAATATGCAATTAACCTAAAATATTACAAGAGAAACACACGTGATAATCAGAAAAAGAACATGTCCATCCAAGACAAACAGTATTGAAATAGGGAGTATACAAAAAATAGGAAAAAGAAACTTACGGCTGGCCACTAGATTATCTTACCTAAGAAAACCAATAAAGACCACAGTAGAGAAACTGCTGGTGTTTAGAAAACCGGCGTAGAAATTTTTTGCTTCCCTATTTTGGTTATCTAATGGTGATAATTGAAAAACACTAAGGAAACGTGTTACCTGATTTGGTTGTGGACTGTCTATTATGAAACCAAGTAACCGACGGAGGTCATCAGCAGCTAAAGAAGGAGATGCTGCTCCCATTAGAAGTTCGATAATCACCAGAAGTTCATCTATCAGAGCATTGACTTCCCCCATTTGGCGCGTAATCCCGTCAAGAGGAAAAGTGGTCTCAGAATCCTTCTCAGAAACCATCCAATAGCATCTTCGACAGCCATCCAGAAGCAGCTGAATAGCATCGGCATCCCTCATAGCTGTTGCCTCAGTGAAAACCATATCTTGAAGAGACGACAATAGCTTTTTTTGGAGTCCATAATTGCACAAGCTCCAAATTTTCAAATCTAATAGCAGTGTACGAAAGAGCTGCACTTTAAGAACGTGATTGATCTTCTGAGATTGGCAAAGCGAAACAATGGCAGAAACTAGTTCCTCTTCTCCTACTCCGTCATGCTTGTTATCAAGGGATGCAAGTGAGTGTAGAAGATAACTCAGAATTCTGGCCAGAATATCGGGTCCCTTAGTACGACACAACTCCTCATTGTTCCCAGGATGTTGAATAGCAACTGAGATAATTCTAAATACAGGTGCAGCGAGAGTAACTGTGGACAAAGACAATGGAAGATTTCCAGGACATGGCTCCAAGCTATCTTTATGCACATTGCTTACGGTCAGTGGAAGCAGAGACATGGGTCCTCCATAAGCTAGGGCCCAGAAAGACTCCACTGGCTTCATTCTCGTCGCAACATGGACTTGTCCAAGGACCTCAGCTGGTCGCCTTAGAGTGCCTTAACAAGAAAAATACAAAGCAAAGCAAAAAGATTGTTCAAACTACAGCAAAAAATGGAAATGATTATTTCCCGTCTCCTAGCAGAAATAAAGAAGAATAAAGTTTGTACGTAGAAGTAAAATGAAGGAAAAGAAAATCATTGACAGAGAGAAAGAGCAAATCAAAGTAGATAGCAAATGCACCATGATAATCTGATAACATAATAAAGCATATCAAAATCATTCTTGGTAATTGAACGTTTTCAATTTCAAGACCATTGATCTTAAATTTTTTTAAAAGGGAGTAAAAATATAGGCACCTGCTGCTCCAGAAAGTGAAGCATCTGGGCAAAACCGCCCACTTAGCAGACAAGGGTGGTAAAGCAGGTGGGTATATCCTCCAATCTCGGCATCCAAAAGACTACTTTCCTCTGCCCTATTACGTACATGGTCATTTGTAGCTAGCCAAGGAAGGCCTGCCCCATTGCCAAAACAAGGCAAAACATCTCCACCTCTAGAAGCCAAGCGCGCCATTCTTTCAGGACCAATCGGTTCCTTAAATATATAAACTGGTCCCATCTCCGCAAACAAAGGACATTGACGACGGCGACGTTGTAGACCAGCCATAGTAGGAGGAGGATTTGTACCAATGCAACAGAAAGAGAGGGGCTTGGATATACGAGGAAAATCAAAAGGGCGCGATTCGTACAAGGATCCATCAATATACAGCCGTAATTCACTCTCCGCTTTCCCCAGAAGTCCCTGCTTGCAGCTATGCTCGAGGCCAATAAAATACCAACATTGAGGCTTAAATGCATGAGTAAAATGCAGCGAAGACTTTCTTCCTTTCCCACTACCACTCTCAACCACCAGAAATTGAGCATGGAAATATGCTTCTATTCCCTGATTATCAGCGGACAAAAAGCTGAACAAACGTGGCATATGAGCAGTACCCTCGCCAGCAAGCGCACTCGCAGCTGCTGCAGCTGACATTGCAGATGTTTTCCCTGACTTGGCTGCTGCGGCAGCAGCAATTGCAGCTGCTGCAGTTGCAGCATTTAATGTGTCAGCAAATGATTCAATATAAATCCATGTTGCAAAGGCGTAGCCATTGGTAAAGGGCCACCGACTTTCTCCAGGACCAAGTAAGCCAGAGCTTTCACCATCAAATTCAAAAGTACAAGCAGGTCCCCTTGATTCCTTTCCAATCATTGCCTTCTCCAAAGCAAGCATCAACGGACTTGACCACGCTGTTGTAAGAGTTGTTTTTATAACATGAAGCCACCTATGTAAATCATCAACACTAAGGGAGTGCCCAGCTAAATGTTGAATGCATAGTAGCAAAACGGCAGCATCCCATTTCATATCAACGTCCTTGGAAATTATCTCCTTCACTGATCGCAACAAAACTCCTAATAACCCTGCCGTCGAACACATAGCTCTGTTTCTCGTGCATGACCTTAAAATAACAAGCAATCCCCGAACCATACGGGTCCTCGGAGACATAAAATTAACACTGTCACCTAAACCAGGAAGCCAAGGAATAAGCTCACCAGCAACAATTGCAGCACGAGAATTTAACATGACACTAGGAGGGTTGCTATCTTCATCCTCTTCAAAACTCTCAACTCCACCCATGGTGGCAATAAGTGAATCAATAACAAGGAAAGCAGTGGTCTCTGACTCCTCTCCAGAGCCAAAACTCTCGATACCGCTAACAACATTCTTTAGTTTGTCTAAGCTTTCAGGCTTCCCCATGATGGCCGAATCCACTAGATGGAGTAGTTCTGGTGAAACATTTGGAATTGTAGCCTTTGGTTTGGGCTTCTGCGGGGAATGAACTGGGGAATATCCAGATTCTGTATGGTAGAAAGAATCCAGGTTAGTTGCAGACAGGGACTGTTTCATGGAATAAGATGACTCTCTCTCTGGTCCAGGGCTCGAAAGTCGGTCATTTTGCACATCATCCATGGGCATCAAATCATACATCTCCTGAGTCTCGGATAAGTGATAAGTAACTCCTTCGGTGCCACCAAACGAGGACCTCCCATGATCAGAATTTGAAGCGCTTCCGGGTTCCTTAAGGTCACCCTGTGATTCATTTGCAGCCTTTTCCTGATCTCCCAGAGAAACTTGTTCAAAATCATCATCCTTAAATACTCTATCAGCTGAACTGATCCCTTGTAAACCTGTATCCTCCCCTATATCAAATGCCTCTATCCTATTCTGCACAGGATTACTTATACCAGGCTTATCAGTAACATCAGGATGGTGAACAGAAGCTTCTGCGAGCTTTCTCTCATCATCTTCTTCCATTTATCAACTTATGGAGAGTACAGTCATTCACAGCGTTTTCTCACCTGTTAAACATCCAATTTAAGTAAAAGTTAAGCTTGTGAGACAAATACATCGACACTGATAGAGATGACAACAATGCACCGTGATTGAAACCAAAGAATCCATCCATATATGATAATACTCACTTGGATCTACTAAAGTAACCTATACACAACATGAAAAACAAAAATTCGTGCAAATCACAGAACATTCAATCAGAGATCTCTGTCCTTAAGACATATGCAGATCTTAAGGAGGATTTTGAAATTCGTATAAAAAAATACATTTCGCGTATATCAACGGAAACATGAACCCCATAGAGAACTCCCAAATGAAATCAATGCCGAGAGAGAATACGCACAGATCGGACCGGAGAGATGTTCAGATACGAATCAATGAAAGAGAATCGGAAGCAACTGAGATAGTCCAACAAATCTGGACGGATTCTCAATCTTCCGGCGGCGCAACGAAAGCCTGGTCGAAACGGAGAATGCGAAAGAGATTGAAGAGGACGACGAAAGTAGAGAGAGAGAGAGGAGACGATCGGAGAAAGACTAAGCGAAGGTAGGCGACTTGGGCGCGCGGGAGAGAGAGAGAAAGAAGAGGAGAGAGATTGTGGATTTTTACTGATTTGGGATTTAGCAAACATAAAAAGTCAATTAACATTAAATTTTGACATAATTTCATTATTCATGTTACACAAATCTTTTTATACACGAAATCTTACTTTTAAAGTCCTTAATTAAACAATTAATATTAGAGGGAAAAATACAGCTCGTCTTTTTTTAACCTAAAACATTAATCATAGTATTTGTTTTGGTGGAAGCCATTGGTGTGGTGGTTACACTTACACCAAACAACAAATCCTTTCTTTTTTTTTTTACATATCATAAAAACCATTAATTGATTTTGAAAATTGATAGTAATTTATGGGCTTTATATTGAGCTACAAATATAACCAAGGCCCAATATCAATATTGATACTTTGACTTCTTCAAGCCCTAGTCACCTCATGAGAACAGAGCGTTTGAGAATTGAGATGAGTTTTGTTTTATTTTAATCATAAGGTCAGTAGTTTATATGGTTTGTGAAATTATTATATACATACAATTAAAAAAAATATTACTTTTAAATTTTTGCAATGCATATCAACGCTATTAACACAAAAGAACCATATAAATGGTTAACTAATGGCTCGTTTTTCTGACGGGAACGGCACGTAACGGATTAGACTTGTGCAAGGTAAGACCAAAGGTCTCGTCCATGTCCAAGTCCTCAGAAACGACACCGTTTGGAAGCTTCCAGTCAAAAGAGTAAAGAAGAGAAGCAAGCATAAGAGACACAGTCTTCACAGCCAAAGGCAATCCCGGACAAATTCTCCGTCCGGCTCCGAACGGTGTAAGCTCGTAATCTCTACCTTTCACATCAATCTCTTTTCCCAAAAACCTCTCTGGCTCGAACCGCGTCGGATTCTCCCAAACGGTCGGATCACGTCCTATGGCCCACACGTTCACCAAAACCTGAGTGTCTTTACTCACAAGGAATCCAAGAATCTCTACATCGTTTTCCGCTTTTCGCGGGACGAGTAGCGGAGCAGCTGGATGCAAACGGAAAGTTTCCTTCACAACCGCTTGTAAATACGGCAATTCTGAGATATCAGACTCTTGAACGATGTCGTTTTGGCCTATCACACGATCGATCTCGGCTTGAGTTTTCGCCATCGTTTCTGGGTTTCTAAGTAACTCTGCCATTGCCCACTCTACGGTACTAGAGCTTGTATCCGTGCCTGCCGAGAAGAGGTCCTGACATATAATCACATGTTAGTAAGGTCGACATTATGGGTCCATATATAAAAAATTATGTGATTCCATCTCAAAACATAGCTTTTAAAAACGTCTTTATATAATCAAATCATATTTTTGACATATCCGTCAATATTATGATTAATAATAATTTATCACAAAACTAATTGACAGAAAACCAATCATTCCAATTACATTGTGAATCTTGATTGTTTGCAAGAAGGTGACTTACCAAGAGAAGGTGTTCAATATCGTTATTGTCGAGTTCGGCTTCATCACCTACAATGAGATCGAGAATCGCATCCACGAAATCGCTGTTCGAGACATCTTTAAGATTCTTCCGCAATGATTTTTCCAAAATTTTAGCATCGACAAACCCTCGAAAAACCTTAAACAACCTCTCTGAATCGTGCTTGATCTTCTTCCTATTACCTTGCAGATCAAGAAATTCTAGAAACGGAAAGAAGTTAGCTAGGTCTGGATTCCCAGCAGCTTCCATGCCTTCAGTCACTGCGTCTTGAAACACACTGGACTCTTCCGAATCATAGCTACCAAGATCGACCGAAAACAGAATGTTCGATATGATATTAAGAACCGTGGTGAAAGATGCACGAGAAATATCAACAGCTTCTTCTCTCTCGCTGCTTTCATTCATGAAGCTCACAAGCTCTTGCACCTTTTTCATCCGCAGAGTTTTAGTAGCTTCGATACGTTGCGGTGAGAATAGGTGAGTCACCGACAGTTTTCTCAACAGTCTGAAAAAAACATAACAATTATTTATTACTGTCTTAAGGTCCATGTTGCGCGTTTAAACCAGTGTTCTAAAATACGGTATGTACGATTGTATATATGGTGTACATATGTTATACGGTAAAAAGCCGTACTGTTTTTATGCTATAGAATAAACTATACGGTGAAAAATAAAACGGACGTATATACAGTGTATATGCAGTTATCGTATATACATACGGTGACAAATTTTTGTTAGTAAAAAATAATTGGTGACTAATTTTTTTTAGTTTTCGACATAGTTTTGTTAAAAAAATTAAAAAACAAATGTTTTTGCAATGATGATAGATTATGTTTATGCAGACAAATAGACATGTTGTTAGCAGTTAGTACTAGTATGTAGGTCTTGTAAGCATTAATGAGTTTGAGAAGAAAAAAAAAGAGAACAAGGCATGCCGTTTGGATTGAAACCTTTTAAATCTCAACTCAAGAGATCTGTGTTCCTCGATCGATATGGCCATAAACATTTTCTATTATCAATACGCATCACATGTTTCTGGACCAAGCAGACTTTAAAAATGCTATCATAATAAAGAATAACGCCTATGACATGAAAGTTTAAAGACAAAATTATTATGTCTACTTAAGAAAAAAAAAACACACAAGATTTCAGTATAAACAAGAGTAACAATCATATTTCAAAATTGCAAACACAAGAGAAATGTTAGGTTTGCGTTTATAATTTCCAACTAGTAATTATTTTGTTCAAATAAAAATAAAAATATAAAATTTTGTCTAGTGTAAATGCAAACACAAATACAACTAAAAGTAAACAGTATATTTTTTTAGTTTGTGTTATTGTGTTCTTTTAATGTAACTAAGATATTTTAACTGCTTAAGGCCCAGACAAATATGACAATTTTTTTAATTTGAAACAATCGGTTCTTTAGTAGCAAATCTTATGAAAAAAAAAAAATTAGAAAATGTAAAATCTTTACTGAAGTATACCTCCAACGATCCGATGACGGAGGAAGCCAGGCGACGGAAACCTCGTGGTGATTGATGGATCGTATCGAGCTAGTGGGCATACGGGCAGACAAGATTTGGTCGTGTGTTCTTAAAACCTCTCTTGCAGCTTCTGGTGAAGTTATGACCACTGAGTTTAAACATCCAAGCTTAAGACTCATGACTGGTCCATATGTTTTTGAGAGGTGGGCGAATGATCGGTGCGGGTTTTTACCGATTTGGTGAATGTTTCCGATGATCGGTAACCGTGGAGGTCCCGGAGGTAGCGTGGCGGCCCGTCGAGAGCTCCGTTGGGATCTTGCGGTGGTGATGAAGACAAGGAAACATGATAAGATAAAGCAAAAGAGGAGGAACAGAGCTTGTCCTGAGATGATGTCCATCTATGTTTCTCAAGTGATAGAAAACCACACAAATCTAAATAATACACACATACTTTTGTAGTAGACAACAAAATAAAAAATTGTGTATCTATTTATTTTTAGGGGATATTGATAATGTTTAGGTTTTTTACGAGTGACATTAAAATAGCGATACGATGATTTTCAAGGGCCCTACTTCGTTTCAAAAAGTCAAAGAATTGTATTTTAGATAAAAAGGCAATAATCAGTCACGGATTACGATAATCAATCGGTCTTTTAAATGAAAAGACAACTCAAAGGTGTAAACAGTCGCTGTGCCGATTGATATATCATGGTTTTCACTGATTTTCAACCATGATATCTGTTGTTTTATCGAGTCAAAATGTGTTTTTAGAGTCTTTTATTTCTTTTATCTAGTCTTTACAGGTTTTAAGTCGTTTTGGAGGAAACACACAATTTCGGATGCAATTGGACTTATGAAGATGTGGGATCATGATGAAGTTTTGAAAACCTGGTGTTATTTGAAAGGCTTCCCTTGATTGGATTGCAATGAAATTTGGAGAAAAGATAGCCACTCGAGTTAGCTTTCATTTGGAGGTGGTTTGAAGTCATTCCGATCAACGGTTAGAAAGTTATGCCATTTTTAACGAAGATGTGTCAATCTGGCGAGTAGAAGAAGCATGTGCAGGAGATGAGACCAGAAGGAGAAAGATCGATCATCCAAATCTGGATTGATCCATCCAGACAAATCTGGTTTGCAGGAATTTTCCAGACCAAGCCAGATTGATCCATCCAAATCTGGATCGATCCATCCAGACAAATCTGGCGCGCAGGAATTTTTCAGATCGAGCCAGATCGATCCATCTAATTCTGGATCGATCCATCTGCTTCCCAGACGAAAAAGGCAAATTTTGACTTTCCTTTTTAGCCCCAGAATCATCCAAACTCCACCAAATCCGACCCTAGACCTATATATACTTATTTTAAGCCACTTTTGGAGGTTACACCTTTTCTCTAAACACTTTTATTTTCTACACAAGTTTTTACAAATACTTTCTATTTTATTCAGACTTTTGGTTTTCTGCAATTTGTAAGCTTTGGGGAGACGAAGCTCTGACTCTACATCTCTTAAGAAGATTTCTGAACCCCTTTGGATTTCTATTTATTTGATTATGAGTTTTTCTTCATCTTCTTCTTGTTTCTCTGCATCCATGTCTGAGTAGTTTCATAGTTAGGTTTAGGGTGTCAAGAGAATTTATGAATCATTGAATCCGACATAGATAGGGATTTATCATCTTGTTTTCACCTATCGTTGTTCTCATTGTTTAGATTAAATTGATCACTTAGTCTCTGATTTAGGGTTTAATCTATTCATCAAAAGTGTTATAGATTGCTTGATAGAACATAGGTGAGCAAATTGTCCTTAGCCAACGAAAGCTGATGTTAAGGCAATTTTTGAACATATCAAACCTGCTCGTTAATGCTTGTTTAGAATTCTAAGATCAAACGACAGTTTAGATTCTTAGGTTACTAGATAAAGTAATTGATACCACGACAGTGGATTGGTTAAACATTCATGTTTGAGTTTAAGACTGCGCTTATTATTCCCTGAATAATTGTCTGGTTCATGATCTCTGAATTCCTGCGAATTGCCCTAGACTTAACGCTTGCTTTTAATTGATTTTACATCGTTTTTACATTGCTATTTTATTTCACTTTTCAACAAACAATCATATTGCCATCTTAGCTTAATTTCACTCATATAGATTTGTAGCGTTTCACTTGGTTCTCGTGGATTCGATCCCTAAATACTACTTCGTTTGCTGTGCACTTGCAGTGATATTTTAGGGTTAAAACTCTGTGTATCAGTGATAAAGCCAAATTTACAACCAAATGACTAAGGAATGAAAGCATTAATGTTGAGTTGTTTTTTTTTATAATTAAAACCATCTTCAATGATTCTTATATTTTTATATTTTAAAATAAAGTAAAAAATAGTATTTCTTTATTTCTTATCTAATGTATTTTTCTATTTTAGAATTATGTTATTTTTAGAGTCAAAAATAAAAAGAATAGTATTTTTTTTTTTCTAAATATAGAATAAAAATAGCATTATTTTCTTTTAAAATTAAGAATAGAAATGAATTGGAATAGATTTTATTCTAAATTTTATTTTAGAATAAAAATTAGAGATTGACTGAAGATACTTTAACAAAAAAAATTTCTAAGATATATGTAATCATCGAATAATTTTGTAATGAACTTAAAATGTAACATCATTTCAACTTGTCAAAAATAAAGATGCAAAACATCCCCATGAAAAATTAAACTCAAAATGAAAAAATTTACTTATTTCCCCACCACCACCGCTTGATTATTATGTTGAGTTTGTTAACAGTCGCTATATATATCTATTTTTTGTTTTGTCGGCAAAAATTCCATTTAAAAACTCAAAAGCCCAAAAAGGCAATACAGGTAGTAATACAGAGCCCAACAACCTGACTTTTTACAGAAGAAAGAAAGCCCAAAATTATCTTCTAAATAATTGTATCTGCAAAAGCCAAACTCGTGTTTCAATCAGAGTTGCTGGAAAGGGAACTCCTTAGACCGAACAACCTCCGTTGTAAGCTCCGACTTTGCCGGAAACCGAAACGGGAATATATCCGAGATCTAAACCCTTAGATACCTAAAACGCCAGAAAACATATATACATGTTGGACCGACGTCGTGGCTATGGAAGCCCACTCCGTCGGCCGGAAGAACACAAGATAATATCAGAGAACTTTCCCGAGGAGAAGAGCTTTCTAGAGAGAAGGATTAATTTAGAAAACGATTTCGGACCTTCTGTTAACAGTCGCTATATAAAATCGTAAATGTTTGGCCTTATATACTTAGCCGTCCCAATAATTGCATAATAAAAAAAATATAAACTATTCGTAGTCGGTAGTCGTATGACTCGTATCCAAATCCAACTACACTAATGCAAGGTTAAAATATCTTAGTTACATTGGGTTCATGTTAAACAAGTCCAAACCCGTAATAAACTAACCATTTAGAAAATAGCGCTCGCGTGTCTAAGTTTGAGAAAACTTTAAATTAAGCTTTCGATTCATGGCATTCCTTCTATTTAATAAAAAAAAGATTTTTTGGAATACTTTATAGATATTAAATCACCAAAAATATCAATTTTAAACACGAGTTCAATAGTTATATGGTTTGTGAGATTATTATATTCATACAGTAAAATAACTATTACCAAAAAAAAAAATTTGCAATACATATTATTGGCTCAATACATATTCACGAGTTCAATATGATATCAACATTATTAACCCCCAAAAAAAACCATTACGAAAGGTTAGTTAATGGCTCGTTTTTCTGACGGGAACGGCACGTAACGGATTAGACTTGTGCAAGGTAATACCAAAGGTCTCGTCCATGTCCAAGTCCTCAGAAACGACACCGTTTGGAAGCTTCCAGTCAAAAGAGTAAAGAAGAAAAGCAAGCATGAGATGCACAGTCTTGACAGCCAAAGGCAGTCCCGGACAAATTCTCCGTCCGGCTCCGAACGGTGTAAGCTCATAATCTCTACCTTTCACATCAATCTCTTTTCCTAAAAACCTCTCTGGCTCGAACCGCGTCGGATTCTCCCAAACGGTCGGATCACGTCCTATGGCCCACACGTTCACCAAAACCTGAGTGTCTTTACTCACAAGGAATCCAAGAATCTCTACATCGTTTTCCGCTTTTCGCGGGACGAGTAGCGGAGCAGCTGGATGCAAACGGAAAGTTTCTTTCACAACCGCTTGTAAATACGGCAATTCTGAGATATCAGACTCTTGAACGATGTCGTTTTGGCCTATCACACGATCGATCTCGGCTTGAGTTTTCGCCATCGTTTCTGGGTTACTAAGCAACTCTGCCATTGCCCATTCCACGGTACTAGAGCTTGTATCCGTGCCTGCTGTAAACATATCCTGACATATATAAAAAAAAATTATGTGATTTCATCTTAAAACATAGCTTTAAACATGTCTTTATCATACTTTTGACATATCAGTGTATGATTTGCTTCTTTTTTTTATTTGCTCCGTTTATGATTTGTTGAGATATTAAAATTAATAAATTTTCGTTATCTTATAAATCTTGATTATATGCAAGGTGGTAGTACTTACCAAGAGAAGGTGTTCAATATCGTTATTTTCGAGTTCTGCTTCATCCCCTTCGGTGAGAACGAGAAGCGCATCCAAGAAGTCACTGTTCGAAACATCTCTAAGATCATTCCGCAATGATTTTTCCGCAATTTTAGAATCGACGAACCCTCGGAAAACCTTAAACAACGTCTCTGCAAATGACTTCATCTTCTTCCTATTACCTTGCAGATCAAGAGACTCTAGAAACGGGAAGAAGTTAGCAAGGTCTGGGTTCCCGGCAGCTTCCACGCCTGCAATCACCGCGTCTTGAAACACACTGGACTTTTCTGAATCATAGCTACCGAGATCGACCGAAAACAGAATGTTCGATATGATGTTAAGAACTGTGGTGAAAGATGCACGAGAAATATCAACAGCTTCTTCTCTCTCGCTGCTTTCATTCATGAAGCTCACAAGCTCTTGCACCTTCTTCATCCGCAGAGCTTTAGTAGCTTCGATACGCTGCGGCGAGAACAGGTGAGTCACCGACAGTCTTCTCAACAGTCTGAAACAAAACAGAACAACAGCGATTGATTTCTGTCTTAGGGTCTCTGTTGCGTTTATTATGTCTACTTTAAAAACACAAGATTTCGGTATAAACATTATTTGAAAATTGTAAACACAAGAGAAAAATTAGGTTTGCGTTTATAATTTTCAACTATTAATTATTTTGTTTAAATAGTAAAAGCAAACACAGATATAACTACTTAAAAGTTAAAATTAAACAATATATTTTTAGTTTGTGTTTATAATTTACAACTAGTAATTATTGTGTTCTTTTAAAAATACTAAAGATATTTTAACTGCTAAAGGCCAAGGTAAATATAACTATTTTTTTTTAATTTGAAACACAATCGGTTCTTTAGTAACAAATCTTATGAAGAAAAAAAAATTCACAGAAAAAGTAAAATATTTATTAATTATACCTCCAACGATCCGATGACGGAGGAAGCCAGGCGACGGAAACCTCGTGGTGATTGATGGACCGTACCGAGCTAGTGGGCATACGGGCAGACAAGGTTTGGTCGTGTGTTCTTAGAACCTCTCTTGCAGCTTCTGGTGAAGCTATGACCACTGAGTTTAAACATCCAAGCTTCAGACTCATGACTGGTCCATATGTGATCGAGAGGTCGGCGAATGAGCGGTGTGGGTTTTTACCGACTTGGTGAATGTTTCCGATGATCGGTAGCCTTGGAGGTCCCGGAGGCAGCGTGGCGGCCTTGCTAGAGCTCCGTCTGAATCTTGCGGTGGTGATAAAGACAAGGAAACATGATGATAACATAAAGCAAAAGAGGAGGAACAGAGCTTGTCCTGAGATGATGTTCATCTGTGTTTCTCAAGTGATAGAAAACTACACAAAATTATCTTATATAATACACACACATGTATATATACTTTTGTTGTTAACAAAAATATCTGTGTATCTAATTTTTTTTAGAGAATATTTATAATGTTTTAGGTCCAAAATCTACCGAGTGAGTTTTCTACGAGCTCACATTGTGACATAAAAAAATTAGGGAAAATGTATGAAAATATCACTTTTCAAGTTTATAATTACATCAAATGTCACTTAGGAGTTTCTAAATGTCACCTACACAAGAATATGACGAAATTATCTTTCGTATATGTGTGTAGGAGTGGCCATTAATGCACTGGGAGTGTGACAGTGTGAGACTATTAGAAGCTGAGTTCGGCGGTCATTAATGGAGGAGAAGTGATGTGTTACCAACCGTAGTTAATGAGTGACAGAGATAAATTGACTTTTATTTACATACACAAGATTATAATATAATGAAAACTATGATTAAAATTGGTAAAAACTTATCTTCCAGCTAGAAAAAAATAACTAATAATGGAGAGGAATTGAAGGACTGAAAATGGAGAAGTGGGTGATTTTTAGAGGGGGAAGCTGCTGTTGGAGAGATCTTCAGTTTTAAAAAGGTGGATTGTTGTCGTACACGGTGTAGTAAGAACAGTGGGTCACGGCAAATAGGTATGTGGTTGAATATTGTATAGCAATCTTAAGGGGTCATTTGTCGAGGTATAGACAAAAAAAATTTATGTGCATTTAAGGAAGTAGTACATGAAGAACATATGTAAGAAGAAGTTGTAGACGCATTAATTACAAATGTGGTTGTGAATTTATTGCAGGCGTATGGAGTTGCTAGTATTTGTTGTTGCAGGAGAATGAGAGTGTTCGAAGGTTGGTGTGTGGGAATTTAAAGTGGACAAGGAGAGAATGGCTAGGTGTGTACGAGTAACTGAAAATGTTGCGTACACGGATGTGGCGAAGATGATATTGGAGGAGTTCTCCGTTGACGAGAAGGATTTTGTACCCACGCTAAGCTATTGGATGAAATGTGTTATGGATTTGATGGTCGACGGGAAAATGCCTCCTGTGTACATTGAAACAGGAAGCAGCTTCTCTACATTCATGGGGGGTGCGTAGTGGTAATGAAAGTGTTAATTTGTTTGTCACATTTGTTGATAGGAAGGATTTGAATGTGGACAAAGGTAAGGATGGCAATGCTAGTTTGGTGGTTTATGAAGAAAATGTTAATTTGTCTCTAGATGATGAAGTATTGTATGCGTATATGGAAGAAATGGAACGAGCCAGACAATGTACTGGCCGAAACAAATGACTAACGGACCATACACACAGTGAGGAAACTAGGAAACTGCCTCAGAACGACGAAGAAGGGGACGAAGATGTAGAAGTTCAATCGGATGATGGTTGTGACAATGAGATAAGTGGGGATAGTGAAGGTTCAGACACAGTGACGACAAGTTGTGAGGAGAGCGATGGTCCATTAGAGGATTATGATTATAATAACTGGACAGATGTAGTGTTAGAAGATGAGTTGTGGATACCATATAAAAGCAATGATTACAGTTGGGATGGTATGCCATGCACCGGTGAAGAAGGGGTGAACAGAGGTGAGGATTCACCTATAGGAGAGCTCAAACGTGTACCCACCATGGAACTGTATAATACGTACATTAATAGTGTGGTGTGCGTAGGTGAATGTAGTACGTCAAGTATGGGAGATGTACGTGTGGTTGATGTACTGGAAAAAACATGCACGCGTGATGAGGTACGTGGATGTGGTGTACCGGAAAGTATGAACGCAGTTGCTGGTGGTGCGTACATGAATGGAGATGTGGTGTCATATGAGGTGGATGCGGATTAATTTAGGAGTGAACGTCAGTTAGTTAGGTATGCGGGTGATGATGGACTGGGTGATGAGTTACAATGCACGGTAGTAGAGAAACATGAGATTGTGTATGGATTCTAGAGTTTAGGGGATTGGGGGGTAAGTGGGTGTCCTCCTAGAAGATGATGATGTACCTGTGTTTGATGATGACGCAGCCATGGGGTAAGTGACGCTGATGTGGATTTAAAAAATACAGTGGACACATTGTATGTTGGGCGAGTGTTTGGTAGCAAAAAAACTACATATGATCGTCGCAATGAATTCAATTCGTCGACGCTATATGTTACGGGTGAAACGTTCAAACCTAATTAGAGTGGAAGTTGTATGTACTGATGACAACTGTCCGTGGAGGTTGACGGCTGGTAATATAAAAAACACAAAAAAATTAAGATTATAAGTCTGGGATCGGTCCATACATGTGACATCGATATTCATAAAGCATACAACAAATATGTAAGTTGTAAGCTAGTCGCTGAGTTATTGAAGGGGAAATATGGTAGTGTACATGGTGGTCCACGAGCAATGGATTTGCCACATATGATGTTGTAAGAGAATGACATAAAGATCACGTATCAGACCGCGTGTGGCATCTAATTTACTACCACTGGGTGACTCAGATACCTGCCCAATCGCGGATGGATGTACACCAACTCCCTCATGTACATGTTAATATGTGAGTAATGTACGTCATGTACCTAGTCTGAAATGATATATACAGACTGTACAATTTATCAAGTACTATTTTATCAACAATGTACCTCATGTACGTGTGTGGCATCTAATTTGCTTCCACTGGGTGACTCCTTCCCAATCACGGATGGATGTACCGTCTCTGCCATGTCTGTCTTACCGAGGTAAACATGATCTGCCTTACCGGGGTCGGAAAGTTGATGTGTATCAGCCACACCAACTCCATGCTGTACATGTTCGCGACCATGATCCTGTGAATAGGCGAGTAATTAAATAGTGAATGAAATAATATACGTCATGTACCTGGTTTGGAATGGCATTTTAGCAATAGTGCACCTCATGTACGTGTGTGGCATCTCTTGGTCCATGAGAGTGTGTCATAGGTACATCGCATCCATTAGCAGCTTCAGATACGTGGTTGGGGTCTTCCTAGAGTTTTGAACCTTGGTCAGAGGGTAAGTGATAAAAAATACATTACTACATACATCTAACCTCATCTACTATACATACCTCTTAACCTTTAGAATTATCATTTTCAATGTTCATAACACCATCCATGGATGCTGTCAGGATCTGGTTTGCCTTATTCAACATGGAAGACCTAACACCTGACCGAGATGACCTCCTTAGTGGTACACTGGGCCAAGGAGTGCTAGTATTCCTAATCCTTGACTTACTCCTTGTCTTAGTGGCCTCCTGAGCTGGTAATCGCCCATCTATATATTGTTTGATCTCCACAACAGCTTCCCTAATTGCGTTTTCTGTTCGTTGTGTTTGCTTTAAAAAGGCACGTCTTAATTCAACAACTATGTTGTCGAAGAGGTCTAGGTTTGGATCAAGAGCGTCGTTGTTGTCTTGTTCACCAACATCATCCTCAACATGAGCTCCCCGCTGTTTTTTTTGTCCACCGTGTACCAGCTGTTTATCTTTCTGTTTCTGTGTTGATTGGTCTATACAATTACAATGTGTAATTCAGATATTACGTATAAAGATCGAATGTACAACTGAGTACAAATGTGAATTACCTAAGATAGAGTTGGTAGAGCCATTATGATTCATATCCACCTTCCTTTCGGCCACTTTTCCTTTCCCTGTACATAATATTTTTATAGCTTATGTTGTTAAATATTGTACCCAAATGTGTGTTGTTGAAAAATAATTTACATGTACACAATGCAACAAAAAACTGTATATTCTTAAAATAGTGTACGCAAAGGGTTATGCATACCTATAACTAAGGTTGGGGCAGCAGTAGGATAAGAAACAGCTCTGCCACGCCAATTTGTATCATCAAATTAAAATCCATCTTTTATGAGTTTTTCAAGGTATACAAGTTGTGGATCGTCTGGTTCGTTGGGCCAAGCCAGTGAGTACTCGGGAGGAGGGTGATCAGCATGAAGGATAGAGTCCACAATTACCTGACATTTGAAATTATGTGAGTACATCAGTGTTATAGCATCATTATTCGTACATCAATATATAATAAACTATGAACTTAAAATTACGTTCTCGCCTTTCTTACAAGCCATAACCGATGAAGTATGAATTGGGTGAATCTTTGCCAAATGTTGGCTTGACCTTTTAGTAAAAATGCTTTCATCTTCTGGATTTGGAATTAGCCGTCGGAGCACTGGAATCGACTAAAATGCAAGCAGCTGGATGGCGAGAGGAAAACCATGCATTATCTTAGATGACCATCTGAGAGATTCAATAAAATCCTCACCATTACCGTCGCTGCAATCTATCGACTCTAAAGTCTTCATGAAGGACTTCCTTCCCCACATGTATTTGCATAAGAACTCAATATTCTTAGTCATCTCCACGGTCTCCTTTGATGGTTTAACAGGCTGAGTATAACAAGTTAATACACCATCGACGATAATAATTAAGGCAAGAACAAGCTTTTTAACAGGTGTGTTCATTTAATTTTGGATATCTACCAGAAAATAGCGGAAAAGAATTGGAGAATGGTTAATTCGAAAATTAAAAAACATTATCTAATATGGTTTCATTAAAGATATATGATATGAAATACCGGCAATGGAACGAGTTTTGGAAATTCAGATAGCTAAAATCATTTGTCAAAATCTTACTTGTAAGGATCAATTTCGTGATGGGTATATCGAATAATTTCGAAAAAATTCAATTTTTTTGAAAATTTTCAGATCATTTTTAAGTAATTTTTATAATTCTAAAACAGATAATTCTCAAACGGATAATTCGGAGAACTTATTCCATACGTTTTTATTTTTCGTACATATTTGAATAAAATAAAAAGTAAACAATCCCAAAAGAGTTATTATTCGAAAAAATGGAAATGAGATGAGAAATCTAGAACGAATACGGAGTGTGACGGGTTTCCGTCTCGAAGTAGACAGTCGGACCTATAAAAAATCGATAGGACCCTACTTCGTTTCAAAAAGTCTTAAGAATTTTTTTTTTTAATTAAAAGGCGATAATTAATGACAACTCATAATACGATAATCAAATCCTTTTTTTAATTAAAAGATACGCAGAGGTATAGACAGTCGCTGTGCTGAAATAAGCACTATGTTGAGTTTAAAAACAAAAGGTGTTTAACAGTCGCTATATGAAATCGTAAATGCTTTGAGGTTATTTAGCCGTCCCAATAATTGCATAATGAAAAAAACAAAACAAATTTTTTTTTCGTAGTGGTATAACTCGTATCCAAATTCAATTACACTAAAATATAACAAATATTATACAATTACGGAAATAAATGTTTGGTCGATCTTAACTTCTTTTTAGGTTAATTGAAGAGTTCTGGCCAAATTTCGTATATTTTTCTATTGGAATTAAAATAGAGAGAATTTGGCATATAACCAAAAAAAAAAAAAAATTAGAAACTAACCAAAATCCCCAAAAATGAGTGGCCATGATCTTGCCACATAGGGGATTTTGGTTAGATAATAAGGGAGAGTTTTTTTTTGGTCATTGTTGCCAATTTCTCATTAAAATACCTCACAAACAAAATTGGAAAAACTTTTAAGAGGTCAGTCAACAACCAATAAATGCATGAAATTTTAAAGAATCTTCGAATTAATAAATCAAATAGTTTCGTCAACTAAATAAAATTCGTAGACTCTGTGAAATTTTAGTTTTTTCTTCTTATTAATTGTGTCGTTCTATACCACAATAAACTTTATTTTTTATGATTTAGTGTTTCATAGTACTTCCAAGTTAGACTCTAAACACCTAGAAGGACAAAAACAGAGCCCTATTAATTTGAAATGATTTTATTGAAATTATAGTGTCACAAATTATATAGTTTGTGAAATCATTATACTCTTACTAAACAAAAAGTAATATAAATGTTATCACAAAAAAAAAAATACAACGATGATTACTTAATGACACGTTTCTTGACAGGAAGGGCATGTAACGGATTGGTCTTATGCAATGTGAGACCGAAGCTCTCGTCCATGTCCAAATCCTCAGAAACGACGCCGTTTGGGAGCTTCCAGTCAAAAGAGTAAAGAAGAGAAGCAAGCATGAGAGGCACTGTCTTCACAGCCAAAGGCAATCCCGGACAAATTCTCCGTCCGGCTCCAAACGGTGTAAGCTCATAATCTCTACCTTTCACATCAATCTCTTTCCCCAAAAACCTCTCTGGCTCGAACCGGTTCGGATTTTCCCACGTACTCGGGTCTCGTCCTACGGCCCAAACATTCACAAGAACCTGAGTGTTTTTAGGCACAAGGAATCCAAGAATCTCTACATCGGTTTCCGCTTTTCGCGGGAGGAGAAGAGGAGCAGCTGGATGCAAACGGAAAGTTTCTTTAACCACAGCTTGTAAGTACGGAAGTTGTGAGATATCGGACTCTTGCACGACACCGTTTTGGCCTATCACACGATCGATTTCGTCTTGAACTTTGGTCATCTTTTTGGGGTTTCGAAGTAACTCTGCCATTGCCCATTCCACGGTACTAGAGTTTGTGTCCGTGCCCGCTGTAAACAGGTCCTGGCACATAAACACATATTATATAATAACCATTATATAACATGTACACATATATATTTTTGATGTAATAGATCGAATGCTATTTTTGGTATACCATCAGGAGATTGAGGTGTTGGAATGTGAAGATTGACAGATGTTTTTATCTCAAAACTTATTTGCACCTAGTAGATTGTCTTGAATCTTGAATCATGATTATGTCCGATTTTTATCAATATTATGCGATATAAGCTAAGACTTACGAGGAGAAGGTGTTCGATCTCGATAACCTTGAGTGCTTCATCTCCTTGGTTGAGGTCAATAAGCGCATCCACGAAATCGCTGCTGAAAACATCCTTATCGTCCGTCCGAGATGAGTTTTCCTTGACCCGAGCATCGTAAATCCCTCGGAAAACCCTAAACAACCTCTCCGAGCATTCCTTCATCTGCTTTCTGTTACCTTGCAGGTCAAGAAACCTCGTAAATGGGAAATAGTTAGCAAGGTCTGGATTTCCTATAGATTCCATGAGACCAGTCACCATGTCCTGAAACGCACTCGACTTCCCCGAGTCGTAGTTACAGAGGTCGACTGAAAACAAAAGGTTCGATATAATATTGAGAGCTGTGACGAAGGATGCACGAGAAATATCAACAGCTTCTTCTCTCTCGCTGCTTTCATTCATGAAGTTGATAAGTTCTTGCACCTTCTTCATCCGCAGAGCTTTCGTGGCCTCGATACGCTGCGGTGAGAACAGCTGAGTCACCGATAGTTTCCTCAACAGCCTGTAAAAACGTAACATAAATAGAAACGACGAGCAGTTAGGTTAAAATCAGTTAGAGATATATTCTTTCAGTGCTACCGAATTTGAGTTCTAGTTTGGGAGGAATGTTTTACGACTTATGGACCTACCACAAGTATTATCTAATTCCGGGATTTCGAAGTTCCTAGTTAATTAAAAAGAGAAATCATAGAAAAAAAAATAGTTAGAATCAGTTACCTCCATCGAGGAGACGACGGATGAAGCCAGGCAACTGAAAAATCATGATGATGGATGGATCGTATCGCTTCATTGAAATAGCGGCCAGACAAGATTTGGTCGTGTGTTCTTAGAACCTCTCTTGCAGCGTCTGGTGAAGCTATGACCACTGAGTTTAAACATCCAAGCTTAAGACTCATGACTGGCCCATATGTTTTTGAGAGCTCAGCGAATGAGCGGTGTGGGTTCTTTCCGACTAGGTGAATGTTTCCGATGATGGGTAACCGTGGAGGTCCCGGAGGAACCATGGTGGCCCGGTGAGAGCTCCGTAGGGATCTTGCGGTGGTGAAGATAAGGAAACATGACAAGATAAAGCAAAAGAGGAGGAACAGAGCTTGTCCTGAGAAGATGTCCATCTGTGTTTTCTCAAGTGATAGAAAACTACACCGAATTATCTAAATTACACACATGTATACTTTTGTAGCCGACTAAAAGAATTGTCTATTTATTCACAGGTGTATTGATAATGTTTAGGTCCAAAATCCACCGGTTATTTTATCTTATACTATCATTTGAAAAATCAATTTTTGAAATAGAGATTTCATGTTAAAAGTTGGAACCGAAAATTACAAAAATATATTTAATAAAAAAATTTGACTGAATTTTTTCGCGTAAATTCACTATTCCATTGAAAAGAGAATTTCTATACCAAAAAATATTATGTGTTTTAAATTTTCAGAGATACCCTTTTATATATTTGTTAAATTGGATTATTATCTTTAACAAATAAAATGAAGTATTTAGTATTTTCTAATTCGATAATGTCAACAAAAACTTTAGATTATAAGACCATCTCTTATAATCGTATAAAAAATAGCTATAAATTCCTATATGGTTTCATATCGATCCACTTGCTAGAAAAAAACTACCATTGACTAAAAAGATGATATGTATAGTTTATATCTACTATCAAACGCTTAGGTTTTGAAAAATGACAATGCTATGCGGAATAAAAATTGCGGAACAGTTTAAATAGTTATTGTTCAATACAGAACGAAACGATACGTAGTGTAGCCATTCGAAGTTTTAGGGTGTAAAAGCATCGTTCATCGTCAGTAGTTTTGATATATATATATTTTTATTGATAATGTTTTTAAGTCCGCAAAAAAGAAATCCACCGAGTGTTTCTACGAGTGGGGCTCGCTTTGTGACATATTTTAGAGCGATACGATGTTTTTCAAGTCAAAAAGTCAAAGAATTGTTTTTTAATTAAAAGACTATAATCAATGAAGACCGATAAGATGATCAAATTTAACACGCAAAGGTATAAACAGTCGCTGCGGTATAAGCATTATGTTGAGTTTAAAGGGCATCTATAAGATCAATTTCAAATTTAAGGTAGAGCTGGATACGGAGTAGATATTCGGAAAAAATATAATATTTATAATTTGTTTTATTTTTGTCGGATATCTAATTTTCTGATTTGTTTTGCTCCGCAAAATTTCGGATATCCGAATTTTTTTCGAATATTTGCGGATATCCGTTTAAAAAAAAAAAATCAAAACACCATATTTCTTTTTAAATTTTTTTTTTTTAATATAATATTTAAACTAACTAGTGAATAAATATATTAAATTACCTAATTTTATTCGATATAATTAAATAAAAATGAAAAGTGAAAGATTAAGATGGCGAAAAATAAAATATGTGTTTTTTATTTAGGAAAAAATATATTTTCAACAAAAAACCTAGTATCTATCTATTTTTACTATAAATATTGCGCCAAATGTATTTAAAAAGTCTAAAAACGCAAATATACGTTATAAACTTATCATATTATATGTATATATATAAGTAAATATACGGATCGGAGCGGATATTCGGATTTTTAAAATTAGTATTTGTGATTTGCTCCGTTTTTGACGGATACTATGTTTTACTATTTCCTCCGCTTTGATTTATAACGGATATCCAGATTTTTCGGATCGAATCAAAACGAATACCGAATCGGAGCGAATATAACGAATAATTTGCCCAGCCCTAATTTGAGGTTTGACATGAGTTTTGCTTTGAAGTTTGAGGATATTCTCTTCCAATAGTAAAATCTTAAATTTAATTTTAAAAAATATTTTACATTTTACTCCTTTTTATTGATCATAATTAATAATTTTTATTTATTTATAAATAGCTATAAAACATATATTAAAAAATATTCGATCTGAACAAATAAGAATTATACAAAAAAGAACTCAAGAACAACAACAACCTCTGGTTACACCAAGTTTTTATGGACAATATTTTGATTATTTTGGAAGTTCGGGATCAAATTTATTTGAATATTAGTATTGTTGTAGTATTTTAATTTGTGTAATAATTATATGTTCATGTAATTTTATTTTCTTATGTTATTTTATTTTGTATTAAATCTACTTAATGTAATATTGTTGGTGTGTAAAATTTGTTTTTTATGTTATATAATATTTTTAATTTTAAGGAGATTATATAATTTTATATGTGAAAATTAAATTTATAAAAATATATGTAAAATATATATGAGACATAAACTTGTAAAGATTAAAATAATAAAAAATAAATTAATATTTAAGATATATATAATTGTAGGAACTAAAATACAAAAAAAGATGAAATCTCAAAATTTAAAGTTTTGAAGTTGTTCTTGGAGAACATAAAACTTCAAAAAAGAAGTTTTGAGGTCACTTTTAGAGATATCCTAAAAACGAAAGGTCTTAATCGTCATTGAAACCCTAAATATTTTGCTTAATTAAGGAGGTTTTTTATCGAAGTTCACACCTCTTTTTATCGGAATCAATGTTTAGTCGAATATATATATGTATTTTGAAAAGAAAAAAAATTATGAAAGTTAATTGTATGGATCAATAGTTTTATTTGAAAAAATAATAATATTTTAGTTATCCGAAGTATTAGAAAAAATTAGTTAAAATTTGATAATTATTATACTCGCACCGCATTTGTTATAATTACCATTCAACTTATATTCCATTCATTTCGGACCGTTTATCCTGCTTATCCCGCACAAACCACATTTAAACCACACTATACCATCTTATCTGTTTATTCCGCATATCCCAATTTCCATTCGAACTCTTTATTTCTTTTTATGATTTACTGTTTCATAGGACTTCCAAGTTATAATATGATTTAGAGCCTTTTAACTTGAAATGATTTTTATTGAAATTATAGTGTCACAAATTATATAGTTTGTGAAATTATAATATTCGTTCTAAACAAAAAGTAATACACCACTGATTATTGACTGACACGTTTCTTGACAGGAAGGGCATGTAACGGATTGGTCTTATGCAATGTGAGACCGAAGCTCTCGTCCATGTCCAAATCCTCAGAAACGACGCCGTTTGGGAGCTTCCAGTCAAAAGAGTAAAGAAGAGAAGCAAGCATGAGAGGCACTGTCTTCACAGCCAAAGGCAATCCCGGACAAATTCTCCGTCCGGCTCCAAACGGTGTAAGCTCATAATCTCTACCTTTCACATCAATCTCTTTCCCCAAAAACCTCTCTGGCTCGAAACGGTCCGGATTCTCCCACGTACTGGGGTCTCGTCCTACGGCCCACACGTTCACAACAACCTGAGTGTTTTTAGGCACAAGAAATCCAAGAATCTCCACGTCGATTTCCGCTTTTCGCGGGAGGAGAAGTGGAGCAGCTGGATGCAAACGGAAAGTTTCTTTAACCACAGCTTGTAGATATGGCATTTGTGAGATATCGGACTCTTGCACGACACCGTTTTGGCCTATTACACGATCGATCTCGTCTTGGACTTTCGTCATCTTCTTTGGGTTTCGAAGTAATTCTGCCAATGCCCATTCCACGGTACTTGAGTTTGTGTCCGTGCCGGCTGCAAACAGGTCCTGATACATACACGCACATATTACAGGAAAGTAATATAGATTTCGATTATGTCAAACAAAGAAATTTGTATTTCATTTACATGTTTGAAAAAAAAAACGTTTGAAAAGAGATAATTTTCCATAAAAGAGTCTTTTTTTCGGTTTGCATTTATAATTTTCAAAAGATTTTTTGTTCGAACACAAAATGTTATGGTCTCATTTACAAAAGATAGAAAAAATAACCATTAATATATAACCTGTACACATGTAAAATTAAACGTTAACAGAAAAAAAAAAATGAGGTCATATAGATTTACATGTGTAAAAAGATCCATGGGATTATATCTCAAAGATAGTAGAATAACACATGCCATCAACGTTAATTGTATCAATCGAATTGGTGATCTGGAATGTGAAAACTGGCAGAAGTTTTTATCTCAAAACTAATTTGCACCTAGTTGATTATCTTGATCATGATTATGTTCGATTTTTATCAATATGATCATACTATGCAAATATAAGCTAAGACTTACGAGGAGAAGGTGTTCGATCTCGAGAACGTTGAGCTCTGCTTCATCTCCTTGGTTGAGATCAATAAGCGCATCCACGAAATCGCGGCTCGAAACATCCTGATCGTTTGTCCGAGATGAGTTTTCCTTGATCCGAGCATCATAAATCCCTCGGAAAACCCTAAATAACTTCTCCGAGCAGTCCTTCATCTTCTTTCTATTACCTTGCAGGTCAAGAAACCTCATAAATGGGAAATAGTTAGCAAGGTCTGGCAGTCCGATAGAGTCCATGACACCAGTCACCATGTCCTGAAAGACATTAGACTTCCTGGAGTCGTAGTTACCAAAGTCGGCAGAAAACAGAACATTCGAAATGATATTGAGGGCTGTGACGAAAGATGCACGAGAAATATCAACAGCTTCTTCTCTCTCGCTGCATTCACTCATGAAGTTGATAAGTTCTTGCACCTTCTTCATCCGCAGATCTTTCGTGGCCTCGACACGCTGAGGTGAGAACAACTGAGTCACTGATAGTTTCCTCAACAGCCTGAAGAACATAACATAAATAGAAACGACAACATGTTATCGTTAGAAATGTTAAGTTATGGGTTTCCAATTCAAAACCGGTTGATAATAAGTGGATTGGTCTATGACTTAAAGTCTATGCCGATTTCCGATGTGTGATATTATTTCAAATAAAAAACAACTCAAGCACGGTTATGTTAAACCAATGAGAGAGATTCTTTCAGTGCGACCGGATTTGAATTCAAATCCAGTGCTACGTTTGGGAGGAATGATTTTGCAATTTGTGGACCTACCACATGTATTATCTAGTTCCGGGATTTCGAAGATCATCATGGTCAAAGATGTGGAACTTCCTAGTTAACTAAAAAGAGAAATCATTAAAAAAAAATCAGAATCAGTTACCTCCAACGAGGAGACGACGGATGAAGCCATGCCATGGAAAAATCATGATGATTGATGGATCGTATCGCTTCATTGACGTAGCGGCCAGACAAGATTTGGTCGTGTGTTCTAAGAACCTCTCTTGCAGCTTCTGGTGAAGCTATGACCACTGAGTTTAAACATCCAAGCTTAAGATTCATGACTGGTCCATATGTTTTTGAGAGGTCAGCAAATGATCGGTGTGGGTTCTTTCCGACAAGGTGAATGTTTCCGATGATGGGTAGCCGTGGAGGTCCCGGAGGAAGCGTGGCAGCACCGCGAGAGCTCCCTCGGGATCTTGCGATGGTGAAGATAAAGAAACATGATAAGATAAAGCAAAAGAGGAGAAACATAGCTTGTCCTGCTGAGATGATGTCCATCTGTGTGTTCTCAAGGGATAGAAAACTACACATATAATTTAACTAATATATAGGGATAATTAAACTTGACAAAAGAGTAAATTGTACTTTTATTTATTTAGTCCAAAATCTATCAACCGTTGATGGGGCTACGAATTCTTGTCAATAAAAAGTCAAAAATCACTTGCGGCCAGTTCGTACACGTAAAGGCGTAAACAATCGTTATGAAATCGTATATGTTTTGAGCTAAAATACAAAAGCTTATTATATTATTGTAAATTCCCATTTTTTGTATAATGACAAAACAATTTGTAGATATTCGTATCCAGTCAAACGAAAAAAATCTAAAAACAAATATCATTTATATTCGTAAATAAATTTTTGTCTGACATATATATATGCTTTTTGACTGGGAAGGCAAAGAGTGGTTTGGTCTTGTGCAACGTAACACTAACACCAAACCCTTGATCCATGTTCGGGACCACGTTGTTTTATCTCTTGTTTATAAAATGTATTAGACAAATATCATTTATATACTAGTTTAACCTTTCCTTGATTAGTGTTTGTCCAATTTTGGTACGCCAGTTTTTCGATAAACTCGAGGCTGAACTGGCAAAAGCATGCATGTCGTTGCCTGCATCTAAGGGCTTCAAATTTGGAAGTGGCTAGCTATGCAGGTATAGAGACAGAGAGTTCTACTAACACTTGCCAACTAATTTAATGCCCTTGTGATCACAAAGTCTAAAACAAAAGACATTTCCAAACTGTTATAAGCTGTTTTATTTTTGGGGAATTTTGATAAATACCCCAAATTTTATTGCAAATTTGAAAACTATACTTAATCTTGTAGAAATTTGAAAACTATACTTTTATTATATAAAAGTACGTAAATACCTATATACATATTTAACTAATTATTATATAAATAAATTTAATTTAAATAATTTAAAATTATTACATTTAAAATTCAAAATTATGTTTATACTAATTAATTTCAGTTATAAACTTTAATTTCGTTTTTTAAATATACTGTTAATTACATTATCTAAAATATAAAATTTTGACTAAATAAAAAAAAATTAGTCAAGTCGACTTATTTAAAACATTTGGCTTATATTTTGGTTGGTTGGTTTTTTTTAACTTTGTCGGCATATTTAAACCATTGAGTTATTTTATTACTTTCATCTATTTAATTTTAT
The DNA here is from genome assembly GCA_900406555.1 of Pseudoturritis turrita. Taxonomy (NCBI): domain Eukaryota; kingdom Viridiplantae; phylum Streptophyta; class Magnoliopsida; order Brassicales; family Brassicaceae; genus Pseudoturritis; species Pseudoturritis turrita. The sequence goes on from OVBL01000512.1 coordinate 8,177,310, forward strand.
CTTTTGTCGACATATTTTAAACAATCGACTTATATTTTGGTTGATTGATTTTTTACTTTGTCGATTTATTTAAACCATTGACTTATTTTTTATATTCATCGACTTAATTTTTTTTTCGCCGACTTATTTTAAACAGTCGACTTATATTTTGGTTGGTTGATGTTTTACTTTGTCGATTTATTTAAACTATTTACTTATTTTTTATGTTCGTCGACTTAATATTTTTTTGTCGACTTATTTTAAACTATCGACTTATACTTTGTTTGGTTGGTTTTTTACTTTGTCGACTTATTTAAACCATTGACTCCTTTTTTTATGTTCGTCGACTTTATTTTTTAATTCGTAGACTTATTTACGAACAATCAACTTATTTTTTTGTTAGTTGATTTTCTACATTGTCGACTTATTTAAACCATTGATTTAATTTTGTTGTTCATAGACTTAATTTTTTTTTCGTCGATTTATTTTAAACTGTCGACATATATTTTGGTTGGTTGAGTTTTTACTTTGTCGACTTGTTTAAACCATTGACTTAATTTTTATGTTCTTTCACTTAACAAATTATCATCTAAATTAATTAAATTTTAAATTAAAAATAATTTGTTATCAATTTTAAATGATAAAATATAAATTCATAATTATATTTTTTAAATTAATTCGTAATTAATTTAAAATTAATCATTATCTAATATCCTTAAAAAATCAAAATATTTTAAATTAATCATTATCTAATATTTTAAATTAATCCTTATTTTTTATGAGTTTTGAGATTAAAAAAAAAAATACAAGATTACTTATTAATTTAAAAATTATTAGCTAACATTTATTTTTTTAAATCAAATCATCAAATTATTATTTTTTAAATTCTGAATTTTTAGATTGACTAGGGATAAAAATATCATTTTAACAACAAAAATGTATATATCAAATTCTTAGAAAATTTGGTAAAAATTTCAAAAAACTAATAAAATTTAGGATATACAATCCAATTTTCTCTTTACGCATAACAATATATAACGCCTAACACGCATATAGTATGTCAAGAACTTCTTGACAACATTTCTGTTAGGGTAAGCAAACAATTACTAGTAATTAATTAGTTATTGACCTATAAAAAATAAAAAATAAAACAGTTATTGTTACACATTGGGGTTGCACAATAATGCACATACATTCCAGAAGAGAGAAAGCATATCATATGCACGCTCTTATGATATAATTGACTTTACCCATTAATTAGATTTAGATATCTCATAAGTCATAACCATGTTCTGTTTACAAGAAGAAATATATAAGATCGATCCATATATATATGTCGTATTCAGGCGATCTCATCTTCTTGGAAATGTTGGATACGTACACTCGTTTTCTATATTGAAGACAAAGACATGTTGAAATCAAGTTACTTACAGCGGAAGAAAATCAAATTTACCAATTTCGAAAAACTTCTTGTCCTAGCTTGTATTCGAAATCCCCCTGCACCGTCCAATTCAATGTTATTTTCCTCCTTTGATCCAAACTGTTTTCCACAATTTGTGATAGGAACCGGTTCGTTTAAAGACACTCCAACGCGAGCGAAAGTATATTTCTTATTTAATATGAAAATTTAGTCAAAGATTAGTTTCAATAGCAAACCAAGCGGTAGTGGTGTCAACTCGCTCTCTCCTTCACATTCGATTAACACCTGGAATTCTTTCACTCTCAGTTAGCCAATCGAAGTTGATTTCGTTTTAGACCGCTATTAGAGAGTATACGATTGAAAATCCGAGTAGGGTAAACCGGTTATGTTTTACCGTGTAATTTAGTTATGGTATCTCTAGATAAACCATAACCCTTTACATATAAAAGAGGCTTAATGTAACACAGTCATTAAAAATTTTTTGGTGAATAGAGTGCTCGACCACTACTTCCATTCGGAGGCTTTGTCGGACTTCGACTTTTATATATATACACCAAATTATTGATTATGAAAATTCACTGATAGAGGAAAAGATATAACCCAGAAACAAATGCCTCTTTTTTAACCTTATAAACACGGCCTTCAACCCAGGGCCACAATATCAATATGGATTAGTTTGGTGTATATATATAAAAGTCCTGTTCTCGGTTAGTAGAATTAGTTTTCTTCAAGCCCTGCCACACCTCATGAGAAAACTAATTCTACAAACCGAGAACAGAGCGTTTGAGATGATTTTTGTTTATTTAAACCATAAGGTCATTAATTATTAGGTTTGTGAAGCCGTATTCGTACTTATAATTAAACATACGAAAATGGCTAATTAATGGCGCATTTCTTGACGGGAACGGCATGTAACGGGTTGGTCTTGTGCAATGAGAGACCGAAAGTCTCGTCCATGTCCAATTCCTCAGGAACGACGCCGTTTGCAAGCTTCCAATCAAAAGAATGGAGAAGAGAAGCAATCATAAGAGGCACTGTTTTTAAAGCCAAAGACATTCCCGGGCATATTCTTCGTCCGGCTCCAAACGGTGTAAGCTCATAATCTCTACCTTTCACATCAATCTCTTTCCCCAAAAACCTCTCTGGCTCGAACCGCGCAGGATTCTCCCACACGCTCGGGTCTCGTCCAATGGCCCATACGTTGACAAGAACCTGAGTGTCTTTAGGCACCATGAACCCAAGAACCTCCACGTCAGCTTCCGCTTTTCGTGGGACGAGAAGTGGACCAACCGGATGTAACCGAAAAGTTTCTTTCACAACCGCTTGTAGATACGGCATTTCTGAGATATCAGACTCTTCAACAACACCTTTTTGACCAATCACGCGATCGATCTCGGCCTGAGCTTTCGCCATTGTTTTAGGGTTTCGAAGTAACTCTGCCATTGCCCATTCCACGGTACCAGAGTTTGTGTCTGTGCCCGCAATAAACAGGTCCTGGTACATAAGTAAAACTTGGTTATGTCCGTTTTATTTTAAATGTTAAATCATATGATTCTAATATGGTAAAGACTTACATAAATAAGGTGTTCGATATCGTTCGTGTTGAGCTCTGCTTCATCTCCTTGGCTGAGATCAATAAGCGTATCCACGAAATCGCTGTTTGAGACATCTTTAGGGTTATTCCGCAATGATTTTTCCGCTGTTTTAGCATCGATGAACTCACGGAAAACCCTAAACAGCCTCTCCGAACAGACCTTCATCTTCTTCTTATTACCTTGCAGATCAAGGAACCTAAGAAAAGGGAAGTAGTTAGCAAGTTCTGGGTCCCCGATAGCTTCCATGACACCAGTCACCGCGTCCTGAAATCCGTTAGACTTTTTCGAATCGTAGCTACCGAGATCTACGGAAAACAGAATGTTCGATACGATATTAAGAGCTGTGATAAAGGATGCATGAGATATATCAACAGCATCTTCTCTTTCGCTGCTTTCATTCATGAAGCTCACAAGCTCTTGCACCTTCTTCATTCGCAGAGCTTTAGTGCCTTCGATACGCTGGGGCGAGAACAGCTGAGTCGCCGACAGTTTTCTCAACATCCTGAAACAAAACATAACAAAAAAACGAATAGCATATTACTGTGTATGGTCCCTATTGGTTTTGATCCATTAGTCAACAAATCTTGGCTAATACCGTGGAATCGCATAAAATGAGAAGAAAAATGCGAAATGACTAAACATACAAAACGATTCCATAAAACTATTGTGATTATGTGTGAAAATTAAAATCATATAAAAAATATAAAATCGGTATTAATTATACCTCCAACGAGTCGACGATGGAGGAAGCCAGACAACAGAAATCTCGTGATGATTGATGGACCGTACCACGTTAGGGAAGCTACGGCCAGACAAGATTTGATCGTGTGTTCTTAAAACCTCTCTTGCAGCTTCTGGTGAAGTTATGACAGCTACGTCTAAAGTTCCAAGCTTAAGACTCATGATTGGTCCATAAGTTTTCGAGAGCTCGGCGAATGATTTGTGTGGTTTATTACCGACAAGGTGAATGTTTCCGATGATGGGTAGCCGCGGAGGTCCGGGCGCTAATCTCCGTCTGGATCTTGTGGTGGAGTAGATAAGGAAACATGATAAGATAGAGCAAAATAAGAAGAAGAGAGTTTGTCCTGAGATAATGTCCATACTTTTTTTTTTTTCTCACGTGTTAGATTTTCCTTGAAATGAAATATCAAGCTTCAAACCATTATATATTAGTGTGTAAAAATCAAATATGTCAGAAAACATTTATTGCTATTTATGATCCAAATCAATCCTACCGGTGGTGGGATCTTAGTATTGATACGTGTAGGCGCCATTTGTCACACAAAAAGTCAAAAACAATAACTTTTGAAATTAAAAAACCAGCTACTATTAGTTGGCAGAGAAACTTCTAACCACGGTTAAATTCTTAACCATGGTTATACATGTTAATCACGACCAATCAGAGTATTAAAAAGACAAAATTGAACGTATGCGATATTGTGATAGATAGATATTGTGATAGAGTGAATTGGAAGAATATTGTATTGACTTCATGATTATGAATGTACATGATAGATACATTTATATAGTGAATAAATTAATCTAATTTTCTAACTAAAGAATCATATAAAGATATATACAAATCTCTAGAATATATTCACAATATCTTATTTGATTATATGTATCTTCTAGATTCTTCTATATATTGCATCCACGCAAATTTCTTTGAACGTTTGTAATATTACATCCACACAATTTTTTCTAAAGGTTGACGATATTGAACCAGTCCTCATCTATATGGCATACAATCAGGCGATCTCATCTTCTTGGAAATGTTGGATTATGTACATACGTCTTTATTGATAAAAAAAAGATATGTTGAAATCAAGTTACTTACGGCGTAAGAAAATCAATTACGAATATCGAAAAACTTCCTTGTCCTTGTTTAAGAAATCCTCCTGCACCGACGGTTGTCCATGGGCGAGTTGTCCATAGACCAGTCCAGTCCAAAATATTATTAGACGGTCATGGTCATATTCAAATAAAAAGCAGTCCAAATGGGCTATGTCCAATTTTGTCTGCGGTCAAAGTGGGTCAGAACGCATGGTCATTGGACAGACCCAATTACTTTAAAATCTAGAGTTTTATCAATTTGGAAAAAAAATTAAAACAAATAAAATCAGATATCTCTCTTATGCCGAACTCTCGAAGTCTCAGTCTTTCAGATATCTCTCTCTCATCGTGGTGATTGTGAAATCGAGAAAAAGGGTTTGTCATAAGGTTTCGTGGGATTTGCTAAGAAACGAGAGATGGTGAGGGGACGAATTTGATTCGAAGATTGAGAGCTCATGAGGATTTAAAAAGCTCGACCACCATTGTTAGAGTTATTTCTAGGCATCTTGAGAAGTTAGGGATCCAGTTTTGGGTCACTCGAAAAGCTCCTAAAGAATCCATTTCCAAGGTATGTAAAATCCATGTCTGTTTCTTTGTGTACTGAATCACGTATGTGACGGATCGATAAGATTCTTCTGTTTGTGTTATTTCCTGGAGATTTGCTTCAATGAGCTATTGGTGGTTGATTTTGACCTCGATCTTTTGATTTACAGTGTGTTTTAGTTATAAAATCAGACTTGATCCTTTTTTCTTTCAGACCAAAACCATTGTTCTTAGCTCTGTGAGAAGAAAGTATGAGATTATGATGTTATGTTCTGATTTTGCTACTCAGAGTTCTGATTTTTTTTTTGTTTAGGTTGAGTTTATGTTCGTTTGTTCAAAGCTTTGGTTATGTTCTGATTTACTTGTTCTATTGATTAGTACCAACTAAGCAGTCTTTTTGAAACCATATATGATCTGTGGTTTTTGAAATCTGAGTGTTTAAACTATTTGTGTTATTGTTTCAGATGGATAACGAAGATACTCTAAACCTGAACGATGAAGACCATATGAGTGGGGATGATATATATGATGGATCAGGATGAAAACAATCATGTAGAAGCTGATTCTCTAGTGAGTACTTCTGAGAATAGAAAAGGTACACATAAACGTAGGTATTCTAAGTGTTGGCGTAACTTTACAATAGTTGGAAAGAAATTACCTGATGGTAGGAATAATATCCGTTGCAATTATTGCAATCATCCTTATTGCTTAGATCTACGTAGGAGTGGAACTACTTTTTGTTGCGTCATATGACAATATGTTCAAAGACTCCTGGAAGTACCCCTGGAAGTAGCAATAGAAAGCTTGATATGATGGTTTTTCGTGAAATGATTGCAGTGGCAATCATTGAACATGCCTTTTAGTTAGGGGATTTGTAGACTGGTGTTCGCTTGAATTAATCTCTTTCTGTTCAGTCTTGATCTTGAATTCTTGAAGTAAACTGATTTAGTAGAAAACCATTTTGAATGTTTATGTTGGAATATTTAGTCATGAAAGTTTAGTTAAGTGAATAAACTGTTTTTAGTGCAACTTGCAAGCAAAGTTGGGGAAAACAGTAGAAACATAGAAGAAATTGATGTCATTTTTATGCATTTTTCAGGGTTTTTATGCATTCTTTTCCCAAACGGCTGGTGCTAGTGGAAAATCAGCGTTAGACAAATATTTGGATGAGCCGGTGCTAGATATGGTTGCCTTTAAAAGTTTGAATGTCTTGGCATATTGGAAAGATAATGCAAATCGTTTTAAAGAGTTGTCGTGTATGGCTTGTGATGTGCTTAGTATTCCTATTACAACAGTGGCTTCGGAATCGTCATTTAGCATAGGAAGTCGTGTGCTTAACATATATAGGAGTTGTCTTCTTCCTACAAATGTGCAATCGTTGATTTGTGCAAGGAATTGGTTACGCGACTTTCAAGAGATTGGTAAGTTAGTTTTTCATTGTGATGATATGTTTGTTTATTTGGTTTTGCTTATATTCTTTTGTCATCTTTGAATCGGATTTGTGGTTATAAAGTTTTATTTGATTTTGCTATTTTGAGGTGATCAATTTGAGTCCATCGAGGATGACAAGGAAGAAGAAAAACCTTAAGGTTTGGATTCTTGAAGAGGAAGAAAAAGAAAAAGCTTATGATTTAATACTTTTGTTTTTATCTTTGGATATTTGTTACTCTGTTTTAGTCTTTGGATTTGATATTTTTGTATTTAGATATTTGTTTTAAACTTTTTACGACTTCTCTATCTTCTTTCTCTGGATTTGATACTTTTGTCTTTGTCTTTGGATATGTTCTTTTCTGATATGTGGACAGGCCCACTTAGACGCAGTCGTTATTGGACGCAGTCGTTAGTGGACGCGGTCATTTATGGACATAACCATCTTTGTCCGCAAAAAACAAATGTTCGCTTGGACAGGTCCATTTGGATGCGGACAGTCCAATTAACAGCCCTATGCCCATGGTTATTTTCCTCTTTTAATCCAAACTGTTTTTCACACATTTCTATGGGAACCGGTTCGTTTAAAGAAACCAAAACCAAAAGTATATTTCTTACTTAATTTGAAGATTTAGTCAAAGATTAGTTTCAATAACAAGAAGAAAATATTGTGTTGTCCTTGCTAATCATTAAATTGATTGGAGCGATTGGTGTGTTATATATATATGTGCATTAACAACAACAAATGGTGAAGGAAAAAACATTTATTGATTATGAAAGTTCACTGATAGAGTTACAGATATAAGTCAGGGACAATATGGATATGGATTACTTAGCCAAATTTTTTTTTTTTTAAATCAATATAGATTCCTTTTGACTTCTTCAAGCGGAAAGAAAATATGATTTTTGTTTATTTAAAATTACAAGGTAAAAAAATTATTCGGTTTGTAAAACTATATTCGTACTCATAAAACACATACAGTATACTACTATGGCTAATTAATGGCGTGTTTCTTGACGGGAATGGCATGTAACGGGTTGGTCTTGTGCAAGGTAATACCAAAGGTCTCGTCCATGTCCAAGTCTTCAGAAACGACCCCGTTTGGAAGCTTCCAGTCAAAAGAGTAAAGAAAAGAAACAAGCATAAGAGACACAGTTTTCACAGCTAAAGGCAATCCCGGGCATATTCTTCGTCCGGCTCCGAACGGTGTAAGCTCATAATCTCTACCTTTCACATCAATCTCTTTTCCCAAAAACCTCTCTGGCTCAAACCGTGTTGGATTCTCCCACACCCTCGGATCTCGTCCTATGCCCCACACGTTCACCAAAACCTGAGTGTCTTGAGGCACAAGGAATCCAAGAATCTCTACATCGGATTCCGCTTTTCGCGGGAGGAGTAGCGGAGCAGCCGGGTGTAACCGGAAAGTTTCCTTCACAACCGCTTGCAAATATGGCAATTCTGAGATATCAGACTCTTGAGCGACGCCGTTTTGGCCTATCACGCGATCAATCTCGGCCTGAGCTTTCGTCATCGTTTTAGGGTTTCTAAGTAACTCTGCCATTGCCCACTCTACGGTACTAGAGCTTGTATCTGTGCCTGCCGTGAAGAGGTCCTGATACGTAAGTAATATGATCCGTTATAGTTTAAATGTTTGGTTATGTCCGTTTTATTTTAATTCATATGGTTCTAATATCTGCAATATGGTAAGACTTACCAAGAGAAAGTGTTCAATATCATTAGTGTTGAGCTCTACTTCATCTCCTTCGGTAAGATCGAGAAGGGCATCCACGAAATCGCTCTCTGTGACATCTTTAGGGTTGTTCCGCACTGATTTTTCCCTTATTTTAGCATCGATAAACCCACGAAAAACCCCAAGCAACCTCTTGCAACCGTCCTTCATCTTCTTTCTATTACCGTGGAGATCAAGAAACCGCATAAATGGAAAGTAGTTAGCAGCATCAGGATTTCCGACTGCTTCCATGACACCAATCACCGTGTCCTGAAACCCATTCAACTTTTTCGAGTCGTAGCTACCGAGATCGACCGAAAACAAAATGTTCGATATGATATTAAGAGTTGTGATGAAAGATGCACGAGAAATATCAACAGCTTCTTCTCTCTCGCTGCTTTCGCTCATGAAGCTCAGAAGTTCCTTCACCTTGTTCACCCTCAAAGCTTTGGTGGCTTCGATACGCTGCGGCGAGAAGAGCTGAGTCGCTAACAATTTTCTCAATAGTCTGACAAAAAAAACAAAACATAAACAGAGACAAAACAACCACACACGTTAGTTAACAAATCTTGCGAACTCGTATAAGGTGGAACAAGTTCTTAAAAAAAAACGTATACAAGATTACTTATTAATTTAAAAATTATTAGCTAACATTTATTTTTTTAAATCAAATCATCAAATTATTATTTTTTAAATTCTGAATTTTTAGATTGACTAGGGATAAAAATATCATTTTAACAACAAAAATGTATATATCAAATTCTTAGAAAATTTGGTAAAAATTTCAAAAAACTAATAAAATTTAGGATATACAATCCAATTTTCTCTTTACGCATAACAATATATAACGCCTAACACGCATATAGTATGTCAAGAACTTCTTGACAACATTTCTGTTAGGGTAAGCAAACAATTACTAGTAATTAATTAGTTATTGACCTATAAAAAATAAAAAATAAAACAGTTATTGTTACACATTGGGGTTGCACAATAATGCACATACATTCCAGAAGAGAGAAAGCATATCATATGCACGCTCTTATGATATAATTGACTTTACCCATTAATTAGATTTAGATATCTCATAAGTCATAACCATGTTCTGTTTACAAGAAGAAATATATAAGATCGATCCATATATATATGTCGTATTCAGGCGATCTCATCTTCTTGGAAATGTTGGATACGTACACTCGTTTTCTATATTGAAGACAAAGACATGTTGAAATCAAGTTACTTACAGCGGAAGAAAATCAAATTTACCAATTTCGAAAAACTTCTTGTCCTAGCTTGTATTCGAAATCCCCCTGCACCGTCCAATTCAATGTTATTTTCCTCCTTTGATCCAAACTGTTTTCCACAATTTGTGATAGGAACCGGTTCGTTTAAAGACACTCCAACGCGAGCGAAAGTATATTTCTTATTTAATATGAAAATTTAGTCAAAGATTAGTTTCAATAGCAAACCAAGCGGTAGTGGTGTCAACTCGCTCTCTCCTTCACATTCGATTAACACCTGGAATTCTTTCACTCTCAGTTAGCCAATCGAAGTTGATTTCGTTTTAGACCGCTATTAGAGAGTATACGATTGAAAATCCGAGTAGGGTAAACCGGTTATGTTTTACCGTGTAATTTAGTTATGGTATCTCTAGATAAACCATAACCCTTTACATATAAAAGAGGCTTAATGTAACACAGTCATTAAAAATTTTTTGGTGAATAGAGTGCTCGACCACTACTTCCATTCGGAGGCTTTGTCGGACTTCGACTTTTATATATATACACCAAATTATTGATTATGAAAATTCACTGATAGAGGAAAAGATATAACCCAGAAACAAATGCCTCTTTTTTAACCTTATAAACACGGCCTTCAACCCAGGGCCACAATATCAATATGGATTAGTTTGGTGTATATATATAAAAGTCCTGTTCTCGGTTAGTAGAATTAGTTTTCTTCAAGCCCTGCCACACCTCATGAGAAAACTAATTCTACAAACCGAGAACAGAGCGTTTGAGATGATTTTTGTTTATTTAAACCATAAGGTCATTAATTATTAGGTTTGTGAAGCCGTATTCGTACTTATAATTAAACATACGAAAATGGCTAATTAATGGCGCATTTCTTGACGGGAACGGCATGTAACGGGTTGGTCTTGTGCAATGAGAGACCGAAAGTCTCGTCCATGTCCAATTCCTCAGGAACGACGCCGTTTGCAAGCTTCCAATCAAAAGAATGGAGAAGAGAAGCAATCATAAGAGGCACTGTTTTTAAAGCCAAAGACATTCCCGGGCATATTCTTCGTCCGGCTCCAAACGGTGTAAGCTCATAATCTCTACCTTTCACATCAATCTCTTTCCCCAAAAACCTCTCTGGCTCGAACCGCGCAGGATTCTCCCACACGCTCGGGTCTCGTCCAATGGCCCATACGTTGACAAGAACCTGAGTGTCTTTAGGCACCATGAACCCAAGAACCTCCACGTCAGCTTCCGCTTTTCGTGGGACGAGAAGTGGACCAACCGGATGTAACCGAAAAGTTTCTTTCACAACCGCTTGTAGATACGGCATTTCTGAGATATCAGACTCTTCAACAACACCTTTTTGACCAATCACGCGATCGATCTCGGCCTGAGCTTTCGCCATTGTTTTAGGGTTTCGAAGTAACTCTGCCATTGCCCATTCCACGGTACCAGAGTTTGTGTCTGTGCCCGCAATAAACAGGTCCTGGTACATAAGTAAAACTTGGTTATGTCCGTTTTATTTTAAATGTTAAATCATATGATTCTAATATGGTAAAGACTTACATAAATAAGGTGTTCGATATCGTTCGTGTTGAGCTCTGCTTCATCTCCTTGGCTGAGATCAATAAGCGTATCCACGAAATCGCTGTTTGAGACATCTTTAGGGTTATTCCGCAATGATTTTTCCGCTGTTTTAGCATCGATGAACTCACGGAAAACCCTAAACAGCCTCTCCGAACAGACCTTCATCTTCTTCTTATTACCTTGCAGATCAAGGAACCTAAGAAAAGGGAAGTAGTTAGCAAGTTCTGGGTCCCCGATAGCTTCCATGACACCAGTCACCGCGTCCTGAAATCCGTTAGACTTTTTCGAATCGTAGCTACCGAGATCTACGGAAAACAGAATGTTCGATACGATATTAAGAGCTGTGATAAAGGATGCATGAGATATATCAACAGCATCTTCTCTTTCGCTGCTTTCATTCATGAAGCTCACAAGCTCTTGCACCTTCTTCATTCGCAGAGCTTTAGTGCCTTCGATACGCTGGGGCGAGAACAGCTGAGTCGCCGACAGTTTTCTCAACATCCTGAAACAAAACATAACAAAAAAACGAATAGCATATTACTGTGTATGGTCCCTATTGGTTTTGATCCATTAGTCAACAAATCTTGGCTAATACCGTGGAATCGCATAAAATGAGAAGAAAAATGCGAAATGACTAAACATACAAAACGATTCCATAAAACTATTGTGATTATGTGTGAAAATTAAAATCATATAAAAAATATAAAATCGGTATTAATTATACCTCCAACGAGTCGACGATGGAGGAAGCCAGACAACAGAAATCTCGTGATGATTGATGGACCGTACCACGTTAGGGAAGCTACGGCCAGACAAGATTTGATCGTGTGTTCTTAAAACCTCTCTTGCAGCTTCTGGTGAAGTTATGACAGCTACGTCTAAAGTTCCAAGCTTAAGACTCATGATTGGTCCATAAGTTTTCGAGAGCTCGGCGAATGATTTGTGTGGTTTATTACCGACAAGGTGAATGTTTCCGATGATGGGTAGCCGCGGAGGTCCGGGCGCTAATCTCCGTCTGGATCTTGTGGTGGAGTAGATAAGGAAACATGATAAGATAGAGCAAAATAAGAAGAAGAGAGTTTGTCCTGAGATAATGTCCATACTTTTTTTTTTTTCTCACGTGTTAGATTTTCCTTGAAATGAAATATCAAGCTTCAAACCATTATATATTAGTGTGTAAAAATCAAATATGTCAGAAAACATTTATTGCTATTTATGATCCAAATCAATCCTACCGGTGGTGGGATCTTAGTATTGATACGTGTAGGCGCCATTTGTCACACAAAAAGTCAAAAACAATAACTTTTGAAATTAAAAAACCAGCTACTATTAGTTGGCAGAGAAACTTCTAACCACGGTTAAATTCTTAACCATGGTTATACATGTTAATCACGACCAATCAGAGTATTAAAAAGACAAAATTGAACGTATGCGATATTGTGATAGATAGATATTGTGATAGAGTGAATTGGAAGAATATTGTATTGACTTCATGATTATGAATGTACATGATAGATACATTTATATAGTGAATAAATTAATCTAATTTTCTAACTAAAGAATCATATAAAGATATATACAAATCTCTAGAATATATTCACAATATCTTATTTGATTATATGTATCTTCTAGATTCTTCTATATATTGCATCCACGCAAATTTCTTTGAACGTTTGTAATATTACATCCACACAATTTTTTCTAAAGGTTGACGATATTGAACCAGTCCTCATCTATATGGCATACAATCAGGCGATCTCATCTTCTTGGAAATGTTGGATTATGTACATACGTCTTTATTGATAAAAAAAAGATATGTTGAAATCAAGTTACTTACGGCGTAAGAAAATCAATTACGAATATCGAAAAACTTCCTTGTCCTTGTTTAAGAAATCCTCCTGCACCGACGGTTGTCCATGGGCGAGTTGTCCATAGACCAGTCCAGTCCAAAATATTATTAGACGGTCATGGTCATATTCAAATAAAAAGCAGTCCAAATGGGCTATGTCCAATTTTGTCTGCGGTCAAAGTGGGTCAGAACGCATGGTCATTGGACAGACCCAATTACTTTAAAATCTAGAGTTTTATCAATTTGGAAAAAAAATTAAAACAAATAAAATCAGATATCTCTCTTATGCCGAACTCTCGAAGTCTCAGTCTTTCAGATATCTCTCTCTCATCGTGGTGATTGTGAAATCGAGAAAAAGGGTTTGTCATAAGGTTTCGTGGGATTTGCTAAGAAACGAGAGATGGTGAGGGGACGAATTTGATTCGAAGATTGAGAGCTCATGAGGATTTAAAAAGCTCGACCACCATTGTTAGAGTTATTTCTAGGCATCTTGAGAAGTTAGGGATCCAGTTTTGGGTCACTCGAAAAGCTCCTAAAGAATCCATTTCCAAGGTATGTAAAATCCATGTCTGTTTCTTTGTGTACTGAATCACGTATGTGACGGATCGATAAGATTCTTCTGTTTGTGTTATTTCCTGGAGATTTGCTTCAATGAGCTATTGGTGGTTGATTTTGACCTCGATCTTTTGATTTACAGTGTGTTTTAGTTATAAAATCAGACTTGATCCTTTTTTCTTTCAGACCAAAACCATTGTTCTTAGCTCTGTGAGAAGAAAGTATGAGATTATGATGTTATGTTCTGATTTTGCTACTCAGAGTTCTGATTTTTTTTTTGTTTAGGTTGAGTTTATGTTCGTTTGTTCAAAGCTTTGGTTATGTTCTGATTTACTTGTTCTATTGATTAGTACCAACTAAGCAGTCTTTTTGAAACCATATATGATCTGTGGTTTTTGAAATCTGAGTGTTTAAACTATTTGTGTTATTGTTTCAGATGGATAACGAAGATACTCTAAACCTGAACGATGAAGACCATATGAGTGGGGATGATATATATGATGGATCAGGATGAAAACAATCATGTAGAAGCTGATTCTCTAGTGAGTACTTCTGAGAATAGAAAAGGTACACATAAACGTAGGTATTCTAAGTGTTGGCGTAACTTTACAATAGTTGGAAAGAAATTACCTGATGGTAGGAATAATATCCGTTGCAATTATTGCAATCATCCTTATTGCTTAGATCTACGTAGGAGTGGAACTACTTTTTGTTGCGTCATATGACAATATGTTCAAAGACTCCTGGAAGTACCCCTGGAAGTAGCAATAGAAAGCTTGATATGATGGTTTTTCGTGAAATGATTGCAGTGGCAATCATTGAACATGCCTTTTAGTTAGGGGATTTGTAGACTGGTGTTCGCTTGAATTAATCTCTTTCTGTTCAGTCTTGATCTTGAATTCTTGAAGTAAACTGATTTAGTAGAAAACCATTTTGAATGTTTATGTTGGAATATTTAGTCATGAAAGTTTAGTTAAGTGAATAAACTGTTTTTAGTGCAACTTGCAAGCAAAGTTGGGGAAAACAGTAGAAACATAGAAGAAATTGATGTCATTTTTATGCATTTTTCAGGGTTTTTATGCATTCTTTTCCCAAACGGCTGGTGCTAGTGGAAAATCAGCGTTAGACAAATATTTGGATGAGCCGGTGCTAGATATGGTTGCCTTTAAAAGTTTGAATGTCTTGGCATATTGGAAAGATAATGCAAATCGTTTTAAAGAGTTGTCGTGTATGGCTTGTGATGTGCTTAGTATTCCTATTACAACAGTGGCTTCGGAATCGTCATTTAGCATAGGAAGTCGTGTGCTTAACATATATAGGAGTTGTCTTCTTCCTACAAATGTGCAATCGTTGATTTGTGCAAGGAATTGGTTACGCGACTTTCAAGAGATTGGTAAGTTAGTTTTTCATTGTGATGATATGTTTGTTTATTTGGTTTTGCTTATATTCTTTTGTCATCTTTGAATCGGATTTGTGGTTATAAAGTTTTATTTGATTTTGCTATTTTGAGGTGATCAATTTGAGTCCATCGAGGATGACAAGGAAGAAGAAAAACCTTAAGGTTTGGATTCTTGAAGAGGAAGAGAAAGAAAAAGCTTATGATTTAATACTTTTGTTTTTATCTTTGGATATTTGTTACTCTGTTTTAGTCTTTGGATTTGATATTTTTGTATTTAGATATTTGTTTTAAACTTTTTACGACTTCTCTATCTTCTTTCTCTGGATTTGATACTTTTGTCTTTGTCTTTGGATATGTTCTTTTCTGATATGTGGACAGGCCCACTTAGACGCAGTCGTTATTGGACGCAGTCGTTAGTGGACGCGGTCATTTATGGACATAACCATCTTTGTCCGCAAAAAACAAATGTTCGCTTGGACAGGTCCATTTGGATGCGGACAGTCCAATTAACAGCCCTATGCCCATGGTTATTTTCCTCTTTTAATCCAAACTGTTTTTCACACATTTCTATGGGAACCGGTTCGTTTAAAGAAACCAAAACCAAAAGTATATTTCTTACTTAATTTGAAGATTTAGTCAAAGATTAGTTTCAATAACAAGAAGAAAATATTGTGTTGTCCTTGCTAATCATTAAATTGATTGGAGCGATTGGTGTGTTATATATATATGTGCATTAACAACAACAAATGGTGAAGGAAAAAACATTTATTGATTATGAAAGTTCACTGATAGAGTTACAGATATAAGTCAGGGACAATATGGATATGGATTACTTAGCCAAATTTTTTTTTTTTTAAATCAATATAGATTCCTTTTGACTTCTTCAAGCGGAAAGAAAATATGATTTTTGTTTATTTAAAATTACAAGGTAAAAAAATTATTCGGTTTGTAAAACTATATTCGTACTCATAAAACACATACAGTATACTACTATGGCTAATTAATGGCGTGTTTCTTGACGGGAATGGCATGTAACGGGTTGGTCTTGTGCAAGGTAATACCAAAGGTCTCGTCCATGTCCAAGTCTTCAGAAACGACCCCGTTTGGAAGCTTCCAGTCAAAAGAGTAAAGAAAAGAAACAAGCATAAGAGACACAGTTTTCACAGCTAAAGGCAATCCCGGGCATATTCTTCGTCCGGCTCCGAACGGTGTAAGCTCATAATCTCTACCTTTCACATCAATCTCTTTTCCCAAAAACCTCTCTGGCTCAAACCGTGTTGGATTCTCCCACACCCTCGGATCTCGTCCTATGCCCCACACGTTCACCAAAACCTGAGTGTCTTGAGGCACAAGGAATCCAAGAATCTCTACATCGGATTCCGCTTTTCGCGGGAGGAGTAGCGGAGCAGCCGGGTGTAACCGGAAAGTTTCCTTCACAACCGCTTGCAAATATGGCAATTCTGAGATATCAGACTCTTGAGCGACGCCGTTTTGGCCTATCACGCGATCAATCTCGGCCTGAGCTTTCGTCATCGTTTTAGGGTTTCTAAGTAACTCTGCCATTGCCCACTCTACGGTACTAGAGCTTGTATCTGTGCCTGCCGTGAAGAGGTCCTGATACGTAAGTAATATGATCCGTTATAGTTTAAATGTTTGGTTATGTCCGTTTTATTTTAATTCATATGGTTCTAATATCTGCAATATGGTAAGACTTACCAAGAGAAAGTGTTCAATATCATTAGTGTTGAGCTCTACTTCATCTCCTTCGGTAAGATCGAGAAGGGCATCCACGAAATCGCTCTCTGTGACATCTTTAGGGTTGTTCCGCACTGATTTTTCCCTTATTTTAGCATCGATAAACCCACGAAAAACCCCAAGCAACCTCTTGCAACCGTCCTTCATCTTCTTTCTATTACCGTGGAGATCAAGAAACCGCATAAATGGAAAGTAGTTAGCAGCATCAGGATTTCCGACTGCTTCCATGACACCAATCACCGTGTCCTGAAACCCATTCAACTTTTTCGAGTCGTAGCTACCGAGATCGACCGAAAACAAAATGTTCGATATGATATTAAGAGTTGTGATGAAAGATGCACGAGAAATATCAACAGCTTCTTCTCTCTCGCTGCTTTCGCTCATGAAGCTCAGAAGTTCCTTCACCTTGTTCACCCTCAAAGCTTTGGTGGCTTCGATACGCTGCGGCGAGAAGAGCTGAGTCGCTAACAATTTTCTCAATAGTCTGACAAAAAAAACAAAACATAAACAGAGACAAAACAACCACACACGTTAGTTAACAAATCTTGCGAACTCGTATAAGGTGGAACAAGTTCTTAAAAAAAAACGAATAATATTATTTTGCTTAGATTTTGATTTAATTTTCATAATCGCGAAATGACTATATATACATAGCGATTCCATAGAATTGTGTGATTGATATATATAAGGCTTGAAATTGATTTATTAGTAAGATAGAAAGCTTATACTTATACTTTTTGACTTATGTTTCTTGTGAGTCGGTGAAGTAGCTATTTTTTGTGTGTAGTCCTAATCCTTAATAAAATTGAGTTTGTTAAAAAATAAAAATAAAAAAACAAAAACAAAAACAAAAACGAGAGTAATAAATAATAGGGATTGAAAAATCACAGGAATCATAAAAAAAAAAAACTTTTTCCTTAACAATCAGAACAACTAAAACCATATAAAAATGAAAAAGCGATCTAGCAAAAAAAAATTTTAAAAATTTAAAAATGGAAAAACGATATTAGTTATACCTCCAACGAGCCGACGACGAAGGAAGCCAGACAACGGAAAGCTCTTGGTGATCGATGGACCGTATCGAGTTATTGGAGCTACGACTAGACAAGATTTGGTCGTGTGTTCTTAAAACCTCTCTTGCAGCTTCTGGTGAAGCTATGACCACTGAGTTTAAACATCCAAGCTTAAGACTCATGACTGGTCCATATGTTTTCGAGAGGTCGGCGAATGAGCGGTGTGGGTTTTTACCGACAAGGTGAATGTTTCCGATGATCGGTAGCCGTGGAGGTCCTGGAGGCGTCGCGGCGGCCCGAAGAGATCTCCGTTTGGATCTTGTGGTGGAGATGATAAGGAAACATGACAAGATAAAGCAAACGAACAGGAACAGAGCTTGTCCTACCATGATGTCCATTTTTTTCTCAAGTGATATTTTTTTATATATATATCTAATAAAAATTTATATATATATATATATATATATATATTTTTTTTTTTTTCTTTTTATTGCTATTAGCACTATTCTACACCTATCTGTTTCATACCATACTATTACAATTCGAAACTAATCACTGTTCTAAAATATGGTCTAAACGTCAATGTGCTATACAGTGATTTATCGTATTGTATTTATGCTATACGCATTTCTAAATTAAAAAAATTTATATCCGCATATATGAAAATTAAATGATCGAATATATAGTTTTAGCACATATATTTTCCAAAAAATTTCAAATAAAATAATGTATTTTTTTTTTTTTTTCCAAACATTAATTAAAAATAAATTATTTGTCTAGTTATACACATACTAAAAAAGTAAATGTTATTCATCTCATTTAGTAGTTGATACAATTATATTTCTGTAATTTAAAATAATTTTTCAACTATGTTATTTTATTATTTGAGTTAAAATTACTATATCAATGTTAATTATTTAAGTTTTTTAATAATATTCATGATAATAATTTTTTTATTATCTATTAAAAAATATATATTTATATATCTATATATATATAAAAACAACACCATATGTACCTGTATAAACATCTACGTATACGTTTATATGCTATACGATGATCTACCATTCAGCTAGGGTATAGCCTATTTTAAAATATTATATTGAAGCCAATATATATATATATTTCAAAAAATATCTATTACTATTTATGGCCCAAATCCATCGTTGCATGAGATACACGTGGGCTGCCCCTGTAACGAAAAGCCAAACGACCGACCGACGACCATATCACACATCGTTACATGAGATACAATGCTCTTAAAAGTCAAACGATCGACGACCATCGTTATATCAGATTTTTTTTTTCATTTTAATTGATTTTTAAAAAAAATATGTAAAATTTTATTTCATTTAATATTTCGTAACTATTCATACTATTCGGCACGTTTTTAGCTAAGGTCCTAAGATTTTATTTATAGTTTTGATCCATAATTTGTTTTTCTAACTTACAAATATTAGAAAAAAATTTTAAACCAATTTTAGACATACGTATTTTCATTACTAGCTTAATTTTAATAAATTTGGAATATTAGCACCAAAATATAAACAAAGAGATATTCAACATATTATTATTATTGGGACGAGTACAAACGCAACAAAATGATTTACGTACGAGATTAAAAACCCTTATTAAGACGATCGCACAGGCTTCTTGATGGGTAAGGCATGTAGAGGTTTGGCCTTCCGCAAGGTAACACCGAAGGCATCGCTCATGTCCATGTTTTGAGGGACGACACCGTTTTGTAGCTTCCAGTCAAAAGAATAGAGAAGAGACGCAAGCACCAGAGACATTGTCCTAAGAGCCATCGAGATTCCCGGACACATCCTTCGTCCCGATCCAAACGGTATCAGCTCGAAATCTTTGCCTTTCACATCGATTTCTCGTAACAAGAACCTTTCTGGCTCGAACCTCATCGGATTCTCCCACACCCTCGAGTCTCGTCCTATCGCCCAGACGTTCACCAAAACCTAAAAAGAAATTAGGTTATCGTGACTCTCAAGTTAGTTATAGGTTGTGAGAATCTTCACGTGATATATATGAAATACCGAGGCGTTTTTAGGAACGAGGAAACCGAAGATTTGGACATCGGATTCCGATTTTCGAGGGATTAAAGGAGCTGCAGGATGCAAACGAAGAGTCTCTTTCACAATTGCTTGCAAGTAAGGCAGCCTCGGTATATCATATTCTCGAACGACGCCGTTTTCACCTATCACTTGCCGTATCTCACTCTGAGCCTTGACCATCTTCTCCGGGTTACGGATTAACTCTGACATTGCCCACTCCATTGTACTAGAGGTTGTGTCTGTGGCCGCTGTAAACAAATCCTATATATATGTATGGTTAATAAAGGTGTACCCATCACCCATGGAACGAGAAGTACTTACTTTATGTTAGTATCAAGACTTACTTGAACAAAGTGTTTTATACCATTTAAACCGAGTTCTGCTTTGTTCTCCTGTGTAAGATCCAGAAGGCTATCTAGCATATCGAAGCTCGAAATCTCTTTACGTTCTGTCTGAGATGATCTCTTGGCCATCCTAGCATCGATGAATTCTTGGAAAACTTTTACAAAGCGTTGCTTCTTTACGGGTACCTTGTAGATCAAGAAACCTAAGAAACGGGAAATAGTCTCCGGCGTTGGGTTTTCCCGTGACGTTCATCAAGCTAATCACCGTGTTGTGGACCTGTGGTACTCGTGAGATGACTTGGAATCATGGGTCGCGAAATCCGTAGAAAACAAAGCATTTGAAATGATATTGAGAGCTGTGACGAAGAAAGCACGAGCTATGTCAACAGCCTCTCCTCTCTCACAACATTTGTTGATGAAACTCATAAGTTCCTCTACTTTCTTCATCCTTAGAGACTCCATAGCGTTTAAGCGTTGTGTTGATAACAAATGCGTTGTTGTTAGCTTCCTCAGAAACCTGAAATGATATGGATAGTCATGTGTGTATACATACTGACAAATTTCGGTCTGATTGTTTCCATAAATTTTTGTTCTTTCATTTGAACCAGAAATATTCTAACAAAATTTTAAATTTACGTCTACAATTTACCCCAAAAAAACGTATTAAAATACTAATAATTATGGGTTTTTTTTAAGGAATATAAACGTAACACCAAACACATTTCATTCAGGTCTAGTGATTTATGTTATAAGTGCTGTCCATGTGTTACCATTTCGGATTTTGTTGTGAATTCGGATGAAGTTCTAAAGCGTAGAATAATTAAAGAATAACAAATTGAAGCGAGTACTCTTTTATCTAGTGTTTTATTTTTATTAACAAAAAAAGAAAGAATGAGTAATTACAAATCCAGTGTCATGAATCATATGATCCTTGCAAAAACTTCAAATCATTCTATACTAATAGAAATAAGAAAATACCTCCAACGAGCTGAGGGAGGACCCCATGCAACAGAGAATTCATGGTGGTCAAAGACTCGAACCGGATCGTTAAAGTTTCGGGCAGATAAAAGATGGTCTTGTGTCTTTAGTGCCTCTTTTTCTGCTTCCGGTGAAGATATGACTATGGTAGTTAAACTTCCAAGCTTTAGACCCATTATTGGTCCATAAGTTTTCGAGAGAGCCGTGAGCGAACGGTGAGGATTGAGTCCGACTTGGAATATGTTTCCAACCACTGGTAGCTTTTGAGGACCCGGCGGAAGTGTGGCTCGACCGCTGCCGCGAGAGTTGCTTCTCGTTTTTACGGTAATGAAGTAGAAAAAGAAAAGGAAGCATGGTAAGACAAAACAGAGGAGCAGAGACATATCTCCCATTTCACCTCACGATCGATTTGCTCTCCTTGCTTTCTTTTTTTTATTGTGCTCATCTTTATTTATAGTGAAAACAAAAAAAATCACATGATGTATATCTCTTTTCTAGACAACGTAGGCAAAACTGTCACGTGATTCGTTGCAACTCTCGAAGAAATCAAGACACCTTTTGAATTCTTGGTGGACCGACTCATTATATAATATACTTGTCGTGCGATATTAGTCAATGTGTAGTCTATATAACACGTAAGAAATTTTGTTTCAGAAATTACTATGTATATTCATACAACCATAGAGAATTGGACACGAACATATTAATACTAAATTGATGTTATCAATTTAGTAAAAATTTCAAAGTAATGGCAGGAGAAAACAGAGGAGAAGAGATAGGGTTGTACTAGTGAGACGTCCATCTTATGAACGTTTTTTTTCCAATATGTACAAAAGAAGTTAGAGAGTGTCTAACTATACATAGAATTATCTCTATGCCATTGTCCGATTCTAGGTACCATCTATATCTTTCAATTTCGTAATACCATTCCGGGTCGACGTTGCTTTGTGGTAGTGTTATAAAATTATATGTATATTAGATAAATATTTTTGTTATACACGGAATTTTATCACACTATTACAAAACGTCGAGGAATTCTAACTAATATACATAAAACTCTATTATGTGGTTGGAAAATTCTATTTAAACTATATTATATGATAGAATTCTATCTAAACACTTTGTTGATTCTCACATAAAATTCTATTATATGTTTAGATATAATTTTATTATATGTTGATAAATTTCTATGTATGATTAGATAGAAATTTATATATAATTAGATAGAATTTTATCAATGATTTCTATCATATCTAGTAAACATACAATTTTATCATATATTGATAGAATTTTATTTATATTACATAAAATTTGATCTAAGTACATAGAATTTTATTTACATTAGATAATCTCTTATGGTAGGATGATATATTTTTTCATATTTTATATTGTTAGAATTCTATCACATGTTGATAAAATTCTATATATATTAGATAATTATATAGCGTTATGATGATATAATTAAGATTTTTTCATATTTTATATTGATAGAATTTTATGTAGTTAGATAGAAGAAGAATTTCTTAAAATACCACTAAAATATGTTTTTGTTCCAAACATACCATCACTTAGTTTTTTTTTTTCAAAAATACCACTAAAAGTTTTGTTATTCCAAAAATACCACAAACACTAAAAATGAGTTTTAAGGGTTTACTATTTAAATTTTTGGGTTTAGGTTTAGTATTTTGGGTTTAAGTTTTAGGGGTTATGGTTTAGTTTTTAGGGTTTTGGGTTTAAAGTTTAGTTTTAATTTTGTGGTATTTTCAGAAAAAGAAAAGTTTTAGTGGTATTTTTGGAAAAAAACTAAGTAATGGTATTTGGAACAAAAACTTATTTTGTGGTATTTTTGATAATTGCTCTAGATAGAATTCTATCACATGCTGATAAAATTCTGTTTATATTAGATAAATATTTTTGTATTTCATATTGATAAAATTCTATGTATATCATATGTTGATATAATTTATGTATATTAGATAGTCGTTTATGCTTGGTAGGATGATATAAAGTTTTTCATATTTTATATTGATAGAATTCTACCACATGTTGATAAATTCTATGTATATTAGATATTAATTTATGTAGGATGATATACGATTTTTCATATTTTATATTGATAGATAGTTGTTATATGCTGATAAAATTATGTGTATATTAGATTAGAAATTCTTTAAAATACCACTAAATTATTTTTTTTGTTTCAAATATACCATCATTAAAAAAAGTTTCCAAAAAATACCACTAAAAGTTTTTTTTTCAAAAAATACCACACACTAAAAATGATTTTTAAGAGTTATAATTTCAATTTTTGGGTTTGGCTTTAGTATTTTGGGTTTTTAAGGTTTAGTTTTTAGAGTTTAGGGTTTAGTTTTTAAGGTTTAGGATCTAGTTTTGAGGAATTAAAGTTTAGTTTTAATTTTATGGTATTTTTGGAAATTAGAAATTTTTAGTGGTATTTTTGGAAAAAAATCTCAAAAATACCAAAAAATAAGTTTTTGTTCCAAAAATACCACTAAAACTTTTCTTTTTCCAAAAATACCACAAAATTAAAACTAAACTTTAAACCCTCAAAATTAAACTTTAAATCCTAACCCCTAAAAACTAAACCCTAAGCCCAAACCCAAAAATTTAAATTATAAAACCTTAAAACTCATTTTTAGTGTTTGTGGTATTTTTGAAAAAACAAAATTTTTAGTGGTATTTTTTAAAAAAAAATTAAGTACTGGTATATTTGGAACAAAAATATATTTTAGTGGTATTTTAAAGAATTCCTCTTAAAATGTTAGGATGATATAAGGTTTTTCATATTTTATATTAATAGAATTCTATGTATAATTAGATAGATTTCTATAACCTTTTATATATATATATCTGTCAGCATATGATAGATTTCTATGTATGATTAGATAAAATTCTATCTGATATATTTCTATATATGATTAGATAGAAATTTATGTATAATTAGATAGAATTCTATTATATGATTAGATAGAATTCTATGTATATTAAATAGAATTGTATCATATGTTGATAAAATTTTATTTAAATACATAGAGTTCTATGTATAATCTATCATATGTCAAATTACTTACTTCTCAAAGTAATTATTTCTATGAAAAAATGGATTTTTTTCAGTTTTTAATTTTTTTTTTTATATGTAGTTTTAGCGGAACGGATTGAGTGTCGAATATATATAGATTTTGTACCGTCTCTATCGTAAAAAGTAGTCATGCTCAACTTTTTTTTTAATAGTATTAAGAATTTTGTATTTTTTTCAGAATCCCATCGTCTTTAATCGTTAATATTGACCCACAAGGACTCTTCTTATAATTACATGTAAAATTATTAAGATGATATTGTAGGTTTCTTGATGGGTACGACACAAAGAGGTTTGGCCTTGTGTAAGATAAGACCAAAGACCTCGCTCATGTCCATGTTTTCAGGGACGGCACCGTCTTGAAGTTTCCAGTCAAAGGAATAGAGAAGAGAGGCAAGCACCATAGACATTGTCCAAAGAGCCATCGAGATTCCCGGACACATCCTTCGTCCCGATCCAAAAGGTATCAGCTCGAAATCTTTGCCTTTTACATCGATTTCTCGTAACAAGAACCTCTCTGGCTCGAACCTTGTCGGATTCTGCCACACGCTCGGGTCTCGTCCTATCGCCCACACGTTCACCAAAACCTAATCTCGAAAATCAGAGGAGTTTAGGGCTGAGTTTTTTGACCAAACCGAACCAAAAATTTATATTAAACCTTTTTTGGTTCTGCGTATTTATCAAACCAAACAAAACATCCCAAAATCAAACCGAAAGTAGACCAAATTTTATTTTTAATTAATTTTTGTCACTTTCTTATTTTACATAATTATTAGTATAGATTTCAATTTTCACTCTATTTTGTGTTAGAAAGTCTAAATCAAAGTCGAACCAAATCAACATTTTTCTAGTCAAACCGAAAATAACCTAATAAATTTTGGGTTTCTATTTGGTAGTAGTTAACTAGTTATCATGAACCGAACGATTAAAAACAAAATATGTACCAACTTTAAGCTATTACTTCGTTAACGTGCATCTCAAGTTACTTAAAGGTGATGAATGTTTGCGTACTAAAACAAGTATGAAATAAACGTGGGTGTTTTTTTTTTACCTGGGTGTTCTTAGGAACGAGGAAACCGAAGATTTGGACATCCGATTCTGATTTTCGAGGGATCAAAGAAGCTGGAGGATGCAAACGAAGAGTTTCTTTTACAATTGCTTCCAAGTAAGGGAGCTTCTGGATATCAGATTCTTGAACGACACCGTTTTCACCTATCACTTGCCGTATCTCACTCTGAGCTTTGACCATCTTCTCCGGGTTACGGATTAACTCTGACATTGCCCACTCCATCGTACTAGAGTTTGTGTCCGTGCCTGCAACAAACAAATCCTGTCACAAAAAGAGGTCAATTGATGATAATGCATCCCAATTTTGCCATTGGTGTTTTATGCAAGACTTACGAGAAGTAAGTGTTTGATATCATTCATGGTGAATTCTTCTTTGTTTTGCTCTGTAAGATCCAGAAGGGTTTCTAACATATCCATACTCGAAGCCTCTGTCTGAGACAATCTTTTGGCCACCCGACCATCGATGAATTCTTGGAAAACCCTAAATAATCTCTCTATGCAGAGCGTCGCTTCTTTTCGAGTACCTTGCAAATCAAGAAACCTCAGATACCGGAAACAGTCTCCTGCGTTGGGTTTCCCTGAGATCTCCATCAGGCGAACCACCGTGTCGTGGAATTCGTAAGATGACGAGTTAGGGTCATACGTAGCCAAATCTACAGAAAACAGAGCATTTGAGATGATATTGAAAGATGTGACGAAGGAAGCACGAGCCAGGTCAATAGCTTCTCCTCTCTCGCAAATTTGGTTTACTAAGCTCACAAGTTCCTCCACCCTTCTCATCCATAAAGATTGAATAGCTTCTAGGTTTTGCGGCGATAACAGATTTTTCGCTATTGTTTTCCTCAGAAACCTGAAGATGCATACAAACAGAACTTCAACAGAGTTGTGGCTAATCAAGTGTGTCTAATTCTTAACATTAAAGTTTAAATTTCAGTTTAGAAAGTATCATATTCAAATTAAAGTATATAGTCGTTTGGTATGGCTTTTATTTCATTGTGGACTTTGTTTTCTATAGAAACATCATCTCTTTTGATTAGGTAGGTTAAATTTTGATTTCTTGGAAATAAAAACGTAAAATAATTTTACCCAAATTAAAGTTTGTTAGATTTTTGTTGGTTTATACAAATGGTTTTACAACAAAAAGAGTGTTAAAAAGAAACGAAATCTTGATCGTAGATAGAGTTAGTACCTCCAACGAGCTGACGGAGGAATCCAGACAAGGGAATGTTTATGGTGATCAAAGGCTCGAATCGCATCGTTGAATGTTCGAGCGGACAAGGCATGATCGTGTATTTTAAGTGCCTCTTTAGCTGCTTCTGGTGAAGATATAACCACTGCGGTTAACCTTCCAAGTTTCAAAAACTCATAATAGGTCCGAAAGTTTTGGAGAAAGTAGCAAGTGAACGGTGAGGATTGAATCCGAGTTGGAATATGTTTCCGACCAATGGGAGTCCTGGAGGACCAGGCGGAAGTGAGCCTCGGGCACTGCTCCCCGAGCTCCTCCGTGTTTTTCCGGTGGCAAAGAAGAAAAAGAAGAGTGTTAAGAGAAAACAGAGAAGAATTAGTGAGAGGTCCATTTGCACGACCGTTTTTTTTTTTGGGAATGCCTAAAATGTATAAGTCAATCATGCATTTTTATATTCATATTTTTAAGTCATTTTATGAATTTATTTAAGGTTTTAAGATATAAACTAATTTGGAGATATAAACATGTGTTCACAAAAACTGTCACGTACATCGGTATTAGTTGGTTATAAATAACACTTAGAACTAACGAGTTCTAGAAATTTGTTTCTTGTCATGCACAAGTATGGAAGTTGGCAACTTAACTACTTACCTAATTGCCGGCATACGTAGAGAACTTATGGTGCAATTTAATTTTTAACTTCAAAATTTTAAACGAAGAAACGTGACATGTAACATATAGTGATTTATACTAGTGTGTCATTTATCTTGATTAGAAAAAACTGTTAACATATATTGCACATGGGAGATCACGACAGCAGCCTGCCAAATTTGTATGAACCGACGACACGAACCATTATAGTTTTCAATTTCCACAATATTATCCTTTATGATCACAAGACACATTTAGTTGTCTAAATGTGCATCTAAGTACAATTTCGAGTCTACCAAATCAAATCACAAAATGTAAAATTGGAAAATGTTTATATTAATTTTATTAATTGTGATTTTATTGTGCATTTGAGTTTCGATTGATCGATTCTGTGGGATTGGTTAAAAGTGCTATAATTATTAGTGCTGCTAGTTGCTATTGGATTGATCCCCGCATTCATCACATTAATTACTATTTGGCAGCTTAACCATGTGTTTAGGTGTACGTACGCTCTCTTTATCTAGTGTTAGCACTTGTTCTGTTGTTAGGTTAAGCTGCTGAATCTGGTTTCGCTCTTATAATATATTTATCTTGATGTTTGCTAAATTAATGAGACGGCTAAAAGGTGATTTCGCGATTAAGGGATGTTGGTGTCGTGGGTCGAAAATCAATTTGATTATGCGAAAGGTTAGGCGGTGAATTTTTGTTGGTGATAACAACAATACAAGATGCGTACCAAGATGATTTCGCTAATACCACTTGTCAAATACGTAACAATACGTAGCTTCTGTTCAACCTTATTCTATGTGTTCTCTTAGCCTACTTAGTGTGATGATCACTAACACTCATGTAGATGGGATTCTTGCACTTTTTCTCTTTATCCATGTTCTTAAAATCCAATTTAATCTCATCATCTTCTTTGTTTTACTTTTGTCATCAGTTGGTGTTCCACCTTCAATTAGACATTTGTCTAAGTCTAAAATTTCTAACTGGCACATCATTTTGTATTTTCACAGCTCAAAATTACATTCACTACAAAAAAGTCATTTTCGGACGGATAAAATAGTTGGAAATCAACGGTCGGTTCCAAATCATCGGAAATCGTGAATCGGTCAAAAATCTGTGGCAAATTTCGGACGGATTTTCATCCGCAGTAATCCGTCGTAAATATCGTCGAAACTTCTGACTACCTTCTCCATCGAAAATTCATCGGTAATAATTTTTCTATGGATTTCCGATCGAGGCATTTCCCATCGATTTCCAAGGAGCCATTTCCCACGAGTTTTCTACGGAATTTTTTTTCCATGGATTTCAGACGGAAAATAAGATTTAAAAAAAAATAATATATAATATAATAAATAGTTAAAAACGAAAAATATATCAAAAATAGTAATTTAAACTCGGAATTTAATATTAAAATATAAAAAAATTTAAATTTTTTAAAGAAATGTTTACTTTTGCAAACAAAAAATATTAAAAATATTTCCTAATTATAAAAAGTTACAAAAATATATAAACACGTCTTTAAAAATTTATGTATATAAAAATTGGTAACTATAACCCACCAAATCGACCTGCAAAATTATATACAAAAAAATATATCAATATATAAAAAATGAAACAACTCTAAATTACACTAAACAATATGAAACTTATAATTATAAAAATTAATACTTTTTCTAAACAAAAGATATAAAACATTTTTAAAATTTATAAATTTAATATTATCACTATATCTATTTTGTAAAAACGTTTTTCACATGTATAAATTACAAATTATATGAAAATTTTATATATAATGTATTTGTACATACATAAACATTTTTAATATACAAAAACATTTGTAATATGAAAATTACAATAAAATAACTAAAATCGACAATATGTAAATGAATTTTGTAAACTAAAACAACAATTCAACACTAAATTATTACAAATTTCACTAATTTACTACACAAATTCACCATTTCTCTATCTAAACCACCTAATCTAACAAAATAACATTCATAAACATATAATCTAATAACTTATATATATTAAACAACTAATTTAATTAAAAAACAAAAGAAAACTTACGTATATTCGGATTAGTGTAGAGAGAAGGAGGAAAAGAAATATTTAGAGAGATAGTGAAAATTGAGAATGAAGAGAAAAAATTCGTGTGTGTTTAATTTATTGATATTTTGGATGGATTTCCAACGGAAAAGGCCGTTGGAAACGAATTCCGTCGGAAATCCGTCCGAAATCCTAAAAATTTTCGCGAAATCAAAATAAGTTGAATTTATTTCGCGCCTTCTCGAAAATTTAAGCGGTCAAAATCCAAAATTCGTCGGAAATCCGTGGGAAATTTCCGACGGATTTCCCATGGCATGAAATAAATGAAATTTTTTTGGCGGTTTTCCAAAAAATTTGGCGGTCAAAATCCAAAATTTAAAATCCATCGAAAACCATGGGAAATTTCCTACGGATTTCCCACGGCAATTATTTTAAAAAAAATATATATATATAAAGCCGTTGAAAATCCGTAGGAAATTTCCCACGGATTTCCTAGGGTTTACGGTATAGGGTATACAAAATCGATGCAAGCAACATCAGTATGCATTATACTGAAAGAACAATATCATCACCCAACTATAACATGTTTAATGTGTAATGTACAAAACATATATATACAAACGGGAATAACTCTAGTGATATATACTATAACTTAAACTAGAAATTGTGAAATTCTTATGTAGAAGTTATGACATTCTAAAATGAAAGAAGTTAAATGTTTATCATATTGTTTGATCAACTATATCTTATATATAACATACATTGTAGGATTAGCTTTCTGAATATTATGATTGAATTTTATAACTCTAAACCACATTTTCTAGGAAATCCATGGGAAATTTTCCCACGGATTTCCGACGGAATATGCAAGCCGTCGGAAATCCGTGGGAAATTTCCTACGGATTTCATAAGGAATATGGTTTGTGGGTATATTTACTATTTTTCCCTTCCAATTTCCGACGGATTCAAATTCCCACGGAATTCCGACCATTTTTCGGACTAATTTCCAACGATTTTAATATCCGTCAGAAAATTCACACCGATTTCTGACGGTTTTTCTGATATGAAAAATCGGTCAGAAATCCGTCAAAATTCTGTCTAAATTTTCTGACGACTAAAAATCCGTCCGAAATGCCGTCAGAAATTGCCTTATTTTTTTTAAGTAATTTTCCATCGAATTTTTTTGAAATTAGCTCAATGACTTACTGATGTTGTTTCATTCCTTAAAAAAATCCATGTTAGTGACAATTGTTGCCAAGCTAGCTATATATTTTCTTAGTAGTTTTAAATTGGTTAGAAATTCTACATTTTTATAAACATTCTTATTCAAATCAAGAATTTTAAAAATCTATATAACTTTCAAATGATGTATACATTGGAAGAATTTAGAAAATGATATAATGAGGAGTTTTTTTTAATCAAAATTACAATTTGAATGCATTCTGAAATTAATATCTATAAACTAAAAATGTTATACAAAACGAGATAAATAAATAAAGTTGAAAGTACATAATTTTGAAAAGATGCAACATTTGATGAAATAAGCGGTACATAATTTTGAAAAGATGCAACATTTGATGAAATAAGCAGTTATAAGTGGAAATGTACATAATAAACAAATTAAAAACACAATTATAATAACGATTATGACCAAAAAATACATATCGAATAAAAATAATGGTTATAAACATAAATGTACATTTAAAAACAATATGATAAAAGGACGCAATTTTATTATGTATTTTTGGATTATTATTATTAATAGATAACATGGAAAAATATTATAGGTTTCCTGACCGGTACGGCATAGAGACGTTTGGCCTTGTGTACGGTAAGGCCGAAGACCTCGCTCATGTCCATATTTTCAGGGACGGCATCGTTTTGAAGTTTCCAGTCAAAGGAATGGAGAAGCGAGGCAAGCATCATATACATTGTCTTAAGAGCCATCGAGGTTCTCGGACACATCCTTCGCCCCGATCCAAACGGTATCAGCTCGAAATCTTGGCCTTTTACATCGGTCTCTCGTAACAAGAACCTCTCTGGCTCGAACCTCGTCGGATTCTCCCACGGTCTTGTCCTATCGCCCACACATTCACGAAAACATAATCTCGGAAATCAGAGAAGGATTTAAGGATATGAGTTTTTTAACCGAACCGAACCAAAAAAATTCTCTGACTTCGTTAACGTGCATCTCAAGTTACTTAAAGGTAATGAATGTTGGCGTAATAAAATAAGTATTAAATAAACCTGGGTGTTCTTAGGAACGAGGAAATCAAAGATTTGGACATCGGATTCCGATTTTCGAGGGAGCAAAGGAATTGAAGGATGCAAACGAAAAGTCTCTTTCACAATTGCTTGCAAGTAAGGGAGTCTCTCGATATCAGATTCTTGAACGACATCGTTTTCACCTACCACTTGACGTACCTTGGTTTGAGCTTTTGCCATCTTCTCAGGGTTACGGATTAACTCTGACATTGCCCACTCCGGTGTAGTAGAATTTGCATCCGTGCCCGCAATAAACAAATCCTGTCACAAAAAGAGGTCAATTGATGATAATGCATCCCAATAATATCTCAGTTGCCACTGGTGTGTTTATGCAAAGACTTACGAGAAACAAGTGTTTGATATCATTCATGGTCAATTCTGTTTCGTTTTGATGTGTAAGATTCAGAAGGGAGTCTAACATATCGATACTCGAAGCCTCTTTAGGCTCTGTCTCTGTCGGAGACAACCTTTTGGCCAACCGAGCATCGATGATTTTTTGGAAAACCCTAAATAATATCTCCATGCAGAGCGTCGCTTCTTTTCGAGTACCTTGCAAATCAAGAAACCTTAGAAACTGGAAATAGTCTCCTATTCTGGGTTTCCCGGAGATCTCCATCAGGCGAACCATCGCGTGGTGGAATTCGCAAGGCGAGGAGTTAGAGTCATACGTAGCCAAATCTAGAGAAAACAGAGCATTTGAGATGATATTGAAAGCTGCGACGAATGATGCACGAGCCAAGTCAATAGCTTCTCCTCTCTTGCAAAATTGATTTACTAAACTCACAAATTCCTCCACCTTTCTCATTCTTAAAGATTGAATAGCTTCTAGGTTTTGGTGTGATAGCAAAGTTTTCGCTATTGTTTTCCTCATAAACCTGAAGTGCAGGCAAGCAAAACTTATAAACTTTTAAAGTACTGTTAAACCCGAGTTTCGATTTAGGTTTTTCGGTTTCGAAATAAAAAAAATTGATTCAAGTATAGATCGATTGGTGTGGTTTTTGTTTCATATTTTTACTTCTATAGAAACATCTCAGGTTTAAATTTTGATTTTTTTGGATATAAAAGACAAAATCATTTTAACCAGATTAAAGTTTGGTTTAGTTTTTTGTTGGTTTATACGAATGATTTCAAACACAAAATCTTGATCTTAGACAGAGTTAGTACCTCCAACGAGCTGACTGACGAATCCATACAAGGGAATGTTTATGGTGATCAAAGGCTCGAATCGGATCGTTAAATGATCTAGCGGACAAGACATGGTCGTGTGTTTTAAGTGCCTCTTTAGCTGCTTCTGGTGAAGATATAACCAATGCCGTTAACCTTCCAAGCTTCAAACTCATTATCGGTCCGCAAGTTTTGGAAAAGGCAGCAAGTGAACGGTGAGGATTGAAACCGAGTTGGAATATGTTTCCGACCAATGGGAGTCCCGGAGGACCCGGCGGAAGTGAGACTCGGCCGCTGCCGCTGGAGCTCTTCCGTGTTTTTGCGGTGGCAAAGAAGAAAAATAAGAGTGTTAAGAGAAAACAGAGGAGCAAAGACATGGCCGGGATTATGAGAGGTCTATTTGGGGAATGCTCTAAAACGTATAACTCAAACATGCATTTTTATATTCATATTTAGTCATTATATGAATTTATTTTAAGTTTTTAAGATACTAACGAATTTGAAGAAACACGTTCACAAAAACTGTCACGTATATTAGTTGCCTGGTGTAATGTTTCGATTGTTAATTATAACGGTGGTGAAAATGTTGGGGACCAAGGTCACGGGCTCGGACAGGTGTTGGCTATAATGTTCCGGCTAGTAAACACGTCTTTAATGATTATTAATTTTTTATTTTTCTTAGAAAAGGAGATTATATAGTGGAGCTCACATGAGTGTAATCATCCGTGATTTTACTATTTCAATCGGATAACCAAAAAAAAAAAAAATAGTGGAGCTCACATGAGCATTTTCTATTACTCATCACTTCTTCTTCTTCTTCTTTTCCAATGTTCATTTTCTTTTTGATAAAAAAAAATACACATTAAAAGTACATCTGAATCTGCATTAAGTAACCTGCAAAGGCTTTGTGTTTGTCGCTTTTCTCTTTTTGTTGTTATCTTTTATAGATTCTCTTTTCAAGTTTCTAACGATGTTACCAAAGTCAAACCCCCAATTACCCCCTTTTTTATTAACCAAAAATAAACAATAAACAAACCTTATTTCTATATAACAAACAAATCATCCACCTAGTGGATATAGGATTGTTTCTCATTTCAATAGTTCTATAATGATAACATTAGCTTTGACTTTTAATTTATTTTTTCATTAAATAGATTAATTCTAAGAGATGGTGGCGGCGAGTGAAATGATTTCGAACTCTTAGTGAAATGATCCTACTGTTTTGTTTTGTAACTCGTGCGTGTATTTTGGTCCAGAAAATCTTACAAATTGGGTAAAAGTAAAACCAAAACAAACCAAACAAAACCACATACGAAAATCCAATGAGTCAGACCAAAGCGATAAAGGATTTAGGGTAAAAGTTAAAAGAGCGAAAATGAAAAGGTCAAAATCTCATCACCCGAAAAAGCGACCCCAACAATGCCCCCTTTTGCTGGCGTTACCAATGCGTTTTGCATATAAAAGAAACAAATATCCTATAATATAATCTTTTGCTTAACTAGATTTCTAATTTTCTATAAAAAGTACAAAATTCGATAGTAATTGATTTTACTTAAGCTATTTGGACTTATGTATCAGGATTTTAAGGGTTTCCCAATTAAAAATAGCTACAAATCTTTCACTAACATGTGGTAAACCATACAGCTAATTTATCCAAACAGTTAACCGATTGATTAGAGGTATAGTCGGACAAATTTTGTAGACAATTAATCCATCGTCTCTCCCTGGTTAATCAACTATTTAATTGGAAAAAATGAATTGATCCGGTAGTTAAATGCTTCACATTGAATATTGTGGTCTAATGTATCTTCATACTATAATTTAAAACTAGCCACTTCATATTCTAAACGATAAAAATATCTAATTTTTTTTCACTCATATCGGGATTTGAATTAACCGTTCAATATATATGGTTGAACAAAAAAAGGATTAAATAGAAAATATCCTGATTAATCATCTACTTGATTATAAGCTAAATCGAAATTTGTTTATCAAGCCGATGATTAATCGGGATATTTTCGATCCAAACAACAACACACTCACAGTCACAAAGACACTGGCGCGTGTTACCACGCGCTTCTGGAAGGCGAGTGGAGTTGACTTCACCGTTGCTTCTCCAATTAAATCTCGTGGGTCCGAGGGACGTGTGAATCACGCTCCCTCATTAAAATAAAATAAATCTCACGACCATCTCTCCACCGGTCTTCTTCGCTAAACGACAAAAAACAATTAATTTTCGCTCACATGACTGTCACATTATACAGTCACAGTCTCCCATTTATTCTCCGACACGTCACCATAACCAATACCACTCTCCTGTCACACAACCATCTCTCTCTCCATTATCCTCACTTAAATAATTTTTTTAACATTTAACATAAAAATAATTAAATCATTCTCTTAATTTACCTACGTGAGTGCTGAAAAAAATTAAATTTTTTTTTAATTTAATTTTTGTCAGTTGGGAACTTATCATCAATCTTACCTTCTGCTTCTTCTTCTTCTGTGGAAACTCCGGATTAAATGAGACTCCTTTACTTCTATATTTACCAAAAATGCCATCTCGCTACTCTCCGCCGGATATTCCACCGACGACGACAACGACGGTTAGCGACGGTCATCATCGTTTCCAGACTATTCCGCTTATCATCGCCGGTTCTCTGACCTTAACCGGAGTTCTACTCATCCTCTTCACTATACTTCTATACCGGAGACTCTACCGAAACCGTACGGCTCCTTCAGATCTTATCTCAAAGTCTCCTCAACACTACCAATGTCGCCGATTCTCTTACACTCAGCTCCGCCGCGCTACGAACTCTTTCTCCGAGTCGACTCAGCTCGGCCATGGCGGATTTGGGTTTGTCTATAAAGCGGATCTCCCTAATGGCAATTCACTCGCCGTCAAAGTCATGGACTCCTCCGCTGGGTCTTTACAAGGCGAGCGTGAGTTTCACAACGAGCTTTCTCTCTCCTCTCACTTAATCGGCTCGCCTCATGTCGTCTCTCTCCTCGGATTCTCCTCCGATCGTCGTGGCCGGAGCCTTATACTCGTCTACGAGCTCATGGCTAATCGTAGTTTACAGGACGCGCTTTTTGATCGCAAATGCGAGGAGCTTATGGATTGGAACAAACGATTTGAGATTGCGACGGATATCGCAAAAGGGATCGAGTTTCTTCATCACTGTTGTGATCCATCCATCATCCATGGAGATATCAAGCCTAGTAATATCCTTCTCGATTCTGATTTCAAAGCCAAAATCGGAGATTTCGGTCTCGCGAGGGTAAAGTCGGAGGATTTAGTTAATGGTAACGAATCTAGGATTATGATTGAGGAAGAAGAGAAGAGGAAAGATGTTGTCGAAGATAATGGGTCGATTCTTGAAGAGACTGAAAGCGTGATTACAGTGTTTGAAGAGGGTAATGCTGTTAATCTCTCGCCGGAGAATTGTTGTGCAATTAGCGTCTTGACGGAGACTGGAGCGTCGCCGGAGGTGGAATCGGTACTCTCGCCGGAGAATTGTGCAATTAGCGTCTTGACGGAGGTAGGAGCATCTCCGGGACCGTCATTGGTACGTTCGCCGGAGAATTGTGCAACTAGCGTCTTGACGGCGTCTCCCGGAGCGGCATCGGGATTATCGCCGGAGGTGGGTTTGGATACGATGAGTGTGGAGAGCGGTAAGCAAAAAGTGGGTTCGAAGAGAGATTGGTGGTGGAAACAGGACAACAATGGTGGAAGCAGAGGAGGGATTGAGTCAGGGAGTGTGAAGGATTACGTGATGGAATGGATTGGGAGTGAGATTAAGAAAGAGAGACCTAACAACAAGGAATGGATCAAAAATGGTGATGGGTCATCATCAGTCTCTACTAAGAAGAAGAAGAAAGAGAAGAAGAGAAAGCCTAGAGAGTGGTGGAAGGAAGAGTTTTGTGAAGAGCTAACTAGAAAGAAGAGGAAGAAGAAGAAAAAGAAGAAAAGAGGGTTAAGCTCAATCTCAAGCATTGACTCTTGGTTTCACAGAGACGATGATGCTTCCTCTGTTCATGATCAGAATCATAACCCTACAAAGAGGAAGAAGAGGAACAGTATAGATTGGTGGGTAGATGGGTTAAGCGGCGAGCTAAAATCAGTCATGGGTAGAAAAAACAGTCAAGATTCTGGTTTGTGGTGTGATGTGAATGTTCAGAAGAGTGGAGTGAGCAGCACACCGAGTATGAGAGGTACGGTGTGTTACATTGCACCAGAATGTGGCGGTGGAGGTGTGTTGTCTGAGAAATGTGATGTCTATAGTTTTGGGGTTCTGCTTTTGGTTCTTGTCTCAGGGAGACGACCATTGCAGGTGACTGCATCGCCCATGTCGGAGTTTGAGAGGGCTAATTTGATATCATGGGCTAAGCAATTGGCTTGCAATGGTAGATTATTGGAGTTAGTTGATAAATCTATCCATTCTTTGGAGAAAGAGCAAGCGGTTCTTTGTATTACTATTGCATTGTTGTGTCTCCAAAGATCCCCGGTTAAGAGACCGACGATGAAGGAGATTGTTCAGATGTTTTCCGGTGCGTCTGAGCCACCACATTTACCGTTTGAGTTTTCACCCTCGCCGCCTATGGGTTTTCCGTTTAAGTCAAGGAAGAAAGCACGGTGAAGTTTGGGTTTGGTTTTGAGCTCAGTCAAGTGTAGATTTGTCCGGTTGTTCAAAACCCTAAACCAAATGTAGAAACTGTTTGATTCCATAAGATTAGATTTTTGCAAATATTTATGATTCGTGAAGATCTAGTTGCTTAACATTTTCGTTTAGACAATAAACAATTCCCAATTGACATAAAGAAAATGATCATGATTAGAGTTTAATTGCCTTCTTTATATGCTGAAATTTATGCACAAAACTAGATGGACCCAGATGCAAAAAATGTTTGCCATAGTTGTCCCCCGCTGCATGAAAAAAGAAAGGGTATAGTACAAATTTACCTTTTTGCGTCTCTTTTAGTTAGGGGTGTCAATGCGGGTATGAAACCCGCGGGCCGGGCTTAATCCGCTCCGCTATGGGACGGGTTAGGGCTATATATTTTTATGCCAAAAAAAAAGCGGGTGTTGCGGATTAGCCCATCACGGACAGCGGATCATTGCGGGCATGACCGCGCGATCAGCGGGCTTTGACCGCGGCACGTTAAAATAACAAAATCAAATCCTATTGAAATATAATAAGTAAAGAAGTCTGCTACTATAAAAATTAATAGAACACTTATATTAACTTTTAAAAAAAATGATTGAGAATGTTTCTCGTGATGATGGATTTGATGGATTTTATGGTTTTAGAAGGTTATTTTTTTCAAATTTATTCAAAGACTATTCACTTTTATGACAATGATATTTTATCAATATAATATGTTTAATATGATTTATTTTATTTAATAAAACATATATATGATCGAATTGTTTGTATTTAAAAATGTGAAAAATTATAATTTTATATGCATAGTAAAAGATCCGCGGTCATAAATTGGGGCGGGTTAGGGTTATCATATTTAGGACCGCGGGTTTATGCGGACTGGCCCGCCTCAACCCGCAAAAAAACTTGACCCGCAACGGGATTTGGTTAAACGGAGCGGATTAGCCTGCATTGACACTCCTACTTTTAGTGCTCTTAACAATTGTCATGGAATTAGTCCTTTCACATTTAAAGTCTATGACTTTTGGAGAGTATACATCTGCAAATGTTCCCATGGTTCACCCCAAGGTTACGTTTTTGACCAAGCAATCAAACCTTAGATATGTCAAAGCGATCTGCCTCACCCCAAGGTTCATAGTGACAATAATGTAACACTCTAAAACATATATTTGGGTCAAACCAAACACTGAACTATAGATGGGATAGTTGATATAAGAAAAAGGTTTGTCGATACACATTTAACATTATGGTACACAAAGATATTAGCCGTTATATTAGGTATTCTTCAACAATTGGTGTTAGTACATTGTACACAGTCTAATCTAAACCACAAATTCGACACGATTGTTTAGGTAAATCCAACTGCAACTTTGAATGAAAAGTCCCCGTCTTTCATGACAACTGTTGATCTTTTCCACCTCTCAAGATCCTTAATTTCCCAATTCTTCTTCATAATCATACATTTCACCACTGAAACATATCTCTGTCTCTCTGTCTGAAGCATCCATGGAAGCTCCACCTTCAAGCGATCCATTCAAGTTCCTCAACATTACACTTAACTCAGATGGGTCTCTCACCAGACACCGTGATTTCCCCAAATTGCCCGCGACGGAGCAATCCAAAGACATTCCTTTAAACCCAAGCCACAATACCTTCATCAGAATCTTCAAGCCCCGGAATATTCCGCCGGAATCAAAACTCCCGATCCTCGTTTACTTCCACGGCGGCGGATTTATCCTCTACAGCGCCGCTTCTGTTCCTTTCCATGAATCATGCACCAAAATGGCTGATCGTCTTCAAACCCTAATCCTCTCCATCGAATACCGTCTAGCTCCGGAACACCGTCTCCCGGCGGCGTACGACGACGCCGTCGAAGCAATCTTATGGCTCCGCGATCAAGCTCGCCGCGCAATCAACGGCGGTGATTGCGACACGTGGTTAAAAGACGGCGTCGATTTCTCGAAATGCTTCGTTATGGGATCGAGCTCCGGTGGAAATATCGTCTACAACGCGGCGCTGCGTGTCGTGGACACAGATCTCTCTCCGGTTGAGATCCAAGGGCTGATAATGAACCAAGCTTTCTTCGGTGGCGTTGAGCCGTCGGATTCTGAGTCACGGCTTAAAGACGATAGAATCTGTCCGTTAACGGCGACTCACTTGCTATGGTCGCTTTGTTTACCCGACGGTGTAGATCGTGACCACGTGTACAGCAATCCGATTAAGAGCAGTGGGCCCCAAGAAAAAGAGAAGATGGGACGTTTTCCGTCGACTCTGATTAACGGTTACGGTGGAGATCCGTTAGTTGATCGGCAGACACACGTGGCGGATATGCTGAAGGCACGTGGAGTGCACGTGGAGACGAGGTTTGATAAAGATGGGTTTCATGCGTGTGAGCTGTTTGATCCGAACAAAGCCAAGGCTTTATACGACACCGTTGAGGCCTTTATCAAGAGTTCATCAACTGGTCCATCGTCCAACATGTAGTGGTCCGATGTAATCATGTCTTATGAAATTATTATGTAGCAAATAATTTAAATAATTCCTGCAATTATTATGTAATTTTCGTTGTTTTTAAACTCGGGAATAAGCGAGTGAGGTTTTACATATTTCAGTATATGATTATTTGTGGCGAAATGGCAAAAAAAAACGTATTGCATGTTGCTTTGCATCTATCCAAATATGTGTACCCGAAAAATAATATTAGTGGGCGTATCTAATTTGTTTTTTTAGACAAACCAACTTATTTCATTCGATTAAAAAGTCCTTACATAAAAGGAAATCTAAAAAACATTAAAGTTTCTTGCTAAAGAGTTCGCGGACACATTAGCCAAACGAAGAACATAAAAAACATAGATAGAAAAAAAAAAGGATCGCCACAGATAACGCATGTCGAAGAGCAAACTTTTCAGCACCATGATCACACCTCCGCTGTTGAAGAGAGTGATTAGAGATTGAGAATCAGAGAACAAACATAGTTCTCTAATCTCTGACTTTGAAGCTGCAACAATGGCGGCTTTAAGAGCAAGGCCTTCAGCAACCAATGTCGAGGGGGCAAACCAGTGCGAATTGGAGCCTTGATGCAAAGTGATATTACTCTGGTTCGTAAATATTCACCCAACTCCACAATCCAGAGATGCCGCATTCCAAGATGCATCCGTGAAGCAATTGGTGGCCAAAACGGCACGAAATCTACATAATGCAGTAAGTAAACGAAACCTGCATACTGCATTAAGTGAAAAGAACCTGCATACTGCAGTAAAGGATCGCACAAAGGTGATAATATTGTCACCGGATGGCACAATAAAAGCATCGCACATAGGCAATAATCTTTCCAACGGATGGCACAATAGAAGAAACATGCATACTACAGTAAGGAAAAACAACATGCATACTACAGTAAGTGAAAACAATATGCATACTCTAGTAAGGGATCCCACAGCAGTGACCAGGATACCAGCAAATGGCACAATAGGAGAACCAAAAGCAACCGAAACAATCGGGACTAAACCAATAAAGCTCGGATCGAACATGACCAACCTTACCCATACATCAAAACCCCAACCACATGTGCGTACATTA
The DNA here is from genome assembly GCA_900406555.1 of Pseudoturritis turrita. Classification (NCBI taxonomy): domain Eukaryota; kingdom Viridiplantae; phylum Streptophyta; class Magnoliopsida; order Brassicales; family Brassicaceae; genus Pseudoturritis; species Pseudoturritis turrita. The sequence continues at coordinate 8,218,351 of OVBL01000512.1, forward strand.
TTGGTGTAAACGCAACTAGAGTTTGAAGTTTGACCTGTACAGGAGGATTTGGAGGATTCAGAGCGATGCTGGAGGAAACGTCGGGAAAAATCTGTTTCATCGGACCGGCGAGATTCAGGTTAGCAGAGGCATATGGGGAGAGGTTGCTCCTCATCCAACACACGAGTGGAGGAATTTAGAGGAGGTGTCGGTCAAGAGGTTGGCTGTGCTAAGTCAAAGAAATGGACGACCGCCACCGGAAAAGGTCTCCGACGCGGTGGAACTCCTCGCGACAGCAACAAAAGGGTGTCTGGTTTGTAAACAGAGATAGAGGCCGGCGGCGGATCTACGGGAGAACTCGCCAATGGTTAACAATGGAGACGGAGGATCCGGCGGATCTGGAGGCTCCGACTGTTGAAGCGATTTTGATGGCACCAGAACAAGTAAGTCTCGGCCTTGGACAAGAGGATCAATCAAACTCGGCGAATTCCAAAGTGATATTGACGAACTCAGTAGGTTTGTCCCCAAAACAAACGCAGAGAACATGGAAGGCAGGTTTCGCTGTTGGGGAAAACCCTACGGCGGAGGAGGTTAAGATGGGTTCTTCCCTCAGTCCGGTGAGAAATTTCTTCGGATAGTGATGAACTGATCCCGAGAAGTCTGAAAAATTTTAAGTTTTGACGAGGACACAGTTGAAGGAGAGCATGTGACGGTGGACCATCTTCAAGCAGCACACGGCGGTGAAGACTCTGCTTCTTGGGCATATCTAATTTATATATTATTTTTAACGCGTAAATCACTTAGAATTATCCATCGACAAACTATGTGGATAGAAATTAAGATTTCCGCCAACAAAATGATACATATTAATAGATAAACATAGTAACATGTTATGATTAGCAATTCACATAATTGTTTTGGATATTGCATTAAGAACATTGTTAAATGTGCGATTTTAAACCATAACTTCACCATGCTACAGAAATTAGATTGTAAAAAAAATTGGAAATTTTGACCGCCTTTAGGGATTTGAATTAATTCTTCTTTGTATACAATGAAATGCTAGTAATTCAATCTGATATATCAGTTGGGAGGGATGTTACTCATTCAAATACACACGCAAATGTAGAACATGATTCATCATTTAGACAAAATATCAAATCATTCTTGAATTGGTCAAAATCGTTAAACTGCGAAAAATCATGACCACCATTGATCCGTGCATTCATCATAATCACAGATTTAAACACACAACAAACCAAAAAGAAAAAGAAAAAACACCAAACATTTCTTCTTAATCAAAAGTTTACCCTTAATTAACCTCCTCTTAATCACGCAATTAAAAAAAAAAAAAACATGTCACGTGACTCTCGTCCCGCGTTTGATCCATACAAACACCTAAACATCACAATTAACCCCGATGGCTCTTGCACGCGTCACTTCGTCTTTCCGAAGGTCAATCCCGACCCGGACCCGTCCCCGGGAAAGCTCGCCGCCTCCAAAGACGTCACCATTAACCAAGAAACCGGCTTGGTCGTACGTATTTTCCGACCAACCAACCTCCCTTCTAACGATAACGCCGTCGCTCGTCTTCCGATCATCCTCCATCTCCACGGCTCTGGCTGGGTTCTTTACCCAGCCAATTCTGCCGCGAATAACCGCGGTTGCTCTCAGATGGCTAGCGAGTTAACGGTGATCATCGTCTCCGTTAACTACCGTTTAGCTCCTGAGCATAGACTCCCATCCCAATACGACGACGCATTAGAGGCTCTGCTTTGGGTCAAACAACAAGCCGTTGACTCAACTAACGGCGAGCCTTGGCTTAGAGACTACGCCGATTTCTCACGGTGTTACATCTGCGGTTCGAGTAACGGCGCTAACATTGGTTTCCACATGGCACTAAGATCGTTAGACCACGATTTAACGCCGTTAAAAATCGACGGTTGCGTTTTTTACCAACCGTTTTTCGGCGGTAAAACGAGGACGAGATCGGAGCTGAGGAATTTCGCCGATCCGCTTATGCCGTTGCCGGCGATTGACGCATTGTGGGAACTATCTTTGCCGGAAGGCGTTGATCGGGATCACAGGTATTGTAATCCGATGGGTTATTTGCTGCAGAAGGAGAAAGTGGGGCGTTTGGGTCGGTGTTTGGTGATTGGTTACGGCGGAGACACGGCGGTTGATCGGCAACAAGACTTTGTGAATTTGTTGGCTACGGCTGGAGTTAGGGTTGAAGCAAGGTTTGACGATGCCGGCTTCCATGGAATCGAGATCGTTGATCCACGGCGAGCCGTCGCTCTTCTTAATATGATCAGAGACTTTATTAACTAATCATTCGTTACCCATTATTATTCTCTCTTTTTTTCATCCATAGAGGAATTACATAGAGCACTGGTTTTTTGTTTTTCATACATGCATTATTACACTGATTTAAATTCGGATGGTGACATAATTACAGTATTAACACAATGTTACTTTTATTTGTCTAAACATTATTACTTCTTATTGCCTTGATTTCGCAATTAATTCTTTTTTTGCCGACGGATTCAATAAAAATAAAAGACATAAACTCTCCTTTTTGTTGATGGGCTCGTAAAATTAGTTGGCTAACAGATAGACTAGATTTTTATCCGATGCTAAATACAGAGGGCCAGAGGCGCATAGTAGATCACCTCAACTGTCCCGCAATGTTTTAACTTCTATCTATTGTAAAATTAAATACAATCATTGGCATATTTAACATATATTAATGCAAAAAAAAAAGTATCACGATTTCACAAAATTTGATCAAATCATCACAATTACATGGAATCATTATTTTGCTCATTCTACCAAAAACTTAATATTTCGTATATTTAGTTATCCGAAAAATCGCCAAATGGTTATGTGATTCTGCATGATTTTACACAATTTTATAGAAGATAGCTATTGTTCTGACAAAAAAAACCATTACGTCGAAAGTTCGAATGGATGGAACCTTAGCCTTTCACTAATAGACAGAAGTGACATAGTTGTTCTACGAAGAACAGACTATTTTTTTCGGACCAAGTATGAATAATGTAATTGTTGAAGACTATACTGTTAACCGTGCCATCAACTCAATTAACCGTATTTTGAAATATACAATTGAAGACAATATTGATGGAGGTTCCACTTAAATAATTTTACTATTCCATATTTGGTAATTTCACAATGTTACCAGTTAAAATTAATTTCAAATTCTATTCTACAAGTTTTTTTTTCTTATTTACCGACGTTATCAATCGAAATTTAAAGTTTATACTTTCTTTATTTGAATTTTTTTTTTTTTTTTTTTTGAAACTTTTGAAATTTTTATTGTTGTTACATAACTATAATTTTGTTGTAGTTATAAACTAGTTCGATCACGATAATATAGTCTAATAGTTTATACTAATACCGTTACTGTATCATCATCCGGATTCAATCCCGCGCAAAATAATAAACAAAAATAAGAACTAAAACCTAGTTCAATTTTAAATCCTAACATCGGACGGTCATGATATTATGTGTGGGGCGTATCTTATTATATATTTTATATATTAACACGAGATGGTCACATTCGAGATCGAGTCATTCAATATTGAAAGATCTTCGACTTCCGAAACAGTTGCGAGTGTTTCCACCTCTCTCTCTCTCTCTCTCTCTCTACCTCCATGGCGGACGGTGGGGCCGACTCTCCAGCTCCACCATCGGAAAACGGCGGAGAATTTCTGTTGTCGCTTTTGCACAGAAGACCTTACCAGCAAAACAACAATCCTTTGACCGCCAGACCTTCGCCGTCGTCACAAGGTCACCAGCATCATCACTCTTACGCTCTCGATCCGGCCATTGCAGCCGTTGGTCCCACCGTCAATGCTTTTACTCCGTCGAATTGGCCGTCTAACGGTCGTGATCGACCCGGTACGCATACTCCTCCTTGGCCGCTTGCCTTTTCACCTCCTAACCTTTCGCCCAATTTGTTAGGGTTTTCTCAATTTCCTCTTAACCCTTTTCCTGCGAACCAATTCGATGGTAATCAAAGAGTATCAGCGGAAGATGCTTATAGATTAGGGTTTCCTGGAACTGGAAATCACTCTATTCAGTCGATGGTACAACAACAGCAGCAGCAGCAGCCGCCGCCATTAGAGAATCGGAAGCTTGTTTTTGGTTCTTTCTCGGGAGATGCTACTCAAAGCCTTAATGGGTTACTTAATGGCAACTCGAAGTATGATTCTAATCTGAGAAATCCCCAATCTCTTGTCTCGAATCCTAACACGGATCCAAACTTGTCTCATCATCGGAATCACGATATCCATGAACACAGAGGAGGCTACAGTGGAAGAGGAAACTGGGGTCCCGTTGGGAATAACGGAAGGGGTTTTAAGTCTACTCCTACTCCTCCTCCTCCTGGATTTTCGAGTAACCAACGAGGATGGGATAGGGATTTGGGAAGTAAGGATGATGATAGAGTTATGGGAAGTTTCCAGAGAAATCGTGATAAAGCAAAGGGCGAGCATTCTAATTTATGGGATAAAAGTGTTGATCTAAGTGCTGAGAATGATAGGTTAAGGAGATTATCTATTCAGAACGAGAGCAGATTCAATCTTAGTCAACAGATTGATCACCCTGGACCACCTAAGGGTACAAGTCTACATTCTGTATCGGCGGCTGATGCCGAGGATTCCTTTTCGATGTTGAACAAGGAAGCTCGTGGTGGAGCTCAATATAAAGAGGAATTGGGGCAGTTCAGCAAGGGAAAGAAGGAATGCAATGAGGAGTTTGGCCCTGGTGATGACGAAATTGAGGATTTTGGAGAAGATATTGTTGAGTCTTTATTGCTTGAAGATGAAACTGACGATAAGAATGCCAGAGATGAGAAGAAGAATAGCCGGACTTCTCGCGAGAAGGTAAGTTTCAGTTTGTGTGTAAGCTTGTGATAGATGATATAGCTCAATCAACAGTTTTAATATACTACTAATTTATTACTTGTTGGGAACGTTCGGTGATGGTGTTTAGCTCGTGTAATTTATTCCCAAACTAGAAAGGATGCCTTTTTAGGTAGGAAAGATTGTTGAAGTTGGGTTTTTGTTATCAGGAATCGAGAATGGACAATCGGGGTCAGTGGCTGCTCAGCCAAAGGCGAAGAATGGTTAAAAGGTATACGGCATGTCGAAATGACATCCACAGGTATGATGCTCCTTTCATTGCAGTGTACAAGTCTCTGATTCCTGCAGAAGAGGAGCTGGAGAAGCAGAGACAACTAATGGCACAGCTAGAGAACCTAGTTGGCAAAGAATGGCCACATGCAAAGTTGTATCTCTACGGGTCATGTGCTAATTCTTTTGGTTTTCCAAAGAGCGACATCGATGTTTGCCTTGCAGTCGAAGATGATGATATCAACAAATCTGAGATGTTGTTAAAGCTGGCGGATATTTTGCAATCAGATAATCTCCAAAATGTGCAGGTAAAATAAATGCTTTTACTTAAACATGTTGATTAGGTACTTAATATGCCTTCTTTGGCTATGAATCTCGTGCCCATATTTTGGAACATGTTTTTTGTGTAGGCATTAACACGAGCTAGGGTTCCAATAGTAAAACTTATGGATCCGGTTACTGGGATATCATGTGATATCTGCATCAACAATGTGTTGGCTGTTGTGAACACAAAGCTCCTGCGAGATTACGCACGGATAGATGCGCGTTTAAGGCAGTTGGCTTTCATTGTGAAACATTGGGCAAAATCAAGAAGGGTTAATGAAACGTATCATGGAACACTTTCCAGCTACGCGTAAGTTCTCCTCCATGCTTTAATTGAGTTTTACTTTCAATTGCCGGAAATAATCAAAAGACTTTCTTTTTATGAAACTTTTACAGGTACGTTCTGATGTGCATTCATTTCTTACAGCAGCGCAGGCCTCCGATTCTTCCTTGCTTACAGGTTTGTATAATAATATATATCCTTATGTGTAATGTAATGAAATTGTTCTTGTTTTATCGGGGTTTTCGACTTGGTGCAGGAAATGGACCCGACATACTCAGTTCGGGTAGATAATATCCGGTGTGCATACTTTGATAATGTTGACAGACTCGGCAACTTCGGATCTAGTAACAGGGAGACCATAGCTGAGCTGGTTTGGGGATTTTTCAATTACTGGGCATACGCTCACGACTATGCGAATTCCGTTGTATCCGTCCGCACCGGTTCCATACTTGGGTAAAAAATTCACACTCCATTCTAAAACCTGTGAAGCAAAAACCTCAGAGATGAAATATGAATTTTGGTTTGTGTGTGTTTGTTTGTTTGTTGCAGGAAGCGAGAGAAGGATTGGACGAGAAGAGTTGGGAACGATAGGCACTTGATATGCATAGAGGATCCGTTTGAGACGAGCCATGATCTGGGTCGGGTCGTCGATAAGTTTAGTATCCGAGTGTTGAGGGAAGAATTCGAACGAGCTGCAGAGATTATGCACCAAGATCCTAACCCATCTGCCAAGCTTTTCCAACCATATCTTCCTCCTGGAGACAATAATAATGGCCAAGGCCACAATTAACTTTAAATCTTTGTGGCTTGTGTATATATTTATGGTTGGATTCCCTCTTTTTTTTTTTTTGTTGGGGGGTTGTTCTGGATTCTTGCTTGTGACCCAACAAACAAAAATTGTCTTTTTATGCTTGAAGCTTAATGGGAGTTGTGTGACCCGACAAAAAAATATGTTAAAATGAAATAATGTTATTACATAAAATCGTTAAGACTAAGAGAAGATCTCGCGCGATGAATACGACGAGCTCTTCCTCGGAGATTCTGCCACGTGTCCTAATCGTCAAACGTCCGAAAGCAATGGCTGTGTTTGGCGACAGATTCGTTGCTTCCACCAAGTTTGAGATCTTGAAAGCTTTCGAGTCTCATCTTCCTCTTCCTGATCACTTCTTGGCCAATCAATCCCACTCCGTCTCCGCCATTATCGCACCTGTCTCTGCTCCCGTCACAGCCGATCTGATTCGCCTCCTCCCGGATCTTCGTTTGGTTCTTACTACCAGCGCCGGCGTTGACCATGTTGACCTAATCGAATGTCGTCGTCGTGGCATCTCCGTAACTAACGCCGGTTCAAGCTTCTCCGAAGATTATGATAGCTACGAGGCTCCGAGGCTTTGGTTGCGATATTTCATACAAGGAGCCAAAAACAATGTCCCATATAATATGACATTGGAAGGTCTTGAAGAATTTGGGAATGTTTTGGTCGGAAATATTCACTCTCTTGCGTTTGGTAGTTTAATCATGTTCCGTTTTTTTTTAACGTCTAAAGTTTTATTAAGAACCAAAATGGACAAAACAGACTGTTCCACAAACCCAACTACAAAAATAAGAACCGCACAACATGGAACTTCCAATGGAAAGGGATAAATAGATGCTAGAAGAGAGCATTTTGGGAAAGGTGATCATGGAGCCATGCCAGACTCCCCGAAAACGAGATATGATTGAAATCGTTTTTTTTGGTGTAACATTGTTGGATATTTTTTGAGCAATTTAATTCGAGACCGGTGTTTCTGATTCAAAGGAGTAGTTACCAAAATCGGATCGAAGGCTATAGATTTGATTTAATCATGTTCCATTAGAACGGTAAGAAAATGTTACTGTTTTACAACGGTCATATTTTCCTACTCTCGAGTCAAATCTAAACGTTGGAACAATATGGGAATATTTTTATTAAGAATATTCGAAAAATGCATCAAGATTTATTGTCTTCCATTGCTTAATAATCACCCTTCTAGATTTTTTATCACTCTTGATTATTTATGTTGTTTCAATTCCTCTTTTTGTTTTTTGTTTTACTTCTCCGATCTTCAATACGAGTATTAATTCTACTAACAAAAACGGTTAATCAAAATAGTAGGGATATCACACTAAACCATTAGACATTAGTGCACAGACCAAATCCAAAGATACATAAACATATCTAAACAAAGTTTGAAAATGGGGACAACCATGAATGTGTTCTTCCCTCGTACACACCTAAATCCCGACTTAACGAAACACAGAAACCTCCTCCTAGTAAATTGCCACATCCAGATAATCTCCAATCTGCAAAGAGATGATTAATAATTACAGTTATAGCTACTTAGGGAAAATATTTTGATTAAGAAGGTTACCATATCCAAAAGATTATCTTCTGTGTTTAGCTTACCTCGAAACCAAGGTCAGAAAGCGTTTTACTCTCGTCTGGTTGTTTTCGGTTTGGATAGGACATGGTCTCGCCAACCTTTATCAATTAACAAAACCAATCACAAAATCAGTCTCTTCTCATTGATTCTTATATTCATAATCGAACATGACAGATAACAAGTAAAGCCGTAATGATTGAATCCGAAAGCATCCGTTCAATCAAACTAATACATTCATAATGTTATGATAGCCCAAGTTTTCAAAATCATAAGCATGAGATGTTGAGCATGCTTTATAGTATAACAAAAGACTTGTTCGAGATACTATAGAAACATTGTTGATAAAACTCTGAATGATTGGAAGCTAAAATTGCAACTAAGAGGTGTGGCAGAATAAATACAGAAACTCTAGAATGCAACAATGATCATGTGTGGCTATGGTTATAATCTATCTGACCAAGATTGCGAAAGAAAAGTAATCTTACTTGTCTCACAATAAAGCGACCGTTCTTGTCCGGATAAACAAACGCAAAAGATAATCTTGCATTCCTTCTCCTAGCTGCTACAGAAACTTCTTTGACCTGAAATGAAAACATGAAATTACTCTTGTGATTAAGAGAAGCCATTCCCTTTATATGCTACTCGAAAACCCAAAATGCGAATTAATCACCAGTAAAACAAAGCGAGTTCTTTAAGCTGAAATCTGTCGTATTTCAAACAATATTCACTATAAAGTTGTCTAAAGCAAGCTGCTTTATTATCGAACATGAGCACACATCCTTTGTCGTAAATACATACCAAATCTGTTAGCTCGCGAAGATTGGCATCTTTCCATGTGTAAATTTGAACTTCATCCTTGGGTTCTTTGCCTCTCACAGCATAATCTTCCCTGGTATGATGACCACCAGTCTGCAAAAAACTCCAATTAATCCTAAATTTTCGGTATAATTCTGAAACAAAATGGATAAAACTGGCTAACCATGGCAGAAACAAACATCAACAATTCTCGATTGTGTCATTAGGGCAATCTTTAAATCAAAGAAACAAGAAATCGATATTTCTTTACAAAAACTAAACTGAATAATAGAACACAAAATCTCCCGAAATCAAACCATAACAGCAGCCAAATCGATCAATTTACAACAATCAGTCACCAAAACACAAATCAATATACGATTAATCTACAATTTAAGACAAGAACTTAAGGAAATCAAGCGAGTGGCGAAGCGTACCTTGGTGAAAACACGAAGAAGCAAGGGACATGTCTGAAGGGGAAAAAAAAGAGGTAATCAGTGAGTGTAAACAAAAACCCTATAAAGAGAAAGTCTCGTAGTTAAGAAACCGATCCGAAGCGAAAAAAGAAAAAAACCCTAGAAAGGTTAGAAGAAGATGATTCACCGATGCATATGAATCGAAAACAAACCTTTTCGCGATCGACAGCTTCGGCTTTAGAGCGAGGAAGTTGATTAAAGCCTCTCGGAGGAGGCGGCAATGGCCTCCCACCACCTTGTCTTCTCGCTGCTTCAGACATCTCTCTCTCTCTCTCTCTTTCTCAAGAAATCTCTCGACGAAGGTAATGTCACAGAGATTGATCGGACTGCTTTAGGCCCATAGTTATTTAACCTAATGGGCCTTTGTACATAGTTTTGGGCCTGTTTCGTTACCGGCCCTTTTATTAATTTGCATCCAGTTGTGGTCCATTGGCTCCGACGTTGGCATTTTCAAAATTTTAACTAAAAATAGAAATTTGACCAAATAATAAGGGAGAAAAAACCCAAAAATAGAAATATGTGTAACTATTATTAATTCACAAAACACTTCTTCTTCTTTTTTTTTATAAAGGGTAATTCTTCTTAAGAAACATGTGTAAATATAGAAATATGTGTAAATTTATTTTATTATCACATCGTCGAATTGTTATTTTTGAAACACACATCGAATCCATATTCAATGCATAATGACTTCAAGTGTCCTACTAGGATCCCATTAAAAAAAAGTAAATTATATACTGTTTTTTACCAATTCCTTTTGCATCAATCTTATTATAGTAAAATGGTAAAAGAAAATTTGAAATATATATATATATATATATATGAAAAGAACAAAATGGGGTCATTGAATGTTTTGATTTGTCAAGAGAGTAACATTCAGACGATAAGGCTCAATGACCCCACACCTCACATGAAGCTGCAGTGCCAATTCCACGAGAGTGTGTGAGGATATTAATTTTCACAACGAGAAATTGGTGAAAAGTATATAAAAAAAGAGAGTAAATGTTACTATAAAGTGAAAAGTATGAAATTATAAAGACTACCAGATCTTCTTTGCTACCCTTTCCGTATTTGGCATGCCCCTAACCACCACCACAACCTCTTCCCTCACATCTTCGTAAATAAATAAAAACATAAATTAATATTTACTATTTTTTTTGTTTCTAATTGAAAAAAATACTGTATATGTAAAGTAATGTGGGTCTATGATGTATTTAAATTTCATTTACGTGGCTTGTTTTGTAAAAGGAAATACTAAATAGTAGATGAGTACTATAATTCTGTCCACCATGTTCTATGAAACTCGACCGAACATAAATGGTTTTTTGTCATCAACAAGTACGAACTTTTTCTTTTTTAATTTTCTTGGATTGGACACAACGAGGATGGTTTGGTTAGTGTCTAGTCTAGTTCTTGATTTTTCTTTTTTGATGTATATTCCTGTGTTATTATTCTTTTTTTTTTTATAGGAGATACTAAATAGTAGAGTACTATCATTTTTTTTTCTTATTAAATGTAGTCAACTAACATTTGATAAGCTTTCATTTTCTTTAGCAAATGCTGATATTTAAAACATGCAGCTATGTTAATTGTTGTCTTAGAAAAACAGCCATGTTAATTTGCAGTAGGCAAATGCATGTTTAAATTATAAAATGATTCAATATTATATATTGTTAAAAAGCTAGACGAATCGCAGCTCATATGATAGATTTTAATCTCTACATATATCATCAATTTATGTGTTTATAGCTACAGATTGAAAAAAATAAAGTCATTTTGTTTGCTGTTCCATACATGATTTCTGTGTAATGATTCTCTGTTTGTTTGTTAACTTATATGTTATTCCTCTAACAAATGGGAGATATTTAAACATTCTTCAAATAGTTACATTTATTAATAGTTAGAAGCAAAGAAACATATCCAATGATTTCAAGTTTTTAACGTTAATTTCATTCGATTTTAATAGTTTTTAATTGCGAACCTCGTACGAAGAAAGAGGATAATATTTCTCTAATAGTTAACTGTTAACATGTGGAGATGGTGAAGTTTGATTATTTTCTTCATGTAAGACCACAAGAAACTGACACGTTGACTGACATAACCAAAAAAGGCGAGGCCCACAATACGAAACAGAGAATGCCTTACGTATGATTTCCATGATTTTTTTCCATGATTAGACGAAAAATAACACGTTTTTCATTGAAGCGGCGGAAAAAAATAGTTAAGGGTAGAAACTAGCTGTGTCGACTATTTTATTTACAAGTTCAAAACCGAAAATTGAATTTACAGTTTTGATGAAAACAGTTGGAAATTTAACCGTCAAAATAGCAAACAATACATGTAGCGTAGGTGAAAAAAACATCAAAAGTAAACATTTTATCCAAAAAACAAAAAAAAAACATCAATACTTTGATTTACAATAATCATTTAGTTCTGACAAACAAAAAAAATCATCATTTAGTTATTTTGCATACGAATTGAATTACATATATGCATAGGAAAAGTATTTCAAACAATTTCCAGAGAAATATAACGTGGGTTTCCTTTAAAGGACTTTTTCACCTAACATCTTTACTATTTTTAACAAACTATGTGAGAGTTTCAAGAACAATGATGAAATTTTCCCCCCCTTTTGACCAATTAAAGTTTCCAACATTAGTAAAAAAGCTAATCAGCATTAATTTCACACGTAATTAACTACCTTCAATTTAGGTTAAATAGACATTTTAACCAAATATACTGAGTCACGGTTATTCAATTAAGATATACTTATACAATAGAAAACCAATTTTGTCTGTTTATTTAGAATAACAGTATAGTAATCGTTTAAACAAGAAATTCAAATAAAATTAGTAATCATAAGCATGAATCATAGCATTTGATTTATATATATATATATATATATATTATTAGTTTGAATTTGAAATACCCAGCTCTAGGAAAAGCAAAGAAATTTGAAATTTCCAATGGTCCGACTGTTACAAGCAGATTTCCATTCTTAGGTATCTAGCTATAACTATGAAGACAGAGTTATCATTTTGTTCCATCAAATATTGACACCATTTATTTGTTTATGTTATTTATCACTTTTACCCCCAAAAAAAAAAAAATTCTCATTTGTTGGTATCAACATACTTAGGACGGTCGAAAAACACGTTAATGATTAAACTAAGAAAGATATTTAATTATTCACCATATAAACCTAACAATAAGAATATAAATTGAAAAGGGTTTATACTTTATATATAGAAACACGTTATCGTGTACGATACATATATTCCTTTGGATCTATACTTCTACCAAATATTGAGAAGAAGAAGAAATCAGAAACAAGAAAAAGGAGAGAGAAAATATGGGAAGAGGGAGAGTGGAGATGAAGAGGATAGAGAACAAAATCAATAGACAAGTGACTTTCTCAAAAAGAAGAAATGGTTTGTTGAAGAAAGCTTACGAGCTCTCTGTTCTCTGCGATGCTGAAGTTGCTCTCATCATCTTCTCTAGCCGTGGAAAGCTCTACGAGTTTGGTAGTGTCGGGTACATGCTCCTTTGATCGATCTTTAGTTTTTTATATTCAATAAAGTTAGGTTTGTTGTGTAAATTGATTAGATGTGTTCTTTTATTACTGGTCGTCATATTGTACGATTTGAAGAATCTGATCAAGTTTTTGTCTTGTGGGTATTCTTAAAGGTTGTGTCTTTTACCCTATGGTAACTAGGGTTCATCGTTATATCATCTCTCTCTCATGGATCCATTATCATAAGCTAATGGGTCCGTACGCTTTACTTTGTTGTTTGATCTTTATCCGATTTTAGATTCCTTTTATTCTTTAATCTTAAAGATGTCAAAGTGCAAATGGTTTTTTTTCTTTCTCCAAATTAGGGTTTTACCTTTTAGACATGCGTGTAAGATCTAGATAGAGTTCTTCGTCCTAATTAGCATAATCTTTATACATAATTCAACCAATGATATCTCATTTAATAATCTTTATTTTATCGAATTTATAGAATTGCAAAAACAATAGAACGCTATCATCGTTGCTACAATTGTTCTCTGGGAAATAATGCCCCTGAAGAGACTACACAGGCAAGTATATGTATACGTACTCTCATTTATACAATAAATGATTCTTATAACAATTAGATATCTTTGTCGCTTAAATCCGTTTGTTACTTTGCATTTAATTATATAATCTATGGTACAGAACTGGAGCCAGGAGGTGACAAAGCTTAAATCCAAATACGAATCTCTTGTTCGCACTAATAGGTCTAGTAACAGTTCTAAACCCTTGAGTTGAGATTATATAGTAATTATCATCTTCCGTCATGTGTATATATATATAGTTGCAAATCTCATATATAGATATGTGTGTTGATTGCTAATAAATAATCAAGGCATTTGCTTGGAGAAGATCTTGGAGAAATGAGTGTGAAGGAACTGCAAACGCTCGAGAGGCAGCTCGAAGCCGCTCTTACCGCGACTCGGCAGCGCAAGGTTGTATGATCTAGAGGGTCTTGCTTCATTTCGAATCATAGGTATATTAAAAATATAATAATTAATCATTCAACTAATTATATATATGCAGACACAAGTTATGATGGAGGAAATGGAAGATCTTCGGAAAAAGGCAAGTTGTATATTAATGTTACATACCAAATTTGATACACATAATGCATATAAATCAATCTACTTTTGAAATGGCAGGAGAGGCAGCTAGGAGACATAAACAAACAACTAAAGATTAAGGTTTTTCACTATAGATCACAAAATTATATTTTCTTGAAAGCTAATATATCGTTTATAGTTTTAACATTTTTGTCAATAGTTTGAGACTGAAGGCCATTCTTTCAAAACGTTTCAAGACTTATGGGCAAACTCTGCGGCGGGAGATCATAACAATTCCGAATTTCCGGTTCAGTCTTCTCATCCTAATTTAATGGATTGCAACACCGAACCTTTTTTACAAATAGGGTAACAATTTATCATTTTTCTTAGTTTGCAAATGGACGGATAGAAATTACAGGTTGATGATAATTAAGACTAATTTGGTATTTGGATTAATTAAGGTTCCAACAACACTACTACGTGCAAGGTGAAGGGTCTTCGGTATCAAAGAGTAATGTGGCATGTGAGACCAATTTCGTCCAAGGTTGGGTTCTTTGACCTTTTGTTGACTAGACCACGATGCCACGGTCATGCCAATTTCAGCTCTAAAGTCGTTTTTACTCCTTTTTTTTTTTTTTCGCTCAAAGACACATAAGTTTTTACTCCATTTAGATTTGTATTCTTCTTTCATTAATTATTAAAAAAACTTATGTTGTAGATTTTTGTCATTTGCCGTTGCAGTATTTAGTGGTGTATTTGATTTGAGTTTTAATAGAGTTTTAGATGATTTTAATAATTTTGTATGATTATAGGGAATTTGTTATTAAATTCTCTTCCACCAAAAACCATGAGATTTTGTACTTTGTATTTTTAACTAAGAAATTTTCTAAAATACCTTGAATCACTAAAAATCAAATCCTTGATATATTTCCAATAACAGTAAATTTAAAGTTATTTTTTCAAATTATTAGTTTAATAACATTAGATTTTAATAGATTTTTTAAAATTCATGATTCAATAATATATGATTTGATATTTTAAAACAAATCCTTCCAAAAATTAGATTAAATACACCTCTTAATTTCTAGCTTTAAACAATTTGCTTATTTTACATGATCTTAAACATTTGTTAGGTTTTCTGCAAAAACGAAAAAAAAAACAAGTGTCGGGTAACTCATTTTTAAAGGAACTAAAATCAACTTATCTTCAGCATATATACATAATAAACATACCATATAAATATTTATTATTCAACAAACATACCATATGTATATTCCTATATTTTAAATTTCCACACCATGTGTATAATATGATGAACTATGAATAAATAAATCAATTGACATATATAAAACCTCGAGACATTTCCTTTGCAGCGAATAAAAAAAATCACGACGTTAAATCCGATGGATGACATATATGAAACCTCAGACATTTCATAATAAAATTCCGAAAAAAAGGAATGAATAATGAAATTAAACTGACATTCTAAAACAATAAGGTAAACTGTAACTAAAAAAATGAGAAGGACATTTGTAAATCTAGATAGAGCAAATATCATTACATTTGGATTGAGTTTCTTTTTCTAATGTAGAAATTAGACTAATGGATCGGTTTCTTTTTTTCTAATGTAGAGATTAGATTAATAGGCCGGTTTTTTGTGGTCAAAATTAATTAAAAATAAACGAATAATAAAATGCCACGTAGTATCATTGGAATAATGATTAGTGGGACCCACATTGCTGTTACTTGATTTGACTTTCGGAAACCTCTCTAGTTTGGCAAACCTCACTGATCTGTCTTGTCCAAAAAGTCTTCATATTTATTGATTTTTTAATTTAGTTTTTACCAAATAAAAATTTAAGTTTCACCGTTTAATGGTGAATTTTCGGAATCCTCTCTCGTTTGATTTGACTTTCGGAATCCCCTCTCGTTTTGCAAACCTCACTGATCTGTCTTGTCCAAAAAGTCTTCATATTTATTGATTTTTTAATTTAGTTTTTACCAAATAAAAATTCAAGTTTCACCGTTTAATGGGCTATTATTTGCAGTTAATGGGCCCTCACAAAACAAATATATGGGCCTAAATCTATGTTAAATGCACATAATATGTCTCAATTCATGTCTTTTTTCTTTTTTCGAACGACGCAAAATTTATTTGCTTTTTTCATGTATATCTATTATCTAAACAATATATGTCAGATAATATATTAGGTGTCAAAAATATATACATATCCAGGGGTAACTAACTAGGCTGATAATTTTTTTAAGAAAATGTTTTTCTGATATATTTCTATTTTTCTTCTTAGATCATATTTATACTTTTCAAAAGCCCAAATCTTTCGTAATTTTAAATTTAGAGAGATAATATAATATTTTAGTTTTTAATCACAATTGCTAAAAACTATTTATCAAAAATAATTTTTGGTGTATATAATTTTACATTTTAAGTGAAAAATAGCTTTTGGTAGCATCTTGATTCTATGAATGACAAAAACAAAATTCTCTAAAACACTGGCATGGTGTATTCGATATATCTTTGATTTTAAACAAACAAATTGGAACGGTTGTCAAAAAAAAAAAAAAATTCTCACCTCGCATTTGTACTAAAAGACTTTTGAAATATGTTAAGTTATGGAGTTTAAATCTCGTATATCATATAAAAGCAAGAGAAACAGCTTTAGATTCATAAATTGATGCATAAAAACAAAACTTGAAAATTAACCGTAATCGTAATTAGATTCTAGAGAGACAAGTGTAAGAACATAGATATACATACATATCACAAGCAGTTGAGTTTTAGGAGAACATCATTAAAGACGAGAGAGAGAAAGAAGACAAACAAGAGAAGCAGCTTTAGAGTTTTGTTACTTGTCCTTAATTATACACTCACCGCTAAAACCTGTTTTTACTTAGGTTTTTTTTTTTTTTTTTTTTTTTTTGTCTTTTTGTTGTTGGAAGAGTAGTGTTTCTTCACTTTCTTGAAGAACAAGGTAACCCAATGAACAATTGTGTCTCTACTTCAGAACTTGGGCTACTCTCTTCATCACGTCTTCCACTTTCTTGATTCTTGTTCGAACAAACTACGATTTCATGAGATCCCCACTGCAATAATATAAAAAAAAGAGGTTATTACACACACACATATATATATATATATATATATATATATACACACACAAACAAAACCAATAAACGCAAAGAAGATAGAAGTATACAATAGACCAAGTTCTTGATGATCTTCAGAACATAATGAGATTATAATGCAAGTGTATAAATGATTGAAGATAACCAATAACAACTAGTATAATTAAGGACTCTCCTAAACCGAATAACCCAAAAAAAGAATCGAACTTTCTTATCTTAATCGAATCAAATTTGCAACCCTAACTTGAGACCCATACGAATATATTATACCTTTTTAGAGAGCTTCTCGTTTTCTGCAGCAAGAGCTTTCTCCTGCAAAAGTTTTATATTCCAATCGTAAGAAAGCAAAGCACAAGAGGATTCTCAAGTTGGAATATTCCACCATATATGCATACATACGCACAATTATCAAAAATACTTTACCTTTTGTTTGAGCTGCTCAATTTGTTCCTTAAACACTTGAGTCTAATTAATAGAGGTAAGTAAGTTAGAGAATTATGAGTGGTTTTACAAGAAGATTCGAAGAATACATAATGTGTGGATTTATATGAATATATATACCTTTCTTGCTCGAATACACTTGACACTTTTCTCAAGTTGTTGCTCAATTTGCTGAAGCTCTTCAACTGAGCATGACCCTATGCCTTCTCCCAAGAGTTTACTGATTAAAAAAGACAACAATACTTTCTATGATCAAACTCTTACTCCATGATATAAATGTGTATAAATGTGTTTGTATTGGATCACAAACCGTTTGGAAGCTTCGAGTTGTTCAATTTTCTTCATCATGTTTGCTGCTTCATGTTTCAAATGCTGTTGGTTATATCACAAAATGTTATTGCATGTGATTATTTTCAATATGTGACTTGATGAAAGTGACATTTAGATACTAATATGCGACATTGAGATTATATACAGCTGTGATTATTTGACTCGATAAAAGTGACATTGAGATACTAATATGCGACATTGAGATTGTGACTAAATGATTATTTTCCATAATTTTGTATTATCAAGAATTAGTAGGCAAGATCATAATTAAATAAACCTGCATATTTTCTTCAGAAACCGGTTTGCTGCTGATTCTATCCTTAGTATGCCTCAGATAACGATCTATGGTATCTTGCATACTGTTAAAAACCATTAAAACAATGAAACTAAATCATCAGAGATTAAGTTAGTACAATATGTAAGAAACCAACCCAATGGTTCTCAAAACATCAAAAATCTTTTCTTAGTCGAAGTAATCACAAGACACTTGGAAAGTCTCTTGTACTTTTTTGTTGTCGTCATTTTAGAAAACCAAAATCAAAAAGCATGTGAGCTCTTTCCTTTATATATATATATATATATATAGTAGGTTCGAGAGAAAGAAGTACTTTCCCAAATGGACCAAATTAATTGTCTGAAACATCTGATCAAAAGCTGGCTTTTTTTCCATTTACAGAAGCATGATTCATCAAAAGTAAGTTTGGTTTCCCTTCTACCTAACAGTACCAAGATAAAACTCCTTTCTCATTCTCAAAACAATCTACATTTAGGTAGAGAAACAAACAAATATATGCAAATGCAAACCAATTGCACTAAATTAGGAATGAGCATGAAATGAAGCATGGGTGATTTATCTAAATCAGGAATGATGAAACAACTCCCTAATCATCACTTAGACCAACCTGTTTTCTGCTTAAAGCAAATTACAAGACAAAGATTTACTAAATTAACCAGATTGTGTATCATCTCAAACAAAAAGAATACTAATATCAAGGAGTTGTACGTGTGTGTGATGATCATGATCTTTTTAATTAATAAGATCTAAGAATATCAAATACATAACAAGAGCAAAGTACTTACCAAGAGAGTTCTTTGGCATATATTTTTTTTTATAAATTTTATCAAAACTTCATAAACTAAATGAGAGAGAGAGAGAGAGACATCTCAGAAAGATTAAACAAGGTGATGTACTAGTGAAGAGAAAAAAACAAATAAGATTCTGTACTTGATTCTACTTTTATAATAGCCCTAAATATTGTAGAAGCCAAGAAACTCATTAAACACCATCTCAAAGGCCAAACGTCAAAGAGATGTGATTCCACAAACAGCCAACAAATCCATATATAAACCAAAAGAAGAGATATAAAAATTTAAAGGTAATAATAGAAAGAGAGATTAATGAGATATCTCTCTCTCTCTCTCTCTCTCTCTCTCTCTCTCTCTCTCTCTCTCTGGAGGATTTATAAGAAAATAGTAAGACGTACTTGGAGCTGGCGAATTCGTAAAGTTTTCCCTTAGGAGAGAAGATGATTAGAGAAACTTCAGCATCACAAAGCACTGAGAGCTCAAAAGCTTTCTTCAACAAGCCATTCCTTCGTTTAGAGAAAGTCACTTGTCTGCTTGTTGCATTCTCTATTCGCTTCATCTGAGTTTTCCCCCTCACCATCTCTTTCTTTAATTTCCCTTTCACAGAAAAAAAGAAGAAAAAAACTTTTTTTTTTTTTAATTTCAGAGAACATGAGATCAATGGTGCAACCACCTGAATAATAAGATTAGTCGAAATAAGACTTTTTCTTTTTTCCTGGGATTTTTTTTTTTTTTTTTTTTTGTGTGTGTGTGTGGGAGGAGACTGATGAGGTCAACGACAGATGAAGATGATTAAGTACCCAAAAAGCAAAATTATTTATAGCTGATCTAATAAGTTTGTGACATGGATTGCTTCAAAATGAATGAAAGATTGCAACGTATTTTTCATGAGATTTAAAGAGAAACAAAACAAATCGAACAAAAGGAAAACAAAGCACATCTAAGGTTCTAGATCCATCAAACTAATCGAAGAGAACACAAAGCAAAAGGAGAAAAAAATAAAGATCATGAAAGAGAGATCTTACCGATGGTCAAAAGGGTTTAGAGAAAACCTAACCAGGAAGCTTGTGCCGAAGATTAACAAAAGAAGAAACTAAGAAACACGATTCTGTACATATATATAGAGAGAGAGACTATATAAGCATTAATGGAGGGAGAAGAGAAGAAGATGATCAAAATTGATTCTCTGCGAAAGTAAGGACCTTTTTATGGAAGTAGCAAAAGAAGTAGCTTTCCTCGTTTCATCTATTTGTGTGTAATAAAAGAAACAAAAGACAAAACTCACGCACTCTCTTCTCTTCTCTCTCTCTCTGCTTTCTCCTTGAAAAGATCCTCTTCTCGTTGTAGTTATGGTAATGGTGTGGAACAAAATTGTTTCTTTTTATTTTCTTTGAGAAATCATTAAAAGATAATAATATTAAAATAATGGAGCAAATAGTAATATGTGTCGCAAATATGATGGTCGCTTGAAACCTCATCCTTTACTTATTTTGGAAAAAAGCCTTAAGAAAGACCAAAAATAGCCTATTTTGATACATATGGAAATATTTACATACACATCTTTTCCCCCCTTCATAAATATCTAGATGGATGGAATTGGCTGTCAAATAATATAATTTAATAATAAGATTATCGTGTATATATAATATATACATAATATCTTTTTTGAATTAAGTGTGGACACAAATACTCTCTCGCACCCTATTTGCCCCCACAATGTAATTGGTCTACAAATAAGCATATCCAAAAATCTAATACAACGGGCATTATAATATTGTATTTAATATCAATGGCCTAGTGATTAATATAAAGAGTTAATTATTTTGTACTCTAAGTTCAATTTTCTTTGAAAATGATAATTTACGTCTTGTCATGGTATTATCAACCACCTATTCTTAGAATCACGTAGATATCCAGACATCGGTCTCAAATTTCAAGATGATTAAAAAAAGATAAATAGATAGCTTATATTAATTTACAAATAGTTATCTCATTCCATAAAAAAAACTGTTTTCTTTTAATATCTAGCACATTTTTTAATTTTGTTAACGATATTGTTTCAAAGTATTTGAATTCAAGATCAGCTTTTAAGAACATTTTTCACGCGTTCACAAATGGTAAGTTATCTCATTCCATATATATATTTTGTTAACAATTTCGAGCTTTTAATACATAATATTTTTAAAAACTCATAACCAATTTTTAAATATGTTTCTGACGCAATTACAAATAGTAGATGATCATATCTCTCTAGATAAATATTTAGCTTTTGGATTTATTGATAACACAGCTGAATAGCACAACCATAGAATAAAAGATAAATTTTCTAAATATAAGTAACTTAGTTTAGCGAATATTTTACATTTTTCCATTCCAGCAAAAAGATTCATTTCATTTCGCACAAACTCCATTCTGCTAATAGTTGAATGTAAAACACATTTATTTTGTCATTTTAATGTTTTTTTATAAAATTTATGTTTTGTAGTTTATATAGCAGAATCGTACAGCTCTACATGAATGATTACTAACTTGCTATTGCTATCACAGTTCTATATTTTGACATTATTGGTATTTTTATTCACAAATGACATTACAAGAGATACAATTTCACCATTACCTAAATTACCACGAATTAAATAATTGGAGTTACAAAGACAATGCGTTGAGTAGCGACGTGTCTAAAAGGGCATTTGCCATTTTTTGTCCCTCGGTTTATATTTTTCTATACTGATAAAAGCAAACGTAACTTAGAAATCCAATAATTATTTAGATTATCGAACGTCTTGTCTAGCTAGTGGCACCAAAAAATATATTTTTTTCTTCTTTTTTGATGAAAATATCTTTTTTTTGTTGGAATTAGAAAATGGTTTATCGAAAACATTTTGATGATGACTTTATATGTTCACAAATGGTAAGTTATCTCATTCCATATACATATGTGTTATATATATATATATATATATATATATATAAGATTTAAGGAGAACCACGCAAACTATTTATTTCGGAAAAAATGAACATTTATGATGAAAAAATAATAAAAAGAATTTCTTCGTTCCAAATCTTTTCATTGAATCAAATTTACTTCTATTGTCTAGTGATTAACCATTCTATGTATTTAAGTTTTATTTGTTTTGTATAATTTGCATTGTTATCGTTATCGACCCATTATTTGTAAAATTGATTTTTGGGTTAACGGATAAGAATTAGAAAGAAAGAAAAAAAAGTGTACAAATTTAGAAATACATCAACATCGTCCGTACAGTCACGTACAAAGGTTAGCCAATGGTAATTCGAAAACGCACCTCCTACTTTTTCTCATGCTCCAATCAAAAAATCCCAAGACAAAATTATATTTATTATTTATTAAATTCCAAAGATAAATCGTGCTCCACACTTTGGTCCTCACGGGACCCACCCCAAAAATAAATATTGCATATCTCCAAATAATAAATTCTCTACAATACAGCAACTATATGGTCCTACTTTACTTACCTCTTTTAACCTCTTTACTTCCTCTTTTAGGCTAACTCTATTT
The DNA here is from genome assembly GCA_900406555.1 of Pseudoturritis turrita. Classification (NCBI taxonomy): domain Eukaryota; kingdom Viridiplantae; phylum Streptophyta; class Magnoliopsida; order Brassicales; family Brassicaceae; genus Pseudoturritis; species Pseudoturritis turrita. Next base: position 8,240,904 of record OVBL01000512.1, read on the forward strand.
TTCGTTCCTTTTTTATTCATTTTCTATATATGCATACATTCACTTATTTAGGTGTTTAAATTAAGATATTGAGAAGAACAAATATTTATATATATATATATATATATATATATATTTGTAAATTTCTGAATGCACCCCAAGAAAAGGACAGATTCATGTGTTGTCCATAAACCTACTCCTTTTGTTTTCTACTGTTTCTAACAATCTTGTGATTTTTTTGTTTGGTTTCTTAGGTTCGTTACTAGTTTGAAGCTTTCTGCATTTTTTCAGTATATAATATTCTATTAAATATAAACATTGGTGATTGCAATATATATATATATATATATATAAACATTAATGGCGATTCTTCATGTTTCTGTCGATAAATTTAAATATATATTCTTAGCAAAAAAAAGAAAATTTAAATATATATTGAATGTATATACAACTTGCAAACGAATATTCATTTTGTTTTTTTTGGAAAATTGAATACACATATACACAACTCTCAGGATGTAGTTCATATCTTTAAGTTCATTATATAGTACCTTTCTAAAAAAAAAAAAAAAATTCATACATAATGTAATACAAAAAAGTTTCCATAGACAAAAAAAATCAATAGTAAAAAAAGGAATAATGCAAAAAAAACCTCCAAGTTACAAAAAAATGCAAGATCAACCTCAAAGTAAAATAAATGCAAAAAAACTCTCTATCATATTAAAAACCAGCAACGTGAACCTCGGAGTAAACATTGTTTATTTTTTTGACGGAATTAAAAGCACAATCATTTTATCTAAATAAAAACGACATGACAAAGAAATGTAATGTCCTTTGAGGCTGGATAACACTGTTTTACCGAGCTCGCTCTATAAGGCAAGAGAACGCAAGAAGCTTGCTGTTCTTCGTGGACGTGGCTATGGCCGTGGAAAATGATTTCCACCATATTTTTTTTTCTATCTTTCCCATAATAATATTTTGGCTTTTTTCCTTCGTAGTACTCTTTTATTTTGGATTTTCATGTGCCAAAAACTAGGCAAAAGTTATTTTCCTTTAAATTGCAATGTAATGATTTCAACGTTTGGGATACATTGTTTTTTCAATTATAAGTTATTACATTTGAACTGCAAATAGTATGAGATCGTGTTGGTGTGTGTTTCTTTCTATCTAGAGTGTAATACTGTAAAAGATTGATGATTTTTAATGATCTTACTTGTCGTTTGGTCTTCATTTTAATATATACCCATATGGAATTTATGATGTGTTGAGTTTGATAATGCAATGAATATTTGCCGTTTTCACAGAGCAAAACGACATTACATTTTTTTGTCATGTCATTTTTATTTAGATAAAACGACTGTGCTTTTAATTCCGTCAAAAAAATAAACACTGTTTACTCCGAGGTTCACGTTGCTGGGTTTTAACATGATAGAGAGTTTTTTTGTATTTATTTTACTTTGAGGTTGATCTTGCATTTTTTTGTAACTTGAGGTTTTTTTTGTATTAATCCCTAAAAAAAAATGTGCTTAAGTAGGTGAATTTAAATTAACGATTCCTCGGGCAGGGTACTGTAGTATAACTATTAGATTTTGAATATCAACATATTGAATCTTATGGATTTTTGAAAGTATAAAACAAATATCTAGCTGAGACCCAGAAAAGAAAACAAATATCTAAGTAGTAAAAATTAGAGGAAATTTGTAAAAATATTTTCAAAATCTTTTGTATTTTGAAAATTAACCCTCGTTTAAAAAGTTTGAAAACTAATTTTTTCTATATTAAAAATTATTAAAATATCATAATTTAATAAACTTTATAAATATTTTTTTAATAATAAACATAAAAATAAAAAATGATCTTCATTTTAATTCAATGAACGTTTTTAATTAAAAAATTAAATAAAAATCATCCTTTAAACATAACTGACGTTATTTAAATAAAAAAATCATCATTTAAGTTCTTCCTAAGATTTGATTTGCATTATCTAAACATAAAAAACAAAAACAAAAAAATCTAAAATACACAAAACTAAAAGATATGATGACATTTTCTAAGATTTGAAAATTTCAAAGTTCCATCTCCCATTATAAAGAACAATCGTGACTTATTATATACCTTAAAAAGTGAGTTCCTTTTTTCTTAGATTTTTGGAGTTTATAGAGATTAGGTGATGATGGAATTTTCTGATTAGTTACAAGAAAGAAAGTAAATTGTTTCAAATCAAAGATGGTATGAAGTTTAATGAAGTGGTTCATATGGTTGTTGAAGATTACGGCATAGATGGTTTAGTTGGTGATATAGAGCTTAGTTACATGTTGTCTAAGACGATGTTAGTGAATATAAGATATTCATTAAATTTAGATTAATTTTAAAAAATATTTTTTAATTTTCGAAAGATGAAAATATATGTTTTTCTAATTGTAAATTTTCAAACTTAAATGGATATTATTGTATTTTTATTCAGTAAAAAAGTTAATTTTCAAAAATTTCAAAAGAAGGATTAGATTTCAAATTTTATAAAATATTTGGAATATTAAACCAAACCTCCCTAAAAATTAGTTGACAAAAATGTCAAAATTATGGTTTTGGGATTATAGTTATATATATATATTATATTTTTTTTTTTATAACCAGGAGATGATCCAGATTTTTACCACCCGACTAATCTCTCAAGGTGAATGTAGATGTCGAGTACCCCACTCACCGAATTTTCTAATGGGGACAAATGGAGGTGAAAGTGTTTACAAGAAAAATCGAACTCAGGTTAGAAGGGTTCACTCATTTTCCTGAGTTCTTTTACCACTAGGTCACCACCATATGATTTTATATTCAATTCTTATCTTTGTACATTGTTTGAATCATGAAACCAATAAGGAACAAAAGTGCCAATGAAAGAGAAAATAATTTTCCTATTCCGTGCAATATTCGCGAGCAAATCAGCTTTCCTATTCTTATCCCGTTGCCGGTAAATAAGAGCAAAATCCGGAAATGTTTTTCTTAATACTGCCAACTCACTTAGTTCGGAAAAAAACTCGGGCCATTCTCCAGGCGATGCCACCATAGTTGTCAACTCTTTTGAGTCTGTTACAAAGAGAAAAAATAATCGCCTTTTCTGTAAAAGGCTTTTCATGGCCCACATCAGACCATGCAATTTCGAGTGTAGGGGCGAGGACTCAGCCGGTTGCCTTGGAGTCCCAACAAATCCGTTGTACCATCTTGTAACTCTAGTACCCATCCTACACCACTGGTATCTTCGTCATACTTCCATGATCCATCCACAAAATATGTGAAGATATAGGTCGAACATGTTCGGGATTCAGGTCGACAAATGACTCATCATTTTCCACCGTTGTTGTGGTATTTGCTAAAAACCACTCCTCCGCTTTTTTCCTGGCGATATCAATGATGTCCATCAGTGATCTGTTCACCGCATTGAAAAGTTTGTCGTTTCATGCCTTTCAAATATATCATATAATTCAAGAGTATGCTCTATTGACCTCAGTCAAATCCTCGCCATTTGATAATCTCCAAAAAATATAGTCGAGCTTCTCCCTCATGCTTTCGTATGGACTCAAGTGAAGCCGGAGTGGGATATTGGACATTGTCCAACACTGTAATTGTCTCCTCCGAATGACCGCACCTCGGACATTCCTGATTCACCTTTATATGTCTAAGCACCAACAATTCATTTACTGTCATTGTCCCAAAAAACACTATCATAATTAAATCATAATGATATAAATCTAATTTAAATGATATTCGTGAGTGTCGGTTGATAATGATTTTTAAGGTTTTTAACAAAATCATACATGATCATAAATGATGAATATACTATTTATAAGCTAGCGACTAACTATAGATCAAGCTTTTTATCCACCAAACAAAAAAACAAATTGCGAATTAAACAAATCATTATCAGTTACTTAACTTTCTGTAAACGCGTGATTTGGGGGAAATTATATGTCAATACTTTTGCACATGTATTAATTAGCATTTCATTAGAATCCACTTATACATCTCTCTGTCCATTAATAATCAATCCTCATTTCACCAAGCACATTATTATAATTATATAGTAATGTTTTTTCAGCCAAGTAGTACAATCTTTGTTTTTTCTTTACATTATTAATGTATGATTAATGAATTGTAATTTTTTTTTTATCATCTAGATTGATTATATTAAAAAGTAAAAGTCTGAAATTATACATAAGACAAAAGCTAGCAGAGAACAAATCCATCCGTAGTCATACCGGCACAGAAACGAATCTATCCAGAATCAAGAGTCTAAAAAAGAAAAAAAAAATTCAAACGATTACCGAAAAATATAACCGAAACAAAGGAACCAAATAACCGACAACAGATCTCAAAACTAACTCTAAATATTCTATGAGGAGTCATAAGGTTAACACTTACTCCGAAGAAACAGTTGCACATAACAAAGACGCAGTAATGAATTGTGATTTAAGATTTAAAATGTCGGATAAAGAGGGTAAATAAAAATATTAAGTTAATTGGAAAGTGTGAAGGAGAGAGATTTGATTTGGCCATTGGGGAGAGAGTTTGCACTTCCAAGTTGAGATACCGACACATGTCGGGCACATGGGTAGGGGAGATTCATATCCTCTGTGGAGGGGACCACAGAGCGTGCTGTGCACCGCCCTATGCTCTTTCATCCGACGGTCCTTATTTCATCTTCAGATACTCGTTTAATCCATAAACTATGCTCGCGTCAGCTTTTCCACACCTGAGCTTTTTATTCTTAAAAAGAGTTTTAAATTTAATTTATCGGATTTCAGATGTCAGTAAAATTAAACTTAATGATGTTATCAAGAGTTTGGATAAAATAATTAAAAAATAAATACATCCATTGATACAACCGAAATTTTGAATAATACATATGTAACCCCCAAAATGACAAAAAAAAAAAGTGGGGGGAAACAAATACAGTAAAAAATCTGCTCACAACTAGAGGAGCAAACAACATAGCGTTTTTTGGGGTAGAAAACGGCATGTAGTTATAGTCCAAAACTCACTGGATGTGGGATCCATGGAGGAGGGGAAAGGCCAAAAACTTAGCAGCCCCTTCTTTTGACATTCTTTTTACTATCTGAAAACAAATAAGAAGACAAAACAAAGGTATAATAATAATACCACAAAGACAAGTTTATATCATAGCACCGATCGCATATCTTAACCAGCTTTTTGTCTGTCTGTGTTATGGTGGAGCAAAGTTAGGCGCGAAGATCGGTATGAGCAGAGGGTTTCTTCTTAAGCAGGACAAGAAGTCGTTCTTGCTGATTCTTTGATCTTTGTCGTCGTCGAGCAAAATGTACATCCCTTGAATCTGAAACACGAGATAAACCCAATCAAATTTTTAGCTATAGATCTTTCCAAAGTTAAGAGATTTGGATTTGGATTTCAATGGATGGATGTATCTATTTACATTTACCTCATCCTTGTTCAAGTTTGGGATTGTGTGTTTGAGAGCGTCTCCAAGCTGAGCCAAAGATAAGGCAAGAGTAAGTCATGAGAACACAACAGCAAAATGTGAGAAAGATATGAAGAATTAAATCTACTTCTTGTATGGAGATATAGCCATCTCCATCTGCGTCACAATGGGAAAAGGATAGCTCGCATGTTTGCTGAAAAAGCGGCTGCGTCAATACATGAGCCGAGGCAAACAAGAACTGCAGACCAATCATCAGAAGAAGGAAGAGATATTAGGGATATTATATACTAAGAATTTCTACAAAGGGTGTTTTTCTCCATGAAGATGATTGAATCATATAAAATGTTATGTTGTGGGGGGATCCCTGAAATTACCTGTCTGAAAGTGATTGATCCAGCCTTCTCCACATCGATGAACCCGAATATCTACAGCAGTATGCTTGTATAAGTAACTTTCCCAAGGGCATAATCAACGGTACAGGATGATAAGAGCATAACCATTCGAGAAAAATAATTTATGATCATACTGACCCCTTTAGAAAGACTGCAAGGCTTCAGTCTAAGAACCCGAAGTAAGTCATGTAGTGTAACACGTCCACTGCAAAAAGGATAAAATTCTTGAGGTTGTAGGGAAATCTGATCTTTCGAGAACTGGAACGCCAAAAGAGGTAATACAACTTTTCTAGTTACTTAGAGGACAAAAGTCACTACCTCGAGTCCGGATTCATGGAAAAAAATGTATCCAAAAACCGCACTGCCTCTACGCTGCTTACATGGAATAGCTGGAAGAAACAAAGACAGAGCAACATAATCACTAGGGAGACGAAAACAGTCACATATAATGGACATTTTTTACTTGATGTAGGACATTATGAAAACAATGAGGTTCAACATAGTTATCCAGAGTTTTGTGTATCCGGCAATACCACGATCAAAGATATGTGTTTCTTTGAAATAAATGAAAAGCATCAATCTTGCGGCCCTAGATGATAAACTTACTGATTCAACCTTCGCCATTTCAACCATGTAATTTGAGGGATTCTCCTGCAACAGAACATTTAAGATGAAATTAGTGATCAACCGATAAACTACTTTCTGACATGGGAAGTTAGTTTCAAGCTTCCATGGACAAGAATACGTGACTTTTGGCTCAGATAAGAAACTACGAGATGTAGATAAGAAAGAACATATGAAGCGATTCAAGAGAGCAAAAGCATTCATGAGATGCACATACCAGCTTTAACTCAGATGCGTGGTTGAGTAGCATCAAGTCCCCATAAGAATGGGATGTTTGGACGACATTCAATGATGTTGCAATTGCCTGACTGGTCTGTATTCATAAGTATACCATGAGGACTATTTTTCACCATAAAAAAGCAACACAGAAAAATAATTTCAATCTCCACCAAACACACACCCTCTGGGAGAGACGCACAGCATTCTGTTTTTGATTGTCATTGGGATAGATTACTGGAAGGTATTCAACCTGTTTAATTTCGAAAAAAATGATCCAAATAAGTAAAACACAAGAGAACGACTAGATAATCAATTAACTAAGCCTACGCGATATGCACATTGCCTACCTCCATGAAATTATGAAACTGGGTGAACATTCTAAACATGAGCATCAACAAAGAGATATTTCCCCTGAAAATCTCAAAAAAATCAGTATTTTTTTGGGGAGAAGTACAAAGTGCATAAAACAAAATACAGACACGAACGAGTCTCACCAGGATTGATCAAAATGTACATGAGGATACCGGACTACTACAGGTTGAATCGGGTAACCAGGTATGAAAGCGCCGAGTTGGAAGGAAATAAGAACTTTCCCATTAGTCGTGGTTCCTTCCGGGAATAACAGCAGACGGGGAAATTTATCGCATGAAGCTTTTCTCTGTATTTACATCCTTGAAAGCACATTCCGTATCAAATACAAAAAACCATTTGAATCCTTTTCCACCCACAAAATGTTTAAAAATCAAGAAAACGGTGTATGAACCAAATCTCTTTAATAAAGTTGCCACAGAAATAATACAATAGACATCAATAACATGCCACAGAAACTCTATACCTTTATTTCATGCACGGCGGTCTTCCTTGATGTCTGTGAGAATCTATTAACATATATCACCTAGAAAGTTCGAAAACAAAAGTTGAAAAACGGAGTCTATAGTATAAATTACACAACAGCATCTTAAACCCATATGTGCTGACAAAATTTGCTCAGAATCAATGGGCTATGTGCCTACCTGCATTGCCCTGATAATAGTTCCAACAAATGGAAGTGAATCATGTGACTCCGATGCAACAATGGTCGGGGATAATTCATAGAAGTAGAAGATTGGTTCAATATAAGATACATGGTTTGATACAACGATAGGAGCAATCTCCCTACGAGCAGGTTTCCCTTTCCTTCGTATCCACTGATAACTGCAGGAGCAAGTAAGATTATAAACATTGGAAAGTCTATAGCTATAGCAACATCATGAAACAATCTATCTAAACACCTTTGAAACATTCCTAAACATCTTTGATTCAATCAATAATCAGCAAACAATAACTTCAATTCTACGACTAAAAACACTAACTTTGCTCAACTTGTAGGGCTACACAGATTAGCAATCACTGAGTTTTGCTAAGTTGGGTAATTGATTGAAATCAGAGAAAGCAAAACTGACCCAAAAGAGAAGAGGATACATCTCGTACAGATCCGAGTAATCCACATGATTCTGCATCTCCATTGAGGCATAGGGTTGTGTTTATCTTTCCACCCAGCAAGTGCCAATTTCGTAGCCAAGTAACCAACAGCTAAGCTAGCCCCAAACAAAATCAGTCTAACCAAAGCAATCGGGAGACAAATCACGATCTTAATCGCTTCGTACAGTCCGCTAACTCCAGGCGTATCGTTCCGAAATGGATCCACCGTCGTCGGACCGAGAACAGGAGGCTCGGACTCGCTGAGAAACCCGAAAGGATTACGATGGTCAAATCCAAAACCACGTGAAACACGAGGGTCTTGATTTTCAACAAGGGGTTTTTCGCCGGCGGGAAGATCAAGTCCTAAGTCGTCGTCGCCGCCGCCCTCGTCATCGATTGAGATAACAACCTCTTGTTGATCGGATGATTGACGCTGGATCAACGGAGACGCCAAACCAGGATCCGCCATTCTCGGTGTCTGTAAGAACACAGAGAGAGAAAGATGAAAAGAGAGAGAGAGAGAGAGAGAGAGAGAGAGAGCGGGAGAGATTGGTACACGCTTGTGGTGGAATGTCATTTGTTTGTTTGTTTTTCAATATCCTTTTTAAAAATGTTAAAATAATTAATTATCCTCAATATTATTATTCAACAACAATTAAAATTAATTAATTAATTTTTTTTTGTTTCTGTTATGAATTTAGAAAGGTTAATTTGGTTAATAATAATTAAAAAACATAATATAAAAGGTGGGAATTGGTTAGAAAGAGATAGGGAGAGATAGAGAGAAAAAAAGGAGAAAATTGTTTAGTTTGTGAATTATATTTTTTTTTTTGGATTATTTTACCAATTATCTCAAATTAGAAACTGTGGAACTAGTGTTTTATTATAAAGCTAATTAACTTGGTGAACAAATGTTTATATTGCAGCTGGTTTAAGCAAATAGATTATAGATTATGGAATAAATCAAATAACTTACAAGGGGCCACGATAAAGTTTTCGTCAACGGAAGAAGATAATTTATATAAGGATTATGATTGCACATGGATTCGGCATGGACTGTAATAAAAACTCATAATTAATCTCGAGTGGAAAGTATATTATTATTTATTACTTAACCACTATCGGAGAAAAACTATGTTATTTGATTTTCTGACAAACTTTAAAAGCACTCCGAATTTTGTTTTCCTGATTGAATATGATTACTTTAAGTGCTGAACATATTTTCCTAAAATATTCATGTGAAAAGAATTTATTAAAATATAAAGTCTCAAATATTTTTTTTTGTTCAGATATCAGTATCCAATTCATTGTTTAAAAATCTTCACTAATTCGTTTTACAAAAAATAATTACTCATTTTAATATGTATCTTTTTCCATTTAATAATTTTTTTTTCCTAGATTTAGTTCTGTTATAGATCCGAATGAATATCCAAAATATAATAGGACATGGATCTTTTGTTGTTGTAGTTGTCAAATTAGGGAGGTATCCCGATTTTCTAAAATAGCTAATATCCAGATTTTTCTTAATATGAAAATAGTTAATATCCAGATTTTACAAAATAGCAAATCCTTGTCGACGCTAATTGACATTTTTTGGGTAGACATACCAATATAGTTAGCGCGTGTCGAAATTTAATCATTGACTTGAAACGTGTGTCAAAAGATAATACGCTATACCTTTTGAGTTGTTCAGTATAAATTGGGCTCACAATTTAATGGGCCTTCAATATTTTGGACCTAAATATGTTTTTCTCTGTTTTAATCGGACCTAAATACTTTAGACTTTTTTTCTTCTCTTCGGGCTTAATCCTTTTCGTTTGATTTAAAATTTCGACCGATTTAGTTTCGTATTTTTTTTATGTATGAACATTTTTAAATTTACATGCCATGATTTAAAAAAAATAAAAGAAGTGGTCCACTGAAATAAAAGAAGAGAGCGACATGTCAAAGTCCACGTGGACTCCTCCTATAGCCAACACTTCTGGAACTTTTTTTTCCCATCCACCAAGTTGGTTTTGGGCTTCCAATAATTCCTTTACCCTGTGTTTAATAAAAAATAAAATATCTAAAAACACATTAAATTAACGGTGAGAGATGGAGAATAATGGTTTAACAACCACACTTCATATCAGACATTAATAAATTAATCTTTATAGTAATTCCCCCTTTCAAAAATATGGGCGTCTAGGCGATTCATCCACCTAGGTGATTAATCATCCGTCTAGACAATCGACGCAACTTATCCGCGGTGATTATAAACTAATCAATCATATTAATTGGTAGCTGAATTATCAGTCATTAAACGGATTAAATCGGTCAAATAGTCGATTAATTTAAAAAAAAAATTAATCGGTCAAATATACACTAACATACTATTTTGTATCAATAATATAAATATTTGTATGTTATACCTATATTTATATGTTATACATACAATATGTATGCTTCATGATAAAATTTGCAAAACTAAAATTGTAGTTTTTTCAATTTAAATTTATATTAATATAATTTTCAATAAATATATATATATATATATATATTTCTATTTAATAATTTATAATTGACATTGTATATTCAACATTAAATATTTAAAATAAATAAAATGAATTGTAAAACTAATTTTCAATTAATGTCCGTATAATTTTCGATTTACTCTGGCGTTGAGACGTGACCATTGAAACAAGGAAATAGAATCGACGGTTAGGACGAGAGAAGATAAAATGAAGGGTAAAGATTTTGATGGACAGAAGTAGGGCCCACGCCAGCCTGTTACTTTTTTTGCCTAGCGTTAAACTGGTGGTGACCAACTCGCGTGTCCTTGAGTGGGAAGTGTTCGGGCCCCACGAAACGACGGCGTATTAGTGGTTCAAGCTAAGCTACTAGGCCCCGCCAATCAAAATATATATCATACACGGGTGAGACTTTACGAAAATAAAAAGGAATTGATAAAGTAGTAAAAGCAGATGTTCAAAAAAAAGTAGTAAAAGCTTTTTAACACTTCTAAAAACAAGGAATTATCTAAAAAGTAATGCTATGACAATTAACCAAAAAATACATAATGTTGGATGAAATATACCGTGAATGCGAATGGGTTAGTTGTAAGACAACGTTACTTACTTACGTATATTACATTTTGTATAATCAATCAACAAAAGTGATATTTGTATACCACATTTTATATAAAAATATAGTGTTACGAAAAATAATATAATTATTTTGTTATTGTATTTCATCTTTTATTACTATTCATATACTTTTTCCTATATTAACATTTTATACCATCAAATTTTTTGTTTCTTCTTGGATTACCAATCGTAATAGTTAAACATCAACGATCACAATTGTTGTTGGGGTGGACCATGACTTAAGATTATTATTAGAGGGTTCAATAAATCTTTTTTTTTAGGGATAATTTTGTAATTTGCAAACCAGAAAAAAAAGAGAGTCAAAAATGTCTACGACAAAGTGGCGAGCCCCACCAAAACGAAACGTTTCGAATTATGCTTGATTGGGTCCCACTGGACCGGACCACGTAACCCTACAACGAAATGGGGACCACACCAACCCAACCTGGCTGCCTCGGAAGCTATGCGTAAGGTGGGAGCCGTGTGGCCCCTCCTCCCACTCGCGAGACCCTCTCTCCTCTCTCTCTCTGCTTTTTTGTTTTTCGTTTTTGGTGCGTGTTGACCCACCAATGACGTGGACCCCACATCTGCCTAAAATCTAGGCCCACTTAACACGTGCACGTCTTTACTCCTACCTTCACGTGCCCACGTGCCTTTTCTCTCTCCGGTTGATCACTGAAACGCCGTCGTTTTTCCTTCTCTTCAGTGGTGGTTCGATGACCGTGTCGTGGTGGTGGTCATGAACTGGTGGAGCTCTTGTTTGTTATAAATCTCTAACGAGAAGTCTCCGAGCATGTGAGTCGTTGTTGCTGTTGTAGACGAACCGCCAGTTGTTAAACCGGAGCTTGAGCTTGGAGCCATAACCGACGATGGTTTCGAACCGGTTACGTTTGAAGCGGATATCATGCCGCTGCTTTGAACAGCTGGTAGAGGATAAGGTTGTCTAGCCATCGAGGAAGCCTGTTGTACGGCGGCGACGTAAGACGACGGCGAAGCGGTGGCAGCAGCAGGTGGAAAAGCTAATATCTGAGGCTGATTCGACGGACCACCGACGTGTGGAACCAAGAAGAAAGCTCCAACAGCAGGAATCACTGCGTTTGATGGAATCGCCCACATCGGAATCATCCCTTGCGGCAGAGTTTGTTGAGCCACGGCGGTTACCGGAGGCTGAGCGATCGTCGTCGTGGAAATGGGAGCTAAACCGGAAGAAACCGAAACGGCGTCGTTTATGTCTATATAGTCACTGTTAGAAGGTCGTTTACGTCTCTTCTTCACCTGATTTTCCCCCAAATCAGAATCAGCGTTAGTGGTGGTTGGGATTTTTAGGGTTCCGTTAACAGACATAGCGATGGCCGGAACAGTTCCCGTCCCCGTCGCAGCGATAATCGCCGGCTCAGCGTTCTCCAACAACCACCGAATCGTCTCGCCGTCGGATTTGTGACCAAGTTCTCGAGTCAGTTGAAAAATCCTAGCCGCACACGTGGCAGGCATCCGTATCCTTCTCCCTCTTCCTTCAACCTTCGTATGACGGTCTTTAGTCGAAGCTCTCTTCAATGGGGGTCCAGTCGACGACGACGACGGTGGAGCTAAAGACATTGACATAGACGGAATCTCCAGCGACGGCTCCGACTTGGGCTCGAAGCTCACCGTGTGATTTACTTCAAAAGGTTTAGAAGTTTCAACGGCTCTTAGGGTTTCAACTTTTCTTCTGACTTCTTCTTGCTTCTTGCTCGTCGCCATTAAAATATGGCTGAGAAGAAAAAACGGACGGTGGAGATGACGACGAATGATATAAAAGCGAGAAACAGAGAAGCGGATACTGTGGAAAGGAATCGTTTTAACGGCGTTACACGTCGAGAGAGAGATTAGTAAATGTGCTTCGTCGACTATATATATATATATATATAGCGAAGAAGACACAGTGTGAAGAATACTGAAGCTTTTTTTTTATCTAAGGAAAAATCAACGGTTCTAGATATATATTTTGATGAGTTTTTTGAACCATTAGGATTCTGCCACGTGGATCGATCCCGTTCCTATTGTTCTATCTTCTATAAGTTTTTTTATGGGACCATCTGTTCAGTGGGGTCCAGTAAACTTTATTTTCCTTTTAATGAAAAGTTTTTGACTTTTAAGTAAATCCTTGGTTTTAACTTTTAACCTCAAGGCCAAGAGAAACCATTAAAATCTTAATTTTTGGTTTTTGCCTTTTGGTTAATAAGCTATTAGTATTTGCAACATATTGTGATAGAAGTTCAAAAATAGATTTCATTTAGGATCAAATTATAATTTTTAAACGGTCAAGTTTATCTTTTCTAACATTTGAAAATATTTAAACAAATAATTTTATTGGGAACGAAATGATGATTGTTTTTTGTTATATAAAAAGCTATATACCCCCATACTTGGGGTTGGACCCCATTTATGTAGGTCACAAGGCTGCGCTACCCAAAAAAGAGCTAATTAGTGTCCAGGGAATAATCCTTTCCTGGATTCCAAAATCCTATCGTCCTTAGACTAAACCGGTCAATACATTTCACAAATATACATATACTTGTACTTGGGACAATGTTTAATCCGGATAACAAATCCTCCAATACAAAACCAAACCAGAAAACCATATAAAATTAATCTTCCTTTAATTCTTAGTTCGATTTAATTGGTTTACTTTTTTACAACTAAAACCAAATTATAACGTAGGTTTTGAAACGAAAGAAATATTATGATAGAAAAAAACTAGAGCTTGAACAGTAACCATATCCATCTCAATTCAAAACTAGTTTCACATTTCAATTTGATTCATATATAATTGAAAACCCCTAACCGGTTTGGTTTGAACCACTACCTAACATATGAACAGAAAGCGGGCCCTACCACCAGAAAAGAAAAGGCTACGAACCGAAATCGGGTTAAAGTGGGCCTTAACTGGACCCTACTCTCCTGTGCCGGTCACCACCACACAAAATTGAGGGCAAGGCCCAATTACTGGACCCCACCACTCTCTGCACACTTTAGTTGTGACGTGGTCTTGATATTATACAAACGAACGGATCGGATCAGAAGTAAACCAGACTCGAACACAAACATAATTAATACTAAACCAAGTGGGTTCCACATTTTGATGTTTCACCGATGAAAAGGTTGATTGATGCTTCGTTTTATTTATTGTATTGGTCCCATTTTTTAGACACAACATTATGTCCTAACTGCAGTTTCTTACAAAGCCTGAAAACATACCCTACAAATCTGCAAGGAGCCTTCGACAATGGCGATACTGTTCCGTTGCATAACCCTTTTGGGTGACGGCTAACCTCACGATCCCGATATGTAAGTGTACCGTGACTGAGCTCCCACCAAAAGCTCCACAATTTTCTCTGCAATTTCCACGATATAAAGAGAGAACCCAAAGAAAGTCAGTAAATGCAAGAAAACACAAGAAATCAGTGATCAACGATATCTTGTAAACTAAAAAAGTAAACCTGTGAGGAATCCGATCAATGGAACTGGTTCCACCGTCTTTTGAGAACTTTCCAGCTTCTGCCTGCAATCGCGAGACAAGCATATCGATTTATTATTAACCAAGATAGCATAAGCTATAAAGCCTAAACCTAGGAATGCTTAATCTGGTTTAACTGATATTAAATAAAAGCCAAGATGAAATCAACCAACTCGGTTTCATTTTTTCCCATATCCGAACAAAACATGACTCAAACTGAACCAAAACAGAAATAAAAGTTAAGTTCCCTTAAGTTTCTAAACTTTATTAACCTAAAAACCGAAAACCGGATTAGCTAAATAAAATGCGACTCGGAACACTCACCTTGTGTACTTGGTGAAGAATGGATCTCTCATCAGGTACAATGCCCATAGCAGCTTCCGTCTCCTAAGCTGAATTGAAAACAAGGAATTTCAGTTAAACTGGTTTCAACATCAAGGCAATTGAGGTCCTAGAAATCTCTAACCTCGTCCCTTTCAGGTTGAGAGAAATGGATTTGCTTGCTCTTCTCTCCAAACCACTTCAAATTTGCAAGAATCCCCATTCCCAGCGTGTCCACGGAAAGCGATATTGCCCAAGGAATCCAAGACCGGATTCCATATCTTCTGATGAAAAGAACGTAAATGA
Source organism: Pseudoturritis turrita (assembly GCA_900406555.1). NCBI lineage: Eukaryota > Viridiplantae > Streptophyta > Magnoliopsida > Brassicales > Brassicaceae > Pseudoturritis > Pseudoturritis turrita. Next base: position 8,256,276 of record OVBL01000512.1, read on the forward strand.
GCGGTCTCGTTATGAAAAGAACCTCACCCATTACAAATAACGCTCCCTTAACACCCTTCTCAGATAAAAGCTCGGAGAGCGTTTTTCGCCTCTCCTTGATCATTGCAGGCTCTATTACTGCTTGCTGATGTTGAATCCGTCGAGACCAACCTGAAGTAGAAGATGTTATTGTTGTTCTTGTTCTAGCATTCTGACCAAATGAACTTAAAGCTGACATCGCCCGTCCTTCCAAGTTCCATGGATTATGATGATTTTGGTTTCTGAAACTATAAGGTCCGTGATTCCTATCTGAATTACCAGCTCTATTTTGAAACTCGGGTTGGTTAGAATCTTTCTCATCATTAGGTGTTTCCCCTCCTTGAAGAAGCATCTTATATCCGCTATTCCGAAACAAGGCTAACCTAATGAGAGCCCTGAAAATTCACATTTTGGGGGTATATCAGAATGCCGACTAAGTATGTTGTATGGATCCAAGTGATAAGAAGAAAGCAAGCTTACTTCATAGCCTCAGTGACGATAATGAAGTTCCATTTTTTGTCTCCATAGAAGTGTTCAGCCGCCACTTCCACAACGGTTTCCAAGTCCTTTAGGATAGCGATGAGTAGCGGATAAGAAAGGGATGGATCAATCCCGGAAGATCCAACATGACCACGGGTTGTTGGAGCATTTTCAATTATGTGTTCATTGATAGTTGTAAATATGCCCAGAAAAGCCGTTACTACAAAGAAGATTACCAAAACTTTCATCACACAAATGAAAGAAACATTCTTTTTAAACGTATGAGGTACAAGTGAAGTATGCGATTTGGGAACCGATAAAAACGAGTATAAGACATTCATAGCACAAGTTCCTTTCCTAGAAGAGACCGTAGGAGCTAAACATGGATACAAGAAAATAGGTTTTTCTAAGATTTGAAAAAGCAGTAAAATGTTACCAAAGTTTCACAAAACCTGCTTCGGGTCCAATCTCTGAGGCAGAAAACTTCTCAGGAAGCAGCCATGTCAATCCCTGCATCAAAATAATCATATACCCAGAACAAAGTTTTGATCCAATTCACAACTACAAAAACCTCTTAAGATTTCGGCAAGCGATTAAAGATCGAACTAATTCCAGTATTGAAGAAACGCTTCGATCTCAAAATTGCACTCTTCAATCAAAATTACAGAAACGAAAAGAAACCCTAATCAACTGGGGGAAAATAACAGAGATTAAGCAGAAGAGTAATCAATCTTACGTTGGCAAGGGATCCTAAGGAATGTACATACTCTCTATTTCTCCAAACCCATTGCTTATAAGCTTCCATGGAGCTTCAGAAACAGGAAAAATTGAAGGCTCCTTTTTGAAAAACCAAACAAGAAATTTCTATTTCTCAGAAGAAAATCCCATTCACGTTAAATCTCTGATTTTCTTCTTCTTCTGCTTCTCTTGGTTGCAATTTTGTTAGGCACCATCTATTTTGTAGTGAAAATTGAGGACCCAATCTTGTCCGTCGATAAGTACACTTCTTTAAATCAACGGTTAGGATTCGATGTGTTATTTTTAACGTGTTGCGTAGCACAGGATCATTTTATTGGGAAAAGTAATAGGCCTTATCTTGTATGTTCTAGGCCCAATTAAAAAGCCCAACATGTCTAAACGACGTCGTTTATACTGAAAAAGTGACACATTCAACGTTTTCTTGCACAGTGACGACGAAGCTGAAAGACGAAAACCCTAAAAAGAAGCATCAACGACGATATGCAATTGACTCTTGAATTCGGGTAACGATTATCACTTTCTATGTAAAATTGCTTTGATATGTTTCGAAATTTTCCAACTCTCGGCGAGTTATGCGTCTTTGATCAGCCGGAAAATCTGGGTGAAGCTTTGGTTCAGTGATTCTCTGTGTTCGTAATTGGCATTTTAGTTTTTTTGCTTCGTTTTAGTTTTGATTTTGGCTTTGCAGCTTTACAAGTCGTCGACTTTACAGTGATTTGGTGTTTTTTTTTAAGATTCTTACTCTGATTGCTTCTATGTGATGATGAAAATCGAAGAAGTTGAAGGACTGAGTATATGTGTTTAGTTCTTTGTTCACTGATTGATCTTAGAACGGTGAAACTTTCATTTTGTTCTGTAGGGGTGGTTTAGAGCTGCTCTGTGATTCTGAAAAGATCCATAAAGTAAACGTCGATTTACCCAATGGAACAGATTATGTAAGTTTTGGTTTCTTAAGTTTTGGGTCATGATGATTTTATATAAAGCTCACATTTTTCTCTACTCATTCCCTGGATTAGTTAAATATGAAGCATTTGCTTTCGTGGGTTCGTACAAATCTGATCAAAGAGAGACCTGAAATGTTCATGAAAGGAGATACTGTGTAAGGCTTCTTTTTCTTCTTTGTCAAAAGGCTCAATGATGGTTAAATGTTTTTTTATTAACAGGGAAACTCAATTCTTGTGCAGGAGACCTGGGGTTCTTGTGCTAGTGAATGATTGTGATTGGGAGCTAAGCGGTCAGCTCGATACAACAATCGAAGAAAAAGATGTTATAGTTTTCATTTCGACCTTGCACGGTGGATAAAGAACGGATCGATGAGGAGATATATATGATCATCATCGGGACTTTTACTATAAATGTTCTTTGTCATCTACTTTTGTGTAGGATTTGTAACACATTTGCCTTTTGATACTCTGTCTTTGTAATATCAATATAATACTAGTTCATCTGAGGAATCAGACCAAAGAAGTTGATATAACAAAAACATTTCATGACACTAATTCTTTGGAATTCGTGAGGAAAACAATACATAATCAAGTGGTTACATTGCTACATTTATAATTAGAACATGATAATATCTATTTCCTTTGTCGATCTTTGACACACTCTGCTCACTTGGTAGCCAAGGAGGCTTACCTTTTGTTGTAGATCTTATATTTTGTTGCAAACTTTGAGCAGCCGATGAGCTTATCGACGAGGTAAAACAGAGATCTAAGTAACCAACAGAGACACCATTGCAGCTGCAGAGTCGGGTCCATCGTTGTTAACACTCGGTATGATAACTTCAGGCGACACTTGTTGCACAAACTCTTTCAGCTCTGTGAAGCTGCTATGCTCACTGTAAGGAACCTCGTACCTGAAAAATATACAAACATTCTTCGGCTCGTGATTTTGAGCTCAATGCCACATGACTTGAAGATGTCGAATTTTACCTTATTATTGTACCCTGTTGTAACCTTCTTCCTGGAGACTTCTTTTTGGTCTTACCAGATGTCCAGCCAGTAGGAGAGAATGCAACGATAAGGCTGAATCGGTTCTGCAGGACAGAAAATTCACCTAAGAACTCATACTCTAAAGAAACCAGCCAAAAAAGAAACACTTTTTTGGGGTTATTCTTTGACAGTCAAACTGAATTTGATGTGTTTCTTACTGTGTATCGGTTAGATATATGCTTCAGCCGTTTGAAACTGGCAAGCGTCCACAAGGGCACAACGTGAATGTGGCTCTCCTCTTCCTTCACTGTAAACCACTGCATATCTTCCTTTGAGAATCCCAAGCATTCGAGGAGTTTTAGTTTTGAAGGATTGATGTAGATTTTTTCACGTAGCACACGCGCAACTTCCAAGAACAGCCTCTCCTTTCCTTTCAAAAGAGAAGAGAGGAAAGAATTTAGATACATGAATAAGCCGGTCTATGCATGATATATCGATTCAGAAAAAGAAGAGAGAACATATTACCAATGGTGTAACTTCCTATTAAGAAAAGGGTCTTAGGATTAAAGGCTTCTGCTTGAATGGCCTCAACGACAAACTGTATTACAGCCTCTTGCTTTGGAAAGTCATACTGCAAAAATGATGGCATTTGTATCAAAAGCAATCATAGAATTGTATACTCTTAGATCATAGGAAGTTCTGTTTCCCTCTCCGGAAGGAATATAAATGGTAGTAGGACCTAATGTTCACCGTAAATGTAAAACGAAGAAATCGCAGAAAGAGAGGAATCATGTAAAAAACTTGTGGCAAAAATTTCAAATACTGATATAAACTAAATGGATGTTAATTGAAAAACTTGAGCTTCCTTGATGCTTCAATGTATTGATGCATGACTAACCTGGGGGTTACAGTATGTCGTATCAAGGATAAGAGAGCTAATCGGCGAACCAATCAACCAGTTTAACATCTCTTCACTATAGCGGAAATCACCCGTATGTAGTACATCCTATACAAATCAATAGAGTCAAGGACAATTATTTTGTGAATGGAAAGTTAAACATATATGCTGGTGATACACACTGGAAATGTCTAAGAACGCACCTTACCGTTGGCTGGTTCAAAGAGTATCATGATGGATCCCGGGCAGTGGTTTGCATCAAAGCATGTCACATCAATGCCCGCAATATTAACCTTCTGGCCAAGGTGCAGGACTTGCAGTCTCTCCCAAGGTATCCCAATCTTCATATTTACCAACTTCGCGGTAACTAAGGAACAGTATATCTTCCCATGACAAAATGATTTTGTCAGACCTTGATAATCTGTAAATGAGAATCCAGGGACTTTAAGCATTGATTCCACGATATGCAGGCTTCTTCTGTGTAGTATAAATTCATAATTAGGCAAACACCGGACTACTTACGATCGAGATGAAAGTGCGTAAGAAACCAATGGCAACAATCACGTGTGAGGTACTTGAATGCGTCCTGCATACATATTGAAACCAAAAAGTCACCAAACATACATATTCAGCACTCAGCAGGAATATTTGCTTTGCATGAGAAGGAGCAGTATGTAACAAAGTTGCATTTATGAGTTATAACTTTGACGAAGAAGTGAAACCATGGCCTGGATTGTTATGAAAAATTACCACTCGAAAAGGTGTCCCTGGAATGCAATTCCAATGTGGAACGACTTTAGATTTTCCATTGTTGCCATTTCTTCTCACAGCACGTCTACAGCCCGAATCTGATGGAGTCTTTTCTGTGACAGGTTCTTTAAGGGACTTCCGGATCTTCGTGCCATCGGTAGCCTGACCAGGGAAAAATTCTGTAATCAACTTGTTGGCAGTTGGTTTTTTGGGCTCACTTGCCTTACGATTGGTTGATGTGTCCCTCTGTCTCTCTGTAACATGGCTACTTGTACCAAGAGACTGTGCTGGCGCTTCAGCCGAAGATGCACATGCTTCTCTAAGTGCGCTAAGTGCATTCACGATCTTCTTTCTGGGACCAAGTGACGTGATACCTATGCTCAGGAGATCCTGTGAAGTTATAACCTCGTCAATTCTCAACCCCGTTTGTCTGTGTAAACAAGTAAGCTATATACATGCACATAAACAAATAAAAATTATGGTATTCCACTACCTCCTCTGTGAGTGACTGAAGTGTATCCCAGTCGATCTCTTCACGAATAAAAACATCTTCATATTTAGCTAAACCTAGACTCCTTAGCCATTTAAGCACTGGAGACAGGTCATTCTGAGGAAGCCGAACTGGATCATCAACAGATTCTTCAATAAAAGAAGATGAATTCTCGCATTTCCTCGAGGATTCCTACAACCAAATTTACAAGCCAGTAGTCAAACAATGGCGTCGTGAAGTTAAATCCAACAAAATCCCAACACTTTTTCAATGCTAACAAGAAGTTTCACGAAAAATAGCATATTTCATTATAACCAACCATAAAATCTATCAGCATAACCTCTTGAGAGAGTTAAATTGAAAGTTTAATATCAATTCGAGAAGCTACAAAGTTATCAGATAACAAAGGAAGCTTACTTGCTCAGGAGCCTGATTATCCGACTTGTCAAGACAATTATTGCTATGAACTTGCCTCTGCTCCTCGCTCAAAGCTGAGATATCCATTGAACACAGTGGGCACTGAATCGAATCGTCGTTGCCTAAACTACACTCTCCACTGTTGCCCTCAGAGCAAAGCTTTATCAACACGTCAAGCTCAGAGTCTGACTCAACAAACCCTTCATCCTCATGGATTCCACCATCAAAACCGAGATGAATTCTCGACTTCGATAACCTAGCCTCCATCGAATTGCACAAATAACCCTCACGATTCGCCTTAAAACAGTCATCAGCTAAAACTTGTTCGTCTTCTGTCGCAACCGCGAGAGAACAAATCGGAGAACCATCGACATCTCCCGCAGAGCAATCAACACTCGATGGGATACAATCTACAAAACCACAGTCTGGAGTAGAAGACGAGCCGAACAGATCCGTACCGAGCGCACAATTCCCAGATGGAAAAACTAAGTCGGAGTTAGATTCAATAGCCGGAGACGGAGCCACATTCTCCTTTCCCGGATTACGGCTTAGTCTGGGCTTCTTGTTTGGAGGGCGGTGAGAGATGATACCGTTGGTTGGTTGAAGTGGTTTTCGAATCGAAAGCTGAGTGTAAGGAGGGATCTGGAAATCGTCATCGTCATCTCCGTCGGTGTTCTGCATAACTTCCGGCGACGGCGACGGCGAAAGAGATAGAGCGTTCTCGTTTGAGTGTAGAGAAGAAGAGAGAAAAGAGAGGGAGAAAAAGCAGAGACGACGACGTTTCGACTGAATCGTCGTGACTTGTGATCAATGCATTTAAAAAAAAAATTGGAAATGATTTTTTTCCCCTTTTTTAATAGTCAAAAACTAAATTTCGGAAATTGATGATGTGGGACAGTGGGAGTAAATATATGGCCCACTATTTAGCCCAATAAACCAAGTATAATGGGCCGGATCTAATATTTCTCAGCCCAATTGTTTATGTTCGAATAAAAAAAAAATGTGTTCTTTATAAGGCGTTGTTGTTTGTGCGAATTAGGGTTTACAAGTTTCAAAAGCATTTGTCGGCTGATTGTGTTCTCTCTGAAGCTTGTCGTTACGGTATCTCTAAGAAGCTAACGAAGATGGTTAGTTCTCGATCTTCAATCTCGTTTCGATTTTCTTGTTTATGAACATTAGACGCCTTAATTTCCATTTCGTCGTCGAATCTGAGAGTTTATGCATACGTTCCGGCGAATCCTTGCGTTAAGAGAGTTTTCTTGTTCTTTCTTGTTCAAACGTGTTTTCTGTGAAGGCAATTGTTAGGTTTTAAGAGATTTGTATTTGGGTTTTCGTGGTTTGATTGATTAAAAAATGTGTATTTGAATGAAATCTCAGGTTCTTCAAAACGACATTGATCTGCTTAACCCACCTGCTGAGCTCGAAAAGAGGAAGCACAAGCTCAAGCGTCTTGTTCAATCTCCCAATTCCTTTTTCATGGTAAGAAGATATAGCATTCTTTGTTAATTCCTTCATTTGTTGAAAGGTGAAACCTTTCTGCTGCTTATCAATCACATTATAGATTAATATCCAAATCTATTCACTTGAGTTTGTTGGTTCTCATTAATTTTGGGTTTTATGTGGTTGATGTAGGATGTGAAGTGTCAAGGCTGCTTTAACATGTAAGCTTTTGGAAAAAGCCTTAACCTTGATCTCTCTATCTGAATCCGTCCCCTTGGTCAAGAATTTCTGAAATGGGTTTTTGGGTTTTGATATTGTGTACAGAACGACGGTGTTCAGCCACTCGCAGACGGTTGTGGTGTGTGGAAACTGCCAGACTGTGCTGTGCCAACCCACTGGAGGAAAGGCGAAGCTAACTGAAGGATGTTCTTTCAGGAAAAAGTGATTTGAAGAAGATGATCACTACACTCGCTCTGCCGCATCTTTTTTTCCTTTAGTTTCTTCTTCCGTTTATTATGAGTTTTTTGGATGATATTTGAGCTAGTAAAACCTTGTTTGATCATGACTTGATTTTGAAATATGGATTTGGTGTTCCATTTAAAATCCAATGTTCGTTATTTGTTATCCAGATTTCTATTGAATAGTAAACTTCTTTCAAAAGCAAGGATTTTGGAATTGATGCAAGTAAACGAGATTTTTCATAACTCATGGTATAATAATAAGCTGTGGAAGAGTTAACCATCAATGTACATATTATATAAAAATGTTCTTTTGCCACTTAAGCTCCATACACGCAACTTCCCACTCTTGTCTCCACTGAATAACAATCCTTTAGGACCAATCGTAAGTGTGCTGATAGTATGCGTTGAGAACATCTTTCCTCTTTCTTCAAAACAGTGTGTATATATATATCCAACAAGAGATGATTCAGATTGGATTAGAGAACCAATGGTTAAGATTAGGGTACAGTAACCAGAGAGACTCTTGGTCGTGACAGTGTCGCTATGCTGCCTCAGTGTCATTATACATTGCAGTGTGTTGAGATCCCACGCCTAGAAATTACATTGAACAATGTTGATTGGAATACATTCTATAATATGTCAGTTTTTCTTGGTTAAAGATTGAATTAACTGGAAGCAGCCACTTACCTTAAGTGTTCTATCCACAGATCCCGAGTATAGTGTCTGACCTCCAACTTAAACACTTTACTTCACCACTATGTCCCTCGAGGGATGTGAGGTATTTGAAAGGATCAGTCTCGGTGTCAGTAGCTTTCCAAACTGATATACTACCAGACTGCAATCCATCAAGACCAAAGGAAACATACTTTAGATCCGAAATCAATAACAACATAGCAGAGAATAGCAGAGAACTAACACAGGTAGAGAGAAAGCAAGTTACTTACACTTGTCCCAGCAAAAAGCATTCCGTTTCCAACAGCTATTGCATTCACCTGACCTACCGGACCATTGAGATGCAAATCTTTGCAGGTCTGAACATTAAAGGCCTGCAAGATTGTATAGCAAAAACTTGAGATCAGAACCAAGACATTCACACTGAATTTGGAAAAATGGTATTCAGATAACAGAAAAGTCTCCTAATTTCAAAGACGCCTTAGACTAACCTTTACAGCATTTGGCAAGCCCAGAAAAACCCATGACCCTTCACTAATTAGAGACCCTGCTTCAGCCTGGAGGTTGATCTCTTGTACACACTGACCAGTATGGCAGTCCCAAATTCTCAAAACACCATCGCTACTGGCTGAATAGAGTTTATCAGAACCCTCAGGTAGAGCGATCCCCTTTAGGACTGCCATTATCTCCAGACCTCCAAACTCTAGAGCCTGACATAGACGAGCTCCTTGACCCATACACAACATTCTTCCTTGTTGACTGGTTTGACACACGATATCCTGTGCTTGAAACTGGTGAGTTCATCGACCCATAGGCGTCATTCTTCCTTGGCCTGTTGCCTTCTGATGCTTGGAACTCTTTTGACGTCCAAACCAAATTCCGTGATCCCTTGTATGTACCTTTCTTCGCTCTATTGTCAATAAGGAACACTGAATCTTCTTGGAACTATATCTGCAGCGAAATCTTCTTGTCGGTATTTATTTTATTGATTTGTTTAGTAATTGGGCTTTCAATTTAGGCCCATCATAATATGGAAAACAAACTCCTAAATGTGTAGGTGTCAAACAGCTAAACGGTGCGTTTTGACCAATATAATGAAGTTAGTAAATGGCTAAGAAAAACATTCTCAATTTTTAATAACTAATATATTGAAGTTGTTGAAAAATATATGAGCTTCATATCAGAAAAGATATTAAATATATCATTTATCTTTGTAATTCATTTAATTTTAAATATTTTTTTTTAAAAATTATTATAATTTCAGTTGTTTTTTTAAAAGAAAAGCTTTAATCTTATTATATAAAAAAATATGAAATGTGAAAATCATAGTGAATGAAGTGGGTTTATGAAGGATAAGATAGGGCTTAGTGATAATTATTTCGATCGTATTGATTTAAAATTGGCAGATGATTAGCTCATAAAGAGGGACATTAATGGATCTTAATGATAAAATTAATTATTCACAAAAGCCGACGACGCTCTCAAGAGCACAGCAGATAAAAGTGCGTGCCGTTTCGTGCACGTTAATTAGCCCCACAAGACTCACGCGCCTCGGTCCCCACCGCACTTTTCTCCTTTCTGGGCCTCAAAAGTCGATGCTTTTATTAAAGCCAATGGCATTTTCGTTAATTCAACGAACACGCAAGGGCAATTTTATTCGATTTCCGCACACGTGACGCTCCTGAAAAGACTCAGGCACACGTCCACGTCAGCTAATCACCGAGCCATTTTCAAAAAAATTCAATCGTATCCCAGCCGTTCGATTAGGTTTTGAAAACTAGAGCCGTTTGATTAAGAGAAATTTGAAAATTTCCTCGTGATACGATAAAAAATCGTGCGTTACGGAACAAATCTAAAGCTGACTTAACGACCAAAAAAAAAAAAAAAAAAAAAAAACGACTCTGACACAGCTGCTTCTGTGTGAACGACAACTTCGAGAAGGTGAAAGGTTTCTACTTTTGTTTTTTATTTCAATTTCGAATTTCAAAGTTCTCTGCAAACAAAAATTCGTTTAGACAGTTTCTTTGTTTTTCGGACAGCGAACCCAGAAGCTGAAGCATAGATCTTTGTTTCCAGGTAATTGTTTTGTTTGGTTTAGATCGTTTAATCTCAAATATCACTGTTCAAGCTGTTTGATTCTCTTGCAAATTACACAAGCAGAAAAAGTGTTAAAAGCTTCTTTTTTTTTTCTTTTCTTACAGTAAAGACAAGTTGTGGATTTGTCACCAAACTTGTGTGTATTGTATTGTTTAGTGGAGTTTGGTTCGAACATTTATGAAACTTTTAAGCACACGATTTGTTGAAAGAGACTCACATCTTCTCTTTGAAACAAAGTCTCTTCTCTCTTTATTGCTTTTCCTGTAAACCAGCTTAAGCTTCAATCTTGTGTTTTGATCTGTTTTTAAAGCTCTCTCAGGATTGTTCTTCAGAAGGGTATTCTTGTCTTTTTCCTTCAATTTTCCAGAAATGTTTGAGCCTTTCATTTAAATAATTATCATATTGATGATGATGATGACGATGATGCTTCTATTTATTTATTATCTTATCATTAGCTTTAATAGCATTTATTGTTCACACCGACGAAGTAAAGGAAATTGGAAAATGACTTGTTAAATTTTGTCTGGTAGGGTTTTGTTCTCCAGCAAATATCGAAAAAAGCTTTTCAAGATTCTCAAAACTCTTTTGATGGCTTCTTCTTCTTTGTTTTAAAAAATCAGTGTCCTTATTTAAAACAAATCTACCAACTTGTTCAGCACTCATTCAACTACTCCTTTCATTACTTTTTGTTTCCCCACTTTTGATTTTTTTTTTTTTTTTCATATTACAAAACTAAAGATCAATTATTTGCCAGTGTGTCTCATCAAGGCATATTTTGATCGTTTCTGGGTTTGGTTTCTTGTTTCTGCAAATCGCTAAAGTTTTTTGTTTCCTTCTTTTGTGAAATTCAGTGAAACAGAGTTGGAGAATTGTGTGTGATCATGGTGGAGGAGATAATCAAAAACGAAGCTCTGATTGATCTAACAGTTGAAGATTTGTTATTACAGGCACAAGAGCTTGTACCGATTGCTTTGTCCAAAGCAAGAACAGTGAAAGGTTTCTCAAGCAGATGGAGAGTGATAATTTCAAGATTAGAGAAGTTACCGACATGTTTATCAGATTTGTCTAGCCATCCTTGCTTCTCTAAACACACTCTTTGCAAAGAGCAACTTCAAGCGGTGTTAGAAACTTTGAAAGAAGCAATTGAGCTTGCGAACGTTTGCGTAAAGGAGAAGCAAGAAGGGAAGTTGAAGATGCAGAGTGATCTCGACTCTCTATCCGCGAAAATCGATCTTAGCTTGAAAGATTGTGGATTACTAATGAAAACAGGCGTTCTCGGCGAAGTTACACAACCTTTAACTTCTTCGATTCAAGACTTGGAAACGTTTAGCGTTAGAGAATTGCTTGCTCGGCTTCAAATAGGTCATTTGGAGTCAAAACGCAAAGCGCTTGAGCAGCTCGTCGAAGTAATGAAAGAAGACGAAAAAGCTGTTATAACCGTTTTGGGACGGACCAATGTCGCATCTCTGGTGCAGCTTTTGAGCGCCACTTCGCCTAGCGTAAGGGAAAACGCGGTGACTGTTATCTGCTCTTTAGCGGAATCAGGCGGATGCGAAAACTGGCTGGTCTCAGAGAACGCATTGCCTCCATTGATAAGGCTACTAGAATCCGGAAGTCCGGTTGCTAAAGAGAAAGCGGTTATTTCGTTGCAGAGAATGTCGATTTCATCAGAGACATCGCGTTCGATTGTTGGTCACGGAGGGGTTAGTCCGTTAATCGAGATTTGCAAAACAGGGGACTCTGTTTCTCAATCCGCTTCTGCTTGTACTTTGAAGAACATTTCCGCTGTGCCTGAAGTAAGACAGAATCTAGCGGAAGAAGGAATCGTTAAAGTGATGATTAATATACTTAACTGCGGAATTCTGTTGGGATCTAAAGAATACGCAGCGGAATGTCTTCAGAATCTCACTTCTAGCAATGAAGCTCTGCGAAGATCGGTTATATCCGAGAACGGGATTCAAACTTTGCTCGCTTACTTAGACGGACCTCTCCCTCAAGAATCAGGAGTTGCAGCGATTCGGAATCTTGTTGGCTCTGTTTCTGTCGAGACTTACTTCAAGATAATCCCAAGTTTAGTCCATGTTCTTAAATCAGGATCAATCGGAGCTCAACAAGCGGCTGCGTCAACGATTTGCAGGATCGCTACATCGAATGAGACGAAGAGAATGATCGGTGAATCAGGTTGTATCCCTTTGTTGATAAGAATGTTGGAGGCGAAAGCGAGTGGAGCTAGAGAGGTCGCTGCTCAAGCTATAGCCAGTCTTGTAACGGTTCCAAGAAATTGCAGAGAAGTGAAGAGAGACGAGAAGAGTGTGACGAGTCTTGTGATGTTGCTTGAGCCGAGTCCGAGTAATTCGGCGAAGAAGTATGCTGTTTCGGGTTTGGCGGCTTTGTGTTCGACCAGGAAGTGTAAGAAGCTGATGGTTTCGTATGGAGCTGTTGGTTATTTGAAGAAGTTGTCGGAGTTGGAGGTTCCTGGTTCGAAGAAGCTTCTCGAAAGGATTGAGAAAGGGAAACTGAGAAGTTTCTTTAGTAGGAAGAAGAATGACGAGAAGAAATTGAAGCAGATCTTATATTAGAATATATAATATATATATAATGTGATATATATCTATATGTATTCTGTAATGTTTCATAATCTTATATGAAACTGAGCCAATGGTAATGATATCTTATTTGTTATATATGTATGTACTTCTGTTCTGTTTCATAATCTACATGAAACTGATCCAGTGATGATGGTATCTGCTAAGTATGTACGTTTCAGATCGGATCATACGAATATGATCCGTATCCGAATACGAATATGCTTTATCAAGCAACAAATTAGATTAAAAAGGAGCATGAACATGAAAGTTTTCTTATAATCTCAGCCTTTATATCACAACAACAAAACAATCACAAAGACCTTTTGAAAGAAAAGACCCAAACATCAAAACCACAGTTTCTGGTTTTGAAAACAAGAATCAAGTGGTAGAGATTCTGATGCCACTAAGAACATAGCCTCCAAAGGAACTCATCTGCATGTGAGGGTGAGATCTTGAAGGAAGCACCTGATATTCGCGTAGCCACGGTTCTGTTATTTGCAGATTGATCGCCATCTTCCCTTGCTGAAGGTTGTGCATACATGTCGCCAACGGCTGTGATTTTCATTCATCGTGAGATTTCCTTCTTATGCAAAATTATTACCAAACATTTGAAACGCTTCAAAGAAGTTCTCTTAGCTATAGGTCTTATGACATACCTGTAAATACTGATGATATATCGCAAAGGGAGCAGAGTAGGAGAGCAGTGGCAATACATCTTTAGCTAAGCTCCATGGGTCTTGGTCTTGTGCAGCCATGATTAAGCTGCAAATCAGTGTCCAGTGAGGACGACATTTATGAACCAAAACCATTTTCATTCATAGGAACTCTTATACTTACCTAGAGAAACCGTTTTCTTGCCACATTTGGATTGCTTCTTTCGAAGCTTTGGCTCCAGCTTTTGAGGATTTGATAATTTTGCTCTCTAGAGCAACAATATCTACTACTGTAGCCTCAGCTGTCACAGATATTTCTGCTACCATATCAGCTGTAGATGTATCCTGCATTTTTCAATTAAAACATTCTGTTACAATCGGAAGATTTTCAAATCAAGACTCAAAGTGAAACAGTACAGGTTCGCAACTTGCATTGACATTAATCTCAGTGTTATAAACTTCTTCTTGTTGATTGTTTTCTTCAGGAGACGCAGTTTTGAGTGACGAGAGCTCGCTTATAGATGACTGCACGATCCTGCACGCATAAAGGGTCAATTACAGATATATGGATATTGTAGAACGGTTTCAATTAGAGAAACTACAGAGGAAAGACATAATAGAGATAGTCGCACATACCTCTCTATAACCTTGTCACTGAAGTTGAACATCCTTACCATCTCCACAGGATAAGGATAATTTCCCTTATATGTATTGCAAACATAACCAGTGCCTGTTAAAAGAAATATACATTTAAGGCACACAATAGCGACACATTGTTACAGAAATATTTCTAAATGCAGTAGTTTCTATTGGAGAGGTTATAAAAAAAGCTCTATACCTCCTAATCGTTCAGCCACTGCGCCAGTGACAAGGCCACCAACCATATCCACCACAAGCACGTCCGAGTATGCGGAGACATTAGCCATTGTTAACAAAAGAGATAACGCATCTACTCGTAAGAATCTACAACACAACGACAAAAATACAATAGCAATCAATACCAAACCAATTGCAAATCTTTTTGCACTAGCTGTTATCGGTTGTGAATATACATAATTGTTATATAAAAGAGCGAGCTCAAGAGAGAAAAATGGACTCGGGATCTTCAGAATAAAATCAAAGAAACAAACAAGTGTACTTACCCGATTCTGGCTGGATATTTCTTGAAATAAGCCTCACATATACTGGTAAACATAAACAGATCCGAAAATAAGAGAAACGAAGGAAGTCGGAAAACCAAAAGGAGACAGAAAAAACCGAAGAAATACCTTCGAGCAAAAGGCCGTCTTAGAAGCAGCTTTGGCGCATATTTCTTCTGCTTCTTAAGCTTATATTTATCCTACAAAAATACAAGAAAAACAATTATATGTCTTTTAAAATCTTCAAGTAGAAGCAGAGAAATTTAACTGAATATACATTATACACATACCTGAGAAAACTGAAACTTCTTATCAAACGTTTTGCTGTTTGCAATAAGAGCTTCAATAATTTCATCCCCTTTTGCACCCTCTCTACAACATAAAACCCAAAAAGTTAGCAATTCCAATGTATGCATCTAATATATATAAACACACACAGAATTAAAGTCTTCTTCTAACCTCCGCATAGCTTCAATTTCTTCACCAGTAAGGTTTTGTGCTTCATTATTATCGACAAGTTCCCGATTATCTCTCGAATCGTCGATAACATTATTACTGTTATTTTCTGGATTAGCAAACATCAATTAGACCAAATTCAATCTAATCTATAACCAAACATCAAAAACGAACATTACAATTAAAACTTTCTGTTTTTTTTTTTTGTATTCGGGATTAATGTGATTTGATGGAGAAACACAAACCTTTTTTAACAGGTAGAATGCGAGAGAGAAAAGATCCTTCCTCTCCGTTTTCGACTTGGAACAGAGATCCAAACGGAGCTCCGATCAGTGGCTTTAAAGAGTAATTCTTATTACCAATTTTTAATATACTGTAAGAAGAGAAGAGAGAAACAAATCAAAAAAACCAAATTTCGAACAATAGAATTAAGGATGAAGAATCAATCCGAAGGAAGACTCACGCGCCACCAGAGAGACGAGCGAAGACAAGACGATCGCCATCGTTAACGTCGAGCAAAACGCTGCAACCTTCGCAAGCAAATCTGGGATTTGGATCTTGAGGCTTATTATTCTCCGACATGCCTGCCTGATCCTTATTGAGATCCATAAACAAAAAACTGCAGATTTTGTTTGGTTTTAATTCACTTCAGAGACAACTGAACAAACTATTAGCAAGTAAAACCCTAACGACAAAGGTTTTTGTCGGTTAAAGAAGAGCGGTTTTTAATTTTAAATCGGGCCGAAGTCAGAGCCCATTGGGCCTTACGTGGACTTTTTCGTTCCTAGAGATGTGTGCCACGTGGTTCGGACGCGCGGGATATCCTCAACTTCCGCCAATAGAGTGAGAGATAATCAGGTGTGGGAGAATAACGGGTGCACACATGACGTGTCAATTAGTTGGGTCCCAATAAGTCAACATAATCGACGGCTGAGAATTAAAGATCGAGAAGATCAGTGCGTTGACCAACGGCGATGTTTTTGTTTGTTTATCTGGAAACGAAGATGACCAAACAAGCCCTATCTCCGATTACACAAAAGCAAAGAAGATCTATACAAAAACAAAAGCTGACGTTCCAAAAACAGAGACACTGATTCTCTTTTTTTTTTCCTGTTTTTTTTTTTTTTTTTATCAATTTTTATCCTTTCTTGGTTTGGGTAATCGTTCTCTGTTCACATATCTCTCGGAGTTTTAATAGAGATCGTTTTGTGCCATCTCCAAAGGTATTTCTTCGAATTGATATGATTGTATCAATTTTGATTTGAATTTGGATTTCTTCGATCAATCCAAGGTTTGAAATTGTTTAGAATCTGCGAATTTCATTGGAAAGTTTGCAATTTTATTAGGATTTCAAAGCTCTGTTTGTGTCTTAAACTATATGTGGCAATTTTTCAGAGAGAACATGGCGACTACATTAGATGTATCAAGAGCCGAGCTTGCTCTTGTGGTTATGTATCTGAACAAAGCCGAGGCAAGAGATAAGTTATGCAGAGCTATACAGTATGGTTCCAAGTTCTTGAGCGGTGGACAACCTGGTACTGCCCAAAATGTTGACAAATCCACTAGCTTAGCTAGAAAAGTCTTTCGTCTTTTCAAGGTTAATCCTTTAGTTGTTTCGATTTTATTTTGATTGGCGATTCGTTTTTATTTTACCTGATATGTTTTTATCATTGTTGCAGTTTGTTAATGACTTACATGGTCTTATCAGTCCTGTGCCTAGAGGGACTCCACTTCCTCTTGTCTTACTTGGAAAGGTGCTTTAAAGTTTCTTCGTTTTCATACCAAACCCATAAGTGAATTGTGAACCCAATTTGTTTAAGAGGGTTTTTAGTTATGGATCAATCTTTGTTGATGGGTGTTTGTTATTTTCAGTCGAAGAACGCGCTTTTATCTACATTCTTGTTCCTGGATCAAATTGTCTGGCTTGGGAGATCAGGAATATATAAGGTGAGAGAGATCAAGTCTGTGCACCACTGGTCTATTGAAGTTTCTTGTTTTGGCTAATGTCTTATTTTATCTAATCACAGAACAAAGAGCGAGCTGAGTTACTCGGACGAATATCGCTGTTCTGCTGGATGGGATCCTCTGTCTGTACAACTTTAGTCGAGGTTTGTCTTATTTTTCTACCTGAAGTTCCTTATATTTAGCATTTCATCTTATTTTTTAGTGATGATTCCTAATGTTAGATTTTGCCGCTTATTGTCGGTTTACACTGTTATTAGGTTGGTGAGATTGGAAGGCTCTCTTCATCGATGAAGAAGATCGAAAAGGGGCTTAAGAATGGTAACAAGTATCAAGTAATGTTCTCTCCTTTATCAAAAAAAAACTCTCTCTGAATCTTCTGTTTGTAACAAAATCTTATTATAAACCCAATTTCGGTTTGTCAATTGTGTAAAATGCAGGATGAGGAGTATCGTGCTAAGCTTAAACAATCGAACGAGAGGACTCTTGCTTTGATCAAATCAGCCATGGACATTGTTGTAGCAGCTGGTCTTCTTCAGTTAGCTCCAAAGAAGATAACTCCTCGTGTCACCGGAGCTTTTGGATTCGTCACCTCAATCATTTCTTGTTACCAGGTAAACACTTACTCGTCTTCCTTCTTCACAACAAACCCACTTTCCAAGTTCGTAACTAACTTTCCTCTTCTGATCTTATGTGATTCTCGTTTCTCTCGACAAACACAGTTGCTTCCGACACGCCCCAAGATCAAAACAACCTGAAGCAGATCGAAGAAGCTTGGTGGTCAGGAGAAAGTCATTTCAGAAAGTTTCTGTTGGTCCTTTTGAGTAATTTGCTGCTGTTATGAAATACTTATCTGCAGGAATGATGTTTTTAAAATAAATATGTTTATGCCTTGGATTATTGATGCACAAGTTTTAATTTTGCATAATTAGGAATCTAGGATGTGTTGATTTTGCAAAGCAAAAATACTTGGAAATAAAGGTTTAGATGCATGTAATTTCTGCAGAAGAAGATTAGTTTTTGCTTTTTATTAATTAAGGCTCTAATCTAATGGAGACAGATGACAACAACAACAAAAAAAACCTAATGGAGACAAAAACTAGAGCCAAATCTCCAACCATTGGTATACATAGCCGCAAACGCAAACCAAACACCAAATTCAAACTATTATTTTGTTTTGCGATTCCAATGTTGAACAAAACTTTGCTTCTTTGGGCTTTTCTTCACAGCCCCGCAAGGTTTAAACCCTCTGGTCCCAGTAAAAAGCTTAATTCATTATCAAAATTGGCGTATATACAGAGCAAAAGTTGAGAATCTCGGTTTAGGCTTGACAAATGTATATGTGATTTCCCGGTTAAACCGAGAAGCTCTTCCAAAAGGTACTTCGGTTTAGGATTAAATTGGTTCGAACCGGGGTAAAGTGCAAGAAGGATTGCGTCTCCTTGCGTCCAAAGGACCCAAACGGACCCCACCTATGTATCAAATTTCACGCGCTTCACCTGCACGTGTACATACATACAAGGAGTTTTCATATAAATTTAATTAATTTAAGAAATGGTAAGATAACATAAACTAAAGGAAAGTCGATACAAATTATTAGAAACTATTCCAAATGTTAAAAGATATCTTGCTCATAATACAAATGCGTGAATATATATGCAATCCATAATATTCCAAAAACAAATCTAATAATCTGATGAAATTGGTAAAACAAAATAACAAATCACCATTGTTGCCTATGACAAGCTCGCACGTTTAAATCCTAATCTCTCACGAACGATTACATTAATCACTGTTGACCCGTTGACCTTCAGGCGCGTATACCACGCTCGCACCACTTTTGTCATTCCTTATATAACCCTCGAACTACTTCATATCAACCCTTGAAAATTTCACTCGTCACACATTCGATTCGACTCTCAATATTTGTGTATATGTATACACACACACACACACACAAAGAAAAATCTCTATATAAATATTTCAATTGGGTTTCTGAAAACTCTTCCATTGATTCATTTATTTTTTTAAAAGAGATGAATTTATTTACAAGAATATCATCGAGGAGTAAGAAGTCAAATCTTTATTACGTAACCCTAGTGGCGCTCCTCTGCATCGGTAGCTACCTTCTCGGGATTTGGCAAAACACGTCGGCGAATCCACGCGCCGCCTTCGATGACGGCGGCGCACCGTGCGTGGAATTCTCCAGACCCAATTCTACGAAAGATCTCGACTTTGACGCTCACCACAACCCTCAAGATCCACCTCCGGTGACGGAAACCGCCGTGAGTTTCCCGTCGTGCGACGCTGGATTGAGCGAGCACACGCCGTGCGAAGATGCGAAGAGATCGTTGAAATTCTCCAGGGAACGGTTGGAGTATAGGCAAAGGCATTGTCCCGAGAGAGAAGAAACCCTAAAATGTCGAATCCCGGCGCCGTACGGTTACAAAACGCCTTTCCGGTGGCCGGAGAGTCGCGACGTGGCGTGGTTTGCGAATGTGCCTCACACGGAGCTTACGGTTGAGAAAAAGAATCAGAATTGGGTCCGGTACGAGAACGACCGGTTTTGGTTTCCTGGTGGCGGTACGATGTTTCCACGTGGCGCTGATGCGTACATTGACGATATCGGACGGTTGATTGATCTCAGCGACGGCTCTATCCGTACGGCCATCGATACCGGTTGTGGGGTACGTGCAAATTCTCTTCCCTTTAACTAAACCGAACCACCCGGTTTGATTTAATTTTGTCTTGCTATTGTTAATTTAATTTTAAGTGCATTTTAATATTTTTAAGAAGATAAAAGAAGATTTTCTTCCCCATCAATCTTGTTCAATCGAATAATCTGTTGGAACATTCATTCAATTAATTCAATAATGCATCCAAATTAGCTAACAAGATATATTCCTGTATATCCCATATCTAATCATATCTATTTTAAAATCCATTTGAGTATATGTCAACAGTTAAATTTTGGAGTCAGTGAATCATCATTTTGTAGATTTAATGCTTAAAAATAGAAATGAAATCATAATGTTTTTTTTTCAACATTTTTTGGTTTCTGATTGTGACCCACTGAGTCGCCTAATCATCTAAATGTCACTGTTGACCTACTCATACGCCACTGTTCAACCTGTTAAGTTGAAAATTAAACCATTAGTTATAGACAAATAGTCAAAATCAAGAAATTTAGATTTCTTAGGTTGACTTAATCGTAATTTTTTTCTTCGCTGGTCTAATGGCTTTCTTGATGTATCACTCAAATGTGTGGTTGTTTTGGTTTTTCAGGTGGCTAGCTTTGGTGCGTATCTTTTATCAAGAAACATCACAACGATGTCGTTTGCGCCAAGGGACACACACGAAGCTCAGGTCCAATTCGCACTCGAGCGTGGCGTTCCGGCGATGATCGGAATCATGGCTACAATCCGCTTACCGTACCCTTCTAGAGCCTTTGACTTAGCTCATTGCTCTCGTTGCCTTATCCCTTGGGGCCAAAACGGTTCGACTCTAAACCTTTAGACAATTACGAAATTACTCTTTTTTTGAGTTTTTTTAACACTTTGGGTTATGTTGCAGATGGAGTTTACTTAATGGAGGTTGATAGGGTTTTAAGACCAGGAGGGTATTGGATTTTGTCTGGACCCCCGATTAATTGGCAGAAACGGTGGAAAGGATGGGAACGGACGATGGATGATTTAAATGCAGAGCAGAATCAGATCGAGCAGGTCGCGAGAAGCTTGTGTTGGAAGAAAGTTGTTCAGAGAGATGATCTTGCTATTTGGCAAAAGCCCTTTAACCACATTCATTGTAAGAAAACAAGACAGGTTTTGAAGAATCCCGAGTTTTGTCGTCATGATCAAGATCCTGACATGGCCTGGTAATTTTATTAGTTTTTCTAATTCCTTTAAGATTCTATATGGTGAAAAATTTGGTTATAAATTTCGAATGATTCAGGTATACGAAGATGGATTCTTGTTTGACGCCATTACCTGAAGTTGACGAGGCGGAGGATCTAAAGACGGTGGCCGGAGGGAAGGTGGAGAAGTGGCCGGCTAGGTTAAACGCGGTTCCCCCGAGAGTAAGCAGAGGCGATCTCGAGGAAATCACACCGGAAGCTTTCTTGGACAACACGAAACTGTGGAAACAGAGGGTTTCTTATTACAAGAAATTAGATTACCAGTTAGGTGAAACCGGGAGATACCGAAATCTACTCGACATGAACGCTTACCTCGGTGGATTCGCGGCGGCTCTAGCAGATGATCCGGTCTGGGTCATGAACGTAGTCCCGGTCGAAGCTAAGCTCAACACTCTCGGTGTCATTTACGAGCGTGGTCTAATAGGAACGTATCAAAACTGGTAATAAGCTTTACACCGAACCAAAACTAAACCGGATTTTCTTGTTGAATGTTATGGTTTAATCCGTTTTTTGTTCTTTTTTTTTTGTAGGTGTGAAGCGATGTCGACGTACCCAAGAACGTATGATTTTATCCATGCTGACTCGGTTTTCACATTGTACCAAGATAAATGTGAACCGGAGGATATATTGTTGGAGATGGACCGGGTTCTTAGACCGGGTGGTGGAGTGATAATAAGAGATGACGTGGACGTTTTGATTAAGGTTAAGGAATTAACCAAAGGGTTACAATGGCAAGGTAGAATTGCTGACCACGAGAAAGGTCCTCATGAGAGAGTGAAGATTTACTATGCGGTTAAACAATATTGGACCGTTCCTGCACCTGAGGAAGATAAAAACAATACTAGTGCTCTCTCATGATTTGAGTTTTTTTTTTTTTTTTTTTTAATTCTTAAAATGTTATGTTTTTGATTTTGATTTTGAATTTTTTACAACAATAAAATCCCAATGACTGTTGTCATATTCTTAACATATGAAATAAACAAACAAAAAAAAGTTAACTAGATCGACTATTTCTTAATTTTTACTGTAGTCATTCATATTTCTTGAATTTTACTATAATCATTCATACTACAAATGTCAAGAAGTTTTGATATTTAACTATATACGATAACTACCTTTCATTGTTTTTACTGTAATCACTCATATTTTTATTAGTATTTGGGCCGTTCGATGACTTGTTCTTGATCTTTGATTTGGATACCAAAACATTCATTGTCACGGCCATTTTTAAAAAAATTCGTAAAGATTGTTTTGTGGATACAGTAGAAATTTTATAAATTAAAATTTTATAAATTAATATAAGTCAATTCGATAAAATAATAAATTTTGAAAAATTTATATGTAAATATATAGTCACATTAATATCATAAATTAATATTTAATATATTAAATTTTATACAAACATAACTAAGACATATTTATATATAATTTTAGTGTTGTTTTTTTTTTTTTTTAAATTAAAACTTTTTTAGAACTCAGTCATTATTGGATGTAGTAAACACAAATAAAGAAAGAAAATCAAGTTTTTTTAATTTAATCATTTAAAAGACGAATCTATGTTCAAAGAATTCGGATACACCAAAATAATAAAGAAGTCAAAAGAAAAAAGGAATTCTAGTAAAATAATATAAAAAACATTAAAAATGTAAACAATAAAATAAAAAACTCTTAAATAAAAGAAATTTTAAGAAGAATATAGTTTAAAATAAAATAAAAATTTAAAGTAAAATTTGTTTTTAGGAGATTATGGATTAATTTTTTTTTTTTCGATAAACTAATAACTCTATAAATTAATAAAATATTATAATCCGAATATTATTAATTTATAGAATTTTTACTGTATATGAAATTTGATTAAATATTCAACTTTTCGGAGATTTGGAAAAATATATCTTAACCATTATTTGGTATATTGCGTTTTCATTTTGTTTTTGAAATTGTGGGAAAACAGGTGAACACCACAATACTTTCTGCCGTGTGTTCTGAAAATCGGTGACATTTTTTGTTTTTTGGACATCAATCGGTGACATTTTGAGTAAGTAAGAAAGCATATATTATAAATAAGGCAGTTTATTTTGACAGCTTTTCATATCCATTATTATCCAATCATTCAATTATTGATCTTAGGTTATATCGCAATAACTCTATTGTGCTCAATTCCGAATATGGGCCATCTAATTAATCACTCACCTTTACCACAGCCCATCTCCACCTTTTACTTTCTCTGTTTTTCCTCCCTTTTTTTTGTTTCCGTATGTAAAATATGAAATGTAGTTATTAATTACGAAGGTCCGAGACAAGGGCAAGACCGTAATTTAACATTCGAGTGGACTTTTATAAAGATGTGTAAGAAAAAGGAGAGAAAAAAGGGTTAAGAGTGAAGAGTCAACCAAACTATTCTTGGCTGTTTCACAAGTTTGTAAGGCTTCCGACCACTCCACATCTCTTCTTTCTCCGTCTGAACAAATCTGAAACCACTTTTCGTCTTCTTCTTATTCTCTCTTCTTCTTCAAGAACATGCAGAGAAGCAATAAACTTTCTTCCGTTACGGATTTAATTTAAATACCAAAACGTCCATGGCAGATTCTTAGAAATTTGTGGATAAATAATATCTAATATCTGTCCGTTTTCTGGGTTTTTTTTAATGAATTTCAGCGGTTTTCTGCATCACGACGACGGAAAATCCTCCGGTGGTGGAAACCGTTTCTCTTCCGCAGCCGCCGCTATGTCCGGTGGTGTAGTTAAACCCATCTTCTCTTCTCCTCGTCTCTCTCTTGGTCTCGTACGATTTCAACTTCTTCTCTCTTTCTCTGGATTTGATTAAATTTTTTAGTGGGTTTTAATTTTTTGGTCTCTTCTCAAAACGTTTTTTTTTTTTTCTGTTTCTCCGGCAGCAAACGAATGTAGAAACCAACGGAGGAGGAGAAGTGACACGGA
Organism: Pseudoturritis turrita; assembly: GCA_900406555.1. Lineage (NCBI taxonomy): Eukaryota > Viridiplantae > Streptophyta > Magnoliopsida > Brassicales > Brassicaceae > Pseudoturritis > Pseudoturritis turrita. The sequence goes on from OVBL01000512.1 coordinate 8,280,337, forward strand.
GAAGTCCTGAGAGCAGATCTGGAAGCGATAACGCCGAAGCAATCTCCGGCGACGATGACTTAGAAGCACCTTTAAAGAAGAAGAAACGTTACCACCGACATACTCCTCAACAAATACAAGAACTCGAATCGTAATAAAAAAATACATCCATTAAAATCCCCAAATCCCTAAGTTTTTGATTAATTAATTAATTTAATCGAATTTCAACCTTCGTCTTCGATTTTTTTTTTTTTAGGGTTTTCAAGGAGTGTCCTCATCCCGATGAGAAGCAAAGGCTCGATCTTAGCCGTCGTCTTAACTTGGATTCTCGACAAGTCAAGTTTTGGTTCCAAAACCGCCGTACACAAATGAAGGTTTTTGCTTCTTCCTCGTCGCGGTTTTTCTGGATTTTTTTGTTCGTGGTTTTGATTTTTTTTGTTGTTGTTGCCGGTAGACGCAAATTGAGCGGCATGAAAACTCTTTATTGAGACAAGAGAACGATAAGCTCCGAGCGGAGAACATGTCTGTACGAGAAGCTATGAGGAATCCGATGTGCGGTCATTGCGGTGGCTCCGCCGTTCTCGGCGAGATCTCTCTTGAAGAGCATCACTTAAGAATTGAGAACTCACGCCTTAAAGACGAACTCGACCGTATCTGTGCTTTAGCCGGAAAATTCCTTAACCGGTCAGACGATGACGTAACCGGTTCACATCAATTACCAAACTCCGGTCTCAAGCTCTGCGTCGGTTCAAGAAACGTTTACGGTGGTGGTGGTGCTGGTGGTGGCGGTTTCACTCTCGTCCCTCATGGATTCGAGATTTCATCATCTCCTTTCTTCTCCGGTTTAGCAGCTCCGGTTAACCGTACCGGTACGGATGTTGCTACCGGACTCGATCAGAAGTCATTGTATCTGGAATTAGCTCTTTCCGCCATGGACGAGCTCGTGAAAATGGCGCAGACAAGTGAGCCGCTTTGGATCCCTAGCTCGAAAGGCAAACGCGAAATGCTTAACCGAGAAGAATACGACAAGATTTTCACACATTGCGTCGGTCCTAAACCGGACGGGTTTGTCTCAGAAGCTTCTAAAGAAGTTGGAATGGTTATCATCAATAGCTTAGCTCTCGTCGAGACCTTAATGGACTCGGTTAGTAACTTTAAATTAGTACAATTGACAAACAATTTGTATACTTATTAAAAATGTTCTTTTTACAATGGTTATTGATTTTGTAGGAACGATGGGCGGAGATGTTTCCATGTATGATCGCAAGAAATTCGACTATTGAAATCATCTCTAGTGGTATGGGAGAGACAAGAAACGGTGCTCTTCTTCTGGTAAGTACGTATGTTACGAACAAATTAGTACATTTTCTGATCAATTTGGAATCAGATTATTAACAGTTTTTGGTTTGTGTAGATGCAAGCTGAGCTTCAGTTGCTATCACCGCTTGTGTCGGTTCGTCAAGTGACTTTCTTGAGGTTCTGTAAGCAACACGCAGACGGTGTTTGGGCGGTCGTTGATGTCTCTGTCGATAGGATTAGCGATCGAGGTGGTTCAGCCTCCTCGGCTCGGTCTTCTCTGAGCTGTAGAAGGCTACCGTCTGGTTGCCTCGTGCAAGACATGCCCAATGGCTACTCTAAGGTTCAACATAACACTTTTAAGTCTTTCCATCGATGTTTTATGGTTACCTTTATTTTATTAAATCGAAGCATCTATAAATCTCTAAAATTTATGTTACCTTTGATCACATTAAAGTTGATTTCATTTCTTGTTACACGTCTTAAATCTTTTTTCTTTTCTTCCATTTTCGATGTTGATATGTTTATAATCTTTATAATCACGATCATAAAGTTTCTTCATTTTCTCAATAGGTAACATGGATTGACCACACCGAGTACGACGAGACCAACATCCACCACTTGTATCGTCCATTAGTCAGCTCCGGTCTCGCCTTTGGCTCCAAACGGTGGATATCCGCTCTACAACGACAATGCGAAAGCCTCGCCATCCTCATGTCCTCAACAATCCCCAACCGGAACAAACCCACCCGTAAGCTCAAGCCGTTTCAAACGCTTCCCACAATACTAATGTTTTCGGTTTACCGACTTTTTTTGTTTCTTGACAATGCAGCTATAAGCTCTGTAGGGAAGAAGAGCATGCTAAAGCTATCCCAAAGAATGACTGAGAATTTCTGTAGAGGCGTGTGTGCTTCTTCTTCTCAGAAATGGAGCAGGCTTGAGGTCGGTAACATCGATGAAGACGTTAGGATCATGACGAGGAAGAATGTGGATGATTCCGGCGAACCACCGGGGATTCTTTTAAGCGCAGCCACCTCAGTGTGGGTCCCGGTTTCGCCGCGACGGCTCTTTGATTTTCTGAGAGATGAGCTTTTGAGATCGGAGTGGGATATTTTATCCAACGGTGGACCAATGCAAGAGATTGCTCACATCTTCAAGGGCCAAGATCACTCCAATTCCGTCTCCCTCCTCCGATCCACTGTAAGTATATATGTATGTATGCATGTGTCTGAAATGAAGCCTGTGGTCATATGAATATTGTCATGTTTGATTGGAAAAGGACAAATCTGGAATTTGGAAGCATGCAGGAAAATAAAGTCAAAAACAATAAGACATTTGGGACCTTTTTTTGTGCATTATTGGTGCTTTTTCCCTTTTTGCCCCTCGATTTTTATATTTTATTTATTGTTATTTAGGCGATGAATGCGAATCAGAATAGTATGTTGATACTACAAGAGACAAGCATAGACGCGTCTGGGGCGATTGTAGTGTACGCTCCTGTTGATATACCTGCGATGCACTCTGTGCTGAACGGTGGAGATTCTTCTTACGTGGCACTTCTTCCTTCGGGGTTTGCGATTCTACCGGATGGTCAAGGTGTGGAGGAGGAAACCGGTTCGCTTCTGACCGTGGCGTTTCAGATTCTGGTTAACTCTTTACCCACGGCTAAGTTAAACGTGGAATCAATCGAGACCGTTAATAATCTGATATCTTGCACCGTCCATAAAATCAGAGCCGCTCTTCGATGTGATAAATAGCTGTCAAGTTATTATGGTTGGAGTCAAGAACGAACCGTAAGGTTTGTGGTCGTGGTCCGGTTTGATGGTTCGGGTATTGACTCACTAATTATTGTGTCTATATTTTGGTGATTAGGCTTTAAGCTTTTTGTTTTGGCAGTGGAAAATAGAAATTTCTATTTGATATTTTCAGGTAAGGAGTCTATAGAGAACATTAAATGAAACAACTTTCTTTTCTGTTAAAGCGATCTGTTATAATGCAGGACAATGTTCAGAGTTATTAATTAACTTTGCAAAAGGTCATTGATGTAATAAATACACGATCGTGGAATTTGAAAAATAAAAAATTGATCGTTAACTAATTGATCTCATACGTCAAACAAATTTTTCTTTTATCACATATATAGCACATCGTTGAAAATATGTATAAAGGCGAAATCATATGACCATGATATATGTAATTTAGTGTTTTATGTTAATTTTGCGTCACTATTCAAACTCAAACAAACATAATTTTTGACCATGTATAATATTAAATATTATTAATAGATCCAATGGTGGTGAGTCGGTGACCGTACAAGACCCTGGGGATGACGTGATGATAAAAAGAAACATAACCGATAAATAAAAGTGATAGGTAAGTTTGCTTTAAATGTGTTTTTGACTTTAGGAGACTATCTTATGAAACGCATGGAATATTTAATGCTGTTTCTATTTGTCATCTTACACTGTCTTAAAAGAGGTTGGCATGTGAAAGGAAGCGATGAATAATATACATATGGACATCTTAGTGTGAAATACATATTTTAAAAAAATCCATAATTTTCTTTTGAGTAGAAATCAAAGTATGTCAATTTGTCATTTCTCCGTGGTCAACACTTGAATTTTCGACATAAAAAAACTATTTTTTTAATAATTGTTGGATTTTGTAAATCCATGTCTTACTCTATTTATTAATACGATATTGTTCGTGTTTGGAGTAAATGATCAAACTCCCACGAATTTGTTATTTGATTCCTTCCGAAAAAAACTTCGATGGTGTAATTTGGTTATTTTCTGTTTATGGTTGTTTATTTGCATTGCACATATTTTTTCCACTAATCTAAATACACCATCAAACCTTTTTTTATAACCTATAACAAAATGGTTCACAAAAATAAAATCAAACAAATGAGTTTTCAGGCCCATTTCTTATACTAGCCCATTTAGAGTGTTTATTGTGGCTATTGTTAAATCTATGGGCTATAAATAGGCTTTTTATTGAGACCATTCTGTATATCGGCCCCAATTCGATTTCAGTGACTTCTTTGTAAGTTACGTATCAACGACAGACGCAAAGAGCGTGTGTTTGTTTTTTCATATATAATCTTTATTTTTTTATTTACAGATAATAATAATAAGCAGATGAAAAAACCAAGATTTAGAGATATCCAATCTGTTTAGACAGTAGATGTCAAACTTGTGGGTTAGAAGGAAAATCCATTAATCATGTTTTTTTTTTTTTTGTGATGTAGCTAGACAGATTTGGGTCCTTTCTGAACTATCTTGGCCAGAAGGAAGTTTTAGTGTAGAATCAATCTTCTGCAACATGGCTTACGTATTATCCCTCACCAGAAGTTATGTTATCCCACTGCAAATCCGGAGATTAGTCCCTTGGATCATGTGGACCATCTGGAAAACAGGAACCAACTCTTTTTTAAAGATAATTATTATTGGCCTTTGAATACTATGAGGAAAATTAGAGACGAATCCTCATAATGGTTTCTGGCTCAAATTAGAGTCCCATATGGCTCCCAGTTTCAATCAGTAGGTGGTCTAAACAGAATCTGGGATTGGAAACCTCCACCTTTTGACTGGTTAACATGCAATGTAGGCAGTGAGTGGAATAAGACAAAAAAGATTAGTGGTGGAGCTTGGGTTTTGAGAAACAATCAGGGCAGAGTTTTGCTCCACAGCAGAAGATCTTTCCCAGGGATTCTTTCAAAGGATGATTCCAATCTCAAGACTCTTTTATGGGCAATGGAAAGCATGTACCATCACAAAATCGGCAAAGTGATCTTTGCTTTCCAGGATCCAGATCTTCTAAGCTTTATTCTGAGACCGAGAGCTTGGCCTTCCTTCAAGGCTAAGTCTTATTTACTTCTACAAGCCCTTGGAAATATAAGAGAATGGAGAGTGGAACATGAGGCATCAAAAACAAATAGAGGTACAACTCTCGTTGCTCAAAGTGCCACTCTAGCACATTTTAGTCAATCTTATGTAGCCGAAGGACCTCCAGGTTAGCTAAGAGATCTCTTTGATAATGAGAGGGCTATGACCTCTTTCTAGTGTTCTCTGATGGAGTTTCTGTTTTGTTTAAACGTTTTGGTTCTGTGTCCCTCTCTCCTTGACTTTGTTTTAGTTCGGAATTAGGTGGTTTCAAGCCATAGGATCAATTTTTGTAATAAGAAAATGGGATGGGGCTTTTGGCTAAGTAAATTTGTAAAACTTCTCTATGTTATAAAATATCAGTTTAGATGGAAAAAAAAAAAAAGATACCCAATCTGTTTCACAAAGAGAATGTATTCTATATTTTTCACATAAATTAAAAAGAAGTATTAAAAATTCTATTATATCTCTTATTAATATACTAAATATTTTTTTCCTGTTTAACTAATACATTAAAATAATAAATTAAAATTAGAATTTTGTCATAAATTATGCATTGAAAATACAAAAATTTATTTGTAAAATGAAGAGAGTTACTCCCTCAATTTTTTTAATTGATATATTTTTTAAAAAAAATTGTTTACAAAAGATTGATCTTTTTATCATTTCTATGCATTTTAAATGAAAGCATATGATGAATTGTAAATTTCAAAACATATTAATTGATTTTACTGAATTATTATTGGCTTAGAGTTATGGAATACTGTTTAGTTAAAAAAATAAAATATTTACAGTTAAGTATTAATTTGTTTTTTTTATATGTGTGAAAAGGTTAAAATATCAATTAAAAAAATTGGAGGGAGTAAAATTTTTCGTTGTTTTGCGGCTAACTTAAATAAATTTAATAATTTATATATCCACAAGAAAATAAACGGTAAAAAAAGGATAATTCTCAAAAATACCAAGTTTTGTTTCCAAAAATACCACTATTTATTTTATATTCCAAAGATACCACCAAAAAAATTATATTTTTCAAAAATACCACAAAACTAAAATTAAACTTTAAACTTTCAAAATAAAATTTTAAACCTTAAAACCTAAACTCTACCTTCTAAAACTAAATCCTAAACATAAATCAGTTAATCCAAAACCAAAAAAATAAATTATAAATCTTTAAAATTATTTTTAGTGATTATGGTATTTTTGAAAAACATAAATTTTTGGTGGTATTTTTCGAATATAAAACAAATAATAGTATTTTTAAAAATAAAACTTCAAAGTGTATTTTAAAGAAGGGAAATTATGTGTAATAACCCAAAAAAATTATAATTAGGAAACTAACTATAAAAATAAATGATTATTATATTCTCTATATAATCTACGATATATTTTAAAATATCATTCTCTCACACACATTCACACACGTGTCTTCTTTCTTTTTCTTTTGTTATGACATTTTTTCCCTCTAATATTATTTGTTTTCCATTTTATTAAAATAACAATAATTTAAACTTGCGATCATAGTAAAAAAAACAATTTTTTTTCCGCACATGTCATGGTTTGAATTTTTGAAAACGGACACAAATTTTTCAAAACAATGAATAAGTGGTTTTACGTAAAAACACATCGTTCTATTCTATGTCTATTCTATATATGTATATATACAGTACAATATGTTCTTAACTACAAATACTATTCGCTATTTTGAGAAATACGTATCCGTTGTTTTAAATTCAAACAATGTCAGATGAGTAGTTTTGTAGTTTGGAATTAAGATCTAATATTTAGATTTAAAAATAATTTTTATGTAGGGGTTATGATAAATAGTATAGTCTATTCTATTATATATGTAATATATTTTATTTTATATGTATCTACACCGTACAACATATTCTTAACTATAAATATTATTTACTATTTTGAAAAATATGGATCCATTTGTTTTAATTCAAACCATGTTAAATGCGGAAAATATGTGTTTTTAGTATGACGGTGAGATTTAATCAATAAATAATAAAAAATCAGATCAATAAATAATATGAAATGAGATAAGAAATTAAAACATAACAAAAAAAAATAATGAAGCCACTTCTTCTCTCTCCTCTCATGCGTCTGTAAAAGAGGATTATTTTCGTCAGAATACAAATGACATGGTTATTTTCTATGTTTCCAAAATTAGATGACTATATTTTTTGTTTGGTTTTGGTTATTAGGCTAATTGACCCTTTAAGGAGTTTCTATAAAAAAAAATGGTCAAAGGATCAGTCAAAGTTGCGGATATTCCGCGCGCGGCGATATAGATTCCCAACAATCCCTCTTCTCCGTAAAACTGACCCATGCTGAGGTTGTTTTGGTCATTCACTCACTTTTCTAATCTCCACCGTTAGATCATCCCTGAGCTCATTAATCCGATGGTCAACAATCTAAGTTTGACATCTGTTACGAAAATTAAGGTCATTGTAAGAGAAAGCTCTCTATCCGCCGCAGATACATATATCCACACACAAAGACAATATATATATAGAGAGAGTAGAGAGTAGAGAGAGAAATAAATTTGTGTTATCTTTATTGTCTGTTTTTGTTTTATTCTTTCGAGTTTTCTGGGTTTTGGACAGAGGAAGGAGAGGGAAAGGAAGGAGAGGGAAAAAAGTAAAAGCTTTAACTTCTCTCTCTCTCTTGCTCTTCTGTTTCCTGGAAAACCAATTTAGTTTTCTGTTTTTCTCGGGAAAATTTTCATTTTTCAAAGTGGGTAACGATGAATGTGATGCGTAGGTTGAAGAGTATTGCTTCTGGACGCATCTCCGTCTCTTCTGATAACGTAATTTTAATCTTCTTTCTCAAATTTAAACTTATCTGCTTTTTTCTTGAGTTATAGTGAAGATTTTTTTTTTAAAGTCTGGAAAATTTTCATCAGATTGGCGGAGAAATACCAACTACGAAGTCTGAAAGATTTGGTTTTGATGACGATACGCGAGAAACTGTTTCAATCATAGAGATTCCAGACAATTACCACGAGATGAGGATCAGAGATGACAAGGTTTTAAATTTAAACTCTCTTTTTGTTGTTTTAAGAGATTGTTTCTTTAATCTTAAAGCCGATGTTTTTGCTATAGGATACTACAGAAGTTGGAATCATCAATTGCAATAGAACAGAATCTGGACAGATTATTACCACTAGAAGAAAATGTCTAAACGAGCAAAAAGACAAGGTTGGTTTAAGATCCTTTGTTCTATATTAACATTCTTGTTGAATCATTGAAACTAATCTCTTCCTAATGATGTTTTTTCTCTCTCCAGACAATCTCCTACAGAGCTGAGAATGTTATCGGTACAGGTTCCTTTGGTGTTGTCTTTGAGGCAAAGTGTATGGAGACAGGAGAACAAGTAGCTATCAAGAAAGTGTTACAAGACAAGAGATACAAGAACAGAGAACTTCTGATAATGAGAATGCTTGAGCATCCTAATGTAGTTGAGCTTAAGCATTCTTTCTTCTCGAGAACAACGGATAAAGTCGAAGAAGAGCTTTATCTTAACCTTGTTTTGGAATATGTACCCGAGACTATATACCGTGCTTCGAGACATTACACTAAGATGAATCTTCATATGCCTTTGATTTATGTTCAGCTTTACACTTATCAGGTTAGGGAAAAATGTCTAATTTTCTTGAATGTCTGTCTTTCCTCAGTTTTTGAATTTATTGTGACTTACGAAAACGTTTTGTGGTTGTTTAATTAGATTTGCCGCGCAATGAATTACCTGCATCGAGCTGTAGGAGTGTGTCACCGTGACATTAAGCCGCAAAATGTATTGGTAAGCATTTGGAATTAGTATAGATGTGAGTTCCACAATAGCTCTTATTGTCTCCTTTAATTTGGTAGTGCTGTGGAATATTTCAGGTTAATACCATTACACATGAGCTAAAGATATGTGATTTTGGAAGTGCCAAAATGTTGGTAAGTCTTTAGATTTCACTGCCTGTTATTTGAGGAAAATGTTGGTAAGTCTTTAAGATTCTGTTATTGAAGACTTTTGGTTAATGATTGATCCTCTTGGCCTTCAGGTTCCAGGAGAGCCTAACATATCATATATATGTTCACGGTATTACCGAGCTCCTGAGCTTATATTTGGAGCAACGGAATATACAACCGCTATTGATATGTGGTCTGTAGGTTGTGTCATGGTTGAACTTTTGCTTGGACAGGTGAGAAAAGAAAAAACTGTAAATATTTGGATTTTATATAACTTTCTTACTTCTCCATTCTACAGTTTCTTACCTCTTTCTTGGTGCTTTTCATTGTCTATAGCCTATATTTCCTGGAGAGAGCAGTGTTGATCAATTGGTAGAGATCATTAAGGTAAAATTGTGTTGGTTTAATCTCTTTATTGTGTTTTCTTTTGTTTGATTTTACGACATCTTAAGAGCTGTTTTTTCCTTATCTTTTGTGTATTATCAGATTTTGGGGACACCAACTAGAGAAGAGATAAAGAATATGAATCCTCGTTACAATGAATTTAGGTTCCCTCAAATCAAAGCTCAGCCATGGCACAAGGTAGAAAATCTTACACTTGTAGTCACTCTTTAATCTCTCTGTTTTATCTAAAAATCTCTTGGTTTTCAGATATTCCGTAGGGAGGTAACTCCAGAAGCCATGGATCTTGCCTCAAGACTCCTCCAGTATTCACCAAACCTAAGATGCACAGCGGTTAGAGTGAAGCCATTAATTGATTTTCTTGAGTTTATATATGTTTTGGTTATTAGCACTTTAATAGCTCTGCTTACTCCTTTACTTTCTTTGATCTCAGCTTGAAGCATGTGCACACCCGTTCTTCGATGATCTTAGAGACCCGCGAGCATGTTTGCCAAACGGAAGAGCATTGCCTCGGTTATTTGATTTCACAGCTCAAGGTTCGCAAAATGATACATTACTGTCTTTTTCGTTTATCAACACTCAAACTGCAAGAAGCCAAGATTGTGTGTTGATTTGTTCCCATTTTCTTGATGTTTTGACATTTGGTTTCTTGCAGAACTGTGTGGTGCATCTGTTGAATTGCGGCATCGCTTGATCCCCGAGCACGCAAGGAGATGAGTAGAGGTTTGTGTCAACATTTAGGCGCGGCACGACAATTTTGGATCGTTTAGCTTTATGTGGCTTTACTTCTAGTAATGACTACCACAATCACACAGGATTTATAAGAGAAAAAAGTAATCTGCTTTGGAGAATATGGAGTTGTAGTTTTTGTGAGCCGGAAATTTTTGTTGTTGTGTGTATAGCAAATTTTTAGTGGCGGCTATAAACTCATCACTGACCTCTAAAACCATGTACAATTTTTCACAATCAGATTCCATTGTTACCCACATAAATGCAAGATTTTTGTTGTTGTTGGTCTAGCTTCCATATCTCTCTCAGTCATTTTATCGAACACCTATCGGGTTTGATCAAGCGAATTGGTCCTTCGGTCGAGCAGTGTCGGTGTTAAAGTAATAGAAAGGGGAGATGACACAAAAAACCGTATTTATCGTCCAATGTAAAACAAAATCTTGCAATGATTAATTTCAATCTGAGACAAATTAAGAAGTAATTAGATATCTTTGATCATGCGTTAATGGAACCTCGGTCGTTTTCACTATCCATTCTCAGGTAGGAAACCTCAGAGACCTAAAACCATTATCTTTTAGGTTAACTTTCCAGTGAAAATTCCAACCACGACCCTTTGAAATTCATGCGATTTCCAACAATTTCTATCCGTCAAGATCCAATCTTTATCTCGAAATTTTGAATCTTGTTTGCTCCGACACCGTAAATGTATCCACCACCGACCCCTATATCGGCTTCTTCTTCTTCTTCTTCTTCTCCGGCGACGGATACGGCGGATGTTTCGTCGCCGCTTCTGCATCGAAACCACCGGCGTGTTCTCTCCCGTTCTTCTCAACCGCTACGTGGCGCAGCGTCGCGGCTTCTTCGCCGTGCTAGCAGTCGCCGGATGATGCTTCGTGAGTCATCGGTTCGAGTCCGTGAGACCGCGGCTGAGCAGATTGAGGAGCGACAGAGTGAGTGGGCTTACTCGAAACCGGTTATAGTCTTAGATGTGCTCTGGAATCTAGCTTTCGTTGTCGTGACAATAGCGGTTCTAGGGTTTAGCTCGGAAGAAAATCCTCGTGTTCCACTTAGATTCTGGATAGTTGGGTATAATTTACAGTGTTTGTTTCATGTTGGATGTGTGATCGCTGAGTATCGTCGACGACGACGACAAGGTGATGATAGCAATCCGAACGAAGATTCGGATTCGGGTTTAAGCTCCAATCACGGATCTAGCGAAGATGAAGCTGATGATTTTGGCATAGCAGATGATCCTGAGATCGAACCTGGAACTAGGTGAGGCTTTCCTCTTTGATCCTTTTCTTTATTCTCACAAGAAACAAGAAGTCTCTTTTCATTGATCTGTTCTCATGTATATATTCTCCATTGTAGTGTTGCTAAGCACCTTGAATCAACAAATGCAATCTTCTCGTTTGTGTGGTGGATCATTGGGTTTTATTGGGTCACTGCTGATTCTGAGGAACTAGCTCAAAGTTCGCCTCAACTCTATTGGTTTGTTTTTGGAAAACACACCAACTTCTTCTGTTTTGTTGAGCTTTAGATGGATTCTTGTTTCATTTACTTGTATTTCTGGTCTGCAGGCTCTGTGTCGCGTTTCTCGCCTTTGATGTTATATTTGTAGTCCTTTGTGTTGCTGTCGCTTGTCTAATTGGTATTGCTGTTTGCTGCTGTTTGCCTTGCATCATCGCGGTTTTATACGCATTGGCAGATCGGGTAAGTCAAGATAAACATCCGTTTATTCAAAGACTCGTTTTTATTGATTGATTGTGTTCATTTGTATAGTAAGATGATTGTTTTTGATGTGTTCTTTAAATTTCAGGAAGGTGCATCGGATGAGGAGATAGAAAGACTTCCAAAATTCAAGTTTCTAACGCTAAGAAATTCAGAGAAAGTGAATGGCGAGATACGGGAAACTCATGGAGGGATAATGACCCAACTTGGTGTGGATTCTCCAACCGAACGTGTGTTATCAAGCGACGAAGCTGTAAGTTAAACCCATCCCAATCCGAAATCTAATCAATTTTCCCAAACTGGAGATCATTGGTACAAACAAATGAATCTTTGCCTCTTTCAGGAATGTTGCATTTGTCTCTGTGACTATGAAGATGGAACAGAGCTGAGAGAACTTTCATGTAGACACCATTTCCATGAAGCTTGCATAGACAAATGGCTACGCATTAACTCCACTTGTCCTCTCTGCAAATTCAACATCCTCAAAACCGATGAACAAAGTGGCAATGATGCAGTTTGATCAAAGTTTCTCCATTCAGATTCATTTTATTGGTGATCAGCATTTACTCGGTCCATTGTTAAACTTTAGAGCTTCAATATCGCGGTGGAAGCATGAGACAACGGATCGGGCTTGATCTCTCTTTCTCTCTCTCTCCTATTTTGTTGTGTGAATGCAGAAAGTAAATAGTTATATATATTACACAAGTGTTATTACATGTTGAGATTATTGTTATATAAGAGGTTTTGCAGTGTTTTTAGTGCAACTAAAATCAGTTAAGTTGAAAGAAACGTCTACCAAAATGTTTGAAGAAACGTTTTTATTGCGTTAGAAAACAGAAAAAAGAATGCAACTTTTTCATGTATTATAGCAATTGTAAATTGTTTATTAAAATTGGTGTTTAATAATATATGTATAGGTTGGACCCAAAATAAAAGGAGGATAAATGTGTTGTTGGTTTTAGACTTGGTTAAATAAAAAGTAGGATTCGAACGTTGTTTGGGAATAATTTATTTAAATTTCGATGGAACAATGTTAAGGTTTTAGTCCGGAATTTTTCGGTTAATCCAAAGAAATTTATAGTTTATTATTAGAGTACTACTTACGGTAATTTTTCAAGCACTACTTACATATAATGCATTATTACATAATATAATATATATTTAAACTTAAAAAAAAACCAAAAGAGCTCAGATGCGCACCAATTTCGTCTGTAAATCAGACGGTTGTGATGAAAACCCAATTCATCAATATTTGCTATTTTCCTCACAGCTCGACAAATCTCTAGATCGAACCCGGGTTTCACCAAGTTATTGAGGCACTCTCACCACCAGACGAACGATTGTTTTTGTTAACTGTTGAACAACATAATATATATAGTAGTCAAAATATTGTAGTGGAAATCAGAAAATGCCAAGTCTATATCTGATTTTATTATTTCATATAAAAATCTCAAACAAACAGGTTTAAAAAAATAAAAATCTTAAACACATGATGCTTAAAAAATTAGTTTCTCCGTTTATTCAAAATTGCTGAGTGAAAAAAAAAAAAGATTGCTTAAGCATTCAGTTTATCCATCAGAAGACTTCAAAGTTAAAATTACTTATTTATTTATTACATATGATTAGTTTAATATTTTAGAGTTTATGATTAATCAAACGTATTTTTCTCCCTTGAATCCCAAATTTCGGAATAAATATGGCCAAAAAAATATGAAAGAAAAATCTGTTCAGACATACGAGAAAATAAAAAATAAAAAAATTAAGATCGTTGATACGCACACCAAACAGGAACTCCGGTGACCACATGACCGCCAAAACCAGACATTGACGAAGATGTGCTCTGTCTCCACATTTGACCATTCGCCGCCGCAGCCTGAGAAGAACAAGCGGCATAATCAACCGGAGCCACCACCACAGACGAAGACGACGGCGGCGGCGAAGATTTAATATCGCTACCGTTTGGTTTCACCATTATCGAAACATTAACGATTCCGCTTTTGTCTCCATACTCGTCTCTTAACCTGTAACTCAAGAAATTTAAATGCCCTTGTGGAGCAAATCCTCCCATGAAATCGGTGATCGGAATCTTGGCGTAGCCGACATTTTTCTCACCCCCACCACTTGTTCGATAAAATACCTCAATGGAGATAAACCTTGCACTTCCGTCTATCGGCATCTCCATCTCGATTTTACTTTTCCAAATCGGATTACTCCCACCCAATTCGTCCAATTTAGAAATCCGACGTTTCTCGTCGATTCTCACGGCGCAGGATGTCTTCGTCTTCACCGGTTTTCGATTTACCTTGAGTCCTTCAGCTGAAATTAACTCAATCTCCAGTGATCGTTTCATCATTGTTGAATACGACATGGCGTTTTTTTTATGTCTATATGTGTATTTGTGTTTGTGTATAAGTCTAATCTTCTGCAAGAGATTCCTTATTGTTTCTGTGTCGTGAAAATCGGAGAAGATGAGTTTATGGGTTTATATATTAGTAAGCTATGTTGACCGACGAACACGCGCGGGTTTTTCTATGTGCTTTCCACTCGCTTTCGAATCATTTGTTTTTTTCTGGGAAACTTCAAAAAGGAAACTATTCCAAAGGCGACCGTTGGACAATTTTAATTTATATATCTATATATATATATTTTGATATATATATATTCCATCTAAACTTGTTGGACTAAAAACGAGATGACATATAAAGTAAATTACAAAATCGGATAAAAACAAAGTTCAAAAGTATCAAAATGTTTAAGAAAACACTTAATGTAAACAATCAAGTTTGACACTTATAATTGAAGCATAAAAACATCAAATTAGCCCAAAATCTAGAAATAGCACGCCACGTTTTTTTTTTTAAATTACTTATTTTTTGTCAACAAAATTACTTTTCTATAATGGGTATATATATTCTTATTCTGAATCTCTTTATTTTTATACATAAAATATTATTATTTCTTATTTTGTGCTTGTATCGTGGTATAAAACATTATATTTATTTTTGATAAATTAGATATGTTTAAAAAAGACGATTAAAAAAAAGATATGTTTAAAAAAAGAGAGATAGGAATAATGACGTGGTCGTGGTGGATTGGCCGGTGGCATGATCAAAAGATGTGTGCGGGAATGGCATGTGTACATTTAAAACTATGCGTATTGCAAATTATTAAATTGCATTGACATCACTAACATAATTACGTACTTATTTGTTCCTATTTTTTCATTAAAACAATGTTATTTGTTTGTATATTTTAATTGATTTGTATTTCTGTATAAGATTTATAATTTTTTGTAAAATTTATTGATTTTAAAATCTAATTGATGTATTGTAATTAGTATTTGTTAATTGTAGATTTTTTTGAATTTAACTATTTGTATTTTTTTTGTCAATAAACAATGAAAGAGATTATCCTACCATTTTCACTTGATTTAATTTATCAAGATTGTTGACAAAAAAATACAAATAATCAAATTCGAAAATCTACGGATTAAAATTCTTACAATTTTATTAAAATTTATTGCAAAATCAAATTTTTACATAAATCTATAATATCGAATAACATTAGATTTTAACTGTAATTTAAAAATTATAAACCGAATAACATTTGATATAAATTTAATATCAGTAATACAATAACACGTGTTTTTTATTGTCAGTTTTTAAAAAAGTAAATTTTTTTTTTCAAAGGAAAAAGAAGGCTCGTCTTCCATTTTGAAGACCTATACAATTTTTACTTCTTCTTCTGTTTGGTTTTTAGTCATTATATATTGTTTTGGTTGGACGAGAAACAAGCTTTTTTCATCTAAACTGATATTTTATAAACTAGAATTTACGTATTAAGTTAGGAACTTACTTTGAGGAAAATAATGAAAAGTATTAGTTACTTAAAAAAGACAATAGGACATTGCGTAGAACACAATATTTGAGAAAGTCATCGGTACTAATTGAGGGAGTCGTTGATACGGCACGTGTGGTGTCGTGCACTTAAGCGATTACTATGACTTTACAAAGAGAAGAAGGAAATTTACAACATTTTTTGTTTCTTTTTCTCAGCAGAATCGGGACGAGAATGTGAAAGAAGTGTTCATGTTGATTCTTCTAAACGTCGTTGCACACTTTTTTTGTTTTTTTTTTTTTAAGTCAATTTCAAGTTCTTCACAAATATTAACAGACTCCATATATCTAAATCTCGTATTTTTCACTGTTGAGACTAAATATATATGCTCTTATAATATACTCGATGAAACATTTAATGAGCAATTAGAGCTTCTCGTAACACGAAGAGCTGCAATGGCCGTTGGGTTTGGAGGAAGAACAACTTACCGTCCGAGAACACTCTAGAGCCGCTTTCTCACATTTGCACATATATAAATCATTTATTTTTACGGACCAGTTTATACAAGGTGTCATCATAATCGTAGTTACGTGATTAACCCAAATTCAAACTCGATCTAGGTATAGCTGGGAAAGGTAGAAACATATCTTTGAAATCTTGGCCAACAAACACATACACAATTTACTGCATGCATGCATATAAATCATTCGTACTTAGGTACGTCGTTAAGATGACGTAAAGCCAACATAACTGTGGAAAAAATCATATATATATATATATATATATACATCCATATTTGAAAAGTTTACGATTACCACGATTGCGATGGATCACGTTCTAATGTATTTTGTGAGATATATAGTCATAAATGTATATTAATGTATGACCCAATATGACCGTTGGGTTAGCTAGCTTGCAGTGATGAATAATCATTACAGGTTGTTTCTGGAAATTTATCGGGTGTTGCCTCGTTATTTCATGCCACATGGATAAGGCACAGTAATCAATGGCACAGCTACATTTTCGACAATATTGTCGTGTTGACTTGATACATATATAGTCGCTCTGGGTCAATGTCTACTAGTTATTTCTAACCATTTTTGGTTGATTGAGGAAAAAAGACAAATTATAATTTACAAGGTAGGGTTTACGTATGTAAGTGTTGTTTTGTCAAAATGCCAAATTAGTTGTCATGAGATCCTGTGAGGGGATGAAGTTTTCGCCCCGTGACCATGGAGGATGAAGTTTTGTACCTACCTAATGGTCAAATCCAGATCCACTTTAGTTCACTCAAAGCAACTCCAACTATAACACCAAATTTTGTTTTTTTTTTAATTTTTAATAGTTTGATAATAGTTATTTCTATAACTAATCAGGTATAAGTTAATTATAAAATTACAATCGATAAATTAAAATTAGTGAAAAATAATTTTTCAGTGTTTAGATTGAATTTTAATATATATTTTTAGAATTTGCATATTAATTTAGATATTTTGTGCAAATTAAAAGTTCATATTATTAAAAATAAAAGATATAAATATATTTTTGATAATATTTATTTTTTATAAATTTAATCAATTAATAAACATCAATTTAATCATATTATTAAATAAAATAATAATATTTTAATGTTTAGTGTTATGAATAGTATCACACCAAATATGGTGTAACATTGTTCATAATACACTAAATATTTGATGTTTTGTCGTTCGATTGGAGAAGTTTTAATACCAAATTTAGTGTTTTGCCGTTCCATTGACTTTGCTCTCATACTCAACAATAATATTTTTTTCATGCAAACACCATATGTATCGCATCATCACGATTTAACTTGACAATACATTCCAAACAAGATGTATTGCCTGTTCGTACTAAATTAAATTTTAAATTTTGACTGGCTTGTTATATAGCAAATGAATTAGGCTTCGAATAGACAGGAATCGTTTCGTACCATTCCGTGCTGGATAGTAGCAAAAATTTATATTTATGTATATGTATTTATATATATATTTGTTACTATTCAAACCGTTTTATGAATATCTCGTATCATCGTATTGTACCGCATAGATCAAAGACTTTTGCTATTTAGTAAAAGTATATATACACTTATTTGATATAAGAAACATTTCTTAACTCGATATCTCGATCAAATATGAAATGTATTGACTACAAATTCATGAAACATTATATAGATCCATGTTCAAACATTTCGTCATTAGTCATTTGTTAGGTTATTATAACTGATTTAGTGTTTTTATCTTAGAGTTTTGAGATGGGTTAGAAACTTAGAGACACATGATTGAGAAAGTTTTTGTTTTTCTTGTTAAAGCTAAAAAAAGACATATAGGAAACATATCGGGGGTGTTTTTTTTTATTTTTTGGAAGTTTAGTTGCTTTGCTTCGTCACTTCATCTTATCATCACTTCGTCGCTTCATCGTATCTAATGTGGAAAAAATTATGTGATTTGATTTATATTTATTATTAAATATGCATGCGTACGATTCTTGTAGCTGTGGTAGTACATGCTTAAGTAGTACTCATTGAAGGATAATTGACTAGCAAATAACAAGTCTCTGTATCATTTTTCCACTAATCTATAGTTTTAATTTCCAAAGTGTTAATATAATAATTCTAATTTACGAAAATCCCGGTAGCTGTTAAAGTCGAAATGGTAATTAATGTACACGAAAAAGTCTACGTGTTAATAATTCAATTATATATCCTTTAACAAAAAAAAAAATAACATTCGATTATTTTTGATACAATGTAATCACATTTTCAAAGCAAAATCATCACATAAATTTGTAGGTTTTATCATATTTTTTCACAATATAAAGCATCCAATTATAATATTTACTATAATTTGATTATAGGTCTAAATGGTACCGACTGAATCCGGTTGAATCTGATTGAATCTAGCTGAATTGCAGAATCTGACTGAATTTTTGGTGATTTTTTGCAGAATCTGGCATAATAACTTAGAATTCAAATGGTAACAACTGAATATGGCGGAATCTGACAGAATTTTCAAAATAAATTAACTAACCAAATTTATGAAAATATTAATTAAATAATGTTGCTTGTCAACAAAATTAGTTTGATAGAATAATAAAATATTAAATTTGATATATTTAATAGTTTTATTAAACATAAGATAACAACATAACTTTGCGAAAAAGCTTGCAACTCGTAAGAAAATAAATGTGGATTTTGACGGAATTTGAAGTTAACATATTTAATAATTTTATTAAAAATGATTATCATATAAAATTATAAGTTATCAAAAATAATTATTAACTGTTTATTTTTTATAAAAAAAATAATTATTTTTAATTTATGTAGTTTACAAGTTTTATATTAAAAATTCTAATATTAAAATTAGATATCGATAGTTTTAATAATAATTTAGTTTATCAACTATGAAAAGAGATACCCAAAATATATGTTCGGATAGTTTTATAAATATAATTTTTTACATAAAAGTTATTTGTAATTACATGAATTACCCCAAAACGAATCTTATTTTTATCTGTTTGGATGATGATTTTATATATCTTAAATTATCTATACCATACATGTATTATCCGACTAAATTTTTAAAATATATTGCAGAAGTAATTTTTATATTTTAAATATTTTTATTCGCTCTGCATATCTTCTATTGTTTGATTTTGTATCTAAAATAAATATATTTATGTATCAGTTAGTATTGAAATAATTGTTAAATCTAGTTAAATTCAGTTTAATCTAATAGATTTTGTTTTGCTGGATTACTGAATCTGGTTGAATTTTTTACATTGTAAATGGTACTGACTGAATTGTTGAATCTAGCTGAATCTGAAAAAATAGTTTATATGTTACTATTTAGACCTATGTTTTGGTATTCCGATTCCAACATCCGAATAACATCACATCAATATTCCAAATATTTTTTGTCATATTCATAGATTGACTAAACTGCATGTTTGATTGTTGTTCTGAATTCGATTTATCTTAGAGAAAGCACACGATAAAAATTTCGATTTGGAATAACCGAAAATTTTGAAGATTTACCCGAATGTATATACATATAAAATACTGTAAATATAATATTTTTATTCTATGGTCTAAATAGTAACAGCAGGGTGAATTTTTGATGTATTTTATAAAATCAGGCAGAATAATTTGAAATGTAAATGATAACAGTTGAATTTTGCTGAATATGGCTGAATTCTGAATTTTTTTTTAATTAAATAAATCTATAAAAAATTAGTTAAACAATTTTTTGTGATAAAATTAGATAAACAAACTAATAAAATATTAACTTTTATATTTGATATATTTAATAATTTTATTAAATATAAAATAATAACATAATTTAACTAAAAATTTTGCAATTCGTAAAAAATTAAAGGTGAATTTTTTTTTGTCAAGAATTAAAAGTAAAATTATCTTATAAATAGAGTAAATTAATCTAAAATTTGATTTTCAAAAATTTACGTCAATTGTTAAATTTTATTTTTTCAAAAAAGATTTCTCAAATTTTAAAAAAAATTATATTAGTACAAACAACAATCAAAAGAATTGAAACGAACCAAACCAAAAATGTTAAACTTTAATCAAAATACATGAACACGATCTATGTTTTTTAAGTAATAAAATTACCTAAATTATCTAATTTTTTTCTACAATTACAAGAATTATAAAAAAATTCAAAAAAAAATTTCTATAAATTATCCAAAATTATTTGTAATTACCTGAAATATCCGAACACGATATGGTTCTATGGTTCAACCTGTTTGATAGTGATTTAAATATCTGAATTATATATACAATACCCATATTATCAGATTCATTTTTTAAAGATACATTTCATATGTAATTTTTGATATCCTAAATAACCTTACTTAACTCCTATATCTGCTTTTATCCGATCTTTTACTTAAAATAAATATATTTATATATCAATTGGTGTTGGAATAATTGTTGAAACTAACTGAATTTAGTTGAATCATGCAATTTTTTTTTTTGCAGAATTGCTAAATATGACGGAATTTTTTAAATAGTAAATGATATATGCAAAATTGTTGAATCTAGCTGAATCTTGATGATTTATTTTTGTATGTTACCATTTACCGCCTATAATAATACTACATGTTATCAATTATTCCCTATAAATACAAGTGATGCATTCCCATGCATCTTAGACAATAAAAACAAATAAAACCCATGCAATTTAAATGATTTGACATATCCTATTAGCTATTTAATGTTGTGTCTTGACATTAAAACTTAAAATCAGTAAACAAGCGAATCCAATTTAAAAAAAAAATTGTAATATATATTTTTCAAAAAACACATAAAAATATATAGACAAAAAAACACATATTTTTTTAACAAATACATGCAAATATAATTTACAAGTATATACGTTATTAGTGAATTACTAATATAGATTTAGGAATAATGTATTTTAAATTACTAATATTGATTAAGTGAGTTAGGTGTGGAAAATAATTTAATAAATAAATTATCAAACGAATAAGGATCCGATTGTATTCAGATATTTTAGATAATTACGAATAATATTATTATTTAAAAAAATTATTAAATATATAAAATATAATATTTAATTAGTTTATTTATATAAGATTTTTGATAAAAAAAGCGTTTTAACTAATTTTTCCATAAGATTGTTTAATTTAAGAAAAAACAATTAAGCTATATTCAATCAGATTCAGCCCGGCATTTAAGTTTTAAGTTATTTCGACAGATTCCATAAAAAATTATCAAAAATTCGGCTAAATTCTACAATTCAGCTAAATTTAACCGGTATCATTTAGATTTATGATTTAAGTGTTACATATTGATCAGTAGTATTATATTATTTGCTCACGTCGCTCGCAACGTCACATACGTGACGTAACACAGATATGGGTCCGACTGTTGTCATAACAAAATGTAAGTCAAATCAAGAGATTTAAACGTTAGATTAAAGAGTAGTTATCGTGACTTTTCATTTTTGGTCGGCTTTAACAAAAACATTTGAAGTATAAACTGTCAAAAGTAGGGAAAAGACAGTATGCCAACTAAACAACAAAGAAATTAAAGATAATCATATAGGTGAACACAATTATCCTTTATTCGGCTATGGCTCATTGGATATTTATAGTCAACAAATCAGTCAACAATTAGAAAATATAATATTTGTGACCACAAAAATTAGATAATATTGTAAATTGATGATTATCTATTTAATATTAAATTAATATTTTTTATGTCGGTAAAATATGATCGACTTTAAACTAATATATATATATGTGCATTTGAAAAAAAAATTGATAAGAAAAAAAAGAAAGTTTTCTCTCATATTCTCTTTCTCGTCAATTCAATCTCTCTCACTGTACTCACCATATCTCTCATCCACTCACTCTTTTTCTCACACTATCTAATAAATAAATATATATATAATATACACACAATTATATATACATATATTATAAAATAATTTATAATACGTTATCAGCATGAACGTCTCCATATCCGTTACCGAAAAGGTGATGTTTAATTTATGTTTATACAATTTAAATTTAAATTTATATGTTATTTACGGAATAGTAGGTTCGACTTCTTCTTGATTTGATGGTAGGCCTCCTCGTTATAAGTGGAAAAACTATATAATAGGTTATGTCTTTTCTGAGTTAATCATTATTTATGGTAAGCGCTGCCTCCTCGATCAAATAAAAAATTATGTCTCCATAATCATATGGCATGCTCTGCCTCCTGGATTATATGGAAGACCGTGCCTATTGATTTATTATTTTATTATTATTTTATTTTAATTATTATTACAAATTTTATGGAAGGATCTGCCTCCTGAAATTATTTTAATTTGTTCCATTATTATATTTGATCATTTTAAATATTTTATTGCGGTTATTTAAAATTAAAATTAAAAAATAAAATAAAATGTTGTTCACTAATTTGATGTTTAAAATTTTGTGATATAGTTATCATGTCAAACTTGGCAAACCTCGAGATTGTTGCCCTTGATATATCTGGAAAAAATTATATGACATGAGCAGCAAGTACAAAGATGCACATAAAAGCGAATGGGTTTCTTAATGCCATCGCTAAAGTGGAAAAGATATCTGGTGATACCAGTGCCAAATCGAAAACGATATCCGATAAAAAAAAGGCAAAGGCCATGATATTCATATGCCACCATATCCACGATGGTTTAAACGATAAATATAGCACGAAAAAAAATCCTGCAGATCTTTGGCAATCACTCAAAGATAGGTTTGATCACCAGAAATATGTAATCTTACCAAAGGCCAAACATGAGTGGTTGAATATGCGGTTTGAGGATTACAAAATTGTTAGTGAATATAATTTCGCTTTGTTCGAAATAACTTCCAGGATAATGTTATGTGGAAAGAGTGTAAGTGATTATGATATGATTGAAAAAACTCTCCAAATATTTCATCCTGGAAATGTAATCCTGCAGTAACAATACCGGGCGAGAGAATTCGCCCGTTATTCGGATTTGATGCAAACTCGTTATTCGGATTTGATGCAAGTCTTCCTTGTTTCTGAAAAAAATAATGAGCTCGTAATAATGAACCATGAAACCCGTCCAACTAGATCAGCTCCATTCCCAGAAGCGAATGTGGTAGCATCCAACATGAATAATTTTTGAGGACGAGGGCGTGGCCACGGTAGAGGTCGTGGTCGAGGTCATGGAAGAGATGGTGAACGAGGACAAGGAAGAGGATTCCATGCCAATAATTTCAACGCGAGAAAAATCACTGAGTTTTTTTTTCCTTTTCATGGTTTTTGTCTCACTGAATTTTTTCATGATGTATTTTTAACGAGACAGTATGCAATACACTATCAGTAATGGATAATCAAGGAAAGTATTGTAAATGGATGATTATCTATTTAATATTAAACTAATATTTCTTTTCTTATGTCGGTAAAATATGACCGACTTTAAACTACTATATATATGTGCACTTCTGGAAGAAAAGAAAAAAAAAGTTTTTCTCTCATATTCTCTCTCTCGCCAATTCACTCTCTCTCACTCTACTCATATCTTTGCAATCTCAATCGATTTTTAATCAAATAAAAAATAATAAAATCTCTCATATTTTAATAAAATTGTTTATTTGGAGATTTTTTATCTTAACAAATTGTTGCAATTTTCCTACTAACCGTGAGATGTTGTACCGGCCAAATAGTAGAGGATTCATTTAGCACCTTGCCAATGAAGACCAGTGGGACAATGCATGTACTGTGAAAGCTTGTTTACCACGTATGTGATGTAGGGTCGAGTAAAAGCTAAGTATTGAAGAGTCCCGATGACTGTGCGATACTCCTTCGGGTCCGGCAACACATTTCCATAGAGCAAGGTAAGTTTTCAGTGTGGGAGCCATGGGAGTTGAGACAGGTTTAGTATCGAGCATCTTGGTCTTCTCTAGAAGATCGATGATATACTTACGATGCATGAGATGGAAGCCTTGTCGTGTACATGTAGCTTCAATCCCTAAGAAGTAACTCAACGGACCGAGATCTTTGAGAGAGAATGCCTCAGCAATGTTGTTGATGACTTTGTTGATTAAAGGCGAATTATTTCCTCTAATCACAATGTCGTCAATGTATACAAATATATAAACCACATCACGTCCTCTGTTATAGATGAATAGAGAACTGTTAGCAACCGAATTATGAAAACCAGTGGCTTGGAGATAAGATTTGAGTTCTTGATACCAAGCCCGATGCGCTTGTTTCAGACCAAGAGTGCTTTCTGGAGGCGACAACAATGATTGGGGTGATCTTTATCAATAAAACTAGGAGGTTGAGAGACATAAACCTCATCGATGAGTGTTCCTTGAAACTTCGGATTTGGAGATCGTCGAAGAGCTAGAGACATAGTTACATAAAGGAAGAGGAGGAAGAAAGCTAGAAGATTCTTGTCATGTGGCGAGGGCCACGCCGACGGTGGCAAGATAAAAACAAAAACTCTAAATCGCCAAGAAAACCGATGAACAAAGTGGCAATGGTACAGTATGATCAAAGTTTCTCCATTCAGATTTATTTTATCGGTGATCGGTATTTACTCTGTTCATTATTAAACTTTAGAGCTTCAATATCGCGGTGGAAGCATGAGACAACGGATCGGACTTGATCTCTCTTTCTCTCTCTACTATTTTGTTGTGTGAATACAGAAAGTAAATAGTTATATATATTACACAAGTGTTATAACATGTTGAGATTATTGTTATATAAGGGTTTTGCAGTGTTTTTAGTGCAACTAAAATCAGTTAAGTTGAAGAAACGTCTACCAAAATGTTTGAAGAAACGTTTTTATTGCGTTAGAAAAAAGAAAAAAGAATGCAACTTTTTCATGTATTATAGCAATTGTAAATTGTTTATTAAAATTCGTGTTTAATAATATGTATAGGTTGGGCCCCAGATCAAAAGGAGGATAAATGTGTTGTTGGTTTTAGACTTGGTTAAATGAAAAGTAGAATTCGAACATTGTCTGGGAATAATTTATTTAAATTTCGATGGAACAATGTAAAGGTTTTAGTCCGGAATTTTCGGTTAATCCAAAAAAATTTATAGTTTATTATTAGAGTGCTACTTACGATAAATTTTTTAAGCACTATTTATCTAGTTCTGCTTTAATTTCATAATTCATTATTACATAGACATATATAATGTATTATTACATAATATAATATATATTTAAACTTTAAAAAAAAAAAAGAGCTCAGATGCGCACCAATATCGTCTGTAAATCAGACGGTTGTGATGAAACCCAATTCATCAATATGCGCAATTTTCCTCACAGCTCCACCCACAATCTCTGGATCGAACCCGGTTTTCACCAAGTTATAGAGTCACTCTCACCACCAGACGAATGACTGTTTTTGTCAACTGTTGAACAACATAATATATATAGTAGTCAAAATATTGTAGTGGAAATCAGAAAATGCCAAGTCTATATCTGATTTTATTATTTCATATAAAAATCTCAAACAAACAGGTTTAAAAAAATAAAAATCTTAAACACATGATGCT
This sequence comes from Pseudoturritis turrita, assembly GCA_900406555.1. NCBI lineage: Eukaryota > Viridiplantae > Streptophyta > Magnoliopsida > Brassicales > Brassicaceae > Pseudoturritis > Pseudoturritis turrita. Next base: position 8,306,232 of record OVBL01000512.1, read on the forward strand.
TAAAAAAATTAGTTTCTCCGTTTATTCAAAATTGCTGAGTGAAAAAAAAAAAAGATTGCTTAAGCATTCAGTTTATCCATCAGAAGACTTCAAAGTTAAAATTACTTATTTATTTATTACATATGATTAGTTTAATATTTTAGAGTTTATGATTAATCAAACGTATTTTTCTCCCTTGAATCCCAAATTTCGGAATAAATATGGCCAAAAAAATATGAAAGAAAAATCTGTTCAGACATACGAGAAAATAAAAAATAAAAAAATTAAGATCGTTGATACGCACACCAAACAGGAACTCCGGTGACCACATGACCGCCAAAACCAGACATTGACGAAGATGTGCTCTGTCTCCACATTTGACCATTCGCCGCCGCAGCCTGAGAAGAACAAGCGGCATAATCAACCGGAGCCACCACCACAGACGAAGACGACGGCGGCGGCGAAGATTTAATATCGCTACCGTTTGGTTTCACCATTATCGAAACATTAACGATTCCGCTTTTGTCTCCATACTCGTCTCTTAACCTGTAACTCAAGAAATTTAAATGCCCTTGTGGAGCAAATCCTCCCATGAAATCGGTGATCGGAATCTTGGCGTAGCCGACATTTTTCTCACCCCCACCACTTGTTCGATAAAATACCTCAATGGAGATAAACCTTGCACTTCCGTCTATCGGCATCTCCATCTCGATTTTACTTTTCCAAATCGGATTACTCCCACCCAATTCGTCCAATTTAGAAATCCGACGTTTCTCGTCGATTCTCACGGCGCAGGATGTCTTCGTCTTCACCGGTTTTCGATTTACCTTGAGTCCTTCAGCTGAAATTAACTCAATCTCCAGTGATCGTTTCATCATTGTTGAATACGACATGGCGTTTTTTTTATGTCTATATGTGTATTTGTGTTTGTGTATAAGTCTAATCTTCTGCAAGAGATTCCTTATTGTTTCTGTGTCGTGAAAATCGGAGAAGATGAGTTTATGGGTTTATATATTAGTAAGCTATGTTGACCGACGAACACGCGCGGGTTTTTCTATGTGCTTTCCACTCGCTTTCGAATGTTTTATTATTGTTTCTGGGAAATTTTCAAACTATTATGTAATTTAAAAAAAAATAAAAAAAATTTCTTAAGATTCGAACGTTGGAAAAGTTTAAATTACTTTACTATTTTCTTAAGATTCGAACGTTGGAAAATTTTAAAGTACTTCTCTATAATGGGTATATATTATGTCTATATTATTATTCTTAATTTGATCTTATGCATAAAATATTGTTATTGTTATTCTGTGCTTGTATCATGGCAAGAAAAGTTTAAGGGGGTGTTATTGAATCAATGATTTGAAGTCAATTCCATCAGTTTTAAAATCTTCAAAATTTTAATTTTGGATAGAGTCTATTTGTGTGGATTCTAAAATCTCTGCAGTATATCTTGGATTTTGTTTCTAATCATTTGTTCATTAAACTCTCATTTCAAATCCATTAAAAACAAAGATTTTCAGAATCTTTTAATGTTGAATAACAGGATTTTAATGATGTATTTAAAATCGTTTATTGAATAACACCAGATTTTAAAACCTTTAAGACATGATTTACAAACACCACATCCAATAACACCAGATTTTAAAGTATGATTTAGAATCATTGATTGAATAACAGTGGATTCTGCTTAGATTTAAACTCTATTAAAATCCATCATTGAATAACACCCTCTAAATTTAATTATTAGAAAAATTGGAGCGCTTAATGAAAAAAAAACATAATTTAAAAACTAACGAAAACTGCAAAATTTTAGTCCTTAAATCTGGTTTTTTTTTTGGTTATTCCACAAATTAATCGTATTATTTGAGTGATAAAAAAGAAATTTTTTTTTTGATGAATTAGATATGATTTTTTTTTCAAAGAGATGGGAGACGTGGGTTGATCGGATGGTTCGAGTAATCAACGGATGTGTGCGGTATGTGTTGGCATTTTAAATGATGCGTGTTGCAAATTATTAAATTAAATTGCTTTGACATCACTACCTAATTAATTATTTATTTAATTTTCCTTAAGCATGAAATGTAATGCTTGTAAATTAAAAACAAAATATTTCGTAGAATTTTTCAAAGAATAGGCGGGTCTTCTATTTTTCAAAGATCCATACAATTTTACTTATTGTTGTGTTTTAGTTTTTAATATTTTTTTTTTTTTTTAAATCTATTAAAAAATTCGGTGAGTGGGCTACTCGACGACTATATTCATTTTAAGGGATTAGTCGGGTGGTAAAAATTCGGATCATCTCCTGATTACAAAAAAAAAAAAATTGTTATTCGTTGAACTGAAAATAAAGTTTAAACCATGAAAATTTCATATCTACTAAATTAGCTTTGATCTTTTTTTCCATTTTGTTACTTTGTCAAGAAAATTAGCTTTCGTCAACAAGTGTAATTTAGAATCTTCGTTCCATGAATTTTAAAATATTAATTTACGAATTTAGAAACTTGCTTGGAAGAAAATAATGAAAGTAGTAGTAGTTTCTTAATGAAGACATTGCCTTTAACGTAATTTTTGGGTGTAAATAATTGATATATTAAAAGCAAAAAATAAGTGGAATTAACAACTCTATTGAATTCCTCTAAATATCTACCATTTATAATAAAATTGTATTCTTTTAAATTTCTTTCAGTGTTTCAGATCTCACAAAATAATTAAAAATTTAATTTCACTCACTATTTTTTCATTAATTATTATTTAATTTATTTCTCCTAATCACCACCGTTTGGAGAAAGTCTTCCCTAGTAGATGAAGTTGTTGATACGGCACGTGTCGTACACTTAAGCGATTAAATTGACTCTTTTTTTTTTAAAGGAAATTAGGACGAGAATACCAACGAAGTTTCAGCCTTTCAGGTATTTCTTGGTTTGATTCTGTCTAAACGTCGTGGCACACGTTTTTTTGTTTCTGCGCCGAAGTTAACAATCGATAAAAAACATATATGATCATTTGCCACTTAGTAAATTCTTCACAAAATTTAACAGACAATACATATAAAAATCTCCTATTTTTTCGGTTTTTAAGACTAATTTATGTGCTTTGACAATATAATGATTTGAAACACTTAGAGCGAAAGTAAACCTTCTCGTAACACGAAGAGCTGCAATGGCCGTTTGATTTGGAGGAAGAACAACTTACCATCCGAGAACACTCTAGAGCCGCTTTCTCACATAAATCATTTATTTTTACGGACCAGTTTATACAAATTGTTATTATAATTCGTAGTTACGTAATTAATCCAAACTCAAAACAGTCGATAGGTATAGCTGGGAAAGGTCGAAACAGATCTATAATTTAAAATATTGGCCAACAAACACAAACACAATTTACTGCATGCATGCATATAAATCATTCGTAACTAGTACGTCACCTTAATGACGTAGCCACGCAATTAAGTTAAAGTAACTGTGGAAAAAATCATAAATACATCCCTATTTGAAAAGTTTATAATTACCACGATTGCGATCGACCAATGGTCATAAGTGTATATTGTTATATGACCCAATATGACCGTTGTGCTAGCTTGCAGTGATGAATAATCATTACAGGTTGTTTCTGGAAATTAATCAGGGTTTGCAGCTGCTTCGTTATTTCATGGCAAACAAAGTCGATTGCTTTATGCTTTCTTTTATGCCGAATATTATCATCAAAGCGGATATCGTGATCTTTGATCCCTACCTTGAAAATGATAATTTACATTTTTTTCCTGCAATCAACCAAAAAATCTTCAAGTACTCGCCGACACTAACATGCCTTTGATCTTTGTTAATTGAATCAGACAATGCATCACTACAATAAGCTTCTCTATAAATGTCAATAGAGACCTCTGTGGATTTTTTAAAGGTTCCAAAGAGCTAAGGCAGGGAGACCCTCTTTCTCCTTATATGTTTGTTATTGCTATGGAAGTGTTTGTAAAGGTTCTTGACTCTCAGTTTCAAGCAGGGAGGATTGGTTTCCATCCAAAAGCTAAAAACCCTTCCATTACCCATCTTGCTTTTTCGGATGATGTAATGATCTTTTTTGTTAGATCTCGAAGTTCTCTTGAAGGCATTACTAATGCTCTGGAAGTTTTTCATTGGTTGTCGGGTTTGGAGATGAACAGAGAAAATTCTGCCATTTATAGTGATGGTCTGAATTCGAAAGAGGCTGATGGTATTGCTGAGATGGGTTTCACTCATGGTATCTTCCCTTTCCAGTATTTGGGGCTTCCTTTGATGCATAGGAAACTTCGCAGATCTGAATACTCCCTTTTGTTGGACGCTGTTAGTGCTCGATTTAATCATTGGGAAACTAAAACTCTCTCTTTCGCTGGCAGGTTACAATTACTCTCCTCCGTCATTTATAGCACTGTTAACTTCTGGATTTCTGTATTTATCTTGCCTAAATCCTGTATAAAGTCCATTGAAGGACTTTGCTCCCACTTTCTCTAGACGGGAGACATTGCTAAAAAGGGTGGGTGCAAAGTGGGATGGCAAACAATATGCTTACCAAAAGAGGAAGGTGGACTTGGACTGCATAACTTTGGAGTTTGGAACAGGACGCTGAACCTGAAACTGATTTGGTTGATGTTCTCTAAAACAGATTCTTTGTGGATGGCATTGATGAAAACTCATTATTTTAAAGGTAATAGCTTATGGAACTCAAAACCGGATAACAATAGCTCTTGGATTTGGAAATCTCTTCTCAATCTTAGACCTTTAGCAAAGAAATTCCTAAGATGCCCGGTTGGCGATGGGAATTTGACTAGCTTTTGGTTTGATCACTGGTTAGATATTGGCCCTCTATTTGATCTGGTTGGTCACAATGGACCACATTTGCTTGGTATCCCTATTGACAGTGTGGTTGCGGATGCGATTGGTCCTTCTGGTTGGCGATTCCCATCTATGAGAACTCGGATCCTGCCTTATCTACTTTGAGGGATAAACTCTTACAAACTGATCCACCGTCCTCTTACTTGGGAAATGACACTTTTAATTAGTTCACCCTGTTTTGATTATATTTTTTTATTTTTTTTTGACCTTTTGAAAATCAGTAGATTCACCAAACTGATGTAACAAAATCGTTCTTTTTTTGGTATATAAATTAACATTTTATCAAAAAAAAAAAATTGATTCTTTAATTTGATGAATCAACTAGCAACTGGGATTATAGCGGATCTAGTGGGTTTTCTATTCTATTGTCTGTGAAGAATTCTTAAAAAACTCGCCACTGATATTGGAGTTTTCGGCCCGTGATTTTTCGGCATCGATTTTTCACTATCGAAGATTGATGTTTTGTATGCTTTTAATGGTCGAATCTCCCCATTTTAGTTCATTTGTCTCCAACGAAAATAACATTTTAATACAAACACATCACCAAAATTCAACCGCCTCGTAGATCTTAAAACTACAATAAAAATAATTGTATTGCCGGCTTGTATTAAGTTAAATCTTTAAATCTTTACTGACTTGTTATAGCAAATAAATTGATAGATGATAGATTTTTGCTATTTAATAATAAAAAAAAAATTATTTAATATAAGCAATTTCTTAAACTTGATTTTTCCATCAAATCTGAAATACATGGACAACAAATTCATGAAACATTCTATTCAAACATTTCATCATCAGTCATGATCGAGAAATTTCTTGTTCTTCTTTTTTAGAAAAAAAAAAGACAGAGAGACATATCGAGGATGTTTTTTTGTTTTTTTTTGAAGTTTAGATGCTTCGTCACTACATCTTATCTGATGTGGAAAAAATTATGTGATTTAATTTATATTTATTTTTTGGAAACACATGCATATGTACGATTCTTGTCGCTGTGGTAGGTGGGGGGGGGGGTACATGCATATATGAAGTACTCGTTAAAAGAGAATTGACTCGCAAATAACAAGTCTATGTATCATTTTTCCAGTAATCTATAGTTTTTTATTTTCAAAGTGTTTAAATAATAAATTATACGTGTTAAAGTCGAAAAGGTAATTAATGTCCACAAAGAAGTTTACCGATGCAAATGGTTGACACACAAAAGAAAAAAATTGAAGGGAATTAATTATTCCGTTTCGATTCTTCTAGAAATCCACGGATTAATTTTATCTAAATTGTACTGAGCCCACCAGATAAGTAGAAAATAAACATGATTTCTCTAAAATTTGTTACTAGCTCTTCAAAAAAAAAGAGAAAAACGGGGGAAAAAATTAATGGAAAAGTAATCACCACCATTTACATCCACGTGTTATCAATCTACTATATTATAAATCATAACCTCTTCTTCAAAATATAAGATATTTTATTTAAAAACATGAAATTTTTTTTTTTTTAATTATCATTTAATATATAATTTAAAACAATTCAGACAATTATAAAAAAGACTACAAAATACATTAGTCACAAAATATATAATAAATTTAAAATTGTGTTTAGAAATGTGAGAATATCTCATATTTTGAAAAAAAAAGAAAATTTCTAAAACATCATATATTTTAAAATTGATGGAGTATTTTCCAAGCAAAACCACATCATAAATTCATAATTTTTACCATATATTTTTCACAGTAAAATAAATCCAATTATAATATTTATTGCAACTCGATTATAATACTATGTAATCAATTATTCCTTTTAGATACAAGTGATGTATTCCTCATCCTAAAAAATAAAAAAAAATCTTATGCAATGTAAATGGTTTGATCATATAACATGAGCTATTTAATGTTGTATCTTGAAATTAAAGTTAAAAACCAGTAAACAAGCGTATAATATTTTTATAAAAAAAAAAAAAAACAAGCGTATAATATTCTAAAAGTATTATTTTGAACACATAATATAAATGGTTCATACATGAGAATCAAAGATTAGTGCATGCTTTTATCAAAAAAAGAAAAAAAAAAAGATTAATGCATGCATCAATTGATCATTATATTATTTGCTCACGTCATAGACGGTGACGTCAACAAACATGCGTCTGGCTTTGGCATAGCTAATGGAAGTAAGATTTAGAACTTTAAAATGTTAAATCAAAGACTAGTAGAGTAGTACTTATCGTGACTTTTCATTTTTGGTCGTCCTTATACAAACAAATTTGATGTATAAATTGTCAAAAGTAGACAAAAGACCTATGCATTGTTTGCCAGCAAACCAACAAAGAAAATGATAATCATATAGGTGAACAAAATTATCCTTTACTCGGCCATGGCTCATGCACATTGGATACTCATCTAAAAAATGTGGGTATTTATAGTCAACAAATCAGTCAACGATTAGAAAATATAATATTTGTGACCACAAAAATCAGATAACAACTATACGTATGTTAAACGTTATGTTTGGGTGATTGTAAATTTGCAAGTCCAAGTAAATTCTTTTGCAAGATCTTTGTAATCTCAAAAGATTTTGAATCAAAAAAAAAAAAAAACTCCACCGTGGTTTGATAATCCGTGTGAAATCGTTCTTTCGAGATTTTTATCTTATACTCTAACAAATCACTGCAATTTTCCTACTAACCGTGTATTTCCAACATCCTTTATCTTAGTAATGACTTAATTGTATAAATTAAGTATATAGATACAAAATACGTGTCCAAGGTAAATATGACATACTCGAGACCATGTATGCTATAATAAAGCTGAAATCTTTTGATTTTAGAATATGGTTCACATAATTAATATGTTAGTCTATACTCTATTCGTTTTATAATATAAAATATTTTGTAAATTTTCTTTTTCAAAATATAAGATATTTTCATATTTTTATGTAATTTTTAATTTTATTGAATATTGTGTGACCAATAGTATTATGAAACGAAAGAAGTATTACTCAAATAAAACTATATATAAAATACGGAATTCTTTAAACTATGATTTTAACGTACCTGCTTCTTGCTACTTGTTAGCCAAGAAAAGTCTGCTTATTTTAAATTCATTTCAAATTACATAAGCTCAAGTTTTCTTTTATGTCAATATGTGGATTTAAATTACAAATTACAATAACAATAACACAAACAGTCATCGTCATTTTCTTTCCATGATTTTGGATTCGTACTCCTCCAGCAAACTCATGCATGCACGTACTAGATTAGTACTAGATTTATATCAAACACAAAATGTATTTTTCATTTTTTGTTATTGGAAGATTTAATCATACTGTATAACTTAATTTTATACCATAAATAGGAAAGCAGTCTTATTTTTTATAATTCATTTTCTTTGCAAACTAAAAACTCTGATGTCTTTTTTCTTTTCTTTTTCCTTGAGGCATTATTTACTTACATGGAGAAAATGGGAACAAGCCTGCATTAATAACATTACACCAGAATCCATCTGTAGAGAAGATACTCATTGATCATTGGTCTAATCCTTCTCTTGCGGATTCCGGTTTTCGCAATGGGATACTTAGAGCATCCACATTGGAGAGTTTCTCACAAGAGTCTCTCTTCCATAAAAATAATAATAAAATAATATTTAATTTTGAGAGATTCTCTCAAAACATATCAAATGAGAGACTTCCTCAACTTTATTGAGAGACTCTTGTGATTAAATATTATTATTTAATATATTTTTTTTTTTTAATAGATGAGAGACTCTTGTGAGAGATCACCAATGGACATGCTCTTAGCTCTTGAGTACATAACTACATGAAGGTTCACTGATAAGAGTGACGTCTATGGTTATATAATAGAAAGATCAGCTATAGAAATTAGAGGAAACACCACGAAAAGAAAAGCTCACCAACGGAGAAGAGTTGTGATAAAGGCTTAAGACTAAACACACGAAGAACCAAAAAACAATGGAATTAGAGGCAAGCGAGCCAAGCAACCTGGCCAAGAAATGCATCAACCACCTTGTTTGAGACTCGAAGAGCATCCTCTGTTCTTCCCGCTTTTAGATATGCATCTATCATTGCTGTGTATGCGAAAACACCACGGCTCACTAATCTGTCTAAACACATTTCTTCAAAGAAATCCAACAACATGCCTCGTTCGTAAAACCTTGTGATAATGTTTCTGTAACATATAACTTCTGGGTACTCCAACTTTGATACTTTCACCTTGTTGAAAGTATGGATTGCCTTGTTAAACCGACCCATCTCGAAACACTCATTCACCATAGCGTATCTGAATCCAAATTGTACATTTTCTCACTATCCAAAAAAAAAACTTCTGAAAGTTGGGGTATTTAAAAACAAAAGTAATTTTTTTTTTTTTTTTTTTTGGGTCACAAATTTCAGAAGTTCCATTTTTTGTTTTTCACGAAAATTAACGGAAATGAATGACTTATGTAATGGGCTGATTTAGTGGGTCTCTGCCAATATAATATTGGGCAACATTAATACAAACCAAAACGCAGCGTCTTGAAAAGCATTATATCCAGTAAGTAAACTGGTTTCTCTTGTAACAACTGCGAGGCGCCATGGCATCTTCTTCTTCTGCTCACCTCTCGTTTCTCGCCGGACGTATATCGCCGTTCTCCGAACGGATCGGATTATTACCGTACAGAGGACAGTTTCGTCTACCGAAGTCCCGGTTCCGTTGCTCGGCCGGCCAGAGCGGTTTCTTCACGCGGCTGGGTCGGTTGATTAAGGAGAAGGCGAAAAGCGACGTGGAGAAGATTTTCTCCGGATTCTCTAAGACTAGGGAAAATCTAGCAGTCATCGATGAGCTCTTGCTGTTCTGGAATCTCGCTGAAACAGACCGAGTTCTCGATGAATTGGAAGAGGTTTTTTTGAATCACGAACACTCTCTATCTCGATTTTCCTGAAATCTAATTGTGAAATTGTCACTGCAGGCGCTTTTGGTTTCTGATTTTGGACCGAGAATTACGGTTAGGATTGTTGAGAGGCTACGAGATGATATAATGTCAGGGAAACTCAAATCAGGAAGCGAGATTAAGGTTAATCTAAACAAAAGATTATACATATTAGGGATTAGGGTTTATAGCTAGTTGATCCCAAAATGTGAAATGATGTAGGATGCATTGAAGGGAAGTGTGTTGGAGATGCTGGCTAAGAAAAACAGCAAGACAGAGCTTCAAATGGGTTTTAAGTTCTGTTTCTTGTTATTGTTGTCTTCTCTTTCGCGCCGCTGTCTGGTTTACAGTTTGGTCTGCTCTGTTGAAGGGGAGCTATGGAAGACTGTGCTTTAAGTTTGGTTATATGCTGTGGTGTATCAGGAAACCAGCTGTTATAATGATCGTTGGAGTGAACGGAGGTGGGAAGACCACATCTCTTGGTAAGGCAATAGACATTAATGGTGTAGAGTCGCTTGGCTTGCATCGGGGATAGCCAAGAAAGATACTATGTGTAAGAGTGGCTTTTGTTTTTTTCAGGAAAGTTGGCTCATAGATTGAAGAATGAAGGGACTAAGGTACGCCTTTCATGTTTGCTATCAATGATGTAGACCCTTTTTGTTGTTCTCTTGAGAACTGGATGGGATATTAGAAATTGGTTGCTCAAAGAGGATTTGAGCATAGGTAGAATTGAGTATCAGTATGTTCATCAGCAATCCTGCGATGAATTTGTCATAGGTATTAATGGCAGCAGGTGATACATTTAGAGCAGCTGCAAGTGACCAGTTAGAGATATGGGCAGAGAGGACAGGGTGTGAGATTGTTGTGGCTGAAGGAGAGAAGGCTAAAGCAGCAACAGGTAAAACCAATGAGCTGTTTGACTTTACCAGTATCAGTGTTGAGGGAACATAAACTTAAAGCTCACTATCACAACATTTTCTTCCTAACTAGTTCTCTCGAAGGCTGTGAAAAGAGGGAAGGAGGAGGGTTACGATGTTGTACTGTGTGATACATCTGGACGTGAGTATAAAAGAGTTTGCTTGTTTACTTTTAGAACACACTGATGCATTGTTTAACTGATCTGGGGAATATTAATTCTCTTTATGTAAGGTCTCCATACTAATTACAGCTTGATGGAGGAGTTGATTGCGTGCAAAAAAGCAGTAGGCAAGGTTGTCTCTGGTGCACCCAATGTGAGTGAGCCTTTCTACATATCTCATTGTGTTGCCTTTGCTTATATTAGCTAGAATTAATTTCCACGGCATTGTCAGGAGATCCTACTTGTCCTTGATGGGAACACCGGTCTGAACATGCTTCCACAAGCTAGGGAATTCAACGAGGTACCATATCGAACCATCTAAACCTAGTGTCATGCTATAAACTCTTGAGGTTTCTTGCTCACTTTTTTTGTCAGATTGTTGGTATAACCGGTTTGATATTGACGAAACTGGATGGGTCTGCTAGAGGAGGCTGCGTGGTAAAAACCCCATAAATTTCTATTTCCAGTCTCATTTAGTTTTGCTCATTATTTTTCATTATGTCTGTCATCGAAACTGGTTCTGCATATCTTGCAGGTGAGTGTGGTTGAGGAATTGGGCATTCCTGTAAAGTTTATCGGTGTAGGAGAAGCCGTAGAAGATCTCCAACCATTTGATGCTGAGGCCTTTGTGAACGCTATATTCTCTTGAGACATAAAACCTTGGTTTTTCCGACTTCCTCGCTCGCTGGCGAGAGACACCCTGTGCTTTCGCCGGAGATGAAAATGGAGCCATTCCTTCAAGTTTCTTGGAGATCTTAGGTCGTCATGCTTCAACAATGGATGCAAGTTTTGTTTTTTCAACGATCTGTCGAATGCTCGGTGGCATACGAGAGTGATCGCTTAGACAAGAACGTAACGAGTCAGAGAAATTGCTTTGTATCACAATGTTATTCTGTATATTGTTTGATTGTTGTGTTGAATATTTGATTTTGAAGGAATCAGCAAAGATTTATAAGAACATTGTGGGAGCAAAAAGTGCATGGCAATTGGCACACACGTGGAACGATGCCGTATGGCACCTTCCCGAGATGATGATCATGGGTTTCACGTTTTTAGGCCCATTTATAACTGTGGCCCAAATGTTTAATGAATAATTTTTCTTCGGCCCCTATACTTCCCCTAAATACTATTACAGATCCAAGTATTTTTTGGTCAACATCCCAGTATTAAATGATTTAGAGAAAAATAAAAACAAACGTCTTTACGAGAATATTCTTTTTATTTTTTCCACTCGTACGAGAATATTCAATACTTTTAAATTACAAAAATATTTTTCCAGTCGTATGAGAATATTCAACATCCCAGTATTTCTTTTTTTTTTTTTTAAATAACACACTTTTAAAAAAAAATTCAAAAAATAGCATCACTAATTTTATTTTCCAAAAATACAACTAATTTTTTTTTTCAAAAATACCACAAAACTAAAACTAAACTTTAAACCCTCAAAATTTTGAAAAAAATCCTCAAAATTAAATCATAAACCTTAAAAACTAAATACTAAACCTTAAACCCAAAACTCAAAAATACTAAACCCTAATCCAAACATTTTTAGTATGGTATTTTTGGAAAAAAAAATCATTTAGTAGTATTTTTGAAACAAAAAACTAGTGATTGTTTTTTTTATTTTCCGTCAAATAATCTATTATTAAAAGAATAAAATCAAACAACCCAACATAACGTTTTGGGAACAGAGTGAAAACAAAAAAAACCGAATACAAACTAGACCACACTGCCCCACCTTCTAACCCTTCAACCAACATCGAGTCTTCCATGGCTGTCTCATACATTACCTTGTTCTCTCTCAAAGATCGATTCCAGCCATCTTGAATACCCCTGAGCCACATATGATTGTGTTCTACCATCTTTAACCACACTTTGGGCAATTGCAAAAGCAGCTCCATTTGCACCAGGATCCTCGTACAAAACATTCCAGTCATAATGGCTCATTAACTCTACAAGAAGCTGATCAGTTTTCATTTCAGGCCAGTCTTGAGGCTTCTGCAAAGATTGCACAACTTCTCTTGTACTTGCCGCAAAAATAACTTTATCATATCACAAGCTTTTTCATACTCTCCATTGCCTAACTAGAACAAAAATTTATTAGTAGTATTTAAATTTTTTTTTTTTTTGTCCATGTAAATTTCTAATGTAACATCATTATTGTAAGATAACGATTTAATAAAAAAAAATTATTCTAACATTTTAATATATATTTACCTTAATATATCAGAAGAAAAAAAAAAGGGTAGAAAAATGATAATTTTATGCGTCACGATTATTTTATCGACCAATCACCAATCTCCAGGACAAAAAGTGAGGGACATAGTTTAAGCGACACTCTTTGTTTAAAGATTAGATCGGTCCAATTTACATTCCACATCTTCCGCCATTATCATCTTCCAATTCGAAAAACTCTTCATCGTTTCAATATCCCTTCCACCAGATTCCAATGGCGGCCAAAAAGCCCGGAGTGATCGCTTTGTTCGACGTCGACGGTACTCTCACAGCTCCAAGGAAGGAAGCTACTCAAGAATTGCTTGATTTTATCCGAGAATTGCGCAAGGTATGTGATTGACCCATCATTGCTACTTGTGTTTCTATGAGTTGTGTTTATGCTTGGTTAGTGTTCGATGAAATGTCTGTGAGAGTTTCAGGTCGTCACTATTGGAGTCGTCGGTGGATCTGATCTAATCAAGATATCTGAGCAGCTTGGGAAAACAGGTAAAGACTGTGATCGGATCGAACAAAACTATACTTTTGTGGTAAAGTTTCGATTTTGTATTAAAAGAAAGGATCTTTTCCTACTTTGATGAGAATGGGAAGTAGAGACTACAGAGACTTTCTCTGTTTCATATCTTTGACTAGATCCATCAACAACAAGGATATACATAAGATCCTTTAAGTCTGTAGATTGGGAATTTGAGATAGCTGCTG